>CM068728.1:4560282-5213060 GCA_035079005.1 Fraxinus americana | reverse complement strand
TGGAATACGAAGCATTGATAGCCAGCTTAAAGATGGCCAAATAATTGAAAGTGTCCAAGCTGATAGCACACAGCGATTTCCAGCTTATAGTTAACCAAATCAATGAGGTCTTCGAGACCAAATAAGATAGGATGAATAACTATCTTAAAACTGCCCGAAGGAGTTAAGAAATTTTGAGATGATGGAGGTAAAAAAAATATCTCGATCCCAAACAACCACACAGATGCCCTAGCTAAACTCGCAACCAACGAAAGGGTGAATGAACTTGCGAGAATCCATTTGGAAAGAATTGGGGATCCTGCTATTGAAGATAATATTGTAACATTGATGGCCATAGACCCCAAGCCTTCTTGGATGGACGAGATCATATAATTCCTAAGAAGCGGGAAATGCCCTATTGATTGACCCAACTGAGGCCAAAAAGTTAAGAATAGGGTCATCTTGATATACTTTCCTAGATCCGCTATTGAGATGCCTAAATGAAGAGGACGTCTTATATGCTCTACACGAAGTACACAAAGGAATATGTGAAAATCACACGGAAGGACAGTCTTTGGACCACAAGATCTTGAGACGAGGATATTTTTGGCATTCTCTAGTACACTTTAAACTTTGTAAAGAGGTGCGATAAATGGCAACAATTTGCACCCATCATTCGAGCTTCCCAGAAGGACCTCGTTCCCATAATTAGTCCATGGCCATTCTCAAAATGAGGGATAGGCTTGATCAGACCCATGCCTACAGGATGGGGTGGAACAAGTTCGCTATCATTGTTGTTGGCTACTTCACCAAATAAGTTGAGGCCAAGCCTCTTGCAAAGATAACTGAGTATAAAACCACAAATTTCATTTGGAAATTGAATATTTACTGATTTAGGATCCCCTGTTCCATAGTCACTGATAACAGAAAACAATTTGACAATGCACGCCTAAGGACCTTCTCGGAAGAGCTAAATATTCGAAAATATTTTTCCACCCCAAATCACCCCCAAGCTAATGGCCGATCGAAGCAATTAATAAAATCATCAAGCATATCTTCAAAGCTTTATTCGATAATCACAAAGGCATATGGACTGATGAACTCCCTAGTTTGTTATGGTCCTATCGCAACACCTTACACACAAGCATTGGGGCATTTTCCATGGCATTTGGCATTGAAGTTGTGATTCCTCTTGAAATGGTGTTTCCATCATTTCGAACTTCACATTTTAACCAAAAAAATAATGAAAATGCATTACATGCTGAGCTCAACCTGTTGGAAGACAAAATAAATGAAGCTGAACTTCGAACAACAATTTACAAGAAAAGAAATACCAATTACTACAACCAGAAAGTATGGATAAGGAAGTTTGAAGTTGGTGATTTGGTGTTACGAAAAATCTTTGTTGCCACTAGGGAGCATAATATGAGGCCCTTAGGACCTAACTGGGAGGGACCATACAAAATCACTAAAATCCTATCGAAAGGATCTTATGTGCTCGAACATAAGCAAATATATCCTCTCCTACATCCATCGTACATAGAGCACCTCAAGAAATGTTATCAGTAGATAACCACTTGTACTGCCTTGAATAAAAAATCTTGATAAAGTGATCTTTTTGACAATCATCTCAATCTTGCACAATTCTAAAACAAAATTTCGTGGAAATTCTGGATGAGCTCCTCAGATCAATCTTAGTTAAGTTTGCCTCAACTATAACACCTGGTCAAATTTCCAATAAGAAATTCCAAAGCATGTTCCTCAACAGCATAAGCTAAGGTTGTAAGTGTTACAACAGTTCGAGAAAATTTCATGAAAATTCTGAATGAGCTCTTCAACTCTATCCTAGCTAAGTTTCCCTAAGCTGCAACACTTGGTCAAGTTTCCAACACAAAATTTGAAAACTTGCACTTCAAGAATCAAGAGCATGAGCTAAAGCTATAAGTACTACAAGACTTAACAAAATTTTGTTGAAATACTAGACGAGCTCTTCAACTTGATCCTGGCTAAGTCTACCTTAGCTGTAACATTTAGTCAAATTTCCAAAATAAAAAGTCATGAAAAGTCCAAACTAACCTCCAATCTTACTTAGTTTGCGTATTTAGTCAAACTTTCATAACTTGGTAAATTTAGTCATATAAAAACTTAAAAATTCATCGCAACGACATCAAATGGAGAATTCATACATGAAAGAATTATGTCAAAAAGTGTTTTTCATCCCAAAAGTACCAAAATAAGTTAAATGGGATCTATGTCCACTAAACAATATGAGGATCATCACCTGCCATCATGTCTACCAACTTGATCAGGTTGGTCATCCTTCTTTGAGGCAGTATCATCATCATCCTAAGCCCCAAAAGGACCAACCCGAATCATGTTAGCCAAAACTGCCTCCTAATATTTTAAAATCTCACGAAAAAAGGTGGTATCAAAATCTAGAATTTTCTTCGCAACAAACCCGATCAGCTCATGGATGGCTACAACATACACCTCTTTGTCATGATTTTAACCCTTAGGGAAGGTCTTCTACTTGTCCACAATTGTAATCTACATAGCTGCCAATTCATCAACACGAATTTTCTCTATCTCATTCTTCACTTCCTTAGCCACTTTGAAACTTTCTCGCTTTAGCTCTACCTAAATGTACTCTTCCTTTGCCTTGGCCTCTACCACCTTCTTTTCCAGTTGGGACCTGGCAGTAACATTAGCCTCTGGACAAATAGTTAGCGTAGCTTTCTCCTCATTCCATTTTACTTCGACTTCTTAAAATCGGGCCTTTTCCTTCTCGAACATTTAGTGCATAGTGGCAGCCTTTTCTCTCACTTTCCCAATGGCCTCCACCTTCACCTAAACATTATTCAGTAACCATAAAGGCACAAGGGAAGAGAACTCTTACCTTATTTGAGATAGCCATCAAATGAAGTATCTAATGATGAGCATAAATACTGGAAACAATACATGACTCACTTGCACTAATCTAAGTCAAGTACCCTTGCTCGCAATCATTCCAGCTCCGAGCATAAGGCTAGCTAAAATTCACACTGGTGGAGAAAGAGTAAAGGTAGAATCCCTAGCAAGTGAAGGGGCTCTATAAAAATCCAGCAATGCATCAGGGCGAGTACCAACAATATCTTCCAAGTTTGGCCTTAAAATGTCTGGATAAGAAGAACTAGAATGGATTGGTGAAGCGGTTGGTGAATGAGTTGGAGGAAAAATCATAGGGTTTTGGGAACGAGCTAGGTGAACAAGTTGGGACCCAATTGGGAAAGAAAGAGGCTGCTGAGCTAATGGACGCTCACATCTATTCGAGCTCTCCCTGGAACGACGAGCTGAAGGACCTTTAACCTTACCTCTTTTGCCCCCTTGAAGGATTATAGTCCTAATGTGCCACTCTAAAAACCCTTATCTCGAGGTTTCATTCTAATAAAAGGAAAGTAACCTCGTTAAAAATCCACAAGGGCAAAAGCTTTATGATGAAATTCAGCTCTTACCAGGAGTAGGGGTAGTGTCTATCACAAAAAATCATGCTTGAAAGAAATTGTGATCTAGATCGGTGGGATGCTACATGTACAAAAGAAATAACAAATCAGAAAGTCCCCATTTTGTCAATGAAATAAACAAGGTCAAGTACTCCACTTACTCATTTTTTGATAATGGATGGGGACCACCTCACCCATTTCTACCACAGACGAGTGGAATTGTCGGTCGTCATGGACAAAAAAACCTTCTTAATAGAAGAAAGGTAATCCAAAACTACAGAACCACCTAAGTTCGGCTTCACACTCGTGTAGTACCAGCTCGAATCTTTCCTAAAATTATGTAAAGCATTAAATTCCTCCACAATCAACTCTGGGCACCCTAAGCTATTCAACAACAACAGACAACCAAAAAGAATTCTCCAACCATTGGGATGGAGCTAGGTAGGTGCGATTTCCCAAGAATGAAAAAATTTACGAATTGTAGGAGGAAACGACAACCTAAGGCTGGAAGACAACAAATAGTGATTAAGAGCCACTCCATCCTCTGGAGGATCACACGCCCGTTGGTTAGGTAAAGAAATGAGCAATTTACCAAATTATGAATAAACTACGACCTTCGCCATTGCTCCAAGTTCCTAGCTATCATAGAGGACTTAATGCTCAGACATTCTTAACTATCCCCTAATCCGACCTCACCTCATCCGCCAACGTCTACCTCATCAACAATTGATAAGAGTGTAAAATGTCATATTTCTCCCCTCTTATTTGTTGTTCTCGTGTGATTATTTGATGCCAAAAAATACTCATTATCTTTATATTTTGATTTAGGTGCCAATTTGATAGATAAGATGAAATTTGGAAGAAATAAGTGAAAAAAGAGAAAAAGTGGAATAAACAAAAGTTCAAGGACCAAATTGCAAATACCTAAAAGATGACTCGGAAGGTAAAATGAAGATATGAAGATTTAAGAGTGTTAGGCATCAATTAGATGAGGAAATAAGTCAAAGGCATTAAATATGGTCAAAGTATTATCACACATCAACCCCCAACCAAAAATGTTCTGCTTCTGATTTTTAGTCTCCAATTAAGACCCATTTGTGGCATAGAAAACGTTTGAATTGGAAAAATTATACATAGAAGATTTGTAGCCCTTTGAGTTATCTTTCCAATGCATGTTTAATCGCCTCAATCAGATATTGAGATAGAAATGTATGACCAAAATACTGAAAGCTGTCATGTGGAAGTTATCTAAAGCTATGCGGTCGCATAGCTTAAATTCAATGCTGTGGCATAGAGTACTTTAGCGAATTCCAGTGCCAAGTTAAAATGTTCTATGTGGTGGCATATAGTATTTCTGAGACGAAATTTCTGGTTTTCGAACCCTTTGAGTTATCTTTCCAATGCATGTTTAATCGCCTCAATCAGATATTGAGATAGAAATGTATGACCAAAATACTGAAAGCTGTCATGTGGAAGTTATCTAAAGCTATGCGGTCGCATAGCTTAAATTCAATGCTGTGGCATAGAGTACTTTAGCGAATTCCAGTGCCAAGTTAAAATGTTCTATGTGGTGGCATATAGTATTTCTGAGACGAAATTTCTGGTTTTCGAATTTAAGTCAACCACTTATGAAAACAACTATAAATACGTGTTTTGAAACCCTAGAACGTACGAGAACGAATAGAGACGTCTCCATACTACTTTATCTCATATTTGGCTCAAGAATCTCCACGAAAAACTAAAAATATTGGTAAAGCTAAGAAGGAACTCCATTGGAATTGGTGATTTCTCATCTTTTTATTCATGTTATTCAATTTTTCATTGTCAAGCAATTCTAAAATTTAGATTTTCTTTTCATGAATATTTTGGAATTGGCTTAACATTTACTAGATTTTTCATTGATTCACTCATGCTTTTTCCATCAAAGAATTAAACTATTTGTTGAGTTTCAATTTCAATTAATTTATGTTGAGATTAGTTTAACATTAATTAAATTCTTCATAAATCCATTCATGCTTTTTCTATCGAATAATTGAACTATTTGTTGAATTTTAATCTCAATTTTACTTTATTGGTAGATTGATTACTGCTTTGTGCTTGATGTATATGGTCGATTCTTGATCTTATTCCAATAAAAAGAGTACGAATGTGTTATAGGAAGTTTAGATTATAGGATTACAATTGAATTAAATTGATTTGAAACAGCATATCTTCCGATTAGAGAGTTGGGATGTAGGCCTCTAATTGAGTTATAAGATTGAATAATTGATGAGAATGATCCAATCCAATTGAAGGAATTCCGATGCTTCGCTACTTCAAAACATTGATTTTTAGTTCATTCTTTCAAACATTGAATTATTGATTTTATTCTAACAACAAATTCTACTTCACAAATGAGAAAACTTCCTTTTTGATCCTTTAAGCATTTCTTCCACCTCCATGTGGAATCGACACCCCCCAAAACTATGCTACGACTACCGCGTTATTCCTTTGGCATAATCAAATTTTGGCACCATTGTCGGGGAGACGATATAAAAGACCAAGGGATCGACTCAAAAAGGGTGATATCGTTCATTTACTACTCTTTAGTTAAATTAATTTTCTTATTTGTTATATTTTTTTATTTACTCATAACATTTAGTTTTGATGTTTTATGAGCATGAATCGAGGTGAGCAAGAAAGCTCTACTGAAGGACCTTTTCCAGTGTTTGAATCACTTTTTAACCCTATCATTGATACTGTATTTATTGCCACAAACACCGCACTACACAACACTATGACTGATAGTGAACATGATGATGTGCCTTATAGGACTTCACAGGATTATCTTCACCCCACACGCACGTCCAAGCACTCAAACTCACAAACTTACCTCCCGATGGACTTGCTATATTCCTAGACCTTGTTGGAGTATCTCACCATGTAATAGGTCGAAAAGCCCTTGCAAGTGTAGGACAGTTACTAAAGGGATTGGAGAAAGCACCTTCCTCTCCTCCGAGCTAGACTCACTTGAAGACTCACTAGGAATAATGCACTCCTCTTTGTTATTTGGCCAAGATTGGAAAAGAAAACATGGGCGACATGAATTGAAAAATTTTGAGAGAGAAAAACTAGACCATTGAGGAAAGGAAGAAATAAAGGAAGAAATTGAGTATTTAAAGGAAAAGATAGTGGTCATAATGAAACTAGACCATTGAGGAAAAAATGGAGGGAAATGGAAGATTGTGTGCAATTGTAGAGGAAATTTCCTCCATAAGCTATCGTGGAGAGAGGAAGGGGCACTAACTGCTAAAACTGCCATTCCACTTCCTACAAAAAAATACAATAGGTTAAAGATCCAAAATTTATTCGCCATAAAATGTGGACCTTAGGGAAGATTTGTTGACCTTCGTCAAATTAAGAAGTTGTTAAAATGCTAAAATTGGCATATATCCTAAACCATGTCTCCTAAGTTGTGTTTAAATTATAGGCTGGCTCACCATTATAGGATGGAGAACCTAGTTCAGTTCGACACACAATCTGAGTTCAAAATCTACAACCATCATACAAAAAACATCATCATTATTATCTTATTTCCCTCACTTCAAGGGTGACATCACCGCCTTTCTACTAGCCAATCCTTTTAAGATAAGTGGCGATGATGATTATACACCAAAATTGTGTCCAATCATGAGGATGACTTCTCATGTCAGCCTCATCATGATGCATGGAGCCGGACCTCAACATCCAATTAATATCAGGTCAGCGGCACACACATTAAGATTAGCACTATGTCAATTTGCCTATTTTCTCATATAAAAGGAATTGCAATGGTTTCCCTTAGGACCAAACTCAAGTACAAAATACCATTCTCATTCTCTTTATTTAATGCCAACATTCTCTTCTTTTTACAATTGTAACACAATCTACCTCTTTTAACACGATTAACCTCTTACAAATCATCACTTAGTTTACAAGATCGACCTAGTATTTTTTTACGTCAACAAAAAATATATTAAAATCTTTAATTTCTAAAATAGAGTTACTTTTCACTAAATTTTGCTATTATTTTCATTCATTTAAAAAAAATTAAGCAAAGAGCCAAAGACCTTTAGTGTGGTTATTTTATAGGGAATGTTGTAGTAGAAATCTTTGATGTTTTAATTTTTGCGAACTTTATACTAATCTTCAATTTGTGCAAGCAAAGATCCCTAAATTTTGAAAAATTTGTAGCTGGGGTTTGAATGGATGGGCTGTTAGTTGACCAAAAATAGTAGAATTTGACCAAATTAAAAAGGGCAAGATGGTAAGTTTACATTTTTCCACATAAAATAATTATAAATAAATAAATAAATGAAGAACAGAAATTAAATCCATATCCATCCTTACCCCACCCTTTACCCCAAAACCATAATACCATTACCTAGGTCCCCCACAATCGCCTACCGCCGTTGTTGCTGCCACCTTTACCATCATATTTCCTACTTCTAATTGGAACCCTACCACATTATACACTATGGTTTAACTTCAAATTGGAACACGATACAAGGATTCGGTTCAAACCGGACCGTCAAATGCGGCTTGTCCTGATTGTACTCATTCTTGTTGAGTTTTATCCACCCGTTATTGCACACGATGCACCTTCACTAAGATTCACCAAGGTCAATCAAAACTTGAACAGAGCCTGAAAGTTTATTAGAAGTGACTTCACAAGTGCATCCAATGCATCCAGCAAAAATTGAGATTTTGAGGATAATGAGCTCCCTTGAAAGGCAACAAAGGACTTCGAGGTAGAGGTGGGAGCCTACGATGGAAGTGGAGGAATCGAATTAAAGGAAACCATTTTCTACTTTCTCTCTATAATTCGTCGGACTATGTAAAGAAAATAATCTATAATTGTAATTTGTGGATTTTTCATTGTGTTGGCAGTGATGGTGGTGGCCTTGGATGGTGATTCTTGGTTTTTCTTGGGTTGGGGGTGGGGTGAAGATGAATGAACAATTTTGTCTTTTATTTTTATCTTTATTTTTTAAAATTATTTTAAGAGATAAATGGGAATAAATAGCAAAGTCTCTATTTTACCCTTTTTAAATTTAGTCAAAATCAACTTTTCTAGTCGACTAACAGTCCAATAGATCCATTTGGAACCATTTGATAATTTTTTAGAGGTTAGAGACTGGGTACAAATTGAAGGTTAGAGTAAAGTTTACAAAAATTGAAAAGGTTAGGGATTATTGTTGCAATTTTTCCTATAGTTTCATAATAACGAAATAATAAATAAAAGAGAAAAGCATAGATCTAACCTTTAGAAAATGATAAAGTGTGGCAATGATCTCAAAGTAAATGAAAATAGTAAATACTATGAATAAATTAAACAACTCAAGTGTACTCTCGAGGGTATACCATTGCCTAATATATAGAACGGGTCATGTGCTTGGTATAATACATGTCATGATCATAGAAATTTGAGTGGTCAAGGTCACTCGCTAGCGAAGGCTTCCATTTGGGACATAGGGCCTGTCTTAGTTTTCTATGCTTCTCCCAAGAACATACCAACTATGTTATTTTGAATCAGTGAATTCACCTTATCTGGACTCAGGATCGTGATTATAGGAATCCATGGAGGTGTAGGAGTAGGAGTCGTAGATGATTCCCTCCTACTAAGCAGAAGACCAAGTCCTCAATAGAAAAACTCATAATTGATCATATCTTCATGTACTGCTCTTGAAATGATCAATCAACATCAACTTGATAGTGGACTCGTCAGTACCAATATCGTCCAGCATTTCCTTGGGAGGGGCATAAGAATGTCCATGTATCACTACGTTAGGTGAACCTTAAACCCTTTGAAGACTGAGTACCCTTTATAGGTGTCTCCATCAGATGAGAGCTAACCTGTATAGGCTCGGGTGTACCGCAGTAGTAGGGAAGTAGTATTATCTGGTTGGAATGTTTAGCACCTCTTCATTCCAAGTGGACATCCTTACCAGAGGCTAGAGGGCTCCTTAAAGGGCTTCCTCCATGGTTCATCTATGGAAAGCATCATTTTCAAAGGAATCAGAGGTGATCCCTGGTGGAGATGTTTAGCACCTCACTATTCGAAGTGGACATCCTTGTTAGAGACTAGCGTATCTCTTGAAGGGCTTCCATAAAGTTCGTCCATGGAGAGCATTATCTTTGAAGAAAGCAGAGATGACTCCCCTGGTGGGGGTGTCTAGCACTTCACTGTTCGAAGTAGACATCCTTACCAAAGGCTATCGTGCCTCTTGAAGGGCTTTATTTACTATTCATCTATAGAAACAATCATTTTCTAAGGAACCAGATAGGATCCCTGATGGAGGTGTTTAACACCTCGCCATTCGAAGTGGACATCCTTGCCAGAGGCTAGCATGCCTCTTGAAGGGTTTCCTCCATGGTTCATCCATGAAGAGCATCATTTTCAATGGAATCAGATGTGACTCCCCTGATGGGGTGTTTACCACCTCGCCATTTTGAAGTGGACATCTTTGTATTCTTGAAAAAAAATAGAGGTACAATAACTTAGTTGAGAAACTCATTTTATTAAATGAAAACATATTTACACATTGGGAAAGATCGTCTAACAATAGATAAGAGCTTTGCTTAATGGTAATAAATCCACATGTGCTTAATGTTCCATAGGTAGGATTACACTTTCATATCGAGGTCTTCAATCTTATAAGTGCCAAGTTGAAGCTCCTCCCTAATGTGATAGGGACTTTCCAAATTAGGGCCTAATGTACCTTGTCTGGCTCTTTAGAAGTTAAGATGACTTTCTTCATAACATGATCACTAATCCAGAATGATCTCTACTTTACCTTGGCGTTATGGAAATCGATCATTTCTCGTTGATACGTAGCAAGCTGTGATTGCGTTTCGTCCCTCTTCTCTTCAAGGAAATTAAGCCCATACCTTTTCAACTCGTTGTTAGATAAATCATTGAAGTGTATGCGATGAGGCAATGGTAATACTATATCCACATGGCTCATAGCTTCTGTCCTATAGGCTATTGAAAATGGAGCTTCCTCAGTGGCATTCGGATCGTCGTGCGTATAGCCTATAAATCGTAAGGGAGATCGTTAACCCACTTTCCCTTGAAGGCGTCAAGCTTCCTTTTCAAGGTATATTTGATGGTCTTGTTGATGGCTTTAACCTGACCATTGGTCTATGGTTATGAGGATGTGGAAAAGTGCTTCTTGATGCTTAACTCCTTGCATATGTTTATGACCTTCTTATTGTCAAGTTGTCGACCATTATGTGACATAATCAACTGGAGAATATTGAATCTACATATGATGTTTTTCCACATACAATTGGAATTGTTTGCTTCGGTGATTTTGGCCTAAGGTTTAGCCTCTACCACCTTGGTGACATAATCAATTACGACAATGGTAAAACTGGCACTGTCTCCCCCTTAAGATTGTTTTATTTTGGTCTTGAGGTTTGTGTCATGTCTTGTCCCTTAGGATTTGGTTGAGGCTGAGCGGAAAATTTCCTACGATCCCCTACAACTAAGGCATTAGTCAGTTTAGACATATGATACTTTATCTATTTGTTTTTCTCAACTACATGGGTGATCAAAGTCTCAAACTTTTGATTTCTCTTACCTTATGTCTCTATAAAAGCATGTAAGGTAACTTCTTAAAAGCTCTTAGAAGTTGTAGGCTGATATGAGTGTGTATTAAAAGTCTTAGGTGGCTGCAAAGTTGCTGGTTTTCAAATTTCTAGCTAAAATTGGGGTGACTTTGCCACCCAGGATTGTAGGTTTCCGAAAACGAGGTGTAGGGCTTTTTATATGTGCCTAAGGTGTTACAGTATTCCTCATAAACCACCCTCATGTCTGCAAAAGTACTACACTCTTGCACGAGATTATCAATTCCACCACACACAAAACAGGACCCTAGAGACTCAACAAGAAATACATTCTATGGAGATTTCAAATCCTTAGCACGTAGGGTCTCTAGTTCTTTAGTGAGGGTTTCTACTTTGGTTCTAAGGCTATCCCACTCTCAAAGATAATAAATACATGTGCTAGTGGGATTTCTTGTAGTTCGTAACCTATTGGTACTCTCAGTGGCGCTGGATCCAGTCCAAGTATGAGCTTTTTCCCCAAGGTCATCTAGATATTCTATAGGCTCATCAGGATCTTTTGTAAAAATTCAACGTTACACATCATCTCTACGAATACGCCAACTCTCATAATCATGATGGGGGCAAAGGGCTTGTAGTTTTTTTATCTTTCCTAACCTGGTATAAGGTCTCACTATCCTTTTCAGTGAATGATGAGATTTGCTTCTTAAGGAAACTAGTCTTATGGTGAGGAAAGTATTTATTAAAGAACGCTTGAGTCATTTCGGCCCAAGTCCCAATTGAATGTTGTCTCAAGGAATACAACCAATTTTTTGCTCTTTCTTTAGTGAAAATGAGAAAAATTTAAGGCTGACTGCGTCCATTGTACCATGTTGATTGTGGAAGGTTGCTACCACCTCCTCGAATTCCCTAATGTGCACGTATGGAGTTTTATTTTCGAGTATGTGAAAATTGGGAAGAAGTTGAATCATTCCCGGTTTAAGATCCATACGTGGCATATTAGGTGGAAACATTATGCATGATGGCATGGATGTGTGTGTGGGGTGAAGATAATTCTATCAAGTCCTAAAAGGGATATCACTATGTTCACTATCAGTCATGGTGTTGTGTAGTGTGGTGGTCGTGGCAATAGATGCAATATAAGAGATAGGGTTAGAAATAGATCCAAACACTGGAAAATGTCCTTCTGTAGAGCTTCCTTACTGGTCTTGATCCCTACTCATAAAACACGAGAAAAAACATAACTATATGAGAATAAAATAACAAATAACAAATAAGAAAATTAAATTAACTAAAAAAACAGTAAAAGAACGATGTCAGCATTTTCAGTCGATCCCTTAGTGTTTGTTATGGTTTCCCCGGCAATGGAGCCAAAATTTGATTACGCTCAAAGAATAACGCGGTAATTGTAGCACAACTTTGGAGTGTCAATTCCATAGGGAGATGGAAAATACTCAAGAGTTCAACAAATTAGGATTTTTTGTGAATTATTTGAAAATGATTTGTCTTTCGAAATAAAATTTAAATATCAATGGATCAATTAATGAAATTAAAATCAATGAGTTAAAACAATGAAGCGTCGAAATTCTCTCAATTGGATCGGATCATTCAATTTCAATTATTATTTTTTGTAACTCAATTAGAGGCTTTCATCCTAGCACTCTAATCAGAAGATTTATCGTTAAAAACCAATTTAATTTAAATGTAACCCTAGAATTTAGATTTTCTCTAATAATTTACCACAATTATTTATTGAAATCAGATTATAAATCGACCATATACATCAAGTATAAGGTAGTAAATAATCACACCAATAAAATATAGGAAATTAAAATTCAACAAGTATTTCGATCGTTCGATAGAAAAAGCATAACTAATGTCTATGAAAAATCTAATAAGAGTTAAATCAATTTCAAAAAAAATTTATGAAGAGAAAATCTAAACCTAAAATTGATTAACAAGAAAAATAACGAATTGCATAAATAAAAGACGTGAAATCACCAAATCCAATGAGTTTCTCCCTTGCTTCACCAAATTGTTTAATTTGTCATGGAATTCTTAAGCCAAAAAATTAGAGAAAAGTGTATGGAGGTGTTTCCAACATGTATTTTGCTGTTAAGAATTTGTAGGAGTTGAAAATTGGATGAAAATCACGTCCAAATTGGTTTCCAAAAGAGTTCTAATCGAATAAGGAAAGTTGACTTGCGAGCTGATTTTTTTGTCTCTGGATAGCAGTCAATATTTTGGTCATAACTTTCTCTTCTGATATCTGATTTAGATAATTAAAAGTGAGTTGAAAATATAACTCAAAGGACTACAACTTTAATATAGGTAGATTTCTTCCAATTCTTATGTTTACTATGCCAAAAATGGGTCTCAATCTTCTACTAAAATCTGGAATATATCTTTTGCGAATTGGAAATTTATTTTGATAATATTTTGTTAATATTACATTCCTTTTTGAGTTTCAATTACATCCAATTGTCTCCTAGAAATCTTCAAAATATCTTCTTGTTTTTCGAATCAACTATTGAGCATTTGCAATTTGGTCCTTAAACTTTAAAATTTTACCATTTTTAGCTATTTTTGCATTCTTTTATCCAATTCTTCGTCCAAAGCCTATTGTCTTCAACCAATTAACTTCCAACGCTTTCAAATCCCCATTTAGCCTTCTGGACCAACTTTTGGATATTTGTAATTTAGTCCCTAAAGTTTACTTTTCTTTTATTTTGGTTACCTTCCTTATTTTTTTCCCAATTCTACTACATTCATCATGTTGTCCTGCAAAACATAAATTGCAAAGAATTAAGCCATATTCCAACATATTAACCAGCAATTTTTCTTATTTTGACAGTAAAATAAGTGTGTAAAGATGCACTTATCAAGACCAATCCGCTCTGAAACCAACATCCCTAGAGGATCGTCGATGTAGAGACTCCAATTGAGGGGCTCCATCGGTTCTATTGCTACTTCCACCTTAGGGGGATGAGTGAATTCTACTATGAAGTCTGCAAGGGCTTGACTCTTGATGGAAGTTCTTAGCTTGTAGTTAATATCATACTCAGTTCTACATACCACTACATCAACCTTCCTGGAGCATCAGGCTTCCTAGCAGTAGTGATAGAGAGATGACGAGTTTTTCCATATCAGGTATCGAGCGTTCGCTGGTAGGATGGCTTTGTTGACATTATAAATAGGCAACTAATGTTTGCTTTCTTCTCTTATGAGGACCGAGCTGACTATCTCATTAGATACAGCCAGTTAAAGCAACAAAGGTTCATCAACCCTGGGCTTGGAGAGAAGAATGGCCTATCCAAGTGCTTCTTGACCTCTTAGGAAAGCTTCGTCACATTTATCTGTCCATTGGAACCTCTTCTTCCCGTTGAGAACCTTAAAGAAGATAACACACTTATCAATGGCTTTAGAAATGAAGCGACTCAGGGCTGCCACTCGCTCAGTAAAGCTCTGCACTTTCTTTGGCTTTTGTGGGTACCTCATTTCTATCAATGCTTTAATCTTTTCTGGGTTTACCTCAATTTTCCTTTGGATGACCATATACCCAAAGAATTTTCTGGAGGCCAGACCAAAGCACACTTAAGGGGATTAAATCTCATCATGTACCTTCTTAAAATATGGAAAACGGATTCTAGGTCTTTGACATGATCTTTGGCTTGAAGGCTCTTCACCAAAATATCATCTATGTAGACCTCTATTGTTTTGTCAATAAAGTCAGCAAATATCTTATTAACTAACCTTTGATAGGTGGGTCTAGCTTTTTCAACCCGAATGGCGTCACCTTATAAAAGTAGAAACCCTTGTCAGTGATGAAATAGTGTTATCCTCATGTAGACGATGTATGAAGATCTAGTTATAGCCAGAATAGGCATCTTTGAAACTTAATAGTGTATGTTTTGCAATGGAATCCACAAGCTGATCTATTCTTGGAAACGGTAAATTGTCCTTTGGGTAAGTCTAGTTCAAGTTAGAGAAGTCTATACAAACCCTCCATTTGCCATTGTGCTTATTTACTAGGATGGGATTTGAAATCCACTTCGATATTCAAGTGATGGTAACCTATATTTGGATCAATGGCAACCACATTCTCATGCCTCCATGCAAAGACATCGTAATTCTAGCATTCGACAAGCTTTGTCCACGAGGATGATCGGGGTTATGTGTGGTTTTTCATAGATGGTTCCAATCTATTGACCTCAATTTTCGTAGAGGTAACATAGGCCAACAAGTAAATACTCCACATCGATAACTTTCTACGTACGGTAGCAAATCGTTAGTCACTTGTGGCCATTTTCTGGCGATGTTGGAGGCAGTGACGGGCACTTCGATGGTCAAGTCAATTAATGTTGAAGAGAAAATGGAAATAACACACTTTAATTTCAACATAATAAAACAATGTAGATGTTTGAGTGTATAGGATTGCATAACCTCGGAAATGCCGCTAAGTGTGGATATTTATAGGGAAAGAGGTGGATTTGGGACCATTAGGTGGAGGAACATATGTTCGTATCCACTAGCTGAGCCGTCGTCTCCTAGGTATCAATCGATTAGTCAATAGGCTGGCGGGCATTTAATTCTCCCTAATGAGTGGACTTTGTGAATTGACTTTGTGGCGTCTGTTCTACAAACTTGATATCAATCAATCTCGTGGATCTTATTTTGGATAGTTCTTTGTACATAATATCCCTTATTTAATATGGGCAAGGCGAGGTGATAGTATTCCAGCAGTGCCATTCTACCTCTTATCAATTTGTCGTATATCCTTCTGAGGCATATCACTTAAGCGCCTCGGTCAAAGTCTCTCCTATACATATAGACCTTGACACCTCAGTGTGTGGGGTGATGTGGATTGAGGACCTTGTGGATTTGCCTAGCTGACAACCACATAGGTGACGATCTAGAGCCTCTTCGTAAGAGGCATAATAATTTGGGTGATCACTTATGCTAATGAAATTTTTTTTTTGACTTAAGTGACACATCTCGAGAGTTTAACAACCACCTATATAATCGATTGTTTGCCAGCTTTTCAAGTTTGAATAGCATTTTTATTGACTTTACTCTGATTCAACGTTCTTAGTTAGTTTGAGAAGATGAATTTTAACGAGGAAATAATTATGCCATAATTTGATGGAGTTGCGAATTTTATGAATATCATTTACTTTCTTATAGCTTGTGATATATATATATATATATATATATATAGACACACACACACACACCAAGAAATTTTAAAAGATTTTATAGGTACTACTCATATCAACAAGGTGCACCTTCTTTTTCGGAAGTTCATCGTTAGAAACTATACAGTTAAGCATGCTTGGTTTGGAGAAATTTTATGATGAGTGACCCCCTGGGAAGTTTTCTTGAGGAGCATGCGAATGAGGGACCTTGTTGGTACAGTGGGGACAGTACGTCGTCAATCTAACGGCCGGGATAGCCCGTTAAGTGGGACTCGAGTTGTTACAAATGGTATCAGAGCCCAGTTGCTAGTCAGAAATCGGGAACTAAGTGTTATGCGGGACAAAGTGCTACATCATAGGGTGGGAGCCACCTCTTGAACCCGTATGAGCCATCTCTAGAATCCCAATGCCTGGCAACGGATCCTCAGATGGATCAAGCGCGATGAGGACGTCGCGAGTTTAACGGGGGTGATTGTAATACCCAGACTAGGAAAGTTTAAAAGATTTGATAGGTACTACTCATATCAACAATGTGCACCTTTTTTTTCGAAAGTCCATCGTTAGAAACTCTACAGTTAAGCATACTTAGTTTGGAGCAATTCTATGATGGGTGACCCCCTGAGAAGTTTTCTTGGGGAGCTTGCAAGTGAGGATAAAACATGCTGAAAAGAGCCATGTGGTACAGTGGGGATAGTACGTCATCGATCTAACGATCGGGACAACCCGTTAAGTAGGACCCAGGTCGTTATATATATATATATATATATATATATATGTATATATAGTATACATATATACATATATATACATATATGTATATATGTATATATACATATATGTATATATGTATACATATATATATATATATACACACACATATGCATACAAGTAGAGTTATTAGCTAAGTTGGTAAAAAACTGTGAAAATTGTAATGATAAACGAGTAAGTCTTTTGAAGATGCACTTAGTTCTAATAAATATTAGTCAGTTGGCTTCACAACTTTATTTCTTCCAAATTCATTGAGTACTAACTTAGCCTAACCCTTTTACAAGAGTAGAATTTTACAAATTCAATCCTTGTTCATTTAAGGCTACCGCCAGAAATTTAAAGTAAGACAAGAAAAATATTAATTATAGTATTGTATTTCAGGAATGTATAATCAGTAATCGCCATGAACTCACTTAGAAACAAAGCTTAACGCCCTTAATTAGTTCATCACATTATGGCTATTTTAATTTATCCATTCCTGGAAGTCTTGAATTCATTTTTGGTTATTGAACTTTCAGTGAAATCTTAATTCGGACCCAAATTTAATTTGTCTCAATCAAATGATAAGGCTTCAATTACATTCAATGTTAGTTACTTGTTAGACCATGTTACTTAATGTCATAATCCTATGTGAATATTAAAAATTGACTTCAATATGATGTCTCTTAGATTTCAAGTAATATGTGATGTTGAATCTCTAAAGCTAGAAGGGTGTGTTGGATGGATATTATTGAGGAAATAATATATTTTAAATAGTGATACGATAGGAAATATGTGGTTAAAAAGTAAAAAAAAAGTTATTGGTATGATGAAAAATATTATTTTATTGAAGAATGTATTGTTGAAAATGAGGTTTGAAAGAATGTACTTTTAAAGAATGTTTGTCAAATAGGAGTGAACTTTATGAACTTGAAAACCCTTAGAGTTTATTACCAAAATCCTCCAGTTAATTCACAAGAAAATTGTGAAGTGCGGAACATACATTGATTTATTGGGAATGACTATTTGATATCGGATCTTGAATTTAGCGTTCTTGATTATGGCTTCTTGATCTTGATTGTTTGTTATTGATTCTTGATTTCTTGTTCTTGATTGTGGGTTTTGGATCTTCCTCTTTAATATATTTTCTTTTAATATTCTTGTGTTGATGGGATGACATATAAAATAACAATCACATATGATTTGGGGACCATAACCCTATTTATATTTTCATACGTATTCGGCTCATCATCAAATGCAACCCTAATGAATTTGGTCTCTACACATATTTAGCTCACACTGTATTTAGATGCTCAGAACTCAATAACTTAAATTCTTTACTATATCACTTTAAAAGGGCTTAATTTCAATATAGATTTTATACACAATTAAATTCCAACAATCTTCCACTTGACCACATATGTTACCTTATAAACGTGTATAATCTTATGAAGTCAAAGTTTTTGCTATTATAACCAAAAGCATCTCCGAACATCTCGTCCATGAATTATGTCAATATAGGATCAAAGCGGTTTTATTACAAGTATCATAACTAAATCATCAATAGTCACGTATATTAACATAATCAAATGACATAGATCAAGTATGAACGTGTAGCACGAAAATTACATTTAATGTGATCCAAACATGCCTATTTCCAACTGGTCCTACCTTATTCTTTAATACATTGTACTTTAATGAGATCAATCAAAAACTTTAATTATAATGAAAATTGAACTAAATACTTTATTGCTAAAATAAACTTGAATGTGCACAAACAAAATCATATGTCTAAAAAGACAACATCGAAAATTGCAAACTCCCACTAAACTAGCATATTACAAAATATACAATATTCATGTGATCGATGTGCTCATGAAAGACCTTGGGTGGTAACCATTTAGTTAATGGATCTGCTTTCATGGAGTTTGTCCCAACACTATATTAACCTGACCATTTTGAACTCTTTCCTTAATAACTACGAATTTAATGTCTATAAACTTTGACATCATCGAGCTCCTGTTGGAATATAATACTGCTATTTCCACAAAATAATATGAGTGGTCTTTCAATTCCATCCAAAATGCGTAGCCCGGTGACAAAATTCTGTAATTATATTCCACGATCAAAATCAAAATATCCAATAATCTCCAATTGGTCTGATTTCTTGTTCATGATCATGTAATCCTTAATTCTCTATAAATAACGAATAACCCTCTTGGCTGCTTTCCAAATATTCATCTCAGAGTTATTTAAATGTATGAATGTGTACAAACCTAAGCATATATTAAACTCCTAAATGCTAAAACACGGGAAATTCTCTGTATTTCATTTTCTTTTAAGTTTATCCTTAGGGCATTGATTTCAGACTAAACTTGTTTCCCTTAACAATAAGGGTATTACATGGCTTACATTCATGCATCCCAAATCTCTTTAAAAATCTTATCAATATAACTCTTTTGTGATAATCCAAAAATATCCCGAAAACGATCCCTATGTATCTGTATCCCTAACACAAAAGGTGCGTCACTAAGATCTTTGATTTCAAAATTCAATGACAGAAATATCTTGATTTCATGCGAATAAGTATATATCATTGTGGCGAGTAGTATGTCATCGACATATAATACTAGAAAAATATGGTTACTCCAACTAAACTTGTGATACGACCATCAACTGCATTCATCGCAAAACCAAACAAGATAATTATTTGATAAAATTTGTGCTACCAATGATGGGAAGCCTGATTAAACCAAAGATGAATTTCTTTAATTTGTTAACCATCTGACATAACTTCAGATCAAAATATGTCACAAGTGCCATAAAAGTCCTCAAAAACTCTTTCATGGAAACCAAAGAGAAAGTCTCTTTAAAGTCAACACCTTCCTCTTGAGTGTTGTTTGCAACAAGACGATCCTTGTATCTCTCCACATCACCCTATGAATCCATCTTGATTTTAAATATCAATTTACAACCAATAGAGACGAGTTTCCAAACATCACCATCTTTCGTAGACTTTATCTATTTATTCATAGTAACAATCCACTCTTAAGAATTATTTGTTTGCATTGCTTGATGAAAGTCGATTGGATCTTTTTCCACCAATCAAACACCATCCTTATTTTCTTGGAGAAACACTATAAAGTAATCCAGAATTGCCTTTCTCTTTCTCCAGTAGATCTCTTTGTTGAGGTGGTTGAGTTTGTTCTTCTCGAACAATCTCTTAATTGTTTATAGGGGTTTTGTAATATTGCATTGATCCAAAATTGTTTCTTAAACAAGACCTGGAGCAAAAAAATTTCCCTCGTCCTAATCATTGTCAATTGCAATAGAATGAATATATATATATATATATATATATATATATATATATATATATATATAAAGTCCTAAAACTTGAAACATTATATCCCCCTCCCCAAGGCGCAAACTCTACATCTTCAAATAATCAAACATTTTCTATTTCGAAATTGACCTAATAGTGGGATCTTAAAAATTTTTGTAACCCCTTGACCTATTAGAATATCCAATAAAATAGCAACTAATGGTTCTGGAGTCCAATTTTCATTTATTTGGGCCATAAGGCCTTAACTTAGCTAAACAACCCCAAATGTGCAAATGTTTCAAACTAGGCTTCTACATGTCCAAAGCTCATAAAGGGTTTTGACTGTTGCTGTACTTGGTACTCTATTGAGAATATAAGCTGCAGTCTTTAATACTTCATTCTAGAAAGATTTTTGTAAAGTAAAATGACTTATCATTCCCTTTAGGATGTCCTCAAGTATTTTGTCTCATTTCTCAGCAACACCATTCGTGCTAAGTGTTCCTAGCATGGTATATTGTTGAACGATTCCACATTCCTTTAAAAATTTAGCAAAAAGTCCAGATGTTGTTCTCCTAATCCGTGGTATTCACCATTATAGTCAAATCGATGTATTTTATTTTTTTGCTAAGTTAATTTTCAACTTCAACCTTGTATGCCTTGAACATCTCTAGTGGGATTTCTCATGGATGATATTAAGGTAGCCATAGCGAGAAAAATTCGTCTATGAACATAACAAATGTTGATCATTCAAAGAAGTCGAAGGGAATAATCCACAGATATCCGCATAAATTCGTTCTAAGATATTTGAAGTCTTATGGGCACCTAATCTTCTTATATATGTTTGTTTCCCCTTAATGTAATTAATATAAATAGTTAAGTCTGACAAGTTAAGGAGATTAAGAATTCCTTCGACACAAGTTTTTCCATTTTCTTTTGAAAAATGTGACATAAACGCTTGTGCCGTAGCGAACTGAAATTCTCATTGTCTAATTTACATTTAATGCCACATGAACTCACATGTTATAAGAGGCAACAAGATTAAGTAAATATAGGTTATCATTTCCAAATAAAGAACCGGTACCCATAGTATTTGAATTAAGAAAAAACTAAGCTGGCTATTTCCACATGAACAAGAGTAACCGAATTGTTCCAATGTAGAAATAGAAACCAAATTTCGTTTAAAAGACGGTGCCCCAAATGTCTCTTTCAAATTCAAACAATAACCAGTTTTAGATAAAAACCTAAAAGTCCTTATAACCTCAAGTTTAACTGATTTGCCATCACCCTATATAGATAAATCTTTCAGCATCAATTGGCTTTTGGTTGTTCAGGCAACCTTGCATAGACATACTTATAGGAGTAATGACACCAGAATTTATCCACAAAATGTGTCTTGGTATTGAAACTAAATTAGCATGAGAACAAACTAAAGCGAGAAGTGTACATTTCTTTACACATCATGCGTGGTATTTAATACAGTCTCTCTTTATATATTTCAAATTTTCAAAAGTGACAATCAGATGATTTATCCTTTTCAAGCCTTTTTGTTTCTTGTGAATTGAATCAGATGTAACTTCCTTATTATTGAACTTGTCTTTAGTACTTTTAGTTCTCTATTGCGTTAGACTTTCTTCTTTTTGCACACAATATAAAATGAGATCATTAAGAGTCTACTTCCTCTTTGACAATTGTAATTAACCTTAAATTGACTGAATTATGCAATAATAGAAATTAAAATCAAATGCACGAGCAAATCATCAAACAGCTCAAGCTTTATTACCTTTAGTTTTGATTTCCTTTAGCATTATACTTTAGTAAAACTAAGTTCGTAAAAAGCGTACAAGTTTTGACCTTAGTCAAAATATGATCACACATCAAATTCCAATCGAAAAGATTTTGCTCCAAATTTTTAGTCTCATGTTGAGACTCATTTATGACACATAAAATGATTGAATTGGAGAATGATGTCTGAATCAAAGTTGTAGCCCGAAGAGTTAGCTTTTCAAAGCATCTTGAATCACCTCAGTCAGATATCAGACGAAAAAGTTATAACAAAAATACTGAAAGACATGCAGAACAAAAAGGGTACGGAGAAGCTGGGGCCGCGACGCCCAGACATGGAAATTTTGGCAGAGAAGGTGCTAGGCGCCGCGGCGCCACGTCCCGAGAAACAGAAAAAATACCTATTTTCATATTCTTTTCGGACCGGCCCACCACCAATTCGTGTTATTAGTTTAAGAGGCTATAAATACAAGTTTCTAGACCTAATTTATGGGGCTTTGGTGGAAGAAAAAGGGAAGAATGACTGCTTAGAAGACAACACAAAGGAGAATTGATCTAGAGCTAAAACGACAAGGAATTGGAGGAGGATTCAAGCGGCAAAAGAGTTCTTCTTATTCTTTTCTCCTCCATGTTCTTTAATTCAGATTTTATTATGTTGTCTTTAGGAGTTATGAACTAATTTTCATATCTAGGGTTCGATGTAGCCAAACTTGATATTATGATTTGATTTTGTCATAACTATTCTATTTGATTTTTCATATATGTTTGATGGTGTCATGAAACTAATGATTTCAATTAATTGGCCACTAATTGAATGAATAGATTCTAGTTAATTCTAGGACTCGAGAGAGGGAAATTTAGGAGCGATCATATGGTTGGCATAACGTAGATTTTATGGGTTTCGAGAGAAAGTATAGGATCTATGAAGCTTACTCCATAAAAGAATCATGAACTTGATAAATCTTTGATTTTAATTTGGAATAGAGATATTGGAATTGAATTCTAAGATTAATTTCTAGCCGGCACTCGAGAGAGGGGAGAGAAATACATTAGGATTCTTGCTTTCAAATATGAAAAAATTGATTAGAATAGTTAGGCATAATTGAGTCGTAATTGATAGTAAAGTGAAATCAATCCCTAGACTTTCTCGCATTAACATTCTCCTATAAATTGTTTTCATTTTATTTGCATTATTACACATTCATATTAGTTTAGGATAAAAACCTTGAATTGATAATTTGTTCGTCTAGATAAAGTAAAAGTTGAAACAATTATAGTAATTGATAGAAATTGAATTACAATCCCTGTGGGTTCGACGCTCTTGACTCAATCATTTTATTACAAAACTTGACACCGTACACTTGCGGCATAAATTCACATTGTAGAAAACGTGTGACAAAAAGCCCGAAGAATCTGCTGACAAATAAATGTAGGAAGATCAATAGAATCTCCATGCAGCAAGGTGTACAAAAATTGAGCCCTCTCCATAGGCAATGAAGAGGTATGCGACACGGGCCATAGATTCCTGTACACAATGCGCAATAGAATCTGTCGTTCAATAGGAAGAGATCCAGTGTGCATCGTACCTGGACCACCCTCCAACAGTGTATTAAACACCGTAGAACGGACAAAAGAATCCGATGGAAGAGTATCAACAAAAAGGTAAGAAAATAAAGGGTAAACGATCCTAGGGATATGCACTAGACCCGATAAAACATCGAGTGTAATCCTAACTGTCCTACATAGAAGAAAAACCCTAAAAGTCGAGCCGCTAACATCATGAATGTTAGCATAAAACTCCTGAACGAGAAGGCTAGGAGGTGGTGTCAACTCTTGATTGCTTGTTTTTTATTGTTGATTTCTTGTTCTTGATTGTGGCTTTTGATTCTTACTTTTCAATATGTTTTCTCTTGATATTCTTGTATTGATGGAATGACACAGAGAATGAGAATCACATATGAAAGAGGGACCATAACTCTATATATTTTTGTATGTATTTGGCCCATCATCAAATACAATCCTAATAAGTTCGATCTTTACATATTTAGCCCATACTTTAGTTAGACGCTTAGAGCCCAATAAGTTAAATTCTTTATTAGATCATTTTAAACGGGTTTAACTTTAAGATAGTCTTTATACACAATTAATTATATATGTAGGCCCACATGAAAAATTAAATTCCAGTGTGATACCTAAACATGTCATGGCATTAGAATTAAAAACTAATCATATTTAAAAGTTTGTAGTAGTTCATTTGATAGAGCATACTCTGAGCTACATTCGTCCACAATTTCATGATTTTGTAATCAGGACATAATTATGTGGATTAGGGTGTTAGTTACAGGCTAACAAAGTTAATATAAATTAATATTCAGTTATCTTATTACGAAAAATTAAACATGTGTGACTTAATTGACATTTTACTGGAAGTTCAGTGACCAAAAATGAAATTAACTGATTTTGCTTGTGGAATGTATCTTCCAATTTGAATATAAATTATAAGATTTGTATTTGAGAAATGTATCCTTAGAGTTAACACGAGTTGTTCTCCTTTGGCTGTCTCCTCACTGTATTTTTTATACATTAGTACATTAACCCTAGTTAGTAAATGAGAAGGCGTCAACATAATAAACTACTAATAACATCACTTTTTAAATACATTTTACTTGCTAACATAAATTGATATGAAAATCATAACAAGGACAAAGAATTTCAACTTGTTCTTGCGTATCTTCACATACACACTTGGAAACAAAGCTTGGTAAGTCCCATTATATTATGACAATAAGGCTGGTTGCACGACAACCATGTGTTGTCAAAATTCGAGCCTTTGATGTAAAAAAAAGTTTTTAAAATGGATGAATGTGATGCTGTCAAGTAAAATGTTGTCAACAAAGATTGTACATGTATCGTGATTCATATTATGAATATGAATTCGATATATTCATGAAATGGTCCACTTAAGAATTTATATATCAGAAAATTTCGTATTTGCATCATTACGAAATAAAAAAAAATTAGATAATACTATATTATGTTTGCAATCCAAAAAATGCTATCAGTAAAAAAAATTAGATAATACTATACTAAGTTTGCAACCATAACATTAAGCTTATCAATTAATTACTCCCCAAGATCAATACAAAATTCATAATTCATAACAGGCAAAAGTTACCCAAATTCGTCTCTTGCTACAACCAAAATCTAGTATATTTGGTATGTATTGAAATTGGAGATATTGCTTCACAACTAATATCCAACTTTTTCCAGTATTTGGTTTGTGCGTAGAAGATGCATATTAACTCATGGAAGCACATACAATTGAGTTTTGGGATCTTGAAAAGCATTATTGAATCAATTTTAGGGCTCCACTTATTCAAAATTTCCCTAATCTAAGATGTTCCTTCTACTATGTTACCTCACAATTCGAAGTGTGAAAACAACTATGACAGATCATATAGTGTTACTTGTATGAGGATATTAGATCAAATGAAAACGTTGATGTTTTATTATAGAACAAAATATTGGAGACATGTTGGGGAGATTCTACATAGACAACTATCTGAGTGTCAATGGTTAATCTCTAACGCTCGATAGTGAAATTGGTCATTTAACTTAAGGTTGTCGTAGTGCCTTATATGAGGATAGTCATATTTTGGTGATATTGGATGTTACTCTGTCAAGGGTCGCTAATATGGCATCGTCCGGGTATATCAAGAATCATATGAAAGTTGTAAATTATCAATAGAGGATTTGTCACTCTTTGATTGTAAGAGATTATGATATAAATTTCATTTAGTTAAGTTAATAACTAAATCCTTGACCAAGGTGTACTCATAGTCGAAAAGGGATTTTCGACTTACATTGACTTAATAATAGGATGAAAGATATGATTGATAATTGAGATTGACACATATCTATATCTCGTAATTGATCGGATCATATTGACGAAATGATTATAGTTTCACGATAAACGAACAGTTTTGATTTTGTCATACCACGTGACATTTTTTGTCACATGTATTGTCCATACACATTGTTAGATATCAATTTAGGAAAACAAATGTGAATTGGTGATAAATTAAAAAGGGTATTTTAATTTATCGATTTTGATTAGATCAAAATAATAATTCACATCATTAGGAATCGTGATCGGGAATCTAATGGATCACACACAAACAGATAACCAGAAGAACGAGATTCATCAATTAATTAATTAACAAGTGTTGTACAATTAATTAATTTGGTTGTTTGTTAAAATGCCCAAATTAATTAACTCATGGACCAAACTTAATTAATTTAATTAATTAAATATTGATCGGATTAAGTTTAAAAGACGGGTCATGTCCACTTGGACTTATTAATAAGCCATTGGGGTTTTAGAAAAATAGAACAAATTATTATTATTATTATTATTATTATTATTATTATTATTATTATTATTATTATTATTATTAGCACAAGAAAATGAGAAACTCTAATTCTCGCATTCTTGTTCCCTGTGTAGATTTCCATTGGAGGATGGATAATTGGACAGTTGTGGATTGCAGATTGTGATTGTTCCAAGATCAGTAAAGGAGTTTGCAGAATTTATGAAAGGTACAATTTCTATCACTGTTTCTTTATAAGCAGAACGAAGATTTTTTGTGGGAATTCAAATTTGTTTTATTTTTCGATGTGCATATTAAATAAATTCTCAACAGCTAATACACATAACACTGCCATTGCATCTGCACATGACGAAACTCTATATGTGAATTATGTGAAGATACAACACCGCCTTTGGAAGATGAAAATCTCCATAAGCCCACTGCCATGGAGAAAATAAATTGTAAAGTGCAGCAAATCTATCCATACATAATTCATCCATCGACATAGTAGAAGAAACTAGAATGCTTGCTATATTATTTATTCCACCGCCATATGAATTGTGTAGAAGAAGGAAACGACATACATTCCTATAAATATGGATTAGCACTTGTATTTTGTAGTGTAGAGAGAAATGCTAGCGTATGAGTGAGAATTAAGAGAAAGTGAAGAGAATTCAGTGCTAGATATGGAGTGGAAGTGAATAAGAGAGAGAAGTTGTGGAAAGCATATTTGGTGTGTAATTAAAATTTTGTTTTTTTATTTTTTTTAATAAAATAATATTTTTCTTTAGTATTTAGCATTCTACTCCAACGGAATCTAGATCGATTGCATCATAATCAAGTGTTTTTCAGTCATCCTCAATACATTGATGCACCCCTTTCCACGGCTAATATGTCAATAAAAGTTTCGATATTTCAGGATTTTATTTTCAACATTCACATATCACTGGTTGATTTAGATTTTGACTACATTGATTAAAAGAATGTTTTTTATAGTTTTGAACATTTTTATTATCATTTTGTTTCAAACTTCTGAGACTTTTTCTAGCGTTTTTATGTTTAAATATTATTCAAGAATAAAATGTAGTTACCTTTATGTATTTGGATTCTTTGAATGAAACCTTGAATTCTGAGTTGGTAAGCAGTGTTTTTAGCCATTCATACTGTGTGTATGCTAGTGCCAATTGTAATGTGCTTGTGCTTGTAACTTTATGCAATTTCGAAATATAATGATAATTATGTGGATTGGTGCATAGTTGGTTGTGTGATAAAATTTATTTTTTGTTTATACTATTTTGTTGTGATGTTTAATCGATGTGAGGGATCACACTCACGATGGATAAAAAAAATATAAATGAACATATTGCTCGAAAGAACACCTTTATATTAAACTAAAGAGGTTATTTTCACGAATGACGTATTGGTTTTGATGTTCATTTTGGTTTGCATTCAAAATGGAAATAATGATGACCAAATGTAAAACCGTATCATTACTACAAGATATAAGAAAAATGAGGAAAATGTATCATATAAATGTCTCAAGGTTGGATTCATATTAGTGTATTTCGAAATATTTGATTTCATGTCATAACATGCCTATGAACATAGCAAAAGAACTTAAATAAAAACTAAAATTCAGGACCTCGAGAATAAACTAAATCTATGAGAAAATGTTAGTTCATATAAATAACCTAACATCGTCCAACTATTCCTAGACCTCTATTCAATCATAATACCCTTCAACTTCTTGTCACGCGTGATGCTGCACATTACAAGGTCAAAATCCATATTGTATGCTTCAATCAACTTCTCACAACTATATTTGAATAGTTGATGGGCCAAGTTACATCTAGATGTCTTTGGATCGAAGTTTTTGTTAGATTAAAATAATAGTGAATGAATACTGGCTTAACAAATACCCGATGGACATATACCGAATTAGCAACACATACCGGATCTGCACATATCGGATCTGCAACACATACCGGATTTGCATTTAACAAAAATACCGTATAAACATATACCAGACACTAGCTAACCGAATGTTAGCCAAACTACTACAAATCAAATAATTTATTAATTACAATAAAACAGAACAAGTGATCTAAATTTCTTTTAAAAAAAATTAATCGAATGAACCGAGGCCTGTATGAACACAGTTTCCTTAAAACGGAGTCTCCCCCTCACCGTATGTGCTTGAGGATTAGTACGAGCATCTGTTTTCCAAAATACAATGAAAAAACTAATAGAGTTTAAGCACTGCAGATACTACTCCGGTGAACTGACTTAGTATTTGAACACTATCACCAAGATCCTAACAGAAAATAAATTATGTATGCAGAATGGAAAAAAATTCTTTTTATGCAGAAAAACATTTTCTCCGAGTGTATTCAATCGAGGAAGACGGCTGAATAAATAGTTGTAATGGAGAATTAACAGCCATGAGTTATGTTATTAACCACCATTAATCTGGCTGTTAATCTCTCCATTAATACGGGTATAATCACATGAGTTTCAGGAGTTAAAAAAATTTGAAAGGTTTTATGAAAAATAAAATAAAGGCAAAACTTGGACCCTCCTAAAGGTCATTTTTTGGTCAATCCAGTTCGACATTCTTGTACGCAGGTCGCGCCCTCACATAAGTTCAAGATTCAAAGCCTATTTCGGTCCGTGATTTGCACCCCCTGTGAGCGCACATGGAGAGAGCATCTATGCTACACATGCTTACACTCATCTAAAGTGCAATCATATTTAAAGTAGTCATGCCTTTATCTATTTTTCTATGTGGGATAACTTTAAACTAGTTTCCCTTCAACACAAATCATTTTTCAATGCATTACTTTGAGCTCCAATTTTCATTCACCCAACCATCATTTTGGGCATGCAAATATATGATTTCAATGTTCTTACAGAGAAAAAAAATCAATCTTGATCTTTCAAAATAATCATATGGGTCCCAATCAAAATTTATGTCAAAATCAGCCATTATATTCATTTTTTTTCCAACAATCCTCCACTTGAATGAAAATTAAGAGATGTAGAAAAGGAAACATAAAGACTTGGTATATAGTTCAACGGTTGAAACATGTATAGGATAGGTAGGTATTACCCTTTGAACATTCTCTTGTTAAAGTATATTTACTTTACTAGTTGACTAGTAGACACAATGTCCTTGAACTGTTCTACCTTTTATGTAAAAGATGATATACTTCACACAAGATTCTTCCTAACACAATTCAGTTCTCATTGTTATGTTCGTTTTGCCCATGAACATATGCCTGGTTCTGCAAGAGTTCCTAAGAATTGAGCCCCCCATAAATCTCTTAGAAGCGGCCTAACTTCTCTCTCATATAGGTGATTTCTTATTCCAAGTAATCCGCATTACTTCGCTCTATTTTCGACGTATAAGAATCATTAAAATTTATTGCTTATCCTTCATCATTACGTGTTTCATTGTTGCATCATAAGAATGAACGTGAGGTAACATTCCCCACGGTGATTCAATTAAGTCTTTACAATTAGGTTGTCCATTTGAACCTAGATCTTGGGATCTTCAATCAACTAGGCTAGGTTTCCTTTGTATTAACTTATCTGTTCAAAGGCTTAACTTTTCAACTAACTCTCTATTTAACCCTTTGGTTAGCGGATTCGCAATGTTATCATTTGACCTTACATAATCTATAGAGATAACTCCAATTGAGAGTAGTTGCCTTATGGTATTGTGTTTACAACGTATATGTTTAAACTTACAATTGTACATGTTACACTATGCCCTTCCAATTGCTGATTGACTATCACAATGTATGCAAATTGCTGGCACAGGTTTCAGTCATCTTGGAATATCCTTTAAGAAGTTGTGTAACCACTCAGCCTCTTCACACATTTATCTAGAGCTATAAATTTAGATTCCATGGTAGATCAAGCTATAACGGTTTGTTTAGAAGATTTCCAGGATATAGCTGCACCTCTCAATGTGAACAGAAATTCACTAGTAGATTTGGAGTCTTTTATATCATATATCCAATTTGCATCACTATATCCTTTATTGACTGCTAGATATTTAGTATAGCACAGTCTAAAATTATGAGTATATCTTAAGTACTTTAATACTCTTACTATTCATTTCCAATGGTTAGCTCCTGGATTACTCGTGTATCTACTCAGTTTACAAACTCTGTATGCTATGTCTGATCTTGTACAACTCATCAAGTACATCAGACTTCCAATAATTCTAGAGTATTCTACTTTAGAGACGCTATTTTTAGATAGACACTGACTCATATCTATTGGTGTTCTAGCCATTTTAGCATCATCATTGCTTAACTTTTTTAGAATTTTGTCAACATAATGTGACTGGCTTAGAATGAGTCCATCTAATGTTTTGCTAATTTTAATTCCAAGTATCACATTAGTTAAACTCATATCTTTCTTGTCGAACCTTGAATTTAACATATTTTGAGTGGATTTTATCATTTTATCGTTGCTACCAACAATAAGCATATCATCAACATAAAGACATAAAATGACATAACCATTTTTGGTATCTTTGACGTAGACACATTTGTCACAGTCGTTAATCTTAAATCCACATTCGAAAATAACATTGTCAAATTTTTTGTGACATTGTTTTGGAGCTTGTTTCAAGCCATACAATGACTTCACCAATTTTCAGAATTTCTTTTCCAATCTCGTGAAGAAAAACTCTCGATTTGTTTCATGTAGATTTCTTCCTCTAAATCTCTATTCAGAAAAGTAGTTTTAATATTCATTTAATGTACTTCAAGATTTCTTAGAGCGGCAATCGCAAGTATCATCCTAATATATGTTATTCTCGTCACTGGAGAATATATGTCAAAATAATTAAGACCTTCTCATTAGCTGTAACCTTTTATTACTAATCTGGCCTTATATTTTTCGATTATTCGATCTGCTTTCATTTTCATTTTAAAAATCCATTTATAGCCTAGTGGTATACTTTCTGGGGGAAGATCCACTAGCTCCCATGTATGATTTTACAAAATGGAATCTATTTCACTTTTTAATGGCCTCTTTCCACTAAGGTCCTTCTGAAGAGTTCACAGCTTTTTGAAACCTTCGAGATTCGCTTTCTAGCATATAAGTCAGAAAATTAGGACTATAAGATTTTTCTGTCATTTTCCTTTTGCTACGTCTTGGTTCCACCTCAACCTCTTCTAATTCTTAGTCCTGACTATTTTCAACCATAGTCTCATGTGTCAGTTTAGAAGATTTTGCTTCTTATTTGGATCTGTACGGAAATACATGTTCAAAGAATGAAGCATTTCTCGATTCCATTATCATATTTTTGTATAGGTCTGGAATTTTAGACTCGTGCATAAAAAACTGATAAACACTACTATTATGTGCATAGCGTATGAAGATGCAATCTACAGTTTTCGAGCCTATCTTTACCTTCTTTGGTATTGGAAAACCACTTTAGCTCTTACACTCCCCCCCCCCCCCCCCCCACACTCATAAGTATTTATACGAAAAATTTTCTTCCTTTTCATAACTCATATGGGGGTCATTTCCATTTTCTTTCTGGACACCTTATTTAAAAGGTAATTTACTGGTAACACTGCTTCTCCCCACATGTTCTGAGGTAACCCAGAACTTACTAACATTGTATTCATCATTTTTATAAGGTACAATTTTTTCGTTCAACATGCCATGTTGTTGCGGAGAATAATGTGCAGTGGTTTTATATATGATTCCGTGTTGTGCATAAAATTCAACAAATAATGCTTCATATTCACCACCTCGATCACTTCTCAATATCTTGATTTTCTTATTAAGTTGATTTTCAACTTCATTCTTATAAAAAATAAATTTCTCTATAGTTTGGTCCTTACTTTTAAGCAGATAGACATAACAATATTTTGTAATATCGCCGACAAAAGTAATAAAGTACTTGTTGCCACCTCTTGTTTGTACAAGTTTTAAATCACATACATTGCTATGAATTAAATCAAGTGGTTCTGGATTTCGTTCAATTGACTTAAATGAGGACCTTGTCAATTTGATCTAAACATAAGTTTCCCACTTATGTTTAGAATTGGTATGGAATGCCGGTATACAATTCAAGTTAATTAATCTACATAATGTATCATAATTAACATGTCCAGTCTACCATACCACAAATTGGAAGACTCAATCAAGTAAGCAGAAGAATTAACTTTATTAATCTTTGACTTCACAACCATTACATTCAGCGTAAACATATCATCGAAAACATAATATTTTCCGACAAACATTCCGCTTTTTGACAAAATAACTTTGTCTAACTCAAATACAATACTGAAATCATGCTTATTCAAAAACGATTCGACACTAGGTTCTTGTAGATTTTTGGCACATGCAGTAAATTTTTAAGAGTCATCTTTTTCCCCGAAATCATCTTCAAAACCATTTTTCCTTGACCCTTGATTTCAGAAGTTGCTAAATTTTCCATGAACTACTTCTCCCCATTCTCAATTGCTTCGAATGCAGCAAACAACTCTTTATCGGAGTACACGTACCTCATAACACCAGCGTCAATCCACCACTGTTTTGGGTTAGAACCCACCATGTTCACTTCAGAAATAATGTCTGCGAGATTCATCTCTGATACATCATGTGCCATGTAGTCAACCACATTTGCTTCTTTTTTATTATTCTTCTTTAGCAAACTGAACTCAAAAGACTTGTGGCCTACTTTATCACAATTGAAGCACTTTCCTTGAAATTTCTTCTTAGAAATGCCCCCTTTCGGTCCCAACTTAGCACATTTGCCACCAGATGTCCTAAACTTGTTCTTGAATGTCTTAGAAATTTGACCGTGCTCAACAACATTGTCTTTAACCACAATAGGATCGAATCCCTTCTTTTCAGAACTTCTCTTGCCTTCTTCAATTCGAAGTCTAACAATCAGTTCTTTAACATTCATTTCCTTTCGCTTGTGCTTATGATAATTCTTGAAATCTTTCCACGTAGGGGGCAATTTTTCAATAATTGCATCCACCTGAAAAGTTTCACTCAAAATCATCCCTTCAGCATGAATCTCATGAAGAATCACTTGGAGTTCTTGCACTTGGCTGATTATTGTTTTGGCGTCCACCATCTTGTAGTCAAGGAATTGGCCAACGATGAATTTTTTGGCCCTGGCATCCGTAGTCTTATATTTCTGATCCAATGACTCCCACAACTCCTTAGCTGTTTTCATTGTACTATACACATTGTATAACGAGTCTACTAAGCTGGTCATGATATAGTTTCAGCATAAAAAATTCGAATGTTTCTAGTTTCAACATCTTCGTTTGAACATCTTCCTCACCCCCTTTAAGTTTAGGAGCAGTTTCAGTCAAGAACCTCACAATGTTTAAGGTGGTCAGGTAAAACAACATTTTCTATTGCCACCTTTTGAAATTCAAACCATTGAATTTCTCCGATTTTTCTCCATGATTAACCGGAACAATAATGGCATGGCCAGTTGGTTGAGCCATAGTCTGTCTCCTAACATAGCTTGGCAATTTAGCCACAGCATCTCTTGAGTCACAACAAAACTTGACACTTGAGGCACATCAGAGCCCATAGCAGGGTTTTCAGAGACCACATCCTATTGATTGGTTCGGTTGCCATTTCTGAAAATCAAACGAATATTAGTTCTCAATAAAACCAAATTGAACTTATATGTTATTAATTTGTTTTAAGATTGTTGGATTAAAATAATAGTGAATGAATATTGGCTTAACAAATACCGGATGGACACATAGCGAATTTGCAATACATAGCGGATTCGCACATTCCGGATCTGGAACACATACCGAATTTGCAACACGTATCGGATCTGCACATACTGAATATGCATATACCGAATTTGTAACTAACAAAAATGCCGTATAAACATATATCGGACACTAGCTAACCAAATGTTAGCCAAACTATTACAAATCAAATAATTTATTAATTACATTAAAATAGAACAAGTAATCTAAATTACTTATAAAAGAAATTAATCGAATGAATCGAGGTCCATGTGAACACAGTTCCTTAAAACAGATTCTCACTCTCGCCATATTTACTTGAGGATTAGTTCGAGCGTCTGTTCTCATGATACAATGAAAGATCAGTGGAGTTTGGGCACTGCATATACTACTCCAACGAACTGACTTAGTAACTGAACACTATCACCAAGATCCTAACAGAAAATAAATTACGTATGCAGAATGGAAAAAAAAATTATGTAGAAAAATAATTTTCTTCGTGTGTATGCAATGGAGGAAGATGGCTGAATGAATAAACTGTAATGGAGAATTAACATCCAAGAATTATGTTATTAACCACCATTAATCCGGCTGTTAATCTCTCCATTAACACGGGCATAATCACATGAGTTTAAGGAATTAAAAGAATTTCAAAGGTTTTAGGAAAAATAAAATAAAGGCAAAACGTGAACCCTCTCGAGGGCCAATTTTTGGTCAATCCAGTTCAGCATTCTTGTACGCAGGTCGTGCCCGCATACAAGTTCAAGGTTCGAAGCCTATTTCGATTCGTGATTTGCACTACTCTACTCGCACGTGGAGAAAACATCTATACTACACATGATTACACAATTTTAAAGTGAAATCATATTTAAAATACTCATGCCTTTATCTATTTTCTTATGTGGGATAACTTTAAACTAGTTTCCCTTCAACACAAAACATTTTCAAATGCATTACTTTGAGCTCTAATTTTCATTCACTCGACCATCATTTTTGACAAGTAAATATATGATTTCGATGTTCTCACGGAGGAGAACACAAATCAATTTTGATATTCAAAAATAACCAAACGAATCTTACTCAAAATTTATGTCAAAGTTATTCATTGTATTCATTTTTTCCAATGGTTTTTGTCTCATTTCATCAATTTTCCCATTTATAATATACTCAGCAAACTTTTTGACATGTAATCCGCAATCATGGCTAAATTTAATAAAACATTGTTAGGAGTCTGGAAAATTCCGTAGCAGCTTCTGATTTAACAAACCAACTCAACACATTGTAGAGAATGAAGGCTGCAATATGAAAGAACTTTTTTCAGGTGCCGAATATTTTAAACATTTATATGTGTGCATATTTTACATAATCCAGTTTTGCGCAATAGAACTAATAATCCTATTTTTGGAAAACGTGGCTTAGTCAAAAATAAAAAAATAAATATAAATAAAATAAAATTTTCTCAGTCCAACTTATTTTAAAAATGAATGAAAAGTTATGTACATTAACATTAACCAAACACAATGTATCATAAGATGCCTATATCGGCATTTGCTAGAAAATTGAGACAGAGACAATCAAAATGATAATTGCTTTGGACGGCTGATGTGAACATGGATAAATATGAGAGATGTTGTGCCCCGGGGCACATCCAAGATGGCAAAGACAGTGCAAGGCTGGGCTTGCAACCCCAGTGTGGGGAGTTCGAATCACGGAAGGAGCAGCCAAGTGTTGTAATACCCAAACCATGTGGTGGAGCAGCTTGGTGATGTAAAAACCGGTTGTAGGAGGGCTCCCTTGGGGCCAGGAGTATAAAGCTTGCATGGACACTGGCTTGATTGGGCATAACCCGCGATTTACCTCCGCCCAGAGTTGAGGCACCGGTGATGGGCGGTCCAGGATATAGTCTAGTGTAAGCCGGGATACCTGGGTATCAAAAAAAAAATATGAGAGATGTTCTGAAGGCTTATATGTGATTGTACCTTAAGATTCCGTTTGATCCACATTTTTCTACCAATAATGCATTTTTTTGTCACATCACATGGGTCCCGCTACAGTAACTGTTGTCTTTTGGTCTAAGAAAAGTTATGCACAATTACATTTTTGCCCTTCTCCCTTCTTTTCAAGAAGAAATTGGGAAATTTTTTGTCAGAAAATGAAAGACGAGTAGAATAGAGAAATGTAGGCTTGCCTTGTCAAATTGTGCACAGTTTTTTTTGTCAGAGAGGATATTGCTCCAACGTTCATCTTTTGTCTACAATTGAAGAGAAATGTGCCCCAAATAGGGGCTAAATATATATTCCTCAAAGCTCAGCTATTGTTAGCTGCACCATGGGATTGATTTTTTCATGTGCTTTACTCACTTGATATCTGAGAAGGGTCAATTTGTGATTCGACTTTAGGGATTTTTGGAGAAGGATTTTTTATGGAGGGGATTTGGAAGGAATATGAAGAGACTCCATTTTAGTGATTTGAAAGTAATCAACATCAATAAATAGCTTGTTTGGTAGAGTAAATTTGGCTAGCTAAATGATTATCCTGTATGCTATGAATTTACTGTATTTATAGTGTAAAAAAAGTTAAAAAGTAATTTTTGAATATATATTAAATAATAGGTGCGTGGTATAATTTTCACTTTATATAATGAGTTCATGGGCCATAAACTCATCAATTTTGGTACTTGAATTTATTTATTTTAGAAATGCAACAAATTCCATCATAAAGATCTATTAATTGTCTTTTATGAATATAAATTAATCTAAACCAAATAGTTGAATAAGTAATAGAGGAGTTGGCCATTTGATGCCATAAATTATATTATTAGTGTGTGGCCTAAGGTGAAATTTTGAATGAGGTTTTATTACAAATAATTGTGATTAAATGTCAAAGAACCACTTATCACACAACTTGTTGACCCCGAAAAATGCAACGTCAAATGGACAACAGATGTCGAGTCCACTCGCACTAAATCAAGTAAATTCTTACGTGTTTTGACAGGATAATCGGTGAGAGATGGAGTACACATGAACGTAAGAGATGTTTTACGACGCGAGACAAAAATATCTGGGCACTGACGGTAATGATTAGAATAGTTGCACTAACAAATAATCACCCACAATATGTAAATAATTTAGAATCAAACTAATAAATATAGAACAAACAAAATGATTTCTTGGGAATATTTTTCTTGAGTGTCTTCTTGCATATTAGAATGCATATTCAAAAGATCATCCCAAAAAGTCCTTTACACTTTACCAAGACCACCTATTTATAGAGTTTCGATCGACGTGATGATCGTTGGATCAAAACCACGTGGCATCATCTCCTTTACTGAAACTTTACGTTATTAAGTCGATCATACATTAAATCCATTGACAGTGGGTTGTCGCCCTATATATTAGGCTTGCACACCTGACATCCTTTATTACAAACGTTATATCAATCATTTCTAAAGATTGCCTGCAAATCTCATAAGATAGAATCAGCTTCATGGATTTCGGATGAACTAAGGGCTTCGGCCGGAGGGAGCCTCGTATCAGTAGTCTTCCGTGTGAAGAGTTTCGGCTTCTTCTTTGATTTTTAATGTAGCGCTTCGGCTTACACCTTTGGTCATTTAGGCAATGCTTCGGCTTATGAATTTCAATATTGGTTTAATTTCTTTGCATTTGACCAATCGGATCTTTTTTGACTTTTCTGTCCACGTGGACTGCAACACGGTGCTTTGACTGGAGCCTCTGGCCCTCTGCGACGAGGCGTAACACAACTCATATATGATATCCCATAAATATTCGTTTAAAATGTTTGTGCATCCTAACCAAAAGTAAATATCAAGATTTTACCTTTTTTCTTATTTTTTCTTTTCCTTTTGGGCGTGTGTATATTTTATTACACCAAAATCAAATGGAAAATTTGCATTGGACTGCTAATCTTTCATTTGGTGTAATTGTCATCTTTTAAAAGAGATTTTGATATTTTAGTCTATTTAATTCTATCAATATTAGTTCGGAATTGTCAATATGGACATTAAAATTGCACGCGCTACTTCTTTCGTGTGAGTTCGAGCAAGAACAACATAATATTAAGTTGGAGACCGGATTTTCCATTTTGAAGGTTGAGATCCGTAATCAAACCATGTGAAAAGTTTGAGAGCCAATTCTAATTTTCCTAAATTGAAATTAAAAAAGGCATTGAACAATGTATGGATCAAAAGGCATGTACTTTTGATTATAGAATGTAATCTCTACTTTACATAGAGGAAAATTTTGTTTAGCAACAACTCCAAAAATTCGTTTCAACGTCTATAAAAGAAAGAAAAGAGGAAATTTGTGGTCGCAATCTTCAAATCTTATCAATATTGTATGGATCCCGAAAAACATGTTTTTAGCCTTTAAGTCTCAAGACTTTCAATTTCGATACAAGTGAGTCCCTATTAGATATAAACGTTAACAAGCAATTACATGATATGTACATGATAAACATTTGGTTTCAAATAACTTCTTTGACCGTTATTTTTGTGCAACCTATTTCTTTCCAAAAACAACTAGAAAGAGAAAAGAAAGAAAGAAAAAATAAAAATCACAAACAATAAAAAAATGAAAAATGAAAAAGAGACCCAGTGCCAACGTCATCACCCCACCAACGTAGTTGAATTCTATTGTCTTCATTTCCCTGGCTCTTTGAAGGTCTATCCACTCAATCTTTGACACCTCACTACATTAATAACATATTACTTCCTCATTCCCATAAAAATAGATGTGCTTTCATTTTTATACAAATTAAAAAATATATAATTAATATAATTAAAAATATAAATTTTATTTACATTTTTTTTCCTAATACACCGATACATTAAATAATTGTTTAAATAGGGATATTTCATATTCGTTTATAATAAAATATATTAAATAAGAACATATTTAAAAATAAGAAATCAACTACAACTTCAACAAAGAAACACTTTGGGACATGAAAAATGAAAACAAATTTATCTCTTTGGAACGGATGTCGCTACAATATATAAAAGATGAAGGAAAGTTGTAATACTATTCATAAAGCGTCATTTCTGATCTAATGCTGATGTCATATATTTCATACCAATTTTATCTTATTTCAAACACCACGTCATTGCATTTTGTAGGATTTTTTTCTTCTCTCACTCATTCTCCATTTTCCCACACTATCTCTCGTACCTCTTGTTAGGAATTTACTTAATCATGCACAGCGAGATTAAAACAATTTTCAATTCCCAAACGAGGATCTGCAATGTGTTTAGATAGAAACTGTGATTAGAATTATACCTTTGATGAATTATGCAAAACCCTTTGCTGATTCACGAACTCCAATGATCACGATCTGCAATCCAAGCTGTCCAATTGTCCAGCCTCCAATGGTGATCCACACAGAGAACAAGAATGGTGGCTAGGGTTTCTTTTCTTGTGCTATCAAGAATAATAAAATCTCTACAGTTTTCAAACCCTAATATCATATTAATATAAGCCCAAGTGGGCTTGGCCCCTCTTGAAACTAAACCCGGTCCGATATTTTTATTAATCAAATTAATTAAACCCGATCCATGAATTAATTAATCCAATTAATTAATTCGGGCCTATTAATAAACTACCCAATTAATTAATTATCCAACACTTGTCAATTAATTAATTGGTAAATCTCATTCTTCTGATTCTCTTTTGTGTGTGACCAATTAGATTCCCAATCACGATGCCTAACGACGTGAATTATTATTTTGATCTAATCAAAATCGATAAATTAAAACGCCCCTTTTAATTTATCACTAATTCACTTTCGTTGTCCCATATTGATATCTAGCAATGTATCAGGGCAATACATGTGACGGAAAATATCACGTAGTATGGCAAAACCAAACTTGTTCGTTTACCGTGAAACTATAATCCTTTCGTCAATATGATCCGATCAATTATGAGATATGGATATGTGTCAATCTCAATTATCGATCATATCTTTTATCCCACTGTTAAGTCAATGTACGTCGAAAACTCTTTTTCGACTTATGAGTTCACATTAGCCAAGGATTTCATTATTAACTTAACCGGATAAAATGTAGATCATAATCTCTTACTATCTAAGAGTGACGAATCCTCTATTGATCATTCACAACCTTCATATGATTCTTGACATACCCGAACGATCTTGTATTAGCGACCCTTTTCAGAGCAACATCCAACACCACCAAAGTATGACTGCCCTCATATAAGGTACTATGATGACCTCAAGTCAAATGACCAATTCCACTACCGAACGTTAGAGATTAACCACTAACACTTAGATAGTTATCCATGTAGAATCTCTCAGCGGGTCTCCAATGTTTTGTTCTATAACAAAACATCCACGTGTTCATTCAAGTGTCACCACACTTTAGCTTGTGAGATCAGCTACTTACTTCACAAGTAAGAATGCCACACGCGATAGTCTATCCGTAATAACGATATCCGTATCTCGTTATTACTTCGACCACGGACGATTTAACATGTCAACATGAGATCAGTGCTCCCCTTTTTGGCAATTTGATTAGGTTTGATTGTGAGTTGATGCTAATTAATTATTGTCACAAATTACGTACAATGACAAAAATAAGGATTTTGCCAAATTTAATTTAGGTTATGTTTTTTATATTTAGAAAAAAAATATTTCAAGATTCACCAACTTCAAAATTTATATGTTATTTAATACTATATTAAAATTAAACTATTAAAACTTATTGAATAATCAGATTTCTTGAATAAAATATTATTAAAAAAAAATTCTCAAAATTTCAAAGTAAAAGCGTTTTCTATTTTTATGTTTATAGAAACATTTTCAGAATGACAAAAAGAACATATTTTCAGAAATTTCAAAACAGACATTCAAGACACAAAATACAAAATGAATTCAAAACACGAAACTGAAGCATAAAGAGAACAGTACCTAAGATTTTGAAACTGATCTGAAAATTAATGTTGGTAACTTTTAAGTGAATATAAAGATTTGTGTATTTGATGAGTGAATTAGGTCTGGTATACAACATAGGAGGAGTTCTTGGTTCTAGGAACAAATTGCCTATCCCTCCAAAGTGGAATTGGACTTATGAATTTCAGGTTAAGGACAGGATTGGGAGCTTCTTTTACTTCCGTTCATTCAATTTTCAGAGAGCTTCTGGCAATTTTGGCACGTTTATTATTAATAACAAGGCTATGATTCCAATTCCTTTTAACACGCCTTATGGGGATATCACAATTGTGATTGGTGACTGGTACATCAAATTCACACGGTTAGTGCTTGTGCATTGTTGATCTTATGTATATTTGAGTCTAGAAGTTGTTAATTTAAATTTATTGGTGAATACGAGATTTTAATTATTTTGGGCTTTAAGGAAAACCCTTAGTTTTGAGGAAGATATGGGAATGCTAGATAGTGTACTAATTAGCAGAAAAGCACCTTATAGATGCAACGATACTCTTGTTACTAATGGAATTGATTATAAACAAATTACAGTCCACCCAAATAAGTAGTGTGGTATCTAACTCATAAAGATGTCCATTTATGTTTGAACTTATGTCTTTATATAATAAAAATCATTGTCTTTGAAAGACACGTACATATTGGTCGATACACTATGATGCACCGACACGAACACGTGTGTCCGACACGATACTTGTCGGATACGCCGACTCGTGATTTTTAAAAAAAAAATTATAGACACGACAGTTATCGATACGTTGATTAAATGTTTAAAAATTCTTCATTTATATAGTATAAATTTAGTTTTATACTTGTTATTAATTTTTTTTTGTTGAAATATTTTAAACATGAGTACCTACCTATCTGTTACTTGCTAATAACTTTGAATTAAAAATATTTCCATTTTTGTGCTTTCGCGGGGAAATATTATTTACTCAAATAGTCAAATTGGTACTTAATTCTTTACTTTTCCCCTATGCAATCAAATAAAATGTTCATACTCTCATTTTGAATCATTCTCAATCGTGGTGTGCGGGGATTTGCAATGCAAACTTGACATTCCGGCTGATCCCATCAATTCCCTACATTTTATTCCCACTAAAGTATAATATCCAATTTTACTTGTTTACTTCTACTTAATTTTATACTTGACAGATTACTAAACACAAATGGGGAGGACCATTTCTGCAACATGTGGATGTGGTAGGTCTTGGTTTGCACGATTACTATGAAGTAAAACCATTGAACTTCGTGTTAGTTTCCTTAATACATATTGACTATGTTGGCAATACAAAACATGGAATTTATTCATTTGTCCATACATACTTGCCCCCACACTCCACAAACAAAAATCACAGTACACGTAAATTGTAAGTATTATGCCCTAGGTCCAATCAACTTTGGACATAAACACTTTGAATATATATATAATCAATGAATATGTATGGCAATATCTATTATTTAATTGAATTAATATTCTAATAAATTAAATAATAGAATCCGTAGATTCAAGTCTTGGTGATTTGTTAATTACAAGGAGTTGTGATTGTGAGATACAAATTACATATGACTGAATCTTAAATCGTCCGTGGTCGAAGTAATAACGAGATACGGATATCGTTATTACGGATAGACTATCGCGTGTGGCATTCTTACTTGTGAAGTAAGTAGCTGATCTCACAAGCTAAAGTGTGGTGACACTTGAATAAACACGTGGATGTTTTGTTATAGAACAAAACATTGGAGACCCGCTGAGAGATTCCACATGGATAACTATCTGAGTGTTAGTGGTTAATCTCTAACGTTCGGTAGTGAAATTGGTCCTTTGACTTGAGATCATCATGGTACCTTATATGAGGACAGTCATACTTTGGTGGTGTTGGATGTTGCTCTGCCAAGGGTCGCTAATACAACATCGTTCGGGTATGTCAAGAATCATATGAAGGTTGTGAATGACCAATAGAGGATTCGTCACTCTTAGATAGTAAGAGAATATGATCTACATTTTATCCAGTTAAGTTGATTATGAAATCCTTGGCCAAGGTGAACTCATAAGTCGAAAAGGAGTTTTCGATTACATTGACTAAACAGTAGGATAAAAGATATGATCGATAATTGAGATTGACACATATCCATATCTCATAATTGATTGGATCATATTGACGAAAGGATTATAATTTCACGGTAAACGAACAAGTATTTTCCATCACATGTATTGTCTTGACACATTGCTAGATGTCAATCTAGGACGACGAATCTGGATGAGTGATAAATTAAAAGGGTGTTTTAATTTATCGATGTTTTGATTAGATCAAAATAATAATTCACGACGTTAGACATCGTGATCGGGAACCTAATGGGTCACACACAAAAGAGAACCAGAAGAATGAGATTTACCAATTAATTAATTAACAAGTGTTGGGTAATTAATTAATTGGATTGCTTATTAATATGCCCAAATTAATTAATTGGATTAATTAATTCATGGACCGGGTTTAATTAATTTGATTAATAAAGTATCGGACCGGGTTTAGTTTCAAGAGGGGCCAAGCCCACTTGGGCTTATATTAATATGATACTAAGGTTTGAAAATTGTAGAGATTTTTTTATTATTTTTGCTAGCACAAGAAAAGAAACCCTAGCTACCATTCTTGATCTCTGTGTGGATCACCATTGGAGGCTGGACAATTGGACAGCTTGGATTGCAGATCGTGATCAATGGAGTTCGTGAATCAGCAAAGGGTTTTGCAGAATTCATCAAAGGTATAATTCTAATCACAGTTTCTATCTAAACACATTGCAGATCCTTGGTGGGAATTGAAACATTGTTTTATTTTCGCTGTGCATGATTAATTAAATTCCCAACAGTGGTATCAGAGCCTACTTTGTGTTTGTTAGAAATTGTTTTGCATGATTGAACAATTAAAAGTTGATTGTTTATAATTGTTTTTTGAATCTAGCAATTTTGAAAAAATTATTTTTCATCTTCAAAAATCTGTTTTTGAAAAGGAAAATAATGTTTCTAAAAAAAATAAAAAATTTAAAAAAAATGGAGAGGAAACGGGGTGGTGGCGGCGTCGCCGGCGGCGGCAACACCGCTGTCGGATCTGCAGCGGTGCGCTCTGCGACCGCCGCGCCACAGCAGATGCGAAGCGTCTTTGCTGCGGCGCGGCAAACGCCACAGTGATTTGCGGCGAATGTCGCCATCGCAGCGATAAGCTGCAGCGTTCGCTGCGATCTTCTTGCAGCATGACGCTTCTTGGCGTGGCGATTCTCATTGTGTGACAGCGGGGGATGACGCCGCAAAAGGAAAAGGAAATTTTTTTTTTTTCCTTAGGGTTTTCAGATTCGGGTGGAGACGGGGGCCATGATGCAATTTTCGAAATTGCAGGCCCCCTCCTGTAATAATGGAAAAGGGGTCAAGTTTGCAATATTTTGATAAGGACCTGTCATGCAATTAAGTTAATTGAAGGACTTGTTTTTTTAATTTTAAACTTGGGTCAATTTGCAATTTTCAAAATAGTTTTGAATTTAAATATTAAAATGGTTTTTAATTTGATTTTCAAATGGTTTGACCTAAAATTTCAATATTGACCCGTTTAAAATTTTATTTAAAAATTAACGATTTTTATATTTTCGTTAACATTGGATTTTAACTTAAATATTAAACTTTGACCCTAAATTGAATTTTATTTTTATTTAGGAGTTTTATCCTAAATTATAATGTTAATTCATTTTAAATTAGAGTTAGACTTTAATTTAATATTTAATTAAAATTTGATTTTAATTAAATTATCCACCCTAGTATGTTGTTGAAATTAGAGTTGGACTCTAATTTAATATTTAATTGAAATTTGATTTTAATTAAATTGTCTCACCCTAAATTTTTCTTGAAATTAGAGTTTGGTTTTTAATTAAGATGTGATTTTAATTAAATAAGTTCGCCCTAATATCTTGGAATTAGAGTTTGACTCTTATTTTGTATTTAATTAAAATTTGATTTTAATTAAATTCAACCATATTAATTTGATTATAATTAGAGTTGAACTTTAATTTGACATTTAATTAAAATTTGATTTTAATTAAATTGTCTTGCCCTAAAATTCTATTGGAATTAGAGTTGAACTTTAATTTGGTATTTAATTAAAATTTGATTTTAATTAAATAGTCCCGCCTTATAATTGTAGAATTAGAGTTGGACTCTAATTTGATATTTAATTAAAATTTGATTTTAATTAAATAAATTCGCTAATTAAATTAATTAATTAATTTGATTAATTAATTGTTTAATTGTTCCGATCCATTTGTCTAAATTAGTTTAGACGATTTTAATTGCTAGAAAATTGAAACATGTTTGCATATAATATTAGATATTATATGGGAATGCATTTATATGATGAATATTTTATTAGTGGATGATTATGGACTCGACCATATGGATGTATTGAATGGTTAGTTTTATTCTTGTTGTTTTATGGGGCATGTGAGCTCTAATTTATTTTGGACCTGCGAGTCCGTATTGATATTATTATGGGCCTGTGCGTCCAATATTATTTAGGCATGCGTGCCAACTAGTATAGGATATAAGTTGCAGTTGGACTAATTGAAGATACAAGAAGAGGATGAGACCATAGAGATGGAGCATTGCATGAATCAATGCTATACCCCCTAGGAACTGACCGACAAGTCTTCTTTATGGCTCGGGAAGACTAGATAGTATAAGTCCATAATCGTCCACACTATTATATATATGTTTATTTGCATGTTAGATGTATAATAAAATATATATAATTATTACGATGAGACATTTTGCATGAAAAACCCCTCGTTAAAAATATTAAGTCAATTTGTTATTTGCCTTCCATCATTATAGTGAAAAACGAGAGTCCTAAATCGATCTTAACTTGTTGAGTACACTCAAGGCTGGTCTATTAGGGATATGTTTGACACTATGAAATATTAAATATTTATGAATGATGTGTTTGACTTAACTAAAATTTATCTTTTGTTGAGTATACTCAAGAAGATAAATTGTAGAGGCATGTTAAAATATTAAGTCATATTTATATTCGCCTTCCACCATTATAGTGAAAAACTAGAGTTCTAAATCGATCTTAACTTGTTGAGTACACTCAAGACTGGTCTATTAGGGATATGTTTGACAATATGAAATATTAGATATTTCTGAATGATGGGTTTGACTTAACTAATATTTATCTCTTGTTGAGTACACTCAAGGAGATAATTCTTAGAGGCATATTAAGCTAACACATAAGACGTGTAAAGATAAAGAGTTGTCAGCTTAATGATCTGAGAGTTGTATGGAGATACAATTAATAATAGTATCTACTCAAATATTTTATTAGGGCTTGTTGAGTACACTCAAGGTTTTAATATAACAAATGGGATCCCAGCCCTCTAGGAATCAAGTACGGATTCTATAAATTTATGTGAGAGGGTCATAAATTTGAGTTAAACAGTGGGAACAAAATTAATTTAATAAAAGACCATGTTAAATTAATTCATGCATTATATATATATATATATTATTTCTTTACTTTTCGTCGTTTACATTTATTGAATCATGAGTAACCACATACATTTGAGAGGCATATTGTATGCCAACAACCAAAGCAAATTTTCTTGATTGAAGCCGCAATCTGAGAATTGTTCTCAGGCATGAAAAAATTGGTTGTATCCTTGAGTAGCCCTTTCTAGAGACACATGTTGATGACTCAATAAAAGAAGAGGTGGCTGCTATAATAAACACAGTGATGACGATAGTATTACAACATATGTGATGTTTGTGACTATGTCACCTGAGTTACAAAGCAACATAAGAGTATAGATGCTAACATATGATTTTTCATCTCAATGTGTTGAATGATGAACAATCATACGAGAAAATATATGATATTTCCTAGCAACTATACCGGTGCATAATGGCAGAAGAATCTTCAGTCGGTGCTCGTGTGCTGAAGATGCAGACTACTTTGAGAAGTTGTCTTGATTTCGTTCAGTCATGAACAATGAACTAAGTATAGACTTGGTTCTGCAATCTCTGTCAGAGAGTTATTCAAAACTAATTATGAATTTAACATGAATAAACTCGAAGCACACTCATTGAGATGCTGAACATGCTTAAAACTGTTAAGTCCAACATCTGTGTTTGTAGTGGACAAATCTTAGTCATAAATTCCTATATGGAAGTCTAAATGATGATTTAGGAAAGCAACCAAGATGACTAAGATGGTTAAAGCAAATAAGGACAATACCAAATCTGATTATCCTTATTATCATTTTGGAATGGTAGATCATTGGAAATGAAATTGTAAGGCTTATATCTACTTCATTAGTTTCATGGGTATTAGATATTAGATATGGATCTCATATTTGTATAAATATGCAGAAACTAAATAAAAGTAGATCACTGCAGAATGGAGAAGTTAACCTACAAGTTGAAAATGAGCAAAAGTTGTTGCATTGCCTGTAGAAGCATATTTCTTGCCATTGCCCTTAGGCTCGATATTAGAATTAGAGAAATGTTAATTTTGTTCTCACCATTACCAAGGGCATTAAATAAATTTCATGTTTTGACATGAATTATTTTAATGTTAAGGACAATTGTTGTTCCTTTTTATCTTGATAAGATTTTAATGGTTATAGTAAATTACAAACTGACATTTATATTCTAAACATTGAGTATTCTATAATGAGTATAGAAATTGAAAGGTATAAAAATGATAATCTAAAGAACACCTATATCTGGCATTGTGGATTTGGTCTCATAAATAAGAATGCAATTCCAAACTTACATGGAGATGTATATTTGGGTCAAATGATTTTGAATCATTTGACAAATGTGAATCATGTCTGCAAGAAACAGTTATCAAATCTCCTTTTACTTGAAAAGGAAAATGATCTGTACAATTATTAGGTCTAATACATAGTGATGTATGTAGATCCATATCAATTAATGTCAGGTGAAGTTTATCTTATCTTATCACATTTACTAATGACCATTTCAGAAATGATCATGTATATTTGATGAAATTCAAGCATGAAACTCTTGAAATATTCAGGGGATTCAAGCTAGAAATAGAGAAACAAATAGGTAAATATATTCTTACACTAAGTCTTGTTCGAGGTAAAGAATATCTAAAATGGAGAATTTTAGATTATTTAAAAGAGAATTAGATTCTCACGCAGTGGATTCTCCACATACATTGCAACATAATGGTGCATCTGAAATGAGGAATCATACACTATTAGATATAGTGCAATTGAGAACAAGCCATGCAAGCATTCAAAAATCGTTTTGATGTCATGTACTAATTGCCACATGATGCGCACTAAATCGTGTCCCATCTAAATTGGTTGACAAAAAGTCCATACGAGTTATGGAATGACCCAACTTATCTCATATAAAAGTTTGGGCTGTGGCGCTTATGTGAAACGCACTGAATCGTATATCAATTCTATAATCTCGTTGAGAAGAAGATGTTCATCTCAAGACATGTCATACTCTTAGATAAAGTGTTTATTCTAAGAGAGACGGTGGGAGCAGAATAAATCTTGAAGGAGTTCAAGATTTCACGGATATAATTGATCGAATAGATGAACCTGAGTCTTATCCCACACCTGCTAAGGGACATAATCTTGATCAGGAAGTGGAGACTTCTGAGGACACGTTAGCTCCGTGTAAATCTTGTAGGATCATTTGACCTCCTAGAAGGTACGAATCCATGATTACTAATCAAGGATAATGAACATACTAATTACGCAGAAATAAAGTCAAGTGTTGACTTAAAGAGATGGACTTGTTGTATGTAACCAAGGTTTGACCTTGGTCGACTTGCCTAATGGATTAGAACCCATAGGTTGTAAATGAGTTTACAAGAAAATGTCAATATGGATTGAAACAAGCCTCTTGGAGCTAGAATATTCGATTTGATGCAAAAATCAAAATTTTTGATTTTATCAAAAACGAAGATGAATTGTGCATTTACAAGAAGATAGTGGAAGCATTATCGCATTCCTGATATTATATGTATGAGACATATTATAGGAAATGACGTCTCTATATTTCAATTGTTGAAATTATGGTTGTCAAATAATTTCTCTGTGATAGATATGATAGAAGCAAGTTGATCTATAAAGATAGATCTAGAAGATTGTTTAACTCATCCCAATCTATACAGATAAAATCTCGAAAAGATTTTATATGGAGAAAATGAACTGATAGTTCATGGATACACTAATGCTAACTTCTAGTCAGACTAGAATAATAGTATATCTCAAATAAGACATTGATTTACTCTTGAGGGGTGTGTTGGAAATGTTCCAAATCTAAAATGACCGTTGATTCAATAATAGAAGCCTTATACATCATTGCTTTAGAAAGCAACAAAAGTTGTGATCTGGATCAAGAAGTTTATTAATGAACTTGCAGTAATTCCTAACATTGTTGATCATACGCTTATGCATTGTGATAACAATGGAGCCATCGTGCAAGCGAAGGAACTAAGGTTTCATCAATGATCTAAACATATGTTAAGACAGTGTTATCTTATTGGAAAGATAATACAATGAAATGACGTAAATAAAGAACGAATTCCCACAAGTTATTAAATTGCAGATCCACTGACAAAGAGTTGTCGCAGCATAAACATGATCGGCATGTAGACGCTTATGGTATAAGATACATAAGTGATTGGATCTAGTGCAAGTGGGAGTTTGAAAGTGTTATGCCCTAGGTCCAATCAACTTTGGACATAAACACTTTGAATATATATATATAATCAATGCATATGTATGGCAATATCTATTATTTAATTGAATTAATATTCTAATCAATTAAATAATAGAATCCGTAGATTCAAGTCTTGGTGATTTGTTAATCATAAGGAGTTGTGATTGTGAGATAGAAATTACATATGACTGAATCTTAAATCGTCTGTGGTCGAAGTAATAACGAGATACGGATATCGTTATTACGGATAGACTATCGCTTGTGGCATTCTTACTTGTGAAGTAAATAGCTGATCTCAGAAGCTAAAGTGTGGTGACACTTAAATGAACACGTGGATGTTTTGTTATAGAACAAAACATTGGAGACCCGCTGAGAGATTCCACATGGATAACTATCTGAGTGTTAGTGGTTAATCTCTAACGTTCGGTAGTGAAATTGGTCCTTTGACTTGAGGTCATCATAGTACCTTATATGAGGGCAGTCATACTTTGGTGGTGTTGGATGTTGCTCTGAAAAGGGTCGCTAATACAACATCGTTCGGGTATGTCAAGAATCATATGAAGGTTGTGAATGATCAATAGAGGATTCGTCACTCTTAGATAGTAAGAGAATATGATCTACATTTTATCCAGTTAAGTTGATTATGAAATTCTTGGCCAAGGTGAACTCATAAGTCGAAAATGAGTTTTCGATTACATTGACTAAACAGTAGGATAAAAGATATGATCGATAATTGAGATTGACACATATCCATATCTCATAATTGATTGGATCATATTGACGAAAGGATTATAATTTCACGGTAAACGAACAAGTTTTGGTTTGTCACATCACGTGACATTTTCCATCACATGTATTGCTTTGACACATTGCTAGATGTCAATCTGGGACGACGAATCTGAATGAGTGATAAATTAAAAGGGTGGTTTAATTTATCGATATTTTGATTAGATCAAAATAATAATTCACGACGTTAGACATCGTGATCGGGAACATAATGGGTCACACACAAAAGAGAACCAGAAGAATGAGATTTACCAATTAATTAATTAACAAGTGTTGGGTAATTAATTAATTGGATTGCTTATTAATATGCCCAAATTAATTAATTGGATTAATTAATTCATGGACCGGGTTTAACTAATTTGATTAATAAAGTATCGGACCGGGTTTAGTTTCAATAGGGGCCAAGCCCACTTGGACTTATATTAATATGATACTAAGGTTTGAAAATTGTAGAGATTTTTTATTATTCTTGCTAGCACAAGAAAAGAAACCCTAGCCACCATTCTTGTTCTCTGTGTGGATCACCATTGGAGGCTGGACAATTGGACAGCTTGGATTGCAGATCGTGATCATTGGAGTTCGTGAATCAGCAAAGGGTTTTGCAGAATTCATCAAAGGTATAATTCTAATCACAGTTTCTATCTAAACACATTGCAGATCCTTGGTGGGAATTGAAACATTATTTTATTTTCGCTGTGCATGATTTAGTAAATTCCCAACATAAACTTGGGAGGATTTAATAAAAGTTGCAGTCCTCGGTGAATTGGAGATGTAAAGAATGAAAGCCATGAGGACATTGTCAATTTATATACTCATTTTGTTACGTAGCATTTTATATGAGATAAAATAATTTATAAAATGTAAGGGTAATCGCGATCATTGGTTGAGCCAGATCTTTCCTTTTCACAAGTGAGTCGCTCGAAATTCGACTCGGCTCAACACAGTGCTATCTCTACCCAAAGAACTTAATTTTTAAAATATTCATACACAATAAGCCCCTGTTTAGTAGGAATTAAAATCAAAATTTTAGTAGATTTTGATAAAAATTTGATTAAATGTGTGATTGAAAAAATGGTGAATCCCATAAAATATAAGAATAATGAGATTGGATATTTCAATTTTTATGAGAGATGAAGAAGAAAGAAAAATGTGAAAAATAATGAATTGATATATCATAGATATTCAATAGCATTTAGGGGTGGGCGCGGGTCGGTTCGGTTCGGTTTTTTTCGGTTCCAGAAATTTTCGGGTATTTAGTAAATGGAACCGTCGGTTCCAAATATAATTTTGGAACCATTCGGTTTCGGTTCAGTTCGGTTCTATTCGGTTCCATTCGGTTCCGTATTATAATTAAATTTTTTAACATTTAAAATAATACTACATAAATATACCTTAAAGTGGATACCAATATTAATAACAAAAAGTAGATACAAATACCAAGTTCAATCTTAACTTTTACAAATTAACGTAATCTAATTTAATAACATATAAATAATAAGTTGTCAAATACAAATACCAAAAAGTAAATATTACTAATAAAACTTCGATATTCATATCAATAATTCATTTGCTTCAAACCTTCAAATCTACATAAAAGTGAAATATAAATTAGAAGTCACAAATATAAAATATTTTAAAGTATTGATAATACTTACCAACTATTTAATGTAATTATTAGTTGGTTGACTTTCCATACTAACTATTAAGAAACTATATAAGAAAAAATTGAAAAAAACACAACTAACAAACATAAATAAACTCTAAATTGTTCAACTAATAAGATTTAATAAGAAAAAAATTATTAATTTGTTTAGAAAAAATAAAAGAAATTAATTTATCCAATATAAAAAAAAAAGTTCGGTTCTTATTCGATTCTTCGGTTCTTGGTCGAGAACCGAGAACCGAACCAAACCATTCGGTTCTCGATTCGGATACCCGTTCGGGTATTTCATTTTAAAAAACTCGCTCGATTCGGTTCCGGTTCGATTCGGTTCGGTTCGGACATTTTGCCCAGCCCTAATAGTATTACTCAAATTTGAAAGGGACCAAATCTTCTAAACGAATTAAAAAACAAGAAACTATTGCCCTCTCATCTCCGAATGCAATAAAACAAAAATAATTAAAGGGAGAATGATCTAATTCCTTGTAATGACTAAACTACCCTTGTGCTATGACTTTAATAAGACACGTAGATCCCTTGATGCGGATTTTACGCCTTAACTGTCGGTGGGCCCATTCAAAAAGTGGTGGCACCATCGTGATTAAATAAATCACAGTGGGCATAAAAAGTTGATCATTTTACAAAAAGACAAATCGGTCCCTATTGCACATGCCAACTTTTTTGCAACCTTATATTTCCACACAACACTACAAAATCAACTGCAGAGTTTCAGTATATAAAGATCTAATTCAACTGTCGGCAGAGCTCAAGTTCTACTTCTCTACCTCGGTCCCTCCGCCTCCTTCAAACTGGTGGTTGAGTGGTGGCGCTGATCTACATTCCACTTACATTATGGATGGTCCCCGCCATTTAGCCCATTTCTTGGTGCCTGTCATGCTAGTGTTGTTTCATAGCTTGGAGGCCGCCGGTGGGCCTCTCCGGGAAGTTGCTGACCTGCATTGGTATCCCGCCACCGCTACTTGGTACGGAAGCCCCGAAGGCGACGGCAGTGACGGTATAATATGCCCCGACCATGCTCCATTCATAATTTTGTTCATTACATTTTTAATATTTTTTGTTTTTGGTGAAGGTGGGGCGTGTGGGTACGGGTCTTTGGTGGATGTGAAGCCATTCAGGGCTCGAGTCGGGGCAGTGAGCCCAGTATTATTTAAGAACGGGGAAGGGTGTGGGGCCTGCTTTAAAGTGAGGTGCTTGGACAAGTCAATATGCTCTCGAAGGGCTGTGACCGTCATTATAACGGACGAGTGCCCAGGTGGTTACTGCTCCAATGGCCGCACCCACTTCGACCTTAGCGGTGCCGCCTTCGGGCGAATGGCTATCGCCGGTTCTGGTGGCGGGTTGCGCAACCGTGGCGAAGTTTCCGTAATCTACCGACGGTAAGTTGTACTAGACTACTGTACAGTGACTTTAACGGTCTTGTTCTGTTTTGTCATTTTGAGATTTTAATGTGGTCAAAATCTAATGACGTCTCAACTGACAATTGAGCTCAGATATTATAAATTATTGAGACAATATTTTGTGGCCACGTATTAGGAGACAAATGTTAGATATAAAATGAACTCTTTTTTTTTTTTCCCCCATTATAAAGAAAAAATAGCAATTTTGTTGTAAATTTGCAGGACACCATGTAAGTATCCTGGGAAAAACATTGCTTTTCATGTCAATGAAGGTTCAACTGATTATTGGCTCTCACTTTTAGTCGAATTCGAAGATGGAGATGGTAACGTTGGGTCAATGCATATAAGACAGGTAAACACATCTATTCCAATATGTAAAATTCACTAGGAGACTCGAACAAAAATATTCTTTTGATGTGTGATTTTTGGTCAAAAAAGCTTCACTTTCACAATTATCTAATAGAAAGCTCTTAAAACCATAAACTAAAGTTTATGACTTTAAATTCACGTGCCCGACAGCCTCAAACTTTGTCAAAAGAGACTCATTTGCTTACTTTTTACAGATCCCAATTGGAAAACTTTTTGTTAATTATGTCCAGTCGAGCATATTTAACGTGCCCATGCATTTTAATTTCTCTAGTGGACAATGTGTTCCAAAACACCTCCTACTTTTGTAATGGGATTCCTACTTCAAGTGTACACTATGAAGCACCATTTCCCCCATTAACTTTTTGTCTGCCTCAAATAATAATATGTTCTGCAGGCAAATTCGAATGAATGGCTAGAGATGACACATTTATGGGGTGCAAATTGGTGCATTATTGGGGGACCCTTAAGAGGACCATTTTCTGTAAAGTTAACAACTCTATCAACAGGAAGAAGTCTATCTGCGAGGGATATTATTCCCAGAAATTGGTCTCCAAAAGCCACTTACACATCCCGCCTCAACTTCTACTAGATGATAGAATTCCCTAAATTTTTTTCACTCAAAAGAGGCATCAAATGGTGTTTCTTTTTGTTATGTTGGGATCCCTTTTTTTTCCTGCTTTCTGTAGTGTGCGAGTCAGTAAGTGGATGTGAGAGTTAATTATCGATTTAAACGTAAAGTCATTGCGTTGTGTTCTGTCATGTTACGTAGCCCTCTCCAAAGGGAGAGAGTGCGATTTAAGTGTGGTATGTAATTTAATGTAAAGTTTGGACCAAACAGATATGGAATTGTAATGTTGTTTGCTTGCTATGCTATTGGTATATGATGTGGGACCTTGTTTTTTAATAAGATTTTCATATTATCCGTGGTATTTTTGCTCAATTTTGGATGATTAATTTATTATTCACGTAATAGTTTGGTTGTGTACTTGAAGTAAATTATTTTTCTCGAGTATTGGTGTACAAACTAGTCTTGATCTAGCCACTTTTGCATGTGACTACAAATTTATTAATTTCATGTGTATGCTTTATTAATTTGGGCAAAATCCCAGTTTGGATTCCATTGGAAAGAGAATAAAGCAAAAATTTGAAGAAAGAAATCAGAAGATCATAAAGAGATGATTCTATCAAGTACGGCAAATCAAGACTCTTGACAAAGTAGGTAGTCCATCTAACTTCTTTCAAAGGTTCCATTCAAACTTCAAAATCTTCATAAGAGTTTTCGGGGGATTTTGTGTCGCACAGACGTGTTAAATACAAAAATGTTACTACAAAAAAATTCACACACTAATAGTAATCAAGAAATCAATTTGATGGACAATTCATGGAAGTAACAATGTCGGAATACTGTATGCATGTAGATTTTGTATGCAGAGAGGGTATGTGGATTGGATGCTTAGAAAGTTTTAGAATTGATATTATGTCATATTCACGGTAAACAAATTTGGACGGTTAAGTGGGGCACGGTCGCTCATTGGGATTGAAACGTGTCAATCATCTCCTGAACTTGGTGGCTATGCCATTCAAGAAACCAAACTGATGCTTCTTGTTGTAAGTGTCTGGTTGTTGGGTCAAATGGGCTCTATATTAGTTAGGAGTCGTCCAACCAAGGTGATTGAATGTCATCCATTCAAGAGGGAATCAGTGTTGGGAATTTACTTAATCATGCACAGCGAAAAATAAAACAATTTCAATTCTCACCACGGATCTATTTTGTGTTTAGATAGAAACCGTGTTTAGAATAATACATTTGATGAATTTTGCAAACTCCTTTACTGATTCTCGAACACGAACAATCAGTAACTGAAATCCACAGCTATCCAATTATCCAACCTTTAATAGAAATCCACACTGGGAACAAGATTTAGAGAACTATGGTTTTTTACTTTTCTTGTGCTAGCAAGAATAATTATTTTCTCTCTAAATTTTGCAAACCCTAGCAGCATATTAATACAAGTCCAAACGGGCTTGGCCTATCGCTTAATTTAATCCGATCCAATATTTAATTAATCTAATTCATTCATTCGGGCTTATTAATAAGCAATCCAATTAATTAATTAAATTAATTAATTATCCAACACTTGTTCATTAATTAATTGATAAATCTTATTCTTCTAGTTCTTCTTTTGTGTGTAATCCATTAAATTCTCAATCACGATACCTAACGACGTGAATTATTCTTTTGATCTAATCAAAAATCGATAAATTAAAACATCCCTTTTAATTTATCACTGCCATCATTCCAGATTGACATCTAACAATGTATTAGGGCAATACATGTGACGAAAAATGTCACATGGTTTGACAAAACTAAACTTGTTCATTTACCGTGAAACTATAATCCTTTCGTCAATATGATCCGATCAATTACGAGATCTGGATATGTGTCAATCTCAATTATCGATCGTATTTTTTATCCCACTATTAAGTCAATGTAAGTCGAAAACTTCTTTTCGACTTATGAGTTTACCTTGACCAAAGATTTCATTATCGACTTAATTGGATAAAATGTAGATCATAATCTCTTACTATCTAAGAGTGACGGATCATCTATTGATCATTCATTCACAACATTCATATGATTCTTGACATACCTGAATGATGCTGTATTAGTGACCATTGGCAGAGCAACCATAATTTCAACAATTGAAATAGAGACGTCGTTTCTTGTTAATAATATGTCTTATACATAAAATATTAGAAATACGACAACACTCCCATTATTTTATTGTAAACACATGGTTCGTCTTCATTTTTTTGATAAACTCAAACATTTTGACTTTCACATCAAATCGAAAATTTCGGTTCCAAGAGACTTGTTACGATCCATATATGGATTAATCAAACTTTCATACCTTGTTGGCTTCTTTGAATTCAAAACTTTCAGGTTGTGTCATGTACACTTCCTCTTGTAAGTTCTTGTTAAGGAATGTAGTTTTGACATCCATTTGCCATAAGTCATAGTTATGGTATGCAACTATTACAAGCAAAATCCAAATGGACTTTAGCATGGCTACAAGCTAAAAGTTTTTATCAAAGCCAACTTATTGTCTTTGTTTATAATCGTTTGATACTATCCTTGCTTTGTATGTAGGGATGTTTCCATCCCTTTTTTTGTAAACTCATTTACAACCTACGGGCTTTATCCCATTAGACTAGTCGATCAATGTCTAAACCTTGTCCACATACATCAAGTCCATCTCGGATTTCCATGGCCTCTTGCATTCTCTTCAAGTCAACACTTGACTTTATTTCTGTGTAATTAGTAGGTTCATCATCCTCGATTAGTAATGTCTGATTAGTAATCATGGATTCGTACCTTCTAGGAGGTCGAATGCTCTTACAAGATTTACAAGAAGCTGACATGTTCTCAAAAGTCTTTACTTCCTGATTAAGAGTATGTCCATCAGCGGGTGTGGGATCAGACCCGGGTTCATTTATTTGGTCTATTATATTTGTGAATTCTTGAACTCCTTCAACATTTTATCTACCCTCACGTCTCTTCCTAGAACAATTTCTCTAAGAGTATGGTATGTCTTGAGACGAAAATCTTCTTCTCAACGAGATTATAGAATTGATATACAATTGTCTCTTGGATATTCTTCAAATATACATTTATCGGATTTTCTTGTAGTCTTAAGTTTATCCGATTCAGTGTGCTTCACATAAGCGTCACAGCCCAAACTTTCATATGAGATAAATTGGACATTTCCATAACTTGTATGGAGTTTTGTCAACCGATTTAGATGGGATATGATTTAATGCATAGCACGTGGCAATCAATGCATGACATCAAAACGATTTTGAAATGTTTGCATGGCTTGTTCTTAATTGTACTATATCTAATATTGTACGATTCTTTATTTCAGATACACAATTATGTTGCAATGTAAGTTGAGGAATCCATTGCATGAGAATCTCTTTCTCTTTTAGATAATCTAAAATTCTACCTTTTAGATATTCTCCACATCGATCAGATCTTAGTGTGAGAATATGTTTACCTATTTGTTTCTCAATTTCTAGCTTGAACCCCTTGAATATTTCAAGATTTTCATGCTTAAATATACATGACCATTTCTAAAATGGTCGTCAGTAAATGTGATAAGATAAAAGAAATTTCATCTAGCATTGATTGATATGGGTCTATATACATCACTATATATTAGACCCAGTAATTGTACAGATCTTTCTCCTTTTCAAATAGAAGGAGATTTGGTCACTGTACCTAACATGCATGATTCACATTTGTCAAATGATTCAAAATCATTTAGCCCATCTCCATGTAAGTTTGGAATTGTATTCTCATTTATGTGACCAACTCTAATGCCTGATATAGGTGTTATTCAGATTATTATTTTATGACTTCAATTTCTATATTCATTATAGAATACTCAATGTTTTAGAATATAAATTTCATTTTGAAATTCGGTTAACTTCACAAACGGTTACTGAAGTTACGTGAAAATTACAAAATCGTCACTAAAGTTCAAAACTTGCAGAAATGGTCACTGAAATTTTACTCGGTTTCAAAAAGGGTCACTGAACTTAGTTTTAGGACTATTATGTTTTAATTCAAACCTAATGCACTAAAACATGTGGACATAGAAGCTGGAGGACTTCAAGTGCAAACTTCAACTTAAAATCCCCCAAACCCAAACCTAGACCACCACTTTTCGCGCCCCATTCCACCACTTTCCGACCACCAAAACCACCGGAACAACATACCACCTTGAAGCCCTCGCTGCCCTCTACGCAACCCACCAAAGAACCATCCCTAACTTAGACGATGGTGGTTGAAATTTCATCCCAAATTGGCCTTCTCGCACAGCTAGCAGTTTTGTGTTGTGCGAGAGAGACCCACTTTGGGACGAAATTCCACCACTTTTTGGCAACCAAAATCACCGGACCAACGTACCACCTTGAAGCCCTCACTTTCCTCTGCGCAACCTACCTAAAAACCACCCCTAAAGCTAACAAAGGTGGCCAGAATTTTGTCCCAAAGTGGGCAACTCGCAACTGCCAACTGTGCAAGAGGTGGGACGAAATTTCGGCCACCACCGTCTAAGTTAGGGGCGGTTCTTGGGTAGGTGGCGTAGAAGGTAGCAAGGGCGTCAAAGTGTGCATTGGTTCGGTGGTTTGGTACCCAAAAAGTGGTAAAATTTCATCCCAAAATGGGCCTCTCGCACAGCACAATTCTGTCGTCTGTTCGATAGGACCAATTTGGGATGAAATTTTGGCCACCACTGTTTGAGTTAGAGACAGTTCTTGGGTGGGTTACGTAAAGGGCAGGATGGCTTCAAGGTGGTATGTTGCTCCGGTTGTTTAGGTGGCCAGAAAGCGGTGGAATGGGACGCTAAAAGTGGTGGTCTGGGTTTGGGTTTGGGGGATTTTAAGTTGAATTTTGTACTTGAAGTCCTCTAGCTTCTATGTCTACGTCTTTTGGCGCTTCAGTTTTGAATTAAAACATAATAGTCCTAAAACTAAGTTCAGTGACCCTTTTTTAAACCGCATGAAATTTTAGTGACCATTTATGTAAGTTTTAAACTTTAGTGACCGTTTTGTAATATTCACGTAACTTCAGTGACCGTTTGTGAAATTAACCCTTTTGTAATTTACTAGAACTAAGATCTTATCGAGATAAAAAAAAACAACAATTGTCCTTAACATTAAAATAATCATGTCTAAACATGAAATTTATTTAATACTCTTGGTAATAGTGAGAACAAAATAACATTTTTCTAATTCTAATATTTAGCCTAAAGGCAATGGAAGAAATATACTCCTACAGGAAATACAACAACCTTTGCTCATTTTCAACATGTAGGTCAACTTCTCCCTTCTGCAGCGATCTACTTATATTTAATTTTTGCATATTTATACAAATATGAGATCCATAACTAGTATCTTATTCACTTTGGCCATCTTAGCCATTTTGGTTGCTTTCCTAAAGCATCTTTTATACTTCTCTAGAGAAATTTATGACTAAAATTTGCCCACTACAAACATAGATATTAGACTTAATAGTTTTAAGCATATTCAGCAACTCAATAAGTGTGCATTCGAATTTTTTCATGTTAAATTCATAATTAGTTATGAATAACTCTTCAGCAGAGATTGCAGAACCATTTCTATACTTTGTTCATTGTTCATGAACTCAATTGAGATAACTTCTCAAAGTAGTCAACATCTTCAGCACCGGTTGAAGATCCTTCTGCACCGACTGAAGATTCTTCTGCCATTATGCACTTGTATAGTTGCTAGGAAATCTCATATATTCCACATGCGATTGTTCATCATTCAACACCTTGAGATGAAAAATCATGTGTTAGCATCTATAATCGTATGTTGCTTTTGTAACTTAGGTGATATAGTCGCAAATATCACACATGTTACAGTACTATCGTCATCACCGTATTCATTATAGCAGCCACATCTTCCTTTGTTGAGTCATCAGCAGGTGTCTCTGGAAAGGGCTATTCAAAGACACAACCAATTTTCTCATACTTGAAAACAATTCTGATATTGCGTTACCAATTAAGAAAATTTGGTTTGATTGTTGGCATTCAGTATGCCTCTCAAATACATATGGTTACTCATGATTCAATATATATATATATATATATATATAATGCATCTATTAATTTAACATGGTCTTTTATTAAATTAATTCCGCTCCTACTGTTTAAGTCAAATTTATGATCCTTTCACATAAATTAAATTTATGAAATTTATACTTCACTCCAAGTGGGCCGGGATCTCATTTGTTATATTAAAATATTGATTGTATTCAACAAGCATTAATAAAATATTTGAGTAGATACTTTTATCAATTGTATCTCTATACAACTCCCAGATGATTAAACTGACAACCTTAAGTCGAGAGTCCCATCCCCTTTACTTGCTTGATAAGGCTCCTTGGTGGTCGGCACTCGCATGTCATCTCCTACTGGTTAGGATCTTTGTATTAAATACATGCAAAGTAGAATTCATTCCGCTCCGAAAGAGCCTTGGAGGAAGATCTTGAAGCTTCAACCCTTAGCACGAGTGAATTTCAAATTTCACCACTGCTTTGGCGACCCGACTGAACGAATGCGGTGACGCGACTTGTGTAGCGAGGAGCTTTGGTTGTGCTGTCGTAACCTTTCGAAGACTACTCGGAGGGTGCTGCTGTTGCCTGCGCGTAGGGCCGTCCATTCCTGCCATACCAGAATGCCTTATTATCTAGTGCTAGAAGCTTCGCCAGAAGCAAGCAAGATGAGGTTTGTTTTCACACATCTTATGTGTTACCTTAACACGCATCTAGAATTTATCTTCTTGAGTGTACTCAACAAAAAATAAATTCTAGTTAAGTCAAACCCATCATTCTAGTGTCAAACATATCCCTAAAAGACCAGTCTTGAGTGTACTCAACAATCTGATATTGATTTAGGAATCTCGTTTTTCACTATAATGATGGAAGGTGAATATAAATATGACTTAATATTTTTAACGAGAGATTTTGCATGCAAAGGTCTCATTGTAATAATTATATGTATTTTATTATACATCTAACATGCAAATAAACATACATATAATAGTGTGGACGATTATGGACTTTACTATCTTGTCTTTCCGAGCCATAAGGGAGACTAGTTGGTCAATTCCTAGGGAGTATTACATTGATTCATACAGTGCTCAATCTCTATGGTCTCCTCCTCTTCTTGCATTTCCAATTAATCCAACTTCAACATGTATCATATACTAATTGGCACACAGGCCTAAATAATTGGACACACAAGTCCATAAAATTACAACGGACTCACAGGTCCAAAATTCCTAAGAGCTCGCAGGCCTACAAAACAACAAAACTAAAACTAACCATTCAATACATCCATATGGTTGAGTACATAATCATCTATTAATAAAACATTCATCATATAAATGATTTCCTATATAATATCTAATAATATATTCAAACATGTTTCAAGTTTCTAGCAATTAAAAGTCGTCTAAACTAATTTAGACAAATGGATTAGAACAATTGAATAATTAATTAATCCAATTAATTAACTAATTTAATTAGCCGACTTATTTAATTAAAATCAAATTTCAATTAAATATCAAATTAGAGTCCAACTCTAATTCTACAATTATAGGGCGGGATTATTTAATTAAAATAAAATTTTAATTAAATACCAAATTAGAGTCCAACTCCAATTTCAAAGTTTCAGGCGAGAAAATTTAATTAAAATCAAATTTTAATTAAATACAAAAATAAGAGTCAAACTCTAATTTAAATTGAATTTACATTTTAATTTTGGATAAAACTCCTAAATAAAATAAAATTCAATATAGGGTCAAAATTTAACATTTAAATTAAAATACAATTTTTAACGAAAATATTGAAAGTTGTCAATTTTAAATAAAATTTTAAACATGTCAAAATTGAAATTTTAGGGTCTAACCATTTTAAAATCTAAGTCAAAACCCTTTTAAATTTGAATTTAAATTCAAAACCATATTAAAATCTGAAATAAGACCCCAAGTTTAAAATTACTAACAGTCCATTTAAATATAATTAATTGCATGACAAGCCCTTTTTTAAATTTACAAACTGACCATTCGTATCTTAATTGCACGCGGGGGCGTGCAATTTTAGAACTTGCTTTAGAGGCCCCCACCTCCACCGACCCTAGAAAATCGCCCCTATGCTTCTCGTCTTCGGCTTAGGGACGGCGCCGACTGTGGCAAGTAGCGGTGTCTAAACTACCCGTGTGCAGCAGCGATTACCAGCAGCAACGCCGGGCGACAAGATCAACAGCAGCGACATCGACGCTGTGAGTAGCGGCGCCTATCGCCTCATGTGGGCGCTGCTTCGCCCTGTCTACCAGCGGCGATTGGTGGCGCCAACCCCTCGCTGCCCACTTGTGTTCGATATTTTTTATTTTTTTTTACCAAAATTAATTTTCGTTTCTAAATCAGATTTAGAATTTGAAAATTAATTTTTTTTTAAAAGATAGAAACAAGAAAATAACAACAATCAAATTTTGATTGTTATATGATGCAAAACAATTTCTAACAAACATAAAGTAAGCTCTGATACCACTGTTAAGAATTTACTTAATCATGTATAGCGAAAAATAAAACAATTTCAATTCCCACCAGAGATCTACTTTGTGTTTAGATAGAAACTGTGTTTAGAATAATAGCTTTGATAAATTTTGCAAACTTCTTTGTTGATTCTAGATCATGAACAATCACGAAGTGAAATCCACAACTATCTAATTGTTCAGTCTCCAATGGAAATCCACAAAGGAAACAAAATTTAGAGAACTAAGGTTTTTTACTTTTTTTTTGCTTGCAAGAATAATTTTTTTCTCTAAATTTTTCAAACCCCAGCAGCTATTAATATAAGTCCAAACGGACTGGTCTATGGCTTAATTTAATCCGGTCCAATATTTTATTAATCCAATTAATTAAATTTGGTCCATGAATTCATTAATCCAATTAATTCATTCGGGCCTATTAATAAGCAGCCCAATTAATTAATTATCCAACTCTTGTCATTTAATTAATCGGTAAATATCATTCTTCTAGTTCTCCTTTTGTGTGTGACCCATTAGGTCGGGTGTTCTAGGCTTGACTTTGATTTCATTTCATATTGGTTGAGAGGCTTGGCCAGCTCGACCATCTTTCCTATTGGTCTAGCCTTGTATGCTTGCTCAATCCTTTTTTTTTTTTTTTGCTTGCCGAGCCCAATCAATGTTTCTCAATTGTTTGGGCTTGGACCTTTCATTCATGTCTTGAAATTGAAACGTGATCTAGCCTAACGTGTTAATATATAAATTACAAGAAGAATATTAGAAAAATATCACCCGGATCATGAAATAAATCAAAAGATGTTGATCTTCACGCCCAATGTTAAATTCTTCAAAATTTTAATGTAATTGACATTCAATTCCTTGCTAGGGTTTGATCTCATTTCTCAAAATATAGTAATTGACCTCTTATTCTTGACGAATTTGATGAAAATGTGGTGTATGAAGAGGCAAGAGAGGTTCTTTCAATGTGTATCCCTCGTTCTCTATTTATAAGAGCTAGAAAATAGGTCAAAATCATGTCCAATTTGGTTTCCAAAAGAGTTTGAATCGCAAAAGGAAACTAAATATTCATCTGCGAAAAAGGAGCATGCGCACGCATTAGTATAAGTGTTGTGCGCACGTTGTAGAACTAAATGGCTCTCGAGTTGGGGAAAATAGTTCCGTACGCCCCATGAATTGTCCCCGTGCTCGCAGGTTTATCTCTGAGCAGTTTTCAGTATTTTAGTTATAAATTTTTCCACGAGTATTTTGAAAAGGTAATTCAAAGGGCTACAATTCTTCTTGAGCATGAAACATATGCTCGCATATTCATCCACAGGTCAAATTGGAAATACAAAGTTTCCGATTTGAACATTTGCTATCTAAAAAATGGGTCTCAAGTTAAGGCTAAAAATTCAGAGCATAACTTTTTCTGTTGGAAATTAATTTGTGATAATACTTCCACTATATTTCACTCATTTGACCTCCAATTGCATCCAATTGATCCCTATATGATCTTCCATCATCGTTTTGTGCTCCGAATCAACTATTAGATGTTACACTTTGGTCCCCCAAACTTTGGATTTCATTCGTTTTCACACATTTTTCGTTCATTTCTTCCAAATTCACCAAATTGCATTGAGTTCAACCTAACAAACATAATTAATTCAAAATTAAGTTATAACTCATCCAAATCACTAACAAATACTCTGATTTAATGACATAGATAAGTATACAAAATACACTTATCAAAGACTCCAAACTTGAACATTTGTTTGTCCTCAAACAAAATTATAACCTAACTTAACCAAAAATTTTAAACACACATATAGTTAGATAATTTGCCTTTTGTCTTAAAATTGGAATGCATGTATTAAAACTATGAACTGCTACAAAATTATAATGCTAAAATTAATTTATACTTATCCATTTTAAAATCGACGTGTATGTATGAAAATTCATGTCGAGCATCATAAATTCATAAAGTGATTCAAAGCCCAATCCATTATTGCTAAATGTTTCCTTTCTTTACTAGTAAGATACACACCCCCAAACTTCATTCTTTTCACTCTTTCCCCAAGGTGTGATATAAAGTTGCATTTTTAATATAATATTAATCCTCACTCTTTCTAGTTTGGTTTGATTTTACTAATTGCAGTTCAACACATCAACAAATACGAATTCTCCTTTTTTTTTATTACTTCAACCTCTAAGAATCAATTGAGCTACTCATCTCTTGTCAAAAGTCTAATTCTCTCAAATGAGTATTCGAGGCTAAATCAAGACATGTAGGAATTTTTTTTAACTATTGTGCAGACTCCAAGGGACACAAGCACACTCAATTTGCAAAGTAATTGAAGGTTAACAAGAAAAAAAGAAATAAAATTACATAATTCTCTGTTTGAAAGTCATTTGATTCCTTTTTTTCTTCTAAATTCTTCTTTTTCTTTAATATTCCTTTGATAGTTTTCCTTATAGAACCGTTTGAAAACTGCTTCTCGCTCTGTAACTACCCACTTTCTCCATTATGTATGACTTGTCGAGAAACTACAGTTTTCAACCGCTGCCATTACTCCCATCACTTAACTTCTTACAACCGAGATTCTTGGATTATGAAATGTGATAAGATTACTCATTAACTACTTCAATAACCGTTGCTTCGAGTAGTAAGGAAAATACTATATTCACCCAGATCTTGGACGTCACACAGGCTTGAGCGACGATAGGCTCGCCCAGATCATGGGCGTCGGGGCGTCTCTTAGACTTGAGCGATGATGAGCATCTATTACATAACTCTATCTTGGGTTTTTATATGGTCATCCTTCAAATTTCCTAACTGGGCTTCATTTTTTTTTTATGTCAACAGAAACTATTCAAGAAAATTGGTCGATGTGCAAGCAATTAGGAATACAAAGCACCCAATAATGAATCTATATTAGTTAGTGAATACTAATACTATAGTATGTAACATACATGCGTACTAATTATTGAACACCGAAAATATGCAGCTCATACTTTTCTCTACCAATGACATTTTACCATGAATATTAAGAAATATTATACTTATGAGAGTTACAAAAATAAATTAACAAATATAAGCAGAGTATTTGATAAGTGCATTTTACACATTTATTTAGGGTCACGGACATGGATAATTGTTAATAAACATGTGGAATATAGTTTAATTCGATGTAATTTGTGTTTTGCAAGACAATAATGATGAATATGGCAAAAATTAGGAAAAAAAACGAAAAATGGCTAAAATGAAGCAACGTCCAAAGTTTGAGGACCAAATTGCAAATTCAATAGTTGATTCTGACCACAAGATGATACTTTGAAGATGGATAGGAGACAATTGGATGGAATTAGAACTCATAAAGGAATGGAATATGGTCAAAATATTATCATAATCAATGTCCAATCACACAAGTTATATTCTAGATTTTTAGCCGAATATATATACTCATTTTCGCACTGTAAACGTCCGAATTGGAAAAATTCTATTTCTAGAAACATTTTATGCCTTTGAGCCATCTTTACAACTAACTTTGATTCGTACCAATCGAATAACTAGAGAGAAAGTTATGGCTAAAATACTGACTACTGTGCAGAAATAAAAAAATCCACGCGCGAATAAAACATTCCTTATTCGATTGGAACTCTTTCAGAAACCAAATTGGACGTGATTTTCAACCAATTTTCGACTCCTACAAAGAGATAATAGTAGAATACATGAAGGGGGAGGGGAGAAGACTTTTGAGAGAAGAAAAGGGGGCAAGAATACGAAGATCAACTCCAAGAACACGAAAATCTAATTCAAGAATCGAATTGGTGATGTCGTTCTTTATTTATTTTTCTGATTTTCTTCTTTCCACCATGTTAGGCTTGATTAATTCTGTACTACGGTTAAATAAACTATGTAATATGATTTTTATTTCTTAGTTTTACATTCTTGACAATCAAAAACACATTTTGGGATATTTAAATGATTTCTATAAATTTATTTTTCTCCACAATCATATGCACGAATGATTGTGTGAGTTTGGTGACTTATTTCACGCATTCGAAAGAAGGAGAATATGTTAGACATATATAAATTATCATAGGGTCCGATAGGGGATAGAAATATACTGTTATGCCTTATGTGAATCTTTAAGTGTTCATAAAAACTCATGCATTCTTGTACGTTTACATCCGTCATAGAGATATAGTCGAGTCGCATATTTGAATAGGTTTAACTCTACTCAAGAGAGATTGTTAAATAATTTAGGAGCATTGATTTTTCAATATTTCAATCGTGTCAAGGTGTAGAACTAGCTTTAAAAGGAATATTACATAAGAATTCGTGATCCTAGTACATTCATCATATATTAGAAAACACTTCAATTTACATTCATCATCAATTTGCATTTAGTTAGTTAATTCATTCATACTTACCTATTGATCATTAATTTAGTTATCATTTCATCAAAACAAACATATACTTACCTATTGATCATTAATTTAGTTATCATTTCATCAAAACAAACATTCTCATTATTATAGTTTCGATTAAGGTCACAGTAATTAGAATTAGAACTAATCAATTTTCGTGGGAACGATACTTGGACTCAAAATCAATTTTACTACTTGTTAACTACTCGTGTGTCTTGTGGTGATTTTAATTCAACATATTTTCGTGAACAAGTTTTTGGCGTCATTGCTGGGAATTGAATTTAGTTTAATTTTATTTATCTTGACACCAATTCGAACATTAGTATGATTTTTAATTATTTTTGTTTTAGTTAGTATTTTTTTTAATAATTTATCTAAGTACTATTTTTTATTCTTTTGTAGGTCTGGTATGCGAAGGTTGCTTGCTGGTGACATGATTATAGTAGATCCAAAAATCGAACGCACCTTCCATCGTAGGCAAAGAGAAGCAAGAGCAGTACAACAAATGTGTAACGCGCAAAACGAACAAGTGGTTTAAGTCAATGAAGAGGAAATTGTTGATGAGGGAAATATGCTGGTTGGGGACTTCGTGACACCGCAAATCATTCAGAGTCAATCTAGCATCTTCTACCCTTCTTTTAGACAGCCTAACTTCCAGTTGAAGACCAACGTCATACATCTATTTCAAAATGGATATCAATTTTATGGCAAAGTTGAAGAAAAGCCACATACACGTCTCTCGATTCTTGGAGATGTGTCAATACTTCCGATATCAAGGTATCTTAGATGATGCTATCAGACTAAGGTTGTTCCCACACACACACTACGTGATAAAGCACTGGAGTGGTTAGACTCTCAACTCATTGCTAGCATCAACACATGAAATGACCTAGCTCAAAAATTCTACACATAGTTCTTTCCACCGACCAAAATAGCGAAATTGAAGCATGACATATCTATTTTTCGCCAAAATGAATCAGAGTCTTTTAATGAAGCTTGGAATTGGTTCAAGAACATGCTAAGGAAGTGTCATCATTACGGTATTAGCAAAGGACTCCAGGTCCAATATTTTTATGCGAGATTACTTCCATCATTCAAAAGCATGGTGGATTCTTCATTGAATGGTTCATTATCAACAAGAACCATTGACGACGCATTGAAACTATTCGAAACGGTGGTGACCACTTCAGCAATGTGGGCTTCTAAACGAGTTGTTCAAAGGAAAGTGCCAAGTGTATACGAGATGGATGCTTATCCAGCTTTATCTGCAAATATAGACTCATTATTTCATAAGGTGGAGAGCATGTCACAAAGCGCTAATGTTGCACAAGCTAAAAGGCTAAGTTGTGAGAAGTGTGGAGCATATCATAACACAGCAAATTGTCCTATGTTGGCACAAGGTATGGAACGGGTGGATTTTGCACAATGAGGACAACATCAACATAATAATCCACATTCAGATACTTACAACCAAGGTTGGAGGAAACACGAAAATTTCTCTTGGGCTAATCAGAATCAGAATAGGCCACATGATCAGTTTCAGTAGCAGGAGAAGAAATTTCAATTGGAAGAGATGTTCGGGAAATTTATGGAAAAGAAATCAATACATTGACGCTAACAACCAATTCTTTAGGCGGTTTTTATGCCATTTATGGATTACATGTCACATATTTGAAGTCTTGAAGAAGTGGTAGATGTGGATAATGCTTAAGAGTGAAGGAATTTACCATTATAAGGATAAATCAACAAATATGAGGTAACTAAGCATGAAGTGGTCTCTTGGGGTTAAAATCTGATTTTGTACATATCATTGCAGGTAAAAATCAAGTATCCTTGGCTTATTTTAATGTGTTTATCCTCCAATTTACCTATCCTAAGATCCCAAAATATTTTATGGCTTTACGTCCTCAACCGTTCATTTAATTACTTACCCGATTGATACCCGATTTTCGATCGATTTCAACGATTTGCACCTCAACATTATAACATCATATAACACCTATATTATTGTGTAGTGATCATGTCACTTCATGGTTCATATCCCAAATAGGTCAATTATCGATTTAGGGTTTATGGTGACCTTGATGAATAGAATGGAAAGCTATAATTGTCATCAATACTAATTCCGACCTTCTAAGGTTCCAATTGCTTAACAAGTCAATTTTCCACATCTAGATTAACATAACTTCTCTATCATCGCTCAATGTAGAATTCATCACCTAAGTTGACGAGTCGAAGGCTAACACCATATAAAGATCTCATGCTCTCAATAATCAAATGTACAGTTTTTTTATTTTGTTAGCAATTAGGAGAATGGATGCAAATGACACTGTAAATAGCATGCATGAATCATATTAGCCAAATGTGATGTGAAATTCAGGATATTACACCCTGTCACTTGGAGTTGGAAATAAATTGCTCCCACTTCAATCAACATGTGGCAATGCTTCCTATTGCACCTCAGTTGATACATCAAGTACAGTTCTATCGTCTAATTCATACAAAGGTTCTCCCTTTACAATTTCTCCCTTACTAGGAAATCACTCTAAAGAGACATCACATCACGTGATTCTATTTCAGTTATAGTCCCATCTTGATTTTCACCTATGAACGCATATTCTTTGGACTGGTCTAAGTATCTTATAAAGATACACTTCTTGCCTCGCGAACCCAAATTTCCAAGCTTAATTAAGGAATCATAGATTTAGGCAGCTGATCCCCATGATCTAAGATAACTCAAATCAGGGGATCTACCTGTCCAAAGCTGATATGATGTAGTATGTACCAATTTAGAAGAAACTCTATTCAGAATATAGGTCGCAGTTAACAAAGCATCTATCTAATAAAAAATAGATAAGTTACCTTACGCCATCATGGACCTCACCATTTCTAACAAAGTTTCATTCCTCATCTCAACAACACCATTTTGTGGAGGTGTATTGGGAATAGATAACTGTCGAATGATTCCCTTATCGTTACATAGTTCTTTAAAAACTCTTTAGACAAATATTCACGCCATCAATCAGTTATTAAGGCTTTCACCTTTCTATCTATTTGATTTTCTTACCACATTTAAATATAGTCTAGAGCATTCTAATGCCTCAAACTCATGAGAAATAAAATAGACATAACTATACGGCGTGAAATCATTTATAAAAGTAATGTAATAAGAGGCTCCATGTCTTGCCCTCACATTCGTAAGGCTACTTATATCTGAATGGACTAACTGCAATGGAAATTAGGCTCTTAATGATTAGGAAATACTCACAAGTAGGTAATGATACCTTAGAGATTGAACCTAGCAAGCCTTCTTTAGCTAACCTATTCATTCTCTCTAACCCAATATGTCCTAATCTAACATGCCATACTGATGTATCAGCATTCAAATCTTTAGAAGAAGAAGATACGTTCATAGAAAAACAACGATCAATATAATAATTATAAGTGTTTGCATCACAATCCAACATAAAAATCCAACTTCTATATGTCCAGATCCATAAAATACATTATCATTGTTTATACGAACAGAGTTACCACAAAAGTTCGAACTGAAACCTAATCTTAAAAGAACAACAATGGAAATTAAGTTCCTTCATATTCCTGGTGCAAAAAGGACATCATGAAGGAAAACAGTACGGCCACCACGCAAATATAACTTGGATGTATTGGTCCCTTTCAGTCTACTCTATCATCGTTGCTGACATATATCCACTTTGTACCAGTTGAAAATTGATAGAACTCCACAAATGCTTCTATATCCCTTGTTACATAGTCTGTCGCTCCTAAGTCTACAATCCATATAAGATAAGATTCAGTTAGCATAATAGTGCTTGAAACATAAACAACACTACAAGAAAAATTTATAAGAGCTACCTTCTTTGGTTTAGGGCATTTCCGAGCAAAGTGACCCAGCACCTAACAATTGAAACATTTCAAGCTCTTATCTTTCTTCTTTCTAAACAATTTGCCCTTCTTGTTATACTTGAGTTTGTTCTTTCTAAATCCCTGTCCAGTTTCTTTTCCCTTCTATTTCCTGCTTTTGAACCAATTCTTTTTATGCTTAATACCTGAAGCTTTTCCAAAACTAGATTCAGCCACAAAAGCATGTCCTAAATATTTAGCCACACCAATGCGCTCATCCTCTAGTTCCACATAGCAGGCAGCATCAACAAATATTTTGATACTATCATTGTGAGTCAGATTGACTTTCACATGTTCCCAATTATTAGGAAGGGAGCGGATCAAAGCCTGAACTTGCTGTTCATCAGAGAATATGAGATCAGCCGACTTCAACTCCCTAATAATAGTTGACATGATCCTCACATGCTTGTGATGTTGTGATTATGAAGTTTCTAGTAAGTATCAAACTTTATAGTCAGTTGTTTGAGTCTAGTCACACTAGTACCACCATATCTCTCTCTCTCAAATATGTCCAGATGTCATGAACAGTTGGGAACTGCTCACGTTCATGAATGAGATCGTCCACTAAAATTACTAAAATTTGCACGATAAGTGGAATCTTTTTTTTTCAATGTCTAGTAAGTTTCCTGATATGTTCTCTGTTGGGCAGTTTGACCGAGTCTTCCATCACGTGGTTAATGCCCTCAAGGCAATCCTATTTCTCCAATACATACCATATTTTATGGCACCAAGTGTTATAATTATCGACATTCAATTTGTCGCATTTGTTAAGGTCGGCTATGATATTCTTAGATGCCATGGTTTGTCACAATTTTAGATACAATCATATACATGTCCATATATGCACACATATCATTTTGTGCTCTTGCAAATTAAGTTTTATGATAATTTTACACTAGACATGGAGTCGAAAGTTCACAAAGTTCCCAATCATCGTCCATTGCCCTATGTTACATTATCACAAAATTAATTTCATTGTGCAAAATCATAGGTTCTAGATCAGAATTACTTAAACTTTTCTAATTTTAGAACTTCCACTAAATTAAACAATTAATCATGTACAAAATAAGTCACACATTTTGACTATTTGTGATAAATATCAAGCATATATTATAATTCAAAATGTCAAATATGTACATGCGATCTTATAAAACTTTTTTAAACCACTACTATTAGGCATGAAGAAAAAAAATAAAATTTCACATAGATATAGTTCGACAATTTAAACTAACCATACATATCTAAATTAATTATAAAATTCTAATTTCCTTAATTCCATTTCCTAATCAAAATCTTGATCAGATAGATATAGCATAGAGGTGCTGAATTATCCAGAACTTCAATAGCAATATCGTGCCAATGTTTAGGAAGTGTCCCCATTAGATGAAACATACTCTCCACCTCAAATATATGTTGTCCCAAATGCATCACTTCTCGTCGCATTGCTTCGAGGTATTTTATGTGTTGTATTAGGCTATGTCGTGGATCCATTTCATAGTTTCGATAAGCACGTAATTTTTCAACACATTCCATAGTCCGTGCTCTACTAGCTTCTCATCTAAGGATAATAAAAGTGCACATTGATCCAATCATATATGATCAAGTACAAATTTTGAAAAACTAGTCATAATGGATCACATAACCTAACCAAAATCCACACCACTCATGAACGTATATAAAATGTGGTATTTCAAACACTTTCGGAGAATTCTTCATTTTAAAAAAATGAGAGATATTCTTGATTTTATAAAAATACTTTCAAAATTTAATCAAATCAAAAATATTTTTAATGCCTTTTATAAATTTATTTCCATAATAAATAAAAAATATATTTGATTATCTGAAAATTATTTTACTTGCATAAAGAAAAAAAAAAGAATATTTGAGGGACCAATTTACAACTTTTCAAATTGGTATTGAAATAAACAACATCCAAAAATAGCTTTTGGGTCCAACATGTAATTTTTCAAATTGCATTTGGAATAATCAACATTCAAAAAATAGTTTTGGGAACAACATGCAAATTTTCAAATTGCATTTCGAATAATCGACATTCAAAAAATAGTTTTGAAACCAACATGCAATTTTCCAAATTGCTCCACCTACCTGCAACGGGTTTTTTTTTTTTTTTTTTTTTAGTGTTCATCTTCAAAAAGGGGTAATTTTTTCAGATATCTGTCAAAAACTTTGAAAGGTCATAACTTCTTCACTTCTAAGCCAAAATAATGTTCTTTATACTGTTAGAAAGTTCTTGAGAAGATCTATCATCCATACCAAATGGACATCACGAAACTTAACGAGCAAGAAGTTACCATGCGATGAAGTTTCAATTTTCTCAACTATGGTTCAATATTTCTTTCAAAATATAAATACAAAAGAAGTGAAATTTTTCAGATATGTTTTACATAATATCATGAACATATGGTATTAATTTCATGAATTTATATGAACTATATCAAAAGTTACCATTAATGACATTGAAGCTTTTGGAAGAAAACGAAATTCATACATTTCGGTTATTCTAAACCATTTTTAGCATGTATTTAAGAAAGAAAACAATCTACTTAGGCTTTGATACCAATGTAAAACTTGCTTGCATGCTTTTAACCGAATTCTAAATTGTAAAACTTACTCGAAAAATCTAAAACGAGGTTGAATCACTTGCCTTTTGATCGCTTGCTTTTCACACCGTCTTCTACTCACTCCTTGATCAAAAACTCGATTACAAAGGAATGAATTTGATAGCCACAATCAAAGAACCCAATTTGAGATGTTATACTTTCATAAATCAAGCATCCACTCTTATCTACTTTTTACACTTTGAAGGAACCCGAATTTTGCACATAAATTTACAGAGTATGTCACTTTCAAAATTCTAGCACATTGTTAATTCATATGCAACACAAATAAAGTGATATCATAACACTTGTCAACATAAAACAAAGTTTGAATTCGTATTCATATTTTAATTTTCATAAACATCTTGTTAGTTGATTCAAAAATAATTCAAATGAAATAGTTAGTTTATGATTTTCTTTTAAAAATTGACAAAGCACGTCATTTTCAGATTTCAGTACATTAATTCATATACAAAATAAATAAAGTATTATATCAAATCACCTTTTAATTTAAACTAAAATTTGAATTCATATTCATATTTAAATTTTCTCAAACACACATGTATACCTATCTTTAATTAATCTAAATAGAATTCACATAAGATAGCTAGTCATCGACTTTCTTAAAAAAAATTGACAGAGAATTTCACTTTCCAATTCTAATACCAAAATTCATATGTAAAAATCAAATAAAGTGATACATTATCTCACTTTTTATTGTATAGAAAATCTTAATTCATTTTTAAATTTTCTCACACACACATGTATGCATCTCTTTTATTGATTAAAAAGAATTCCAATAGATTACTACGTGACTTTCTTAAAAAAAAAACTAGGTTTTCAAATTCTAGCAACTTAATTCATATGCAACATATAAATAAAGTATTACATACTGTTAATTTTTAATTGAAAGCAAAGTTTATATTTTTAGTCATAATTAAATTTTCACAAACAAACGTGTCGTATCTCTTTAATCGTTCAAAAAAGAATTCAAATAAGATATTATGTTATTTTTTTAAAAATATATATTTTCACAAACACATTACATACATCACTTGAATCAATTCAAAATTGAATTTTCTTGCATACTAACTCAAACCAATTCATACAAATCTGAATTGTATCTTGAACAAGATTTGGAGCAAAAATTTATCCTTGGCCTTAATCATTGTCAATTGTAATAAAAGGAATATATACATATTCTTCCCCAAAACAAAGTCCTCAACCTTAAAACATTATCGGCCCCCCCCCCCCCCCCCCCCGGCGCAAACTCCACATCATCAAAGAATCAAACATTTCGTGTTATGAAATTCACCTAACAGTGGGATCTTAAAAATTTTTGTAATCCCTTGACCTATCTGAATATTCAATTAAATAGTAACTAATGGTTCTGGAGTCCAATTTCCTTTTATTTGGCTCATAAGGCTTTACCTTAGCTAAACAACCCCAAATGTTTAAAACTAGGCTTCTACATGTCCAAAGCTCATAAGGTGTTCTAACTGTTTCTGTACTTGGTGCTCTATTGTGAATATAAGCCGAAGTCTTTAATGCTTCTTTCTATAAATATTCTTGTAAAGTAAAATGACTTATCATACCCTTTAGGATGTCCTTGAGTATTCTGTCTCGTTTCTCTGTATAACAATTTATATAGTAATTTATTTTTTTGTAAAGTTTAACATTCAGAAAATGTTGCAAAAACAATATTAGTAACATTTAAAAAACGTTGCGAAAATGTATTAGCAACATTCAAAAAATGTTACAAAAAGGTATTAGCAACATACAAAAAACATTGTCGTATCCTTATGCTCTATGGCAATATCGAAGTTTGCAACATACATCCGAACGATGCAAAAGGTCTTCAGCAACGTTTTTTGAACGTTGTAAAAAGTTGTTTTTGTTGTAGTGTATAAATTAACATATTGCTGAAAGGACACATTTATATTAAACTAAAGAGGTTATTTTCACGAATGACATATTGGTTTTGATGTTCATTTTGGTTTGCATTCAAAATGGCAATAATGATGACCGAATGTAAAACCGTATTATTACTACATGATATAAGAAAATTGAGAAAAATGCATCATATAAACGTCTCAAGGTTAGATTCATATTAGTGTATTTCGAAATATTGGATTTCACGTCACACGGCGAAACATTACATTGGGGGTTGGTGGACGAGGTTGTACAAAAAACAAAAATATAAACCATGTGGTATATAAGAAATAATAAAAACATGACAAATCTATAATTATGAATAAACACCTGGTTCAAAGAAATATGGAAATGAAGCAAGAGGATAAAAAGCATGAAACCGTTATTATAGAATGTAGAAACGTCATAACATGCATGTGAACATATCAAAAGCACTTAAATAAAAACTAAAATTTGGGACCTTGAGAATAAACTAAATCTGTGAGAGAATGTTAGTTCATATAAATAACCGGGAGAATTTCCAAAATGACCTAGTCAAATGGCTTATTTGGATTTTTTGTGTTAAAGTCAATTTTGCCCTTAATGAAATGGTTTTTTATTGCAAATCATGTCCTCAAACTTTATAGTTTTTTAGAAACTAGTTTTATTCTTATTTTTATTCGTCATCACTAGATGTTTCTTCTAAATCCGATTTTTCTTCAAAAATTTCTTCGTTAACTTTTATTTATTCAATATTAACTTCTTCACATTCATCTCTAATTTGTTCAAAATCTGTAATTAATATCCTAACTTTCTTTTTTGGGCATTCAGTGCTTATATGTCCTTCTTCATTACAATTTCAACATTTACATCGTTTTTTATCTAATGATTTTTTATTATAAGGTTTATATTTTCTTCTAAAATATTTTCTTTTAGGTTTAAAATATTTCTTTTTAAACTTATTATATTTTTTATATTTCTTGGGTTTTATTTTTATTTTTCTTTTATAATCATAACATCCCCAATTTCCTGGTATTTCGGTGTCTCTACAACAAATCATATCTTGTATAAATCCTGATTGTTTATAAATCATTTGATTACTACACATAATACTTATTTCATCTTTTATAGTTCTTATAATAAATCCTAATGTATAACTTTCTTCATTTCTTCCTAATTATTTTTCTTTAATCTTATTTTGAAAATAATTATTCCATGATGGTGGTAATTTTCTAATAAAAACTTCTTCATAATAGTTATTATCAGCTCCACTTCCAAATATCATATAATAATATTTACTATATTCACAACAATATTCGTTAAGATAACACATGTTACAAATTTGTAAATGTTCCATTCTGTTTTTAGCATCTTCTATTTTTTCTAATCTAGCCTTAGTACTTTCATTTACCCAGTCTTCTCCAACAAATTCTCTATAAATTCTTGTAGCGACTCTATTTATTCCTTCTATTATATTAATTCTAAATCCGACTTCAATATTATCTTTCCAAACACCTTTTGTTGTTTCTTCTAATCCTCTATACCAATTAAATACTTTTCCTTTAAATGTTGGTAATAAATATTCAGTTCTATTTTTATTATCGGTATTACTGCGATTATAATTAAAGTGTGCTATCATATTAGTACTCCATTCATTTATAACTCTTCGAACATCTAATTCACAATCTGAATTTAAATATGATCCTGCAATTTTCATTGGGTTTGATCTCTTAATAATGGTTTAAATTGGTCTCTATACATTTTTTCTTTAGTAATTTTAAAATCTACTTTTGTATTAACATATTTTCTAGGGTCTATTTCTGTTTCATATCTAGTTGTACTAGTTTCTCCATATTCTTCTTATTTAACTGCTCGTGGTCCTCCCATTTTTCCTACCATATGATTTTTAGTTATTTCTTCATAAATTTTTAAATCTTCTAAATCAAATATTAAGTTTTCCATATCTTCGTTCATTATTCTTCTATAACTAATTTTCCTTCTTCTTTTTTTATAAGGGGGTGTTGACACCCATTTTAGTAGAATAATGTGTTTTTGAATAGTGATTGATGGAAAAATTTGTGGTTAAAAAGTAAGGAGAATTTTTAGGTTTATGTGTAATATTATTTTATTGATAGAATGTGTGGTTGAAATGAAGAAAGAGAAAAAAAAATGAGAAAAAAAAGGGTGCCAAACGGGGGCTAAGATTTTCTTCCTGCTTTCTAAGATCAATCAATAATCTTTCAATATCTTCTTTTAATCCTCCATTAAGTTTTATTAATTCTTCATATTTTTCAATTTTCTTTCTAACTTCTTTAAGTTCTTTTGCATAATTTGGTTTAAATGGTTTTTTTTTTTATTTAGATTTTCTATTATTCTATTTAAAAGATTTTTTATTCTTAAAAAGTTATTATGTAGTTTTTCTTTTTCTTCTTCGTAGCCTATTTCAATTCTAGTTATTTTTTCATTAATTATTTTTATATTTTTCTCAATTAAATTGATTTTATCATTCACACTCACGCTTTAAATTTTTTATAAGATGGTTTTTCAATTTCAAATCCTAATTTATTTAATAGAATATCAAATTTATAATTAATAATATCTATCTTTTCTTCTAAAGTTGTTATTTTATTAATACTATTTTTCTGTGCAATTTTTGATATTTGATTTTGGATATCTTCAAGTTTAGTTTCATCAAGTATTTCTAAATTATTAATTTGTTCTTTTATTTTATTAAATTGTTTAGACATATTTTTGCTTAAAATTTCTAATCTTTCTTTAGCTATTTCATCTTTTGGATCTATATTATTTATTTCATCTATAGCTTCTATATCTTTAGATTTTAATTGTCCTAATTGTTGTCATAAAAATGCATTAGTCCAATTTGTAGTCATATTTAACTATTCGTCTGTATTTCCTCATGAGCTTAAAGGTTGAAATAAAGTTGTATTCCATTTTTTAGTTTGATAGCTTCCTATTGGTAATCTAATATTTTCTATTTCTTATTTATCAAATCTTATTTTTGTTGGTAAACTCATATTAGTCTAGTGAATTCAAGGAATTAATTATTATATTATTTATCATTTGTCTTATTTTTCTTCTAAATTGTTCTTCTCTTCTTAATTCTCTTGTAATTTCATTTCTTAATAATTCTCTTTTAATTTTATTCCAATTAGAAATTTCTTTTTCGATTTCTCTACGATTATTATTAGTTATTATTTGTTCTTCTAAAAATTTTATTTTATTGTCACAAGATTTTCTAATTATTCCAGGCATATTCTTATTCTATATCGTCAAAATTAAGATCAAAATCATATAATTCAGAAACTTCATTATAACTTACATGTTCTTCTATAGTTTCAAAAGTTCTTTCACTATTTTCACTATCTAACCAGAAAATATAATTATTTTTATTATTTTTTTAGGCAATCTTTCTTTTAATCCAAATGATACAATTGTAAGACATTTTTCATAATATCTAACATTTTTCATAATCCAAATGACATTTTATGAAATTTATTCCTCTAGTATAACTATCATAAGTCTCTGGAATTTCTATCATGTGACTATAATCAATACTATGAGTATATCTAAAAAGTACAGTTCTATAATAAAACTCGTAACTTTCCATGATAAAAGTTGTTCAAAGTAAACAATCTTGCAAAAATTCTTATATAATAATTTTCATGCAAATCTTCAGACAATAAATTTTCTTGTGGTTTAAAATAAGGGTCTTACCACGCTTCGCCAAATAGCAAGAATGTTATATGTTCCTGGTCACTTTCGTCACAAGAGTTGGCCAAAGTCCCGACAGCATCACAGCAAAATGGACACAAAGGCACTCAAAACTCTTAAACAGACTTACTATGTAGAACAACACTCAAAGCGTAATAAAAGATTTATTTCAAACCCAAAGATTTTATTGATCTGATGATAGCTTGAAAGCTATTATACAAAGATTTTTACAAAGATTGATACTTCGAATAGTGGTTTCTACTCTCTAAAGAGAATGATTACAAAGATCATTTTTGAAAGTTTGAAATGGTAGTTCAGGATGAGATTTCAGATGGCAAATTTTCGATAATCTTTTCCTTCAGAAGAGTCTCAATTTATAGAAGGCACGCACTTCACCGATAAGCTTCTGGCCAATCATATTTTTACAACAAAAAAGTTAAAGTACAATTATTTCTTCAAAGTGGTTGAAATAATTAAAGCACTGTCGGGTGCTTTATTCCAGCTTTTGAGCTGTCTCCTTCTGTTTTAATGCTCACATGGTGCTGTCTTGTGATGTCGCTTTCTTATCGTCCTTTACTTGTCGACGTGTCCCATGAGTCGGCAAGCCTCTTTAATGCATTCTTCACTTTCAAAAAATTGATTGTTCATAATTTCACAAATTTTTTCTTCAAGAGCTTTTGATTTTTTATCTCCTCTACAGATAAGGATCCAATTATTGCTCATACCATAGACCATGTATCTTTCTCCATAAAAGAACTGCATCGTTGAGCAGACTGATTTTATTCCAAGAGCACTTCTATAAATCATCCATTTCTTATTAATAGTAGGTAACTCTTTAAAAATCTGAATCTCCTTGAGTGGATTTCCATTACTTTTTCGAATAGTGACAAGATGATGTTCCCCATACCATTCTGTTTCTTTATATTCAGGACTAATTGTGTAAAACCTCAGTTCAACTGGTTGTTTATCACTGAATTAATTAATAAATTCTTTATCAAACTGTTCAATTTCTTTTAGATCTATTCCTGGGAAGAGTCGATCTAAAAATCCAAATGCTGCTAATTTTCGAACAATATTGGGATCTGCTCCTTGAATTGCACTGATTTTTGGATAAATCGCCGTTGGAAGAGCTGTCAAATATAGAGAACTTCCTTCTCTGAAATTATATACCCATTCTTCAAATTCATAATACTCATTTTCCATAGGATGTAGATTTCAAATATGATGAGTTGTAATTATTCCCTTTGGTGATTTGAGGTCACCAACCGGTACTTTTTTATTTTCTTGGAATTCACTGATAACAGTAGGCGGTTCCAATGGGCCTTTTGATAAGGATGTTTGAGTATTAGACTCAGCGGCTCCTTTTCCACTTGTAAATTTTTCCAACAATTTGTCAATACTGACGGGTAATTGTTGTAGTCCCTTTGTTATGACATTTTCCTCTTGCGAGGTAAGAGGGTCATTTCTCTTAGATTTTGAATCTCTACTTAAAGTGGATGTATTAATCTCCCGAAATGGGATATGACTCGCATTTTGGCTGTATTCACCTTTTTCTAAAGAAGGGTACTCCTGGCTGCAACTTACAAAAAAGTCTAGACATTTTGTCAATTTTTCAGCTATTTTTTCTTTATTATCATTTAGTTTATCAATCTTTTTTCCACTTTCAACAACTTTATTTGATAAATTGCACAAAGTTTGTCTGATGTCAAGATGATCTTCTTGAATAGCAAGATAATCTGCATTAAAATCTGTTAAAAGATTTTGCAATTCCTTGGTAAATGCTTTAACATTGTCCAAAATCATGATTCCTGCTCAAGAAATCAGCAAATAAGGTATATTTTCATTTAATATATTCAAATTTAAAATTATAAAAAGATAATAGTACTTGCCATCTGTGTAGTCTTCTATGTTGAGGTGAATTTGGTAATTTATTATTTACAAGTCCATTAAGTTGAGTATTATCAGTTTGAACAATAAATTCCTTAGGTAGCAAGAACATTTTGAATTTGTTTATTCAATTAACTACTGCTAATAATTCTTTTTCATTAGTTGAATAATTTATTTCAGCATTATTAAATGTTCCACTAGTGTATCTACAAATCTCATTTAAATCGGTTTTTAATAAAGTACTCCAATATAAATTTGATGCATCCGTTTGAACAATTAGCGTATCCTTTTCATCTGGGAGTCTAAATTTAGGTAAATTTTTACAATTTTCTTTTAAATTTTTAACACAAAGAGTATGTTCTTCATTCCATCCTAATTTATTTGATTTTCTTAATAGTTTTTGAAGTTTATTTATTTTTTCTTCAAGTTTTTCTATAAATCTTTCAGCATAATTAAGACAGCCTAAAAACTTTTGAATTTGTTGCTTATTTTCAAGTTTATCAGGAAATAAAATTATTTTCTCAGAAATATGAGGTTGTAATTTTATTCCTTCACTAGTTATTATTATTCCTAAAGATTCAATTTCATTTTTTTCTATTTCTGCCTTTTTCTGACTAAGTATTATACCTTCTTTTGAGTAAAGTGTAGCAAAACTTCTAAAATGTTTAAGATGATTTTCGTATGTTTCTGAACAAACAAGTATATCATCAACATAAACAATAAGAAAATTATAAGTTCTAAAGACTTCATCCATTCTTCTTTGATAAATTTGTGGTGCATTTTTTAATCCAAATGGCATAACTAACCATTCATAATGTCCTTGAGGGGTACTAAATGCTGTTAATGGTATACTACTTTCTTCAAGCTTAATTTGCCAAAATCCAGACTTACAATCAAATTCTGAATAATATTTTTTTATTTTTAGCTATATTTATTAATACTTCTTTATTTGGTAAATAGTATCCATCAAATTTAGTGTTTTTATTAAGTTCTTTATAATTTACAACCATCCTAGGTTTTCCTCTTTTTATTTCTGAATGATTTCTAACCATAAAAGCTGGACTACTATAAGGGCTATTACTTCTTCTTATAAGTTTTTGATTAAGAAGTTCTTGAATTTGTACTTGAAATTCCTCTTTATCTTCTTGATTATAGAGCATAGGTTTGACTCTAATAATAATAGTTGGTTCTAATAGTTCTATTTTAGCTGTTGTTTTTGATTTTTCCCATTTTTGGGTTTTCATTATAATTTTTAGCTAAAAGATCTTTTATTTGATCAAGAGTAATTGTTTTGATTGAATAATTGAGTAATTTTGGTATAAATTCTAACTTTTCACCACGCTGAGCTGGCTGAACTCTGAATGGTTTAAATTCTCTAGCAATTTTTAGTAAATGTCCACATGGGGTTTTTAATTGAATCGTATAAATATTTTGACTATATTGACTAAACTGTTGAAGAAAGTCATTTTATAGAATAATATCACAATCATTTATATTATATTGGTAAACGTTTCTTATGGTTACTATTTTAGATCTTATTATAACTTCTATATTTTCATTTTTATATTTTAAAGATTCTCTTACTCCAGTTATTCCTTGTAGTGTTAATTGTTATTTATTTTCAATCCATTTTGGTAATAAAAATTCTTTAAAAACAGTTATCGCAGCTCCTGTATCAATTAGAGCACAAGTAGTTATTTTTTTATTCAAATACAGTTATTTATATATAAACACTTATTGAGAATTTTATTTCTCTACTCATTTTTCTTTAAGGTAATATGTAGTTATTCCTTCATGTATAATAAGAATTCCTTCATTGTCTATTTTATAATTATCAAGACTATTTAAAAATGAATTTCCTAATAATATTGGATGTTCATCAAAATTCATATTATTATCAATATAGCATTCTATACTTAATAATAAATTTCGTAATTTAATTTGAACTTGTCCTATGATATCACAAGAGTTTATTTTTCTTTCAAAGTCTCTATAACTATAAGGTTTTACTTTTTTCTTTTTAATTCCTTCATCAATAAGAGAGCAAATATGATTCTGACTTACTCCAGTATCAACAAGTATTTTAATTTCATTTATCCATTTATTTCTATTAAAAAACTTTCCTTTGATTCCATAAACACTATTATTTTTATTTTGTATTATTTTTGAAATACTAGGTCTTACTGTATTATCTCCAATAATTATCTTATTTTCTTTATATGTTATTTGTTTTGGTATTATAGGTTGATCGATACTTATAGTATCATCATGTCCTATCTCAAAATTTTCTATTTCCTCTATATCTTGCTCTCTAGGTAAAATCGCTTCTCCTATATTCCTAAATTTTTCGTCAATTTCTATAAAAGGCTTTTCTTTATATATATTTCCATAATTACTATTTGTATAACAATATAATCCTTGATATAATATAATAAAAACTTTATTATCATATTTTAATATTTTATTAGTCATCTTAAAATGTAGACTAAGACAATCATCTAAATTTTTATTATTTATATGTACACAATATTTTGGATAACAAGTAAATTTTAATTTTTTATACGCTAAATTTCCTTTCACTATTCCTAAATTTCCACTTTCTGCAGTTATACATCTTTCATCTTGTAGATTAAGTATTATAGGGCTATTAATTCTTTCTTTAAAACATGATTTTATTATTATTTGTGTTCCAACAAGGTAGACATAAGATATATTATTTCGTTTTTCTTGTTTTAATTTTCCTAAAAATTCATTAATATTTCTTTTTGTTATAAGATTTAATTTTATTTTTTCTTATGTATGTTTAATATCTATGGTTTTTTCTATTTCATGATATTCATTAATAACTAACTTCTTTCTTCTAAAAGTCGATCCTAAAATATTAAATAATCTATTTTCTCCGAGTGGTTTTAGACTTAATTCTGCTTTATTAATTTTTCTAAATTTTTCCCAATCAAAATTTCATTTTAAAGCAAATCTTTCTACTCCTTCATATACTTCAGTCTCTAAATCATCTGATTTTTCAATTTCCATGATTTCTAGGGCTCTGATTCTTCAATTCTCCTAATTTCATTATTAAGAACTTTTTGAATTCTTCTTAAAGTTTCCATTTCAATGAGAATGAGTATTTTAACAAGATATCCTATATTTTCATCTAAAACCTCATCAAAATCTATTAAAAGAAAAATAATTTTCTTTTCAAAATTTTTCTTTATTTTAAGACTATCCGAGTCTTTTTTTTTTTGCAATTAAATTTCTTGATTTATTAACAAGATGTTGAATATAACTATCAGAATCTAAATATTCAGTAGAATTGTTAACGTACCATCCTACGAAAATATATTTATTATCTTCCATTTTCTAATGACTTTAAATTCTCAAAATATAGGGCTCTGATACCATTTTTGAGTGGGGTTCCTAAAAATGCAAAAATACAATTAATTCAAAAATAAAATTAGTAATCAATATCAAATTTTTCGGGTTCAAGATAGGTGGAAAGAGTTGATGGTGAAGAAAATTTAATTTTTTATTGTAAGGGGCAAACAATTTTGTCGAATCCAAAATTAGAATTAAAGTTTTAAGGACTAAAATGACTTATTTTGAAACCTTTTATGTTAAGGGTATTTGAGGTAGTTTATATGGTTGTATAGTGAAAATGATTATTTTGGAAATGTTATGGTTGAATTTATGTCATTTTCAATAATTTCCCTAAATAACCTAACATCGTCCAACTATTCCTAGAGCTCTATTCAATCACAATACCCTTGAACTTCTTGTCACGCCTGATGCTGCACATTACAAGGTCAAAATCCATATTGAAGGCTTCAATCAACTTATCATAACTATATTTGAATAGTTGGTGGGCCAAGTTACATCCAGATGTCTTTGGATCGAAGTTTTGTCTCATTTCATCAATTTTCCCCTTTATAATGTACTCAGCAAACTTTATGACATATAATCCGCAATCATGGCTGAATATAATAAAACATTGTTAAGAGTGGAAAATTCTGTAGCAGCTTCTGATTTAACAAACCAATACAACACATTGTAGAGAATAAAGGCTGCAATATGAAAGAACTTTTTGTTGGTGCCGAATATTTTAAATATTCGTAAGTGTGCATATTTTACTTAATCCAGTTTTGCACGATTGAACTAATAATCATGTTTCTGGAAAACGTGGCTTAGTTAAAATAAAAAAATAAAAAAAATTGCTCAGTCGAACTTATTTTAAAAATGAATGAAAAGTTATGTACATTAACATTAACCAAACACGATGTATCATGAGATAGCTATATCAGCATTTGCTGGAAAATTGAGATAGAGACAATCAAAATGATAATTGCATAGGACGGCTGATGTGAACATAGTTAAATATGAATAACGATTAACACATGAAAAGAGATGTTCCCAAGGCTTATATGTGATTGGACCTTAAATATATATTCCTCAAAGCTCAGCTATTGTTAGCTGCACCATGCGATTGATTTTTTCCTGTGCTTTACTCACTTGATATCTGAGAAGGGTCAATTTGTGATTTGACTTCAGGGATTTTTAGAGAAGATTTTTTTATGGAGGCAATTTGGAAAGAATATGAAGAGACCCCATTTTGTGGATTTGAAAGTAATCGACAACAATAAAGGGCTTGTTTGGTAGAGTAAATTTGGCTAGCTAAATGATTATCATATATGCTATGAATATACTGTATTTATAATATAAAAAGAGTTAAAACAGTAATTTTTGAATATATTGAGTTCATGGGCCATAAACTCATCAATTTTGGTACTTGAAATTATTTCTTTTAGAACAGCTCCCATCATAAAGATCTATTACTTGTCTTCTACGAATATAAATTAATCTAAAACAAATAATTGAATAAGTAATTGAGGAGTTGCCCATTTGATGCCACAAATTATATTATTAGTGTGTGGCGTAACGTGACATTTTGAATGAGGTTTTATTACAAATAATTGTGATTAAATGTCAAAGAACCAATTATCACACAACTTGTTGACCCCGTAAAATGGAACGTCAAGTGGACAGCAGATGTCGGCCCACTCACGCCAACTCAAACAAATTTCGACGCATTTGACGGACAATTGGTGAGAGATTGAGAACGCATGAATGCGGGAGATGTTTTACGACGCGAGACGTAAATATTCGGGCACCGCGGTAGTGATTATAATAATTGCACTAACGAACAATCACCCACAATATGTAAATAATTTAGGATCAGACTGAAAAATATAGAACAAGAAAATAAGAAAATGATTTCTTGGGAACATTTTTCTTGTCTTCTTGCATATTAGAATCCATATTCAAAAGATCATCCCAAAAAGTCCTTTACACTTTATCATGACCACCTATTTATAGAGTTCTGGCCGATGTAGTGATCGTTGTCTGAAGCTTCATATCACTAAGTCTATCATACATTAAATTCATTGACAATGGGTCATCCGACCTATACATTAGACGGCACACCTGACATCCTTTATTACAAATATTTCATCAATCATTGCTAAAATTGCCTAAAAATCTCATAAGACAGAATCGGCTTTAGGGATTTCAAATGAACTAAGGGCTTCAGCCGGAGGGAGCCTCGTATCGATAGTCTTCCATGTGAAAAGCTCCGACTTTTTCTTTGATTCCTAAGGTAGCGCTTTGGCTTACAACTCCAGACATTTAGGCAATGCTTCGACTTATGAATTTCAGCCTTTGTTTGACTTCTTTGAATTTGACCAATTGGGTTTTTATTGACTTTCCTGTCCATTTAAACTGGGACGTGGTACTTTGACTGGAGCCTGGGCGTAACAAAACTCATATTTGATATCCCATCTGAATGCCCAGTAATGGCTAACCAAGAAGAGGTGAATTCGTTATTTAAAAATTTTTCGTAAAATTAATATAAATACAAGCAAGTATGAAGCAAATAGATAAATCCAAACAGTAAGTGTAATAAGTAAGAGATAGAGGGAAATGATGCAAACGATATAATTATGGAGGTTCGATCCAAAACAATAATCTACGTCCTCCGTTACCGAGCTCTCCGACACGAACAAGGAATTTTCACATGTTGATTGACTTATGGTGCAATCCAACCCTTTACAACACTTCCGATGACTTACAAACAAGGAGTATCGATCCTTACACAATGTTGAGTTTTACGAGACCTCAACACGACCTACAAATTTAATAGAAGAGTGATTTTACAATTAAAACTTTTCTCTTAATAAATGATATAATCAAATTAAATACCAAGAGAGAAATAGGCTAACAATTTAATATATAGCAATGAATGAAGTTCAAGTATTATATGAGAAAAACTTTGATGAGTAGAATGAATGCAAAAGTTAATTCAATCAAAAGTTTTTCAAAATAAATGGTTTGATAAAGATGAAACAATGTAACTTTGCTTTAAGAATATCTCAAATAAATACTCTTAAAAGTGATGTATTGAATGTAAAGTGAAGTGGTATTTATAGCAGTCAAAACGACAGAATTTATGGCCAATCGGACGGCCCTACCGAACGTCCGCCACTGAACTGGACAATTGAATTAGCCGTTGTGCGTAAGAAATTAGAACGGTTAAAATTTTGATTGTTGCGCCATCGGACGTCAACCAACTATTTCTCTTTTCTTGATTATTTTAACAAGTGTGGGCTCTTGAGGAACATATTCACTTAATTTTCAAAAATGTTTATCATTGATAAAATATTTAAAAATCAAGTAAAGATTTTTGTTACATCGAAAATAATTTTTATGCAAGCGTTTTTATGAAAAGTTTATGTCGTTCATAAAAATTTAACTTACGAGCTTCCAGTAATTCATGGCTAAAAATTAAAATATTTTACCTTTACATATGGATTCAAAGTATTTAGATATGATGTTTTCAAAGAATGCTTGATTCGTCGTGAATGCTTCGATTGATTTGACGTGATTGCTCGGCTTCCATCTCATCTTTCATGATCATAACTTGTGAGTCTTTTGATAACAATAATTTTGTCTTCAATTAATCAATATTGCCACAACAGCTGTAAAGACTTGCATTCAATTGTTAAAGATAAAACAGTTTGTTTGTTATAATCAAAACACGAGATCAACCATAGGTCAACACCATTAATATTCGTTTAATATGTTTGTGTATCCTAACCAAAAGCAAATATCCAGATTGTCCCTTCTTTTAATTTTTTTCTTTTCCTTTTGGGTGTGTGTATATTTTAATATACCAAATTAAAATGGAAAATTTGCATTGGACTCCTAAACTTTCATTTGGTGTAATGGTCATCTTCAACTTTTATAAGTGATATTTTGAGATTTTAGTCTATTTAATTCGATCAATATTAGTTCGGAATTGTCAATATGAGCATTAAAATTGAACGCGTAGCGTCTTTCATGTGAGTTTGAGCAAGAACAACATAATATTAAGTTGGAGACCAGATTTCCCTTTTTGAAGGTTGAGATCCGTAATCAAACCATGTGAAAAGTTGAAGAGCAATTCTAATTTTCCGAAATTGAAATTAAAAAAGGCATTGAACAATGCATGGATCAAAAGGCATGTACTTTTGATTATAGAATGTTATCTCTACTTTACATAAAGGAAAATTTGGTTTAGGAGTGTTAGAAACAATTATATAGCATGCGACTTATATAACAAAAATAAAAACGAAGAGAAGGAAATGGCAAACCGAATAAACGCTAAACAAAATTGCAGAATACAGTAGATTGAGGCTAGAGTTCGACTCTATTTCCTTAAGACGATTTTGGCCTGCTACGGTGCTTACAGTTGACGCCAATCGCCTCCCAAGATACAACAATCTTTCACTTGCGGTGTAGAAGCACTCTAACAAGAAGAACAAATGAACTGTAAATGTTTCGTACTCTCTCAATGAACGAGAAAACAAATTTTAGTTATGCAGAATGCAAGACAAGAGAATTATGAATTTTGAATGAACGAAATTTGGAAACCGGGGTTCTATTTATAGATTTCCAAAAGCCGCGTGCCAAGAGTTGCAACTCTTTGAAAGTTATTCCCTGAATAGACACAACTATTGGTTTGTGTCCGTTTTAGTCCAAACAAGCCAATAGATTAGAAAAGACACACCTTTTCACTTAATCAATTTTCAAAATAAAAATAAATTAAATAAATAATTTTAATTTATTTTGTCCAAAAAGAATAGGAACCAACTCGACCCACGACCCGACCCGCCCCGGCTCGTGCTCGTTCGTGCTCGTGCCGTGCCGAGCCGAGCCGAGCCGGCCGGCCGGACGCGGCGACGCGCGTGTGGGCTTTGGACTAGTCTAGACATTGTCTAAGACTTCCCCTTTTCAAAGATTATTGGTACCCTTGGGGCCCAAACCCATATCCAAACTTGAGGTATATAAATTGGTTCAAAACTCTTTCAACTTCCTATGTGGGATTAAGTTCCCACACTTGATTTTAAATTCCAGGATTTTTACTTTCAAGTTGCCAACTTCTAGCATTAATTTCTCACTCATCCGGAAATGTTTTTGTTATATTAAATATATCTCGAATATCTACTGCATGAGTAGAACGCGTTTGACCATTGACCCGCACAAAACGGATACCGGGTCCCACCCGGAATTATTGGTCAAACTTGACCCATTTCCAACAATCCCCCACATGAATGGAAATTACCGAAACTATGCAAATGAAATGCGTACACTAGAGAGAGTACAAACGGAAAGTTATCGCATCAGAGAGGTAGCTTGCGGCTTTGAACCCGCTCTTTAGTGAAATACTATCTGGATTTACTTGGCTAGCTCAGAACGTGATGTCTTGAACCGTCCACGTTGGTGTAAAACCAAGACAACAAAGATTCACACAATAACCTTCCTAACAATTTCTTAGGTTCTCATAGTTGTGTTCATTTTGGCCTTGAACAACTCTTGGGTTTCATAAGTGCTTTAGAGAATTCAAGCCCCATAATTCTCATAGAAGCGGCCCCACTTCTCACTTATATAGGTGATCTCCTATTAAGAGTATTCGCCTTACTCCACTCGATATATTCAAGCTATAGGAATCATTAAAAGTTAAGACTTAACCTCACACACTCGCAGTAACGCACTTTATTTATTGTAGGAATGGATAGGATTTTTACTCCTAAGTGCTCAACTGAATCTTCATAACTTAGTTGTCCCATTGAACCAAGGTCTTGGGATCTCCAGTCAACAAGGTTGGGTTACCATTACAAAGACTTCATGCGTAGTGGACTTTTAATCCCATTCCCTTCGATAAGCAAAGATACTTGATCTCTGGTAAGCCTTTAGTAAGCGGATCCGCGAGATTCTCTTTTGACTTTACGTAATCAATAGAAATAACACCATTTGAGATCAACTGCTTAATGGTATTGTGTCTACGACGAATATGTCTCGACTTACCATTATAAATACTATTTTGTGCCCTTCCGATAGCCGATTGATTGTCGCAATGGATACTAATAGAAGGTACTGGTTTGGGCCAACATGGAATATCCTCTAAGAAGTTACGAAGCCATTCCGCTTCTTCTCCAGCTTTATCCAAAGCTATAAACTCTGATTCCATTGTTGATCGAGCAATACAAGTTTGTTTAGAGGATTTCCAGGACACAGCTGCGCCACCAATGATAAAAACATAACCACTTGTGGACTTAGAGTCTTTCGTATCGTATATCCAATTTGCATCGCAATATCCTTCTAATACCGGATATCCGTGTAATGTAATCCAAAATTTAAGGTATATCTTAAATATCATACCCTATTCAACGCCTTCCAATGGTCATTGCTTGGATTACTAGTGAACCTACTTAGTTTATTAACTGCATACGCAATGTCCGGACGCGTGCAGTTCATAATATACATCAGACTACCAATAATCTGAGAATATTTTAATTGATATACGGGTTCACCTTTATTCTTGGCCAAATGTAGACTTACGTCTACGGGTGTTTTAACTGGACTTTCATCATAGATGTCAAATTTCTTAAGAACAGTCTCAACGTAATGAGATTGTGATAGAACAAGTCCATTAGGTGTTTTAGAGATTTTAATTCCTAAAATTACATCTGCTACACCCATATCCTTCATGTCGAAATGTTTTGTCAACATTTTCTTAGTAGATATGATCATAGTATGGTTGCTTCCCATAATTAGCATATCATCCACATATAGACACACAATGACATATGCATTAGGTGTGTTTTTAATATAAACACATTTATCACACTCGTTAATTTTAAAACCATTTGACAGCATTGTTTTGTCAAACTTTTGGTGCCATTGCTTTGGAGCTTGTTTTAACCCATACAAAGACTTAACGAGTCTACACACCTTTTTCTCCTGTCCTGGAGCTATAAACCCTTCAGGTTGTTCCATGTAAATTTCTTCTTCTAACTCACCATTCAAGAACGCGGTTTTTACGTCCATTTGATGGATTTCAAGATTATGTAATGCAAAGAATTGCAATAAGGACTCTAATAGAAGTAATCCTTGTAACTGGTGAGTAGGTATCGAAGAAGTCAAGGCCTTCCTTTTGTCTATAGCCTTTTGCTACCAACCGGGCCTTATATTTATCAATAGATCCATCCGACTTTAACTTTTTCTTGAAAATCCACTTGCATCCTAGAGGTTTATTTCCAGGTGGAAGATCAACCAATTCCCAAGTGTGATTTGACATAATAGATTCTATCTCACTATTAATAGCTTCCTTCCAAAATGGAGCTTCTGGGTTAGACATTGCTTCACTAAATGTCTTTGGATCATTTTCTACCATATAAGTTAGAAAATCTGGACCAAAAGATGTAGAAGTTCTAGTCCTTTTACTGTGTCTAAGTTCATCTTCATCGTTTAGATGTCCATTATTTGCAGTATCATAAGTCCGCTTATTTGAACTTATTTCGTTCTTTTCCTTACATGGAAATACATTTTCAAAAAATGCAGCATTCCTAGATTCAATAATAGTACCTTCGTGTACATCTGAAATGTCTGACTTATGAACAAGGAACCGATATGCACTACTGTTATGAGCATATCCTATAAATATGCAATCAATAGTTTTAGGCCCAATTTTAATTTGTTTAGGCTTAGGTACTTCTACTTTAGCCAAACACCCCCACACTTTTAAGTGTTTATATGTAGACTTATGACCTTTCCATAGCTCATAAGGAGTTTCATCCTTTTTCTTTTGAGGTATTTTATTAAGAATGACATTTGCAGAGAGGATAGCTTCCCCCCACAAATTTCGAGGGCAAACCGTAACTTATCAACATAGCGTTCATCATCTCTTTAAGAGTTCGATTTTACGTTCAGCAACGCCATTTGACTGAGGTGAATAAGGCGCCGTTGTTTGATGAATGATTCCAAAAGTAGAACAAAATTCTTCAAACGGTGCTCCATATTCTCCACCTCTATCACTTCGAATAATCTTTATTCGTTTGCTAAGTTGATTTTCAACTTCATTCTTATACTGTTTGAAAAATTTAAGGCCTCATCTTTACTTCTTAAAAGATAGACATAACAATATTTTGTGAAATCGTCAATAAAAGTAATGAAGTACTTTTTACCACCTCTAGTTTGCACAAACTTTAAGTCACAGATATCACTATGAATAAATTCTAAAGGTGTAGTAGTCCTTTCAACAGAATGAAAAGGCGCTTTGGCTAATTTAGCCTCAACACAAATCTCGCATTTATGGTTAGGATCAAATTGTAAAGAAGGCAGTAAATTTAAGTTCATTAATTTACGAACAGATTTAAAGTTTGCATGTCCTAATCGATTGTGCCATAAACAAGAAGACTCAACGATATAAGCAGAAGAAGATGTATTATTATTCTTCATAGTTCTTGGTACAATAGTGAGGACGTTCATTTTGAACATCCCATCGCTCAAGTAACCTTTCCCCACATATACATCATTTTTGGTGAGTACACATTTATCAGTCACAAAGACTAATTTAAAACCATGTTTACTAAGTAAAGCCCCGTATACAAGATTTTTGCGAATGTCGGGCACATGCAACACATTGTTGAGGACGAGTTCCTTGCCCAAAGTCATTTTCAGCACCACCTTTCCTTGTCCTTCAACTTTTGAACTTGATGAGTTTCCCATAAATAACTGTTCTCCATTGATGGCATTATAATTAGAGAACATCCCTTTGTCGGCACAAACGTGACGGGTAGCTCCAGTATCTACCCACCATTCCCTGGGATTTCCAATATTGTTGCATTCAGATACAACAGACAAGTTAATTCCTCTTCTATATCATTGGATAAGGTATCTCCTTCTTCACCATGTGTGCTTGAGCATTCTCGCTTCTTTGGATTGCGACATTCACTAGCACGATGTCCGCTTTTTCCACGCTGTAGCAAAGTGCCTTTGAACTTCTTAGTATTCTTCTTATTGTCCTTCTTAGGAACATCACCGTAAAAACTTTCTTTTCTTGTTCTTCTTTGAACTCGATTCCACCATGTTTGCCTTTTTCTTGCACAAACCGTCCTCCGTATTTCTTTTTCGATTTCTTATTATCTTCTTCAATCCTCACTCGAACAATTAATTCTTCTAGATTCATTTCCTTCCGTTTGTGCTTGAGATAATTTTTGAAATCTCTCCACGAGGAGGGAGTTTCTCAATTATGGCAGCCACTTGGAATGATTCAGCTGGCATCATGTTTTCGCATGTATGTCATGAAGAAGAACCCGCAATTCTTGAACTTGGCTAATAATAGTCTTGGAATCTACCATTTTGTAGTCGAGGAATTTTCCAACAATAAACTCTTTGTACCAAGCATCCTCCGTTTTTGTATTTTTTCTCCAAAGACTCCCAAAGTTCTTTTGCAGATTTCATAGCACTATAAACGCCATATAGTGTATTGTCCACCATTGAGAATATAGTTTTTGCATAAGAAGTCCGAGTGCTTCCATGCGTCCAAAGCGATAAGGGACTCCCGTTGTTTGGTCCTTCTTGAATCGGAGCATCCTCGCTAGGAACTTTGCCAAATTCAGTGTGGTTAAGTAAAATAGCATCTTTTGTTGCCATCTTTTGAAATCCATTCCACTGAATTTTTCCGGTTTTTCTCCATGTGAAACCGGAGTGGTGTGAACAGGAACAGCCATAGGTGGAACCGTAGCATTGTTGGTTCCAATAGGGGAATTTACATTACTTCCACTTGTTACATCCATTTCGTTATTTAAAACAGAATATAAATAATTATAATCAAAGTATGGCAATGATTATAAATAATCGATTAATAGATTATAAGGATATAACGTTGGGTCAAATACAATATTAATATTATGTAATTAATATGAATTATGCAAAGCCGGATTTAAAATAGATGACGTTAAATAATCAGTTTATGCATGTAAACAAAAATCAATAAATACATGCAAACAGATTATAAAGTTACGCTAAATTCGGATTATATAAATGCATGCAAATAATAAAACAAACTAACTATCAAAATCGTCTTAAGATTGTTAGAAACAATTATATAGCATGCGACTTATATAACAAAAATAAAAACGAAGAGAAGGAAATGGCAAACCGAATAAACGCTAAACAAAATTGCAGAATACAGTAGATTGAGGCTAGAGTTCGACTCTATTTCCTTAAGACGATTTTGGCCTCAAGCACGGTGCTTAGCTGACGCCAATCGCCTCCCAAGATACAACAATCTTTCACTTGCGGTGTAGAAGCACTCTAACAAGAAGAATGAAATAACCGTAAATGTTTCGTACTCTCTCAATGAACGAGAAAACAAATTTTAGTTATGCAGAATGCAAGACAAGAGAATTATGAATTTTGAATGAACGAAATTTGGAAACCGGGGTTCTATTTATAGATTTCCAAAAGCTGCAGGCCAAGAGTTGCAACTCTTTGAAAGTTATTCCTGAATAGACACAACTATTGGTTTGTGTCCGTTTTAGTCCAAACAGTTTCGAATAGATTAGAAAAGACACACCTTTTCACTTAATCAATTTTCGAAAATAAAAATAAATTAAATAAATAATTTTAATTTATTTTGTCCAAAAAGAATATAGGAACCAACCACGACCCACGACCCGACCCGCCCCGGCTCGTGCTCGTGCCGAGCCGGCCGGTCGGACGGACGGCGGCGGCGGCGCGCGCGCGTGTGGGCTTTGGACTAGTCTAGACATTGTCTAAGACTTCCCCCTTTCAAAGATTATTGGTACCCCTTGGGGCCCAAACCCATATCCAAACTTGAGGTATATAAATTGGTTCAAAACTCTTTCAACTTCCTATGTGGGATTAAGTTCCCACACTTGATTTTAAATTCCAGGATTTTTACTTTCAAGTTGCCAACTTCTAGCATTAATTTCTCACTCATCCGGAAATGGTTTTGTGATATTAAATATATCTCGAATATCTACTCGCGGAGTAGAACGCGTTTGACCATTGACCCGCACAAAACGGATACCGGGTCCCACCCGAATTATTGGTCAAACTTGACCCATTTCCAACAAGGAGCAACTCCAAAATTCGTTTCCAACGTCTGCAAGAGAAAGAAAAGAGGAAACTTGTGGTCGCAATCTCAAAATTTTATCAATATTGTATGGATCCCTAAGAACATTTTTTTTAGTATTTAAGTCTCAAGACTTTCAATTTCGATACAAATGAGTCCCTATTAGATATAAACCTTAACAAGCAATTACATATGTACATGATAAAAATTTGGTTTCAAATAACTTCTTTGACGGTTATTTTTGTGCAGCCAATTTCTTTCCAAAAACAACTAGAAAATGAAAACAAAGAAAGAAAAAATAAAAATGACAAACAATAAAAAAATGAAAAAGAGACCCAGTGCCAACGTCATCACCCCACCTCAAATCCCTCCTAACGTAGTTGAAATATATTGTCTTCAATTCCCTGGCTCTTTGAAGGTTTGATCTTTGACACCTCACTACATTGAATAACATATTACTTTCTTCGTCCCATAAATATAGATGTGTTTTGATTTTTACATAAATTAAGAAAATATAAATTTTATTTACATTTTTTCTAAATACACAGATATATTAAATAATTTTTTAAATATGGATATTTCATATTTATTGATAATAAAATACATTAAATATGGACATATTAAAAAAAAAAATTAAGAAATCAACTACAGCATCAACAAGGAAACAATTTGGGACATATGAAAAATGAAAACAAATCTATCTTTATAAAATGAGTGTAATAATAAATAGCAAGACAACAATACATAACAACTACATTTAGCCACTATTTGAACCGTATTTCTTAAAATCCATTTTTATCCAAACTTATTTTCAATCATACATTTCATAAAATTCACAACTTTTATCAAATTTTCAATCACATTTTATCTATTTTTATAAAAAAAACTATTAAAAATATTTTTTTTATTCAAAACAAATAGGGGCTTAATATTAAAAATTTACTATTCAAAAATTTGCTCTACTTTTTAAGTACATATTCTTCAAAGTTTTACTATTTAAAAATTCATTCTTTCTTGAAAATTCTATCAAATAGGGACTACAAATATCAATTCCAACCAATCATTTCAATGAAGTCATATATATATATATATATATATATATATATATATATATATATATATATATATATATATTTATTTATTTAATTTAATCATTATATATATGCGGGAGTGATGCCATTAAAAGATTTGGCGAACGTCCTACAACTATGTCATCTCTATTACTGCTCTTGTACCCACTATTGAACGCAAACAACGCAAGTGCAAATGTCCAAAGTATTGGCATGGGGAAAGGTAGTGTCCATGTTAAAGCCATCACAACCAACATGTGTCTAATAGATTCAATGAACTAGATTTCATGTTATGAGAATGAGCTTGTTGGCCTATTATAATTTAAGTGGTCGAAAATAATATTAAAATTTTTGGCATTGATGATTACTTTGAACGTTGCATCAGCTCAAAATGTAATGAGCACTAGATTTTAGTATTCGAGGTCTTGCTTTTGATTCGAAGATGTTGTCTTGACTACATTTCTTAAAACCCACAATGGATTAATCAAAACAAGTTGGATTATGAAATATTTGCAAACAACAGTTTTGACTTGATTCAAAATTAATTCAATTAGGTGGCAATGCTAATGCGCCTTTTAAAAAGCAATAATGAATCCTACAATTCCCATTGTAAATGAATGGAATGTCTTGCGCATGGTTCAAGTTGTACGATACGAGAAGAAGATTGGCAAAGAAGGGTCTTTCAATATTGGCATGGTTGTAGCCTCATTTTCAATGTTTTAACATTTACGTTCACCTTGCGTTAATCACTCAGTCAAAAATAAATTACGATTTCCAAAGAAGGAAAATAAGCGATCAACGAAATCACCCATCTTTCACACTTCAATCTTAGCTAAATTTCACTCAAGTTTTAGAAAAATTTTAATTTGTCTCAACTATATCATTATTATAATTCAAATTAGATCACTGAATTTTAATTTGGTTTTCAATTACATTAATCCCTCATCGGTCGAATTTTAAATAGATGAAAATTATTGAATTGGTAGTTAAATCTTCTACGACATGCCAATTTACCTAAAGACATTGTCATAAATTCTAGTTTAATTAATTTTCGTGTTTAGAATATTGCGTAACGATTACGTGGAAGATAGATCAGTTATGATATGGCTACAAATGGAGCAATTTTCGTTAGTTTAGAGAATGATAGGTGACAAAAGTGATTCAATTGAAATTTTCTGATATTTATTTATTTATTTATATAGTTTCAGTTTGTTTTAGTTTAGATGCATAACATTAAGCACTTGTGGTTAAAATTCAAATTTTTAGTAAATTTTGATAGAAATGAATAAAATATATGGTAAAAATAAAATTAATAAAATGTATGGTAAAAATTATAAGTGTTGACTTTCATCTAAATTTTAATATACACCGAACCAAGGTTAAACTAGAAGTATTCGTAGGTTTCGAAAGCTCTCTCATTTATTAAGGGATAAAATTTCACATCGAATAAAGATGAAAATATAGATCAATTTATAAGAGTTTGAGTTACTCGTCTTAATAAGATTGACCTTTTAAAATGGAACAATAAATTTTAACATCATATACTATATGGAGGTGTTAGGCAAATTGTTGTCAAACGACCTCCCCCGGGCGATGATGAAATACGTTGTATTAATTTAGTCGGCATAGTCCAAATGACTGAAAGTTAATCGAACACCACAATTGGTAAACCAACCCTAAACCGACCCAAACTTGGATGGCCCACCTATGTTTTCTACTTGGGCCTTAGCTTGTCTTATTGGGCCTAACCTAGTTCTATACATAATACTATATGTATGCTATTCCCGTTTCTATTCATTGGTGTGTGAGAGACTTTGTGCCTTTGAGAGAAAACCGTGACTGTACTTCAAACCGTGGCTGTGTGTTACCTTCGTCCCTTTTTCTTCTCCTTTGCCTTTGTGGCTAGCTTTTGGTTACAAAACTCTCTTCACCATTAGAACTTCCTGTGTGGGCAGTAGAAAACAGGTGGAGCAACCGTTTGGAGGATTGGGTGTTTGGGTTTTCTCTTGTGGTGTTCGATTGGAGGTTTCTGAGCCCAGTTTCTTGGTGCAAAACGGTGGTTTAACACCACATTTGGTATCAGAGCTAGTTGGTGGTGGATTGGGCTTCAAATTCTAACCAAAAATCGACCAAAACAGCAAGAAAAATGGAGCAGAAAAACTGCCCAGTTTTTGGTGCGAAAACCGAGCCTGCAATTGGATTTTCCGACCAAACTAGTAACCTTTTGAAAAATCCAAGACCACTGGTGGAACGTGCAGACCGAGGCGCTGCTGTCGGTCCGGCGCATGTGAACGGCGGCGGTGCGTGGAGGAGGCGCGTGGAACTCCGGTGGTGGCGCGTGAGGGCGCGTGGCTGTGATTCCGGCGACGGTTTCTTCAGGCAGTTTCTTCCTTTTGATTTTGTGAACGTACTGATATATTTATTTTAGTGTTTCAGGTTTTGTAGAAAATATTGGACGATTTTGCCCTTTCGGTGATCGATACAGATTCGAGGCTGTAACTGCGCAACACATTTACTGAAATACTTTAGGCCATAAATTGCGGCCTAAAGCAGTAAATTCGCAACTCTCGAAAATTACAGACTCAGACAAGTCCGCTCTAGTAAATTGGCTGATCCTCTTTTAATTTCAGCACTAGCGCGTCATCGTGTGGGGTGACAATAGGATTGAGGTTACCGTGTGGGGTAACTATTGATTGTGCTAGAAATTAGGAATTAACTGTTTTTCCGTTTGCTAAGTGTTTTTTGCTCTTTTGGTTAATTTCAGCATATTATCGTTTGTGATATATTGTGAGTGAAACTGTTTGTTGATTATCCTCCCGTTGCATTGATAAGTCCCTAGAATACCTAGACTTTACCCCGTCGGAAATTTCTAAACGGTGTATACTTGCGAACCTATGTCTACTTTGTGTGGCTTAATTGTGTCTTTGTGTTTCTTATTTGAAAATGATAACGCACAATTTTGATTTGGGAACTTTTACTGGAAAATGTGATTTTTCTATTTGGCAATAGAAAATGCGAGGTATTTTGGTTCAACAAAAAGTTTCGAAAGCCATTGATGGCAATTTTCCCGCTAATTTTTCAAAAGAACAAAAAGAAGAAGTTGATGAGCTTGCTTACACCTCTATTATTTTACACTTGTCTGATGCAGTTTTGAGAAAAGTGGGTAAACTGAAAACCACTAAAGAACTTTGGTAAAACTTGGAAGATTTGTATTTGCTTAAATCTACTCCCAACAAGCTCTACTTACTCGAGCGTTTTTTCAGTTTCAAAATGGATTCCTCAAAAGAACTTGATGACAATTTAGATGTGTTTAATAAACTTGTACAAGATATTGTTAACTGTGGAGAGTCGGTGCCTGAAACCTACAAAGCTATTATACTGCTGAATGCTATACCTGATATTTATCGTGAAGTGAAAAATGCTATTAAGTATGGTAGGGACACCTTGACACTTGAAATTGTCGTTGACTCTCTTAGAAGTAAAGAGATGGAGATGAGGGCTGGAAAACATGATAGGAAGAGCGGTGAGATTCACATGATGAGGGGTAGAACTCAGTTTAGGCAAAACAGTCATAATGGTTACCAAAGTAGTGGCGAGTCTAGTAGTAATGGACATAGAAGGAAAAGAAGGGGTAAGCTTAGATCCAAATCTAGGACTAAGGAAAGAAAATGCTATGGCTGTGGGAATACGGGGCATTTTATAAAAGATTGCTATAAAGAGAAAAATAAGCAAAATGGTCGAGATAGAGACGAGGTGAATGTGTTGTCGTCTGACTCTGGTAATTGTGATGGTGAAGTCTATATGATTACCAATTCTGTTGTTTCTTCTGCTGAATTAAACTCAACTGCAAATTCTCGTTTTCATGAGTGGATTCTTGATTTTGGTGCAACTTTTCATATGACATCACATAAAGATTGGTTTGAAAATTTGTATGAATCAAATGATGGGCATGTTGTGTTGTGTGACAATTCTGCTTACAATGTTGTTGGCATGGGTGATATTACGTTGAAGTTTGATACTGATTTTGTGTATACTTTAAAGGACGTTAAATATATCCTAGAATTGTCTAGAAACTTAATTTCAGTAGGAAGACTTGAGAAATCTGATTTCACTGGTAAAATTGGAAATGGAATTTTGAAATTGATTAAAGGTGCACTTATCTCTATTAAGGGTATTAGAAAAAATGATATTTATATAACCACTGGGGAAGTGATGAGAGGTTTAGACTCCTCTATCTCTTCCGCCAAGTCTGATCATACACACAAATGGCACAATAGACTTGCACATATGGGTATTAAGGGGATTAAGCTTCTTAATGAAAAATGTGCTTTTGGAAATGACTGTGTATCTGATTTGTCTTTCTGTGACCATTGTGTGCTTGGCAAACACCATAAAACTACTTTCTCCACGAGTGTTCATAATACTAGAACCATGCTTGAATATGTGCATTCGGACCTGTGGGGTCCATCTAGCACTCCCACCTCAGGTGGGAATAGGTATTTCTTGTCTATTATTGATGATTATACTAGGAAAGTGTGGGTTTATCTTTTGAAAGAGAAATCTGACACTTTCGATAAATTTAATAATTGGAAAAGACAAGTTGAAAACCAAACTGGTAAAAAGATCAACTTTTGAGAACTGATAATGGTCTAGAGTTTTGTAACACTGATTTTGATAATATGTGCAAGGAAAGTGGAATAACAAGGCATAAAACGGTTCCTTACACTCCCCAACAAAATGGGGTAGCGGAAAGGATGAATAGAACCATACTTGATAAAGTGCGTTGCATGATGTTAAGTTCTGGAGTCCCGAAGTCATTTTGGGGCGATGCTGTTATGACTGCTTGTTATTTGATTAATTTGACTCCATCTGCTGCATTGAATGGTGATACTCCGCATGAAAAATGGTTTGGTAAACTTAGTGATTACTCTATGTTTAGAACTTTTGGCTGCACTGCTTTTTCTCATCAGAGTGAGGGAAAGCTTGAACCTAGAGCTAGGAAATGTGTTTTTCTAGGTTACCCCGAAGGTGTCAAAGGGTATAGGTTGTGGGATAGGAGCCAGAAAGGAGTTAAAATCATTGTGAGTAGAGATGTTACATTCAATGAGAGCGAAATGCCATGTTTGAAAGCTGAATCTGAACTTGTAAGTGAGGAAATACAAGGTGAAGAGACTAGTCAGCTGAAGGTGGAGTTAGGGAAACCTAGCACATTCATCCCTGTTACACAGAGTGAGGTGGAGACTCAGGAACAACAACCTGATGTCGAGAATGGAGATGAAGTGGTAGTAGAAGAATACCCTGAAGAAGAGAATCCTCTAACAGACTATAACTTGGCTAGGGATAGAGAGAGGAGACAGACTAGAGCACCGGTGAGATTTGGTTATGAATCCGAGTTAGCTTTTGCTCATGCGAGTTATGAGGAGTTAGCTGATAGGGAACCAAAGACCTTTGAAGATGCAATGAAGAGTGAACAATCTGAAGAGTGGTTTAAGGCAATGAAAGATGAGATGAGTTCTTTAGAGAAGAATCAAACTTGAGAATTAGTACCTAAACCTAAAAATAAATCTACTATTGACTGTAAGTGGGTATTTAAGGTTAAGGAGGGTACTAGTGCTTCTGAACCCTTAAGGTTTAAGGCTAGGTTAGTGGCAAAGGGATACACTCAGAAAGAAGGGGTTGATTACAATGAGATTTTTTCACTAGTTGTTAAGTACACTACTATTAGTTTCATACTTGCATTGGTTGCACATTTTGACTGGGAACTTGAACAACTTGATGTAAAAACTGCTTTTTTACATGGTGAACTTGATGAGCAAATCTTTATAAATCAACCAAGAGGTTTTGAAGACAAATTAAAACCTGATTATGTGTGTTTCTTGAAAAGATCGTTATATGGCCTAAAACAATCACCTAGACAGTAGTATAAAAGATTTGATTCTTTTGTGCTAACTATAGGGTTTCATCATAGCAAGTTTGATCATTGCCTTTACTTCCAACATAATGATGCTAGTAATGATTATCTGTTCTTACTACTTTATGTGGATGATATGCTCTTAGTTGGTACATCACCTAAATGGATAAGTGATATAAAAACAAGTTTGAATGGTGAATTTGACATGAAAGATCTAGAAAAGGCTAAAAGAATCCTAGGTATGGAAATTGAAAGAGATAGGTCAAATTCTATCTTGTTTTTACATCAATCCTCGTATGTTTCAAAAGTGTTGAAGAAATTTGGCATGTATGATTGCAAATCTGTTACATTACCTATAACTAGTCACTTTGTATTATCTAAAGATCAAACTCCATGTAATGAAAAGGAAGTAGAATACATGAGCAGAATTCCTTATTCAAATGTGATTGGTTCTGTTATGTACTTGATGGTTTGCACTAGACCTGATTTAGCTTTCGCTGTGAGCACGCTTAGTAGATATATGTCTAATCCTGATCCTGAGCACTGGGAAGCCTTAAAATGGATGTTAAGGTATTTAAAGGGTACATGTGATGTAGGTCTAAAGTTTGGTGTTAATAACGATGGGGTTAAACTTAAAGGATATGTTGATGCTGACTATGCTGGGGATAGGGATAACAGGAAATCCACTTCTGCCTATGTGTTTACCTTGTCTAATTCTTGTGTTAGTTGGAAATCACAGTTACAACACATAGTTGAACTATCCATGACAGAATCTAAATACATTGCTACTACTGAAGCTATTAAAGAAGCTTTATGGCTTATAGGCCTTTTACATGAACTGTGTGTTCTAAATGATTATGTGGTAGTATATTCAGATAGTCGGTCTTCTATACATCTATGTAAGAATCCTGTTTTTCACGAACGCACCAAACACATTGATGTTAGACTACATTTCATTAGAGATATTGTGTCTCAAGAAGTAGTAAAGCTTGAGAAAATACACACACAACATAATCCCTCAGACATGGGTACTAAGGTGCTACCTTTGGTGAAGTTTAGAAGTTGCAAAGATCTTCTAAATATCGGTGGAGGTAAATGATTTCCAATTTTATTGGTTCTCCATTTTTTCTAGATTATTATTAATGCATAATAACTTTCTTTGCAGGTCCTTTGACACCAAGGTGGAGGTTTGTTAGGCAAATTGTTGTCAAACGACCTCCCCCGAGTGATGATGAAATACGTTGTATTAATTCAGTCGGCATAGTCCAAATGACTGAAAGTTAATCGAACACCACAATTGGTAAACCAACCCTAAACCGACCCAAACTTGGATGGCCCACCTATGTTTTCTACTTGGGCCTTAGCTTGTCTTATTGGGCCTAACCTAGTTCTATACCTAATACTATATGTATGCTATACTCATTTCTATTCATTGGTGTGTGAGAGACTTTGTGCCTTTGAGAGAAAACCGTGACTGTGCTTCAAACCGTGGCTGTGTGCTACCTTCGTCCCTTTTTCTTCTCCTTTGCCTTTGTGGCTAGCTTGTGGTTACAAAACTTTCTTCACCATTAGAACTTCTTGTGTGGGCAGTAGAAAACAGGTGGAGCAACCGTTTGGAGGATTGGGTGTTTGGGTTTTCTCTTGTGGTGTTCGATTAGAGGTTTCTGAGCCCGGTTTCTTGGTGCAAAACGGTGGTTTAACACCACATGAGGATTCATCATCTCTTCTCACTTCTCGAAAATCTATATAATTGGATAGTTATTTATTTTGTGCAAAAATTATGTTCAACTTTAGAGAGAGAAAAAAAAAAGAACAAAATAATCTCATTTGAAACTTTAGATCGTTTGAAGGGTAAGAACTAAGAAGTCGACTGTTAATATTATTTGTTTATAACTCTTTCCCTCCAATTATAAGTAGATATGTTTAATAATTATCTTCTATTCAAATAATTTTTTGTGTGTATTAAGTTTATATACTCATTTTGTTACGTAACATTTTATATGAGATAAAATCACTACTTTATAAAAGAGTGAGATCCATTTTTACTCTTCAGAAACCGTCTAAGCCGGTTTTTTTTTTTAATGTTCGATATTTCCTATCCTACATCCTATCTTATCTTACATAAATAAAAGAGTGAGTTTACTCAGTACTATTCACAAGCCAATTGGCCAACTAAGCCGAGTTAGTTTAGCCGGTGAAGCCGAGTCATTGTCCTTCATTTTTTATTACAGCTATTTTATTTTTCTTTAAAAACAATTCCCGTCTCACACGCAACCATCATTTCTTACTTCTCTCCCATTTCTTCTCACTCTTTCTCCATTTCACACGCAACAATCATTTCTTTCTTCTCTCCCATTTTTTCTCACTCTTTCTTCATTTCCAAAAACCACCGTTCTTCTTTTTTTTTTTGGGTAAGGTTTCAACTTTTCATTGTCTAATGTATGAGATTGAGCGAGAACAAGAAAGCTGTCATTTTCCTTTTTTCGATCTGAAATGTTCGAATGTTTCCTACATAAATAAAAGAGTGAGTTTATTCGGTACTATTCACAAGCCAATTGGCCAACTAAGCCTACCCGAGTTAGTTTAGCTGGGTGAAGCCGAGCCATTATCCTTCCTTTTTTATTACAGCTGTTTTATTTTTCTTTAAAAACCATTCCCGTCTCACACGCAGCCATCATTTCTTTCTTCTCTCCCATTTCTTCTCACTCTTCTCCATTTCATACGCAACATTCATTTCTTTCTTCTCTTCCATTTTTTCTCACTCTTTCTTCATTTCCAAAAACCACCGTTCTTCTTCTTTTCTTTTTTTTTCCATAAGGTTTCAACTTTTCATTGTCTAATGTGAGATTGAGCGAGAACAAGAAAGCTTTGTCATTTTCCTTTTTTCGATCTGAAATGTACGAATGTTTCCTACATAAATAAAAGAGTGAATTTACTCGATACTATTCACAAGCCAATTGGCCAACTAAGGCTAGCCGAGTTAGTTTAGCCGGTGAAGCCGAGCCATTGTCCTTCCTTTTTTATTACAGATGTTCTATTTTTCTTTAAAACCATTCATGTCTCACACGCAACCATCATTTCTTTTTTCTCTCCCATTTCTTCTCACTCTTCTCTATTTCACACGCAACAATCATTTCTTTCTTCTCTCCCATTTTTTCTCACTCTTTCTTCTTTTCCAAAAACCACCGTTCTTCTTTTTTTCGTAAGGTTTCAACTTTTCATTGTCTAATGTAGGAGATTGAGCAAGAACAAGAAAGCTTTGTCATTTTCCTTTTTTCGATTTGAAATGTTCGAATGTTTTTGATTATCGAACAATCTCCAGATGCTCGCAGGGCTTAAGGAGTTCCGATCTGATATCGAATGAGACTCCTCCTATTCGTTGCTCGCACGTCGCTACCTCCTGCAAAGTTATTTTAAAGATACAGGCGAGTTCAGGTTCCCCATTTAGCTCGACAAAACATCTTTGCGATCAGTAGTTGATTCTGATTAACTTGAACATTTTATTTGGAATTTTATGTTTCCTCCTATGAATTCTAACAATTGGGTTTGGTGTGGATGCTTTTTTTTTTTTTTTTATTTGTATTTGATACCGATTAACTTGAATATTTTATCTGCAATTTTCTCTTTCTTTTTATGAACTGTAGCTATTAGGTTTTGTGTGGATACATATTTGCTATTCGCATTTGGTCCTGAATAATTGTACTACAATTTCTCTTGGCATCCTGAATACTAGCAATTGGAGTTTATGGTCACATTTTTGCGATTAATCATATTAATCGCAAATCTTAAGAAAATTTCACTAAATTGCAAATCCACAGATAGCATCCTAAATATGAAATCCAAAAATTGCAGATTAGTTAAAAGTTAATGGATAATTTTAGTATCACAATGTGAATTAGTATTACAAACTTGAGAGATCTCTCTCCTTGCAATAAGGAGAGATATCTCTCCATTCTACACGGAGAGATGCGCTGCTTGAAGAGATGAAGTTTTAATTTTTTTTTTTTTCCTTTTTTAAGAGTTGTTTGTTTTTACTTTAGTTTTTAATGTTGGCTCGAAATATTTAGCAATGTATATAATTAACTACATCATGACACGTGCCTTAAACGTGCTTCTCACTAGCAATTTATACAATGTAAGAGTAGTTGCGATCCTTGGTTGAGGCCGAGCTCTGCTTTTCATAAGTGATTCGCTCGAAATTCGACTCAGCTCAAACTAGAATGATCTAATTCCTGTAATGACTAAACTACCCTTGTGCTTTGACTGTAATCAGACACGTGGATTTAACGCCGTAACTGTCGGTGGGCCCCATACAAAAGATGGTGGCAGCATCGTGATTAAATAAAATCACAGTGGGCATAAAAAGTTGAACATTTTACAAAAAGATAAATCGGTCCCTATTGCACATGCCAACTTTTTGCAACCTTATATTTCCACAAAACACTACAAAATCAACTGCAGAGTTTCAGAACATAAAGACTCGGCAGAGCTCAAGTTCTACTTCTCTACCTCGGTTCCTCCGCCTCCTTCAAACTGGTGGTTGAGTGGTGGCGCTGATCTACATTCCACTTACATTATGGTTGGTGGCCGCCATTTAGCCCATTTCTTGGTGCATGTCATGCTAGCGTTGTTTCATAGCTTGGAGGCCGCCGGTGGGCCACTCCGGGAAGTTGCTGACCTGAATTGGTATCCCGCCACCGCCACTTGGTACGGAAGCCCCGAAGGCGACGGCAGTGACGGTATGATATGCCCCGACCATGCTCCATTCATAATTTTGTTCATTACATTTTTAATAATTTTTGTTTTTTGGTGAAGGTGGGGCGTGTGGGTACGGGTCATTGGTGGATGTGAAGCCATTCAGGGCTCGAGTCGGGGCAGTGAGCCCAGTATTATTTAAGAACGGGGAAGGGTGTGGGGCGTGCTTTAAAGTGAGGTGCTTGGACAAGTCAATATGCTCTCGAAGGGCTGTGACCGTCATTATAACGGACGAGTGCCCCTGTGGTTACAGCTCCAATGGCCCCACCCACTTCGACCTTAGCGGTGCCGCCTTCGGACGAATGGCTATCGCCGGTGCTGGTGGCAGGTTGCGCAACCTTGGCGAAATTTCCGTAATCTACCGACGGTATGTTGTACTAGACTCCAGTAAGTGACTTTAACGGTATTGTTCTGTTTTGTCTTTGAGATTTTAATGTGGTCAAAATCTAATCACATCTCAACTGACAATTGAGCTCAGATATTATAAATTATTCAGCGGCCGTGCATTAAGAGACAAATGTTAGATCATTGGGCCTCACTTTTCGGCGTAAATATAAAATGAACTTTTTTTTTTTATCAATTATATAGAAAAAACAATTAATGTAGGTACAAATTTTAGTAATTTTGTTGTAAATTTGCAGGACACCATGTAAGTATCCTGGGAAAAACATTGCCTTTCGTGTCAAGGAAGGATCAACTGATTATTGGCTCTCACTTTTAGTTGAATTCGAAGATGGAGATGGCGACGTTGGGTCGATGCATATAAAACAGGTAAACACAATTCCAATATGTAACATTCACTAGGAGACTTGAACAAAAGACATTCTTTTGGATGTGTGATTTTTGGTCAAAGAAGCTTCACTTTCACAATTATCTAAAAGAGAAAGCTCTTAAAATCATGGAATATACATAACCAATTCCTGATGTTTATGACTTTAAATTCACGTGCCCGACAGCCTCAAACTTTGTCAAAAGAGACTCATTTGCTTACTTTTTACATATCCCAAATGGAAAACTTTTTGTTAATTCTGCGCCCATGCATTTTAATTTCTCTACTTTTGTAATGGGATTTCTACACTATGAAGCACCATTTCCCCCATTAACTTTTTGTTCTGCAGGCAAATTCGAATGAATGGCTAGAGATGACACATTTATCGGGTGCAAATTGGTTCATTTTTCGGGGACCCTTAAGAGGACCATTTTCTGTAAAGTTAACAACACTATCAACAGGAAGAAGTCTATCTGCGATGGATGTTATTCCCAGAAATTGGACTCCAAAAGCCACTTACACATCCCGCCTCAACTTCTACTGAATGATAGAATTCCCTGAAGGCATGGGAAAAGAGGCATCAAATGGTGATTCTTTTTGTTATGTTGGGATCCCTTTTTTTCCTGCTTTCTGGAGTGTGCGAGTGGGTGTGAGAGTTAATTATCGAATTAAATGTAAAGTCATTGCGTTGTGTTCTGTTATGTTACGTAGCCCTCTCCAAAAGGAGCGGGTGCGATTTTAAGTGTGGCGTGTAATTTAATGTAAAGTTTGGACCAAACAGATATGGAATTGTAATGTTGTTTGCTTGCTATGCTATTGGTATATGATGTGGGACCTTGTTTTTTAATAAGATTTTCGTATTATCTGTGGTATTTTTGTTCAATTTTGGATTATTATTCACGTAATAGTTTGGTTGTGTACTTACTTTTATCGAGTATTGGTGTACAAACTAGTCTTGATCTAGCCACTTTTGCTTGTGACCACAAATTTGGGCAAAATCCCAGTTTGGATTCCATTGGAAAGAGAATAAAGCAATTTTATATGAAGACTCTAGTCCATCTAACTTCTTTCAAAGGTTCCATTTAAAAGTCCTGCTAAGAGTTTTCGGGGGATTTTGTGTTGCACAAACATGTTAAATACAAAAATGTTACTACAAAAAAATTCACACACTAATACTAATCAAGAAATCAGTTTGATGGAAAATTCGTGGAAGTAACAATGCCAGAGTACTGTATGTATGTAGATTTTGTATGCAGAGAGGGTATGTGGATTGGATGCTTAGAAAGTTTTAGAATTGATAGCATGTCATATTCACGATAAACAAATTTGGACGGTTAAGTGGGACACGGTTGCTCATCGGGATTGAAATGTGTCAATCATCTCTTGAATTTGGTGGCTATGCCCATTCAAGAAACCAAACTGATGCTTCTTGTTGTAAGTGCCTGGTCGTTGGGTCAAAATGGGTTCTATATTAGTTACGAGTCGTCCAACCAAGGTGATTGAATATCATCCATTCTAGAGGGAGTCAGTCGGGCTTTCTAGGCTCGACTTTGATTTAATTTCATATTGTTTGAGAGGCTTGGCCAGCTCGACCATCTTTCCTATTGGCCGAGCCTTGTATGCTTGCTCAACCAAATTTTTTTGCTTGCCGAGCCCAATCAATGTTTCTCAATTGTTTGGGCTTGGACCTTTCATCCATGTCTCGAAATTGAAACGTGCAGGCTACTTTCAACTATAAGACAATGTTATATTACATACTTTAGTGATGAAAAGGACATTTACTAAAGTTCGGGAAATTCGAATGTTGACCTCGAATGCCCGACTTCACTATGTTTTTTCTTTTAAAATGTTCGACATTGAGTAACAATCAAGAGAAAACATCTCTCATTTATCTTATTATTTTATACTGTATTTAAAATGATTACTGAATTTGTATTTACAATTCTACATTCATATCAATTTGCAATTTAATTTCTTATACATATAGCCTTTGTTTGATGTAGATTAAAATCAGTTTTTTAGTAAATGTGTAGTTGAAAATGTTTGGTGTAGATTTCGTCAAAGATAAATTTAAATCATATTGCTGTACAGTCTTCTAGTACTTAACGTTTAAAGCACTAATTTTCACCCACAAAATATGCAAAATAAGCATGTAAAAGTGAAAGCCGCAGTTAATGAATTTGGAGCATCCATCATCTAAGAAACCAAAATTTCTGGCACTGTGTGAGTGTGTCAACAGAATGAGGCAAAAATTAGACGTTTATGACATATAACCAAACGATACTCAATATAAAATGTAAATGATAAGAACCAAAATAAGTGTAATGTAAAAAGCAAGTTAGAACAGAGCTCTGTACTGCCCCTATTGCTGAGAATAGGCGTCAAAGAGAGCTTCTTTTATTCCTTTGCTATTGGTAAGATAACTGAATTAAGGATGAAGAAAACAAATAAAATGAATAAAAAATTACCATCAAGCGATAGAGGCAGCCTCCTTCTCGGCTTCTTTATTATCTCCTGTAGCAGAAGATGCATCTGGCGTGGGCGTTTTAGGAGTACCGCCTTTTGTTGCATCTTTAGCAGGTGAACCGGGTTTGTCTAACGCGGCAGCCAAAGAAGCTGTTGGAGTAGCATCTGTTCCATCCTTTAGTTCGTTTGGTGTTCCGACTTTCTCATTCTTGGCATCCTTCCCTCCCTTACCATCTTTCTCAGGTTCGGGTGGGGGTGGTGACATGTGAGGTGGAGGTGTCTGCTTCAACTTCAGAAGCATTTGACGCATTCTCGTGAGGTCAGTGGGTTTCCCGGGCTTTGGCCCCTGAATAACCAAAACAGAAGGTTTCTTTTCCTCTTCTTTTTTCCCTCTTCTCCTCTCAAAATTGGGAACTTCACGAGGGATGATCTCCGCAATTGCTTTCCAATATTGTTGGACAGCTTCCTTGTGGAACTTCTCTTGGTTTTTAAGGTAAAGCTGCAAAAAACAAATATCCAGTTGTTAATAAAAGTTCGTTTAAACTTTGACATGAAGTTGGATGTTTGATCTTACTTTCTCTCTTTCCCTATTCTGAGCCTTGTTAGTCTCACAATTCTGTTTCCGTTTTTCATAAAACTGTCTTTTGTAATCCTCAGCTTCAGCAATAATCTGATTCCTCGTCTCTTTCTCCTTCTTCTCTTTATCCTCAAGATAAATGGCATTTTGACTATGCCAACAAAAACAAAAGAAGTCTTTAAGATCACAAAGAGTATCCATTACTTTTTATGCAATGGTTTACTAAGATTCTACATTGAGAGGTTTTAGAAAATTATAATATGTTTACTGATGAAGCACCATGTTCTCAAAGCCTTTTGTTCAGCTGAATAGTATATTGAAAAAGGGTGAAATTTTGATATAGAACATAATCAAAAAGTAGATAAAGACAATATTACACTAGTGTTTGCGAATCTTAATGTGTAAAAAAACAGATCTCCAACGATTTTATTCTGCGAATGAAACTGTGCTGAATATGACGAAGCAAAACATTACTTTGAACAATGAATAAATGTTTCTAAGAACAGCAATGAATCCATAGATACAAACCGATGAAAAGGCAAATTGTCAGAGCAAGAAAATGATAGCTTTCAGAACCTTGAAACTAAGCTCTCACATTTTTGGAGCAGCACGAGTATCCATACATCGATACACAAATCATAAAAGCCAATAGCAATTCCAGAATGAAGCAGACAGGTATTGAGCTTGGTTAATCATTTCTATCTGAAACTTTAAATCGACTACATGCCTTCTATCATATAACAGAGAAGAACATTTAGTTGGAGTACTTTCAACCTAAAATCCCTTTAGCATCACAAGTGGTAAAGAAAACAAAGCTAATTGTTCTCTGAATGTAAGACTAAACCCATTTGGTTCCGTTTTCACCAACTAAATATCTGTGAATTTGACTAGAATAGTATATTCGGTCAAGGATGGTTCTCCTACACAGGCTTTACATTACGAACAAAGATTGTGCACAGACCGTCCATTATGTGATGCTGAGATTAAAATTAAATAATGCAATTCACTCATCATAAAGACCGTTTCATTGCATTCTCATCTACCTAAATCAAAACACAAAGCATTACCAGAACTTGCTTGTGCAACACCAACTCACATTCTTACCTGGATGATAGCTGTGAAACTTAAATGTCATAAAAATTGATACTGATGGAAGCACTGTATAATATTTGGATAACTAATAGAATGAAAAGATCTTGGTGAGCTATACATGTATACGGGTGCATTACACAATAAAATTATTAATATTATAGCATATAATAGACATAACTAATTTTGTGTTCTTTTTCTTTTCTTTTTCCACTGTGCATCATGAAACTAATAATTACAAAATGCCTAATGAATGGCATGTGGAAATTAACATGCATTTTACCAAAGCTCAACTAACTTAGACCGAAAACATGAACAGACTGCTCAGAATGGCTTTTTTTTTGAAGCCTCGACCAGGATTAAGACAAATTAAAGTGCTTTGCATCATTCACAAACAATTTCGAGACAAAGCTAGTTTAACCGAACAATTAAACTCGGACCAATGGATTTTCTGCTCAAACTTCACCACAGATATTAACTCAATTGTCGCCTATACTACACTTACTAGCAAGCACCCTCGAAGGTTTATCCACGCAGAACTGAACTCAAGACAATTTTAGGCATTAATTACAATTTAGTATTTCAATGAAAGAGAAGAATCAGTTCTTAGTTATATTCAATAAGTTTCCTAACTTGGTTCCAAGTTTGATATAAGTATTTGAAGTCCCAATAAGTTCTGTTCATATTTCCTTAATCCTAAGTTATACAAAAAAATCTACCAGTTTATCTTCAAATATGCAAATGATATAGAAGCTTTCTTGGATAGAGAAAATATCAGAGGCTAAGGCCATACAATTTCTATCTCGTGTCAAAAATTTATGACAAGAAAAATCTCCAAGTTTCAACAGTTATGCACATTCACAATGTCTATCTACCATTATCATGACATTTTTATGTACATTTTCTTTCATAAAACAATTTGGAAACTATTCAAGAAAATTGGTCGATGTGAAAGCCAAAGCATCCAATAATTAATCTATATTAGTTAGTGAAGACTAATACTTTAGTATGTAACATACAAGCGTACTAATTATTGAACTAATCATTTTAGTTTACCGAAAATATGCATCTCATACTTTTCTCTGCCAATGGCATATTACCATGAATATTAAGAAATAGTATACTTAAGAGAGTTATAAAAATAAATTAACAGATATAAGCAGTGTATTTATATAGGTTCCATTTATTGATTCATTGCTAGATCTAACTACATGTATTTCTATAAAGGAAGAATAAAACACCGTTTAGTGATTATCAGTCATTTTGGTGATCCAAAGCAAATCAATTTCCTTTCAAATTCACCCAAGATTAAATCATATACACATTTTCGATTACACATAACGAACACAAAAATGCTTACCGAAGCCATTCACGAAAAGCTTCTCCTTCCTCCCGCATCTCACTGGGGTCAGGAAGCAACGGCCCATCAGGAGAGGGATCCGTGAATAGCCCTTCAGTGTCAGCTGCAGTATCATACGGCTTCTCGTTCCCATTTGCATTACCACCAGTGCCATTGTCATGGAAAGGCGAGGGAGAGTACTCGGGATTCGGGGAACCACCGAACCCATATCCCTCCGACGACTGCATGTTATTGTTAGTGTTCATCATGAGATCCACGGAAAAGTCATCCATAGCTATGGGGGCTGGTTGCGGTGGAGGTGGAGGAGCTCCGTCATGGGCGTCGTCGTCAAAACCATAGCGCTGCGAAGGGTCGTAGCCCATGTAGGAATCGTCGTCGGAGGGACGTGCATTTGGTTGGATCTCCTCGCCATCATTTTTTCCTGCGTAACCCTCATCAAATGCATCCATTTTCGACAATTCTTTCTGCGTGTGTATATGTGAGTGTGTTTGATTTGATGAGATCGGGGTGATCAAATTTGGAGAAGAAAGCGGTGGATAAAAGGTGCTGTCAGCTGTGTTTCAGTTTGATTTGTTTTTGTTTCAAGAAAATGGTCATCTGACTTTATTTCACCAATGCGCTTCAAAGAGCACCAAATAACTTGGTTTTAAATTTTTAAGAATCAAATCGAACTATGTAATGGATCCAGCTGAAATTGAACCTAGCTATTGTAATGGTGATGGCTTATTAAATTGAACACTATTGAACAAGTTGCCATCTAAACCGAGCTATGGTAATTGAACCAAGTCTTATCATCAGTGTTAACTTCATCAAGAATCAAAGATCAAGTGAAAAATCTTTACCTTAAAAGGAACTTTAGCTTCAAAATTGAAGCCTTTAAAGGAAAATGGAAAGATACTTAAGAAGAAATTAGATGATTTACATAAAAATAATTGAATAATCTACATGTCAATTAAGAGACATAAATGACATTTAAGTGATTGGCAAGCTAAAGTTCAATGAAACTCTTTGATAAGTTTCATCGTCAACAATGTCACATAGGCCTTTTCTTTTAATAATGATAGTTACACTTCTAAGTATATTTTTTGGTAAACATACAAATAGTAGTGAAAGCGTGAGGTTCAGTACATGAACCCACACGAAAAGTAGTGATTTAACTCTAAGAGAAAAGTCTAATTCTATTTAAGATGTTCAATAATTAACACTTGGATCGTTGACTGTTAAAGTCTACATAAATAACATTATGCGAAACTATTCATAAATCGAACTTTAGAATCAATGGACAAAGAAAAATCAAGACCTATTTATTATATCAGGAGAATCCTTCAAATCGCGTGTCCAACCAACCTTATCGTATCTAGTCAAAATAAAAAAAGAGTAAATCAGGTACGTCAATTATGTCTACTGGTAATTTCGTACGTAACCCCAAAGAGCTACAATCTTATAATTTATTTATCTATCTAATGGATAATTTTGTATGCCAATAAAATGAGTTAAATGGTTCGACAATCATCTAACTTATACCATGATCACGATTTACTCATTAAACTTCATAGTGCTCACTGAACTGGTCGGTTTGCACTCTATTCATCAACCTTAAAAAAATTGTTACCTAATTCATTGACGCTAATGAAAATCCCATGTGGTAAATTATGATCGTTAAAAAATCACAACTCGGTCAAATTAATGTTTCATTAATCATTCAACTTATAATTAGTTGGATAATTAGTCACAGTTTACTCATCAAATTTCAAAATACTTTCCAATGATCATTCATTTTTGAGACGCTGCAGTCCATCCATCACCCGTTAGATTTTATTCCCTTTGTTGCTAACATATTGCAAAGAAATCTCACAGGCAAGTTACGAATTTTCAATTCAACCAAACTATCAACTCACCAAAATTACTATCTATGAAACACAACCTTCACGACCCCATAAACTTCTTCAAGCCCCAATAATGTGTCCCCAATTTTAGTCATAAAAAATTCTATTCCCCAATTCTCTCATATCACCCACATACAACTAAATTGTGTACTAAGATGGAGCCGACTGTTAAGAAGAATATGAGAAGCTACTACTTATAAAGTTATATCCCCAATTGTACCATCTATTCTACATCTCTCTAATCCTAATTCCCTATTTTTGCAGGCATGTGTTCAACTATTTTAGGAACGATATGTCATTGAACTCCGGCTAAATTGATGAACAAAGAACAAACAAGAACACAGCAAAGAAGGTTTTCCGACCATACACCAACCACCAGAGTTCGATGATATTTCATTCCTTAAATAATTGGACATGCACTTGCAAAAAGAGAAGATTATTGATAAGTGTAATTTATACTCTTATTTGGACATTTAATAAATATATTTAGTAGTTCTTTTAATTAATTATGGTCCAATCTCTTGTATATTGTTAGGTAAAACTCAATGATTAGAAGTGAAATTAGAAGAAATGAATGAAAAATGTTTAATAAAAGTGAAAACAGAAACCTAAAATTCGAGTACTAAATTGCACACGTTCAATAGTTGATTCGGAATAATATCGACGATTGGAGAATGTTTGGACTCAATTAATTGCAAATGAAAGATGAAGGATTAAAAATATTTCAAGTGAACAACAAGTATAGCGCCTCGGCTCTATGAAGTAAAAAAAAAAAAAGGAACATATACAACAAGTGTAGCACATAGGCGTTAAGCAGAACTAGAAAAACGCGTTAGTTTTTTACACAAATCTTGAAATTGAATTTTGACGCGATTTTCATCTGGTTTTCGAGCCTTATAAATACCCAACATAATCATTCGTCAAGAGACACCGCTCATACACCATTATTCATATATCATCATCATAAAGGAGAGGCCAACCCATTGTTCTTGTAAGAATTAAAGGGATATTACAAATTTTCAATAAATTAGAGTTTCAACCTTGATTTTTGGAGAGACAACAATAAGATATATTGGAGATTCATCAAAAAATCATTGAAGAGATTCAAGATTTCAACATGAATCTTCTTCATCATCAAATTATAATCATGGTTATGTTCTTCCAATTAAACATATTTTTTTGAAATTTTGTAATGTCGGGCTAGAAATTTAATTACTAAGATATTGATGAACCTTTATTAGGAGTTTTTATTTAATTCGATAATTTGACACAAAATATATGATTATTCTTGGATGTTATTGTGTTTAATGCTTTTCAATTACTTGATCGCTAATTAGATTGATTTATGAGTTTTATTGATTTCAAGAGAAACAATAGGATTGATAGCACGTTACAACAATTATTGTAAAATTCGATAGAGAATAGAAATATACCGTTATATTTTGCATAATTTTTATAAATGTTCTAATATTTCTAATGTATGCTTTTATGTTCGTATCTTTCATAGAGATATAGGAAGGTACGTAGGGGGATGTATTTAATTGACATCGAGAGATGTTTTTAATTAACTTAGAAAGATTGATCAAAAAGAATGTTCATATATTGTTATGTTATTGAGTTGTACTGAAACGGATTAATAAGGGGAATTCAAGATCTTGGTAACCTTTTCATCTAAATTTATAAAAGCTTTATAATTTGATCACTAAAATTGTTAGTTTGGTTAGTATAAATCATTCAAACAAGTTTGGTTACTCAATTAGAATAATAATTGATTGATATTAGATTAAGTACATAGTTCTCGTGAGAACGACATCTCATTCATCCCTTTATTACTTATCCATGATCCCATACACTTGCAAAAAAAAAAAAAAATAGTGTCGTTGTCAGGGACTATAGTATTTAATTAGTTTAATTTATTTTAGCTTTAGTCCGAGTTTTTTATTGCCAAATTAGTTTTAATTTCATATTAGAAAAATAATGTAACACCCCGAGTTCCGTGAACCCGGATTGCCACGTCATATTCTTTTGTAACCGATTTAACTAACAAGATTTGCGGAAAATAACTAAATTTCAAACTTCATATTTATAACGGTAAAAAGCCTCGAAAACAACAAAACTCATATAATTAACTTAAAGAATTTGATTAAATTTCAAATCTCGAGTTTTAGAAATACTGAAATAACACGTACGGGAGGGAAGGGGCTTCGTCCCCTTCCTTTGATTCCACCACCATCGACGGTGGTTGGTGGTAGCACCACCACTCGAACGGTGGCGCCGACGCAGGCAGGTGTGTGGGGGACTTTTGATTTTTTTTGTGGTTGCTTGAGATTTGGGGGGTGAAATAGGGGCTGCTTGGTGTTGTTTTTGAGGAGGTGCATGGCTGTCGATTCGAATGATGGCTGAAACTTGAGGTAAGTTTATGGGTCCTCTTGTTTCTTGGTTCTCGTAAGTTGTTTGAGGTGGTTTTTGGGTGAAGCGGTTTCTTGGTGGCAGTGTTCGAAAATGTGTGACTGGAATGTGGATTGAGGTGTTTTTGTGGAGGCGTTTTGGGGCTAAAGTGGTGTTGGGCAGTGGCGGTTTTGCTCGCATTTTTGAGCTAAGGAGATGGTTCGATTGGTAGTGGAATGGTGGTTTTGAAATTGAGTTGAGGTTGCAATGGAGGGGTTGCAGTTTGGGTTTTGGCTCAGTGCAGTGTCTGGTTTGAGGTGAGCTTCGTCTTGGTTTGGTAATGGCGACTTAGCTGGCTCAATTTTGGTGATGGTGAATTTCCAGCTTCCTGATGCTAGAAATTGTTTTAGCATCAACGTGAGCTGATATTGTTGTTGTTGCTAGAAATTGATATTCTAGCATCAACTAGAATTTCCAAAATGAGGGAGAGGGGAGAGATTATTACCAAATGGTTTTGGCTGTGTGAATTTCTAATGATGGGAGTGGAGGGAAATGTGATAAATAAAATAGTGGAAAATTTGGGGCACAATTCCCTAGGTAACAGTTGGGCCAAGCATTTGGGCTGTAGGGTTTTCCAATTGGGTTTAGGTGGAATGGATTTATAGAAATGGACTTTACGTAATTGGACTTAATTGAAATGGGTTAAAAAAAATTAGATTCTAAAAATAAAATTATGGTAGTTATAATTATTTGAAAATGAAAACGATTCGAAAATTTAAATTCGTTTATAACTGTTAGACGAACGCGTTTTCACTGTAACGTTAGGGTTTAAAATTTAGCGACACATTTTTCGAGAAAAATAATTTTATAAAATTTAAAATTTTTGGTCGCTACAACTTTACCCCCTTAAAATAATTTCGTCCTCGAAATTTAAACTTACTTGATCTAGAATATCTGGATACTTAACCAGAATCTCGTCCTCTCTTTCCCAGGTAGCTTCATCGCTACCCTGTCTACCCCATTGGATTTTGACTAAAGGAACCTCTTTGTTTCTTAAGACATGCACTTTTCTCTCTACAATGCACATAGGTGTTTCCTCATAAGACAGATTCCTTTGAATCGAAATAGTCTAAAAATTTACCACATGACTCGGGTCGTGGATATATTTCCTCAATAAAGAAAAGTGAAAAACATTGTGTACGGCCGAGAGCTCGGGTGGTAACGTCAAACGATAAGCTACGTTACCTATTTTCTCTAAGATCTCGAATGGTCCGATAAAACGAGGTCTTAACTTCCCTCTCTTGCCGAAGCGAATAGTTCCTTTCATAGGAGCTAATTTCAAAAATACTTTCTCTCCAATTTCAAACTCTAAGCCTTTTCTCCTTTGATCAGCATAGCATTTCTGTCTATCTTGGGCAGCTTTGATTCGTAATCTGATCTTCTCAATAGCCTCAACTATCTTCTTAATCAATTTTGAACCTAAAATTCTTCTATCGCCTACTTCATCCCAATAGACTGGTGATCGACAACGTCGTCCATATAATGCCTCATATTGTTCCATACCAATAGTAGCCTGAAAGCTGTTATTGTAGGCAAACTCCACTAATGGAAGATGAGTCTCCCAACTATCACTCAAGTCTAGTATACAAGCTCTAAGCATATATTCCAGTGTCTAAATAGTGCGTTCAGACTGTCCATCTATTTGGGGATGGTAAGCTGTACTAAAATTTAATTTAGTATCCATTACAACATGTAGACTCTTCCAAAATTTCAAAGTAAATCTTGGATCTCTATCGGAGACAATGGAAGCTGGTACTCCATGAAGTCGAACAATCTCTCTAACATACAACTGGGCTAACTGATCCATATTGAGCGTCATTCTGATTGGTAGGAAATGAACTGACTTCGTAAGTCGATCTATAATAACCCAAATAGCGTTATGACCCTTTACTGATTTTGGTAATCCTGTCACAAAATCCATGGAAATTTTCTCCCATTTCCATTCTGGTATATCCAAAGGATTTAACAAACCTGATGGTCTCTGATGTTCAGCCTTGACCTGCTGACATGTCATGAATCGAGAGACAAACTTTGCAATGCAACATTTCATGTTTCTCCACCAAAAAGTATTGTGCAAATCGCGATACATCTTCGTCCCTCCTGGGTGGCATGCATATGGTGCTGAATGAGTTTCTGTCAAAATCTCATTCCTGATGTGTTCATCCTTCGGTACGCAGAGTCACCCTCTGAACATAAGCACTTTATCAGACGTAATCTCGAAACCTATCCTCTTGCCAGTCCCAACTTCGGATCTGATCTTTTCCAAGAATTTTTCTCCGACTTGAGCTGTTACAATCTGATTTCTTAAGTCTGGTTTAACGGTTATATTTGCCAATCTATAAGATCGGTGGACTAATGGGGCTTGCACTTCGATTCTTAAATTCTGAAAATCTCGATTCAACTGATCCTGTGTCGTTCCCAAAGCTGATAACTGTCCAGCGTTCTTTCTGCTCAAAGCGTCTGCAACCTTATTTGCTTTACCTGGGTGGTAAAGAATGGTGCAGTCATAGTCTTTACCAGCTCTAACCATCATCGTTGTCTCATGTTTAGTTTCTTCTGAGTAAAGAAATACTTGAGACTCTTGTGATTGGTGTAAATCTCACATTTACTCCTGTACAGATAGTGTCACCAAATCTTAAGAGCGTGTACAACAGCTGCGAGCTCTAAATCATGTGTCGAGTAATTCTTCTCATGTGGCTTCAACTGTCTTGAAGCATATGCTATCACTTTGCCATTCTGCATCAATACGCAACCTAAACCATGTTTGGATGCATCGCTGTAAATAACGAAACCATCAGACCTATTAGGTATAGTCAGCACTGGTGCTGAGACGAGTCTGTTCTTAAGTTTCTGAAAGCTTTGTTCACATGGTTCTGTCCATTCAAACTTAACTCCTTTCCTAGTCAGCTGCGTCATAGGACCTGCTATTTTAGAGAAACTCTCTATGAATCGCCGATAATATCCAGCTAATCCAAGAAAGCTTCTCACATCTCCAACATTTGCCGGTGTTAGCCAATTCGTTATAGTTTCGACTTTAGAAGGATCAACCTTGATGCCTTTAGCTGTAACAATGTGACCCAAGAAACCTACTCTCTCAAGCCAAAATTCACATTTCTTGAATTTGGCATACAACTTCTCTGTTCTCAGTGTTTCCAACACAATTCTCAAATGTTCTTCATGTTGTGGAGAATTCCTAGAATAGATCAATATTTCATCGATAAAAACAATAACGAATTTATCAAGATACTGATGAAAAACTCTGTTCAATGAATATTGTAGGTAAGTTTGTGAGGTCGAAAGGCATCACTACGAACTCATAATGTCCATATCGTGTCCTGAACGCTGTCTTTGGTACGTCAGGTGGCGAAACCTTTAGCTGATGGTACCCAGATCTCAAATCAATTTTCGAGAAGATTGCTGTACCTTTCAACTGATCGAATAAGTCTTCGATCCTAGGGAGTGGATACTTATTTTTTATCGTCAACTTGTTAAGTTCTCGATAGTCATGCACATCCTCATGCTTTCATCCTTCTTCTTCACAAATAGAACATGTGCTCCCCATGGAGATACACTTAGTCTGATGAAACCCTTCTCTAGTAATTCCTCCAGCTGCACTTTCAGTTCTTGCAACTCCTTCGGTGCCTTTTGGTATGGAGCCTTAGAAACAGGGGCAGCTCCTGGTACTAAATCAATGGAAAATTCCACTTGCCTATCTGGCGGAGTACCAGATAGATCATCTGGGAAGACGTCACCGTACTCACGTATTACTGGCATGGAATCCAAAGTGATCTCCTCTGCGGGTTTATCTTGAAGACTAACCAAATAGTCGTGACAATTGTCCTTGACTAATAGCTTTTCCGCTTGTAAAGCCGAGATAAGGCGAGGAAGTGCCTTAATCCTCATTCTATAAAACCTGAATACTTCTTTACCATCCTTCCGAAAGATAACCTCTTTCTCGTGGCACATAATTGCGGCACGGTTGGTGCCGAGCCAATCCATACCCAGAATAATATCGAAATCTTTCATTCGGATAATATTCAAGTCTGCCTCTAAAACTTGACCATCAAAATCTATTTGTACTGCTTTGACTATCTTACTGGTATCGATAGTTCCTCCTGACGGTAAACTAACCTCGAGGGTACTACCAGCCTCTTCTCCTATTAAGTTCAGTCTTTCTAAACATGCATCAGCTATAAACGAATACGTGGCTCCCGAGTCTATTAGTGCATATATGGGGATACTAGAAATAGATAGTATACCTGTTATCATATTATCATGCTCAAAATGGGAAGGAAATACAGTGTGGAGAATAGTTAAGACATGCACAAGAATACCAGAATAACTAGTATACTTGCAATCATGTTAGAATCATCCGCTGCATCCATAGCAAATACTCTTGCTTTCCCTCTTCTGTTCTGGTCCAGGTTCATCTTCTGATTAGAACCTTGGGCGGACGGAGCACGACAATCTATCGCAAAGTGACCCGGCTGGCCGTATTTGTAGCAAACGCCCCTTCCAAAAAGACACTCTCCTTTATGCAACCTCTGACACTTAGGGCAGGGTGGAGTGAAATTGGTCATTTGTCTCCTGTTGGCCCTGGATTTGGCCTCTTGTTAAACGCTTGATTCCGATTTTGATTCTGATTCTGGTTCTGATTACGATTTGGACCTTGCCACTTCCTTTTTCCTTAATACCTCTGCTCATTATGGTTGCTTTGGTTTCCAACTCTCACATCGGCATAGGCTACTGCTTGAGCTTTCTTCACTACCTCCCTGTAGTTCGGCAGCTCATGTGAACTGACAATCTGCCGGACATCAAAGCGTAGACCTCTCTCAAAATGTCGAACCTTTTGGAACTCAGTATCTACCAAAGGTGGAGCATAACATGACAGTTCCTCGAACTTCCTCTCGTATTCAGTTATATCCATTTCACCATGTACCAAAAGCAAAAACTCAGACTCCTTGTGGTCTCTGAGGGCTTGTGGAAAAAATTTATCCCTGATCTCATTCTTAAATTTATCCCAGGTCAGAACTGCTAGCTGCTCTTCACTCTTTGTCCGAGATGCCGATTCCCACCAAAAACTAGCTCTTTCGATTAACATAAACTCTGCACAACCTACTTTCTTATCCTCGGGGCAAGATATGTGACTGAAGATCTTCTTGATGGGCTGGAGCCACTCTTCTACTGCTAGTGGACCATCTCCGCCATCGAATGTAGGTGGACGGTATCTCCTGAACTGTTCAATCACTGGTACAGTAGGGTTAACTGGTTGTGGAGCTTGTCTCATCTCCTGCACCGCATTAAGTAATTCCCTGATGATGTCGGCTTGGGTTGGTAGTGCCATAACCTTCATAATGTTAAAAAGTAGTTCGTAAATGTTGAACTAAGTGTACCAACATCGAAGAAGATGACTTGAAAAAAATGAAAATTGAAAACCAAACATCATTTCATTTAAAACTCAACTTCTTTTAATGAAGGTACATGGGTAGGAAGGCATGTATGCCGAACAATTTTTTTTTTTTAATACAATAAATGTCGAGTCTACTTTAACTTCTATCTCTCTACTCTCCTTCGGTTACACATGATTCAGCGTCTGAGAACTCTCCTAGCACTGGATCAGTGTCTTCTTTTGGTTCCTCTTCTTCTTCTGGGTCTTCTTCGGGTTCTTCTGGGTCTTCTTCGGGATCTAACCCGTCCTCTTGCTCAGGTTCAAACTCGGGCACTGGCTCATGACTCCCCTTCAGGTACAACCCCAAAACGGTTCTCAAAGTACATGGGCCAATATGCCACAAATCTCACACAAAAAGTATCGTATTCCATATCCACATTAGGTGACGTTAGAGCATCCATGTATATGCTACGAGCTACATCCGCATAGTCGACTCGAAAAGTCGAGAGTAAGTGATGGATCGACTGAAGATTACAGGTCACGTAGCCACGCTGTATGGCCTGCTCACGTACGACATTCAACTGCTCTACGTGTTGGGCAATTGTCCAATCAAGTCTAGGCCTGAAATGGTCGTAATCTCTAACGGCTTGTTCTACGTTACTGAGTGCATTTCTACGAATGGGTGCCATGTCCTAAACCAATTATGCAAAGTCCAATTAGGTGGGGTAATTCATCTCTCTGCGTTAAAATTAAGAGGACGTAAAAATTTAAAACTCTTTTAAATTATGCTCGAACTCGTCTTTCTTTCTGTCTAATTCGGATACACTTCTTTCTCTTTCTTCTAAATCTCATAAATCATTACAATAGGTATTCGAAATAAAATAACGATAAATTTCGTAAACTTCTCTACCTTCGGAGTCGGCGGATCGGATGATGGTAGTGGCAACTTTCATTAATGATAATTTAAACAAATAAATTATTTTTTTTTTGAAAATTTTGTTAGTCTACAGAAACGCAGACCAACTCTGATACCAAGCTGTAAAGCCCCGAGTTCCTTGAACCCGGATTGTCACGTCATATTATTTTGTAACCGATTTAACTAACAAAATTTGATGAAAATAACTAAATTTCAAACTTCACATTTATAACGGTAAAAAGCCTCGAAAACAAAAAAACTCATTTAATTAACTTAAGGAATTTGATTAAATTTCAAATCTCGAGTTTTAGAAATACTGAAATAACAAGTACGTTAATAGCGTTCAAATACGAAATTTTTTAAATGTAAATAATTGAATTCATTAAATCGTTGCCACATTGCCCATCAAACCCGGTCGTCTCCAAAATCTGCAAATATGGTTAAAATGACGGAATGAGTATTTCGATGATTGTCGATAATTAATTTATAGAATAATTGAACACGTAATCATGCAATTCATATCGTGACATCATCATAGGCTCATTTTTTTGAAAATCATAGGCTCTTTGAAAACATAGGGTGTGGGTAGTCTCGTCTTGTGCATTTAAGCATATAAGTTATGCATAACATTCTCATCTTATCTCATAAGAGATTCTCGTCTTCTTCTCATGCAATAAAGCATATAAGTTATGGCAAATATAACAACATCATATATCTCATATGACAAATTCTCATCTCATGCATCAAAGCATATAAATCACGTAAATTTACATAATACATGCAATTATAATTAACTAATTAAAGGTGGCGAGTCTACCTCAAATTATCTCAAGTTGCGTGAAAAGTGGAGTGGGGAGAAATCTCAATCTCCTAATCGTCCGTACGTTTCGTCTAGCCAAAATAGAAATTAGGTTTGAATTAGTATTTAGAAATTTTAAAGTTTAAAAACGATAAATTAAAGTTTAGGGACCTAATTAGATATTTATTAAAACTGAATTTGACAAGTTTAAGGACTAAAAATACTATTTTCAAAGTATTGGGGCTAAATGTGAAAAATAGAAACTATAGGGACTTAATTAGAAACTACTGAAACTGAAAATAAAAGTTTAAGGGCTGAAATTGAACTTTTAGAAGTTAGGGACTAAACTGTAAATCTATTAAAATTGAAAACAGAAGTTTAGGGCTGAAATAGTAACTTTTAGAAGTTAGGGACTAAACTGTAAATATATTAAAACTGAAAATAAAACAAAAATGGCTGAATTAGACTTTTTTAAAAATGAGGGACTAAATTGAACATTTACTAAAACTGAAAATAAAATTAAAGAATTGAAATTAAAAATACTTAAAACTTAAGGACTTAATTAAAGCACTTTAAAAATGTGGGGCTTAGGTCTAAAATTTCTAAAATTAAAAAAAATAAAAACAACATTTCATTTCTCTCTCTCTCTCTCTCATTTTCCAGAGAGAGAGAGAAAGAGAGCGACGGGAGGGAAGGGGCTTCGCCTCCTTCCTCCGATTCCACCACCACCACCGACGGTGGTTGGTGGCATCACCACCACTCAAACGGTGGCGTCGGCGCAGGTAGGTGTGTGGGGGACTTTTGATTTTTTTGTGGTTGCTTGAGATTTAAGGGGTGAAATAGGGGCTGTTTGGTGTCGTTTTTGAGGAGGTGCATGGCTGTCGATTCGAATGATGGCTGAAACTTGAGGTAAGTTTATGGGTCCTCTTGTTTCTTGGTTCTTGAAGTTGTTTGAGGTGGTTTTTGGGTGAAGCGGTTTCTTGGTGGCAGTGTTCGAAAATGTGTGTCTGGAATGTGGATTGGGGTGTTTTTGTGGTGGCATTTTGGGGCTAAAGTGGTGTTGGACGGTGGCAGTTTTGCTCTCGTTTTCGAGCTAAGGAGATAGTTCGGTTGGTAGTGGAATGATGGTTTCGAAATTGAGTTGAAGTTGCAATGGAGGGGTTGCAGTTTGGGTTTTGGCTCAGTGCAGTGTCTGGTTTGAGGTGAGCTTCGTCTTGGTTTGGTAATGGTGACTTGGCTAGGGTCGATTTTGGTGATGGTGAATTTCCAGCTTCCTGATGCTAGAAATTGTTCTAGCATCAACGTGAGCTGAGATTGTTGTTGATGCTAGAAATTGATATTCTAGCATCAACTAGAATTTCCAAAATGAAGGAAATGGGAGAGATTCTTACCAAATGGCTTTGGCTGCGTGAATTTCTGATGATGGGAGTGGAGGGAAATGTGATAAATAAAATAGTGGAAATTTTAGGGCATAATTCCCTAGGTAACAATTGGGCCAAAATGGTTGGACCAAGCATTTGGGCTGTAGGGTTTTCCAATTGGGTTTAGGTGGATTGGATTTATAGAATTGGACTTTAAGTAATTGGACTTAATTGAAATGGGCTAAAAAAAAAATTAGATTCTAAAAATAAAATTATGGTACTTATAATTATTCGAAATTGAAAACGATTCGAAAATTTAAATTCGTTTATAATGGCTAGACGAACGCTTTTTCACATTAACGTTAGGGTTTAAAATTTAACGACACGTTTTTCGAGAAAAATTATTTTATAAAATTTAAAATTCTTGGTCGCTACAAATAATATAGTGGTTTATCTTCTTATTTTCAAGATTTTACATTCAAAATTCGAGGTACGGTGATCTTTCTCAATTTGATCCAAAAATCAAACGAATATCAGGTTGAGAAGGAAAAAACATATAGAAGCACAACAAAAATAGCGAGCATAACCAATGGTAGAAGATATATAGAATCAAGTGGCCATTAGGTTGGATGAAGATACAACAAATTCGGTTGTAGCTATGGGTAATGAGAACGAGAGACTAATGGAGGAATATATAGTTCTACCAATGGTGGAAAGTAGATCCACCATAGCTTACCCAATACAATTCTTTAGGAGACCTACTAACAATCCAAATTCTCGTATCTCAAGAATTTTGGATATATGTGCCACAATTGAATATTCAGAGGTTTTCACTGACGCCATATCTCAAATACTAGGCTATGCAAATTTTTTGAAAGAGATCTTAACAAAGAAAAGAAAGTTCACTGAATTTGAGACCATTAAGCTAAATGAGGAGTGTAGTACTATTTTGCAAACTAATTACCTTCTAAACTAAAAGATCCAGGGAGTCTTGAAATACCTTATTCAATAGAAAATGATTCTACTTTTGTTTATGTGATTCCAGAACAAATATAAATTTAATGCCTTTTGTATCTATAAAAATTTAGGTTTAGAAGAGTTATAGGACACAATTATCTCTCTTCAATTCGTGGACAGATCAATCAAATACCCTTGAGGAGTGGTTAAGAACGTGCTCATTAAAGTAGGTAAATTCATATTTTTAGTATACTTTGTTATCTTAGGCATAGAGAACCGTGGAGTGCATCAATACTAATCTTGGAGCGATCTTTTCTATCAATAAGTCGGGCTATCATAGACTTTGAAGCAAGCAAACTGACATTGAGGGTGGATGACGAGTAAGAGAAGTGCAAAATCTATATCACTGTTAAGAAACCATCACATGAAGAGAATAGCAGAAAGGTTAAGGTAGACGAAGCGAAAGAGCATTTAAAGTGCCAAAATAAAAAATGAGTTATTAGAACAATTGAGAATCTCAAGGATGAAAAATGAATTCTTCAAGCTTGGAAAATAAAAAAAAGGGTTGACAATACTGAACATGTGATCAAAGCTTTGCCGTAAAGTCCACTTTAAATCACCATGATTAACTCCTCAACAAAGTCTAGCTAAAGACTTTGAATTAAGCTCTTACTAGGGAGTAACCCAATTTATTACATTTTTTTATTATACATTTTTTTTTTATATGAATTTTTTTATTATACTTTATGTATTTGCATTGCTTGTAGTTTGATAGGATGTATTAGTTTTAGGCATATTTTTGATTAATTAAAAGTTTCATTATATTTATATTTAGCCTAGAAAACAATTTTTTTATTTGAGTAAAAAAAAGTAAAAGAATCATGTTGCACACTTTTCAAAGTTCTAGGGGTGTAAAAAAACTATTTATCATACACACCACATTGTAACTTTTAAACTATTTCTTGACTCTTATATAGATGTATTCTTTCATCTTTTCAAGGTACAAGGATATAAGGCTGGAGGTGGCTTAACCAGATGAAAAATGGAATGAACGAATCCAATAAGCTTACCTCTAATATCAGACAAAAATTTGGGAAGTACCTTCTTCCTTTCTTTCCGTGCCCCTTTATGGTACTAGATTATATTTCAAGACATTGAGGATGATATTTACTTTAAGTTTGGAGGTGGAAAAAATATTGGATTTGCTTTATTATATATGAGAAAAAAGGGAAAATTTGCAAAAAATCTTTAAAAAAATTATTTTTTAGTTTGTTTGCTTGTGTGGATTAGGTAGCCTTGTTGACGAAGATGAATATATTTGAAATTATGTGGTGATTTATGATATATGAATAGATTACATGTTTTGCCCTTGTTTGGGCTTCATAAGATTACTTTTTAGGGAAAAATATATTGTGGAATAGTAATTTTTTCGAGAATGTGTGATTAAAAAAGAAAGAAAAGTTTTTTACGTACAATATTATTTTATTAAAAATGTGTGGCTGAAAAGAAGAAAGAGAAAAATGCATTAAAATTAAAATGGAGTCCAAACAGGGATTTAGATTAATTGATTCTTATCCATATGAAATTTGATACTTTTTACACACATGAATGAAGTTTAGTTTTTTTGTAAAAGAATGAGTTGATTCATATGCTTGATAGATTGATAAAGTAGAATTTAGATGCTAAATCCAAAAAAATTACTACATTCTACATTTGTAGACCAAATTTAAAATAGTTTTGGGCTAATTGAATTGTTGTAGAAAGATATTGATATGAATGGGGATTTCATGTGTGTAAATTATTGTGTTGATTGTCTAAGGCTTACAAGACGAAAAATAAGTGAAAATCTTAAGTTGGGAATCGATTTTTGGGAATGAGTGTTCAATGAAGGACAATACACTAATTGTGACAAAAAAGGGAAAAAAAATGTCTTATTGTAAAACATCTATTCATAGCCTGTATTACTTGAGTGATTAATCTTACATAAATATCTAAAACATGGTACCCTATAGTCATGTGATTTGAAAGTCAAAGTTCCTTACAAGGGTTATTTAGAAAATCAAATGGAGAGAAGTCTGGACATAAAAAAAAAAAAAACGTATTACATGCTTTGATTAAGTCACAAACACTTATTTAAGAGAATTAGATCATTGAACAGAGATTAATAGCCTATCTGGATTTTGGAAGTTGAAGCAATCAAAAATTTGAAGAATCCTTATTTGTTAAAGTATTAACTTGCAATTAGTGGGATCCATTTAAACTTGAGAGAGTAAGGAGTTAGTATAAAAATTCAATTTTAGATCACACATTAAAGAAAGAACAAAATAAAATAAGTTTTGGGTGTTATGAGTGAAGAAATGACAAATTTGACCACCGAGAGCCAGGAATTGAATCAACTTTTGAATTTATAATGTTTTACTTTATTTTTCACACACACCATTTTGCACTGGAGAAATTGATATGTGTATTTGAGCCACATTATTTTAAAAGAATGTATTATGAAATAGTAGATTGATGGAGAATATGTGGTTGAAAAGGAAGGAAAAATTATTGATGTGATGGAAAATATTATTTTATTGAAAAATGTGTGGTTGAAAATGAGTAGAAAAATGAGAATGAAAAAAATAATATATACCAAACATGGGCTAATTTTAGTATTGTGACCTTAAAGTTGTTCATGAATTTAATACAATGATTTCAATTCTAAAACAAAACTGTAGATTATCTAACCAAAAATTTATTTGCATATTTGTTTGTTAAATTATGTTATGGTTTTATCAGAGAACAAATAAATGTTCAAATTTGGATATGTTTGATAAGTGTAATTTATACATTTATCCTAGGGATGGCAAAAAAATCCGACAAACCCGATACCCGCGGGGACCCGCCCCGAACGGGGAGAGGAAAACCCGCTTAAACGGGAAACGGGGCGGGGATGGGGCGGGGAATTATTCCCCGAGGCGGGGACGGGGCGGGGACAGGTAATGGGGTCCCCGCCCCGCCCCGTTAAAAAAAAAAATTTTTTTTTTTTTAAGAATTCAATACTTTAAATGAACATTTTCGTTAGTTCTAATAGAAAATAACAACTAAAATTATTTTTTTAAATATAATGAATATGGACAATAAAAATAAATTATCAAAAAAAAAAAAAAAAAAAAATTTAAACGGGGAATAAACCTACCCCCGCCCCCGCCCCAGCCCTGCCCCCGCCTTAAACGGGGAACGGGGCGGGGACGGGGAATGAATTTCTTAACGGGGCGGGGGACGGGGAGGGCATCCCCGCCCCCGCCCCGCCCCATTGCCATCCCTAATTTATCCGAACCTTTAAATAAAGAGATTTAGGAGTTCTTTTAATTAATCATGGCCTAATCTCATGTATATTCTATTTGTTAAGTAAAACTCGATGATTAGAAGTGAAATTGGAAGAAAGGAACAGAAAACAGTGAAGAAGGATGAAATCGGAAGAAACCTAAAGTTCATGGACTAGATTGCATACATTCAATAGTTGATTCGGACATAACATTGATGATTGGAAGATGTTTGGACTTAATGGGATGCAATTGAAAGATAGAGTAAAATATTTCAAGTGGACAACAAGTATAACACCTCAGCGCAGCAATAAAAAAAAAAAAAAAGGAACGTGGACAGTAGCGTAGTGCCTCAACGCTACACATAATCGAAAAAATGCAACAATTTCCTATTTGACACAAATTCTTCTTCAAATTTAATTTTGACGTGATTTTTACCCAATTTTTGACCTTTATAAATATCCAACATAATCGTTCACAAGAGACACCTCTCATACGTCATTATTCATATATTATCATCATAACAGAGAGATCAATCCATTATTCTTATGAAAATTAAAGGACAATTAAAAATTTTCAAGAAATTGGACATTCAACCTTGACTTTTCAAGATACAAGAAGAAAATATATTGGAGATTTATCCAAAAACCATTGAAAAGATTAAAAATTTCAAGATCAATCTTTATCTTCTAACGTTTTTAGTGCATGATTTCATGTTTGCATTTTTCATAAAAATATAGGAATGTTATATGAGATGATATATTTAATTGACATCAATAAATGCTTTTGATTAATTTAGGAACATTGATTAAGAAGAATATACATATATTTTCATGTTATTGAATCGCATTGAAATCAATTAATTAGAGGGGTTCGAAATCTTGGTAACATTCTCATCTAAATTTACTAAACTTCTATAATTTAATCACAAGAATTGTCAGTTGAATTAGTTAATAAGTATAAATTATTCAAACAAATTTGACTATTCGATTAGAGTTACAATTGACTTGACATTAGATTAAGTACATAGTTCTCGTGGGAACAACATTCCACTCATCACTTTACTACTTATTTGCGATTTCGTACACTTGCAAAAAAACAAACGATTTAGTTGTATTACACAATTTAGTTGTATGTGGGTGAGATGAGTGAATTGGAGGCTAGGTTTTTTAGTGCTGAAAATTGGGGACGCTTTATTGGGCTTAAAGAAGTTTATGGAGTCCTGGAACTCACATTTCACAATTAGTGATTTTGGTGAATTAATGGTTTTTCGCATTGTAAACTTTTTAATGATCGTAACTTGCCATATGAGATTTCCTTACGATACATTAGCAACGAAGGGAATGCAATCTTACGGGTGATAGATGGAGAGAAATGTCTAAAAAATGAGTGACCATTTGAAGCATTTTCAAGTTTGATGAGTAAATTATGATCAAGTATAAGTTGGATGAATAATGAAATATTGGTTTGATTGAGTTATAATTTTTAACAGTGGTAACTTCTCACGTAAAATTTTTCTGTTCGAGAATAAATTAACAGATTTTTTAGGGTGATGGATGTAGTGCAAATATAAAAAGTTCAATTAACATTGTGAAATACTTTGAAGTGTAGTGAGTAAAGCGTATCATGATATAAGTAGGGCTGTCAATGGATCAGATTTTGATTCGAATCCGATCTGAATTCGATAAAACTAATGGGAGATGGATTTAGAGTCTTAGTCCGATAACCCGATTAAGATCCAAATTCGATAATTTGTTAACTAAATGGAGCAAATATGGATATAGATCAATCCAATCCGATAACAACCCGAATCGAATTTTTATAATAATGATATATTATATAATAATATTATCATAAATCATTGGAAATACCTAGGCATGCAAAGAAGCTTTGAAAACTGAAATGGACCTTTCAAAAACCCAGTCAATGTATACGAAAAGACCTTTCAAGAATGAAAATAAAATTCTCAAAAACTTTTCCCCTCTGACCTTTGATATAGACTTCTCCCACTTCTCCTCTTCTATAAACCTCTTTTTTCTTTTCCCTTCTCTGCAACCTATATATACATTTTATTTGTATTTATATTTTGTCCATATATTCCATGGTCCGTGCGAGCATTTTCTTGTTCGAGTTTCAAAAGAGGTGACTTTCATTTCCCTTTTCTTGTTTAGAATCTTGTTATTTGAGGATATTTTTGTTTTGTTTTTTTTCTTGAAGCCTGTTAGCCAGCATTTTGTACACCTTTTCCCAAGTCTTGTCCAAGAAAAGTTCAAGCAAGAATTGACAAAGGGAAGCAAAAAATGAAATCACTGTTCTAAGTAAAATATATGCTTCTTTGATTTTTCAATAAATAAATAACATATATACAGATAGGAAATTTTTTTCAATAAATAAAATATATGCTTCTTTAATTTTTCTGAAATCTGTTTTTTATCAACATTGCAGACTCTAGTAATTGATGGAAAGCTTCAAAGTGCAAACATAGACGAGTTTATCGACCATGAATCTCTTGTTCATCCATCACTTTTTAATCTTCTAAAGTAATTTCTCCTTAAAAATATAATTTACAATCTTTATTAATCCAATCCTCTTTCAACTGGATTTTGTAATCTCGTTAAACCCCAAATTAGAATAGCCAAATTAAGAGGTGGGATCGAAGAAGTTTGGTGTTGTGTATATTTGCAGTAACTTTTTTATTACCTCTATATTCCAATTATTCATTATTGAATGAGAATGACAGATTTTGTCAAATCTTCAATTAGTATCTTCTTGCATTGTTGCATTCTTTCCCAATTTTCTCATTTCAATCTTGATTTCATGACTTTTCAAATACGCACAATGGCTGACAAGGCCGGTACTGAAGCAGAGAAAAAAGATGATCCTTGGAATGTTATACAAGTTGAAGATTCACCTACACCTTCTCTTAAGAGACGAAAATTGACATCCAAGGTATGGAATGATTTTGTAAAATTTAAATGGCCAAAAGGAAATGAGATTGCACAGTGCAAGCATTGTCGTAAAGAATTTGTAGGGGAGAGTGGTAAAGGAACTAGCCACTTAAAGAATCACTTGAAAATGTGTAATGGGAAAGGTAGTAGGGATATTGGTCAACAAATGCTATCCATTTCCAAAAGTTCCTTAGAGGCTGCCGCCATAATTAAAAATCATAAGTTTGACCAATTGAAAAGTATGATGGATTTTTTTAAGATGGTTATCGTGCATAATTATCCTTTTAATATGGCTGAACATGAATATTTTGAGATCTTTTGTAATAGTTTGAAACCAATGTTTAAACTTGTGTCAAGAAATACAGTAAGGTCTAATGTATTTGAAGTTTACAAAAGTGAGAAGGAGAAGTTATACAACCACTTGGAGAAACTTCCAGGTAGAATCACTCTAACTACTGATCTTTGGACATCTGATCATCAAGATATTGGTTATATATGCTTGACATCTCATTTTATTGATGATGATGGGGAATTGAACAAAAAAAAAAAAAATATTTGGTTATAGATGTATTAAATATCCTCATGATGTAGAAACACTTTTTAGATATATCACTGATATGATTTTGGAATGAAATCTGGAGGAAAAATTGTTCGCCATGGTGGTTGACAATGCTAGCGTCAATGATGCGATGGTAAGAAGCTTGAAAAGTTGGCTTTGTGACAATTCTGCTATACATTTGGAATGTGAGTTATTTCATGTGCGTTGTAGTGCTCATATTTTTAATTTGATTGTGCAAGATGGGTTAAAATTAATTGAAGAGTTTATTCATAAGGTTAGAGAAACTGTGAAGTATTTGAAAAGGTCTCCATATGTAACACATAAATTTACTCATGCAAAAAATCAACTTGAGGTGAAAGATAAGAATAATGTGAAGATGGATTGTTCTACTAGGTGGAATTCTACTTTTCAAATGATTAAAATTGCAATAGACATGAAAGAGGTGCTTTGGCGCTTAGAACAAATGGATCGTAATTATAAACTCTATCCAAGTGATGAAGAATGGAAAATTGCTAAAGTTCTATATGATTGCTTGAGAATATTTTATGATGCAACAAATCATATTTTCGGTTCTCATTTTCCAACATCAAATGTGTTTTTTCCTGATGTTTGTAAAATTCAACTATATTTATCTAAGTGGGAAATTAATGTGTATGATGGCTGACCCTATGAAACTGAAGTTTGTTAAATATTGGGAGGAGTGTTGTTTGGTATTAGCAATTGCTATTGTTTTTGATCCAAGATTTAAAATGGATTTGGTTGAATATTATTATGATAAACTTTATGGTGTTGATGCTCATACATATACGGAAAGAGTTTGTAAGGCCATATTTGACCTTTTCAATGAGTATGATGATAATCCATCTCAAGTGGAAGTAAGTCAAGAACTTGGTTCTAGTAGTGATCATGGTATGGAAGCTTCTCTAGAGGACCAATTGAGTGGGTTTGATTCTTGATCAATGCAATCTTGATCTTCTAATTTGTCATGTTCTTCTAAAAAGTCAGAGTTAGATAAGTACTTGGAGGAGCCACTATTTCCAAGAATTGAAAATTTTAAAGTTTTGAATTGGTGGAAGGTTAATAGTGCTAAATCTCCTACTCTTGGAAAAATTGCTGGTGACATATTAGCTGTTCCAGCAACTATCGTTGCGTCTGAGGCTGCATTTAGTGTTGGAGGAAGAGTAATTGATGATTTTTGTGCTTCATTGCTTCCAGAAACTGTAGAGGCTTTGGTGACTATACAAGATTGGCTTCCTTCCTTGAAAAAGCAAAGTAATTATGCTGATTATTGAGTTTGATTATATATATTTTTTCAAGTAGCTATATATTATTATTTATTCCTTACAAGTATTTAATTTGTAATGTCCTTGTAGAACTTGACATGAATGCTACAAACAAGGCCCCACACAACTAAAAGTAATGTTCCTTAAAGATTGAAATTTATGTAAGTTTTACTTATAATCTATGTTTTTAATTTCTTGAAATGATATCTATTTTATACACCTTTTTATTCTTAAATGTATTTTTTGTAGGTGTGGTGGAATGGTGGGTGATAGGAAATGAAGAAAGAGCCGTTCTAAACCTGCGTTGATTTTTTTTCTTAGTTTTTGTTGCTTACTTCTCTCAAGAACATTTGTTTGGTATGTATTCATTACAATATGTATATTTTGGTTCGTTTTAACTTGGTATTATCTTGTGAATTGTTCTTGAACATGCCAATTGCCATTTGCCAACACGTTAATATGGTTATTTCTTTATATTGTAATAAAAACGAAGTGTAAAATATTTCAGATCTTATTATCGGATCGGATATCCGATAACATAGCAAATCGGATATGGATTTAAAAATCAAATATCCTTCGAATTATCGGATTGGATCGGATTCGTGAATTATTCTTATCGGATCGGATATGGGTAGATCCGGTCCATATCCGATCCATTGACAGCTCTAGGTATAAGTTGAGTGACTATTGAAACATTGAGATCATTAAAATTATATAATTCACTTGAAAATGATAAAAACTTCTTTATAATTGTCTTGTATTTCTTCTTCTTCTTTTGTTTTATTGTATATTCTTCATCTCTGCATTTACAAATTTACTTTAACTAAAGTAAAGATATAGGGATCTTTTTAATTAACATGTTTTCAAGTAAGAATTGTACTTAAACTTATACAAGCGAAAATGAGAATTATTATAAATAGAAAAAAATCAAAATGAAGAAAAGAAAAAACCTACTATCCTCATCTTCACCATGTCCATTAGATGTCTAATGTTTTAATTAATGAAAGATTGACGGCAATATTGTAAAAAAATTTCACCAAACAAAGATTGAGAACTTTTAGTGTAATTAAGTCATTGTTTGAGTCACATTAAAATTCTCATTCTTCTACTCATTTTCAACCACACATTTTTCAATAAAATAATATTTTCCATCACATCAATAACTTTTCCTTCTTTTTCAACCACACATTCTCCATCAATCTACTATTTTAAAATACATTCTTCCAAAATATTGTGACTCAAACACACCTTAAGCATTTTTATACAATAGTAGTACAAAAGAAAATTGTGATAATAATATAACCATCCTCCTAATTGTCAAATTGGAATATGTCGCAACACTATCAAAAATTATAAATTATAAGTTAGGGATGACACTGTCAAAGAGAATATAGGTTGGGATAAGGTCGTCACTGAACTGATTTTTTGAGGACTAGTAATGTAATTTTCTTCTGATTGAGATTCTTATTGAAGGACACGTAACAAATCTCAGAGATATACCTGCTGCCTTCATTTTCTCCTCTTACCAGTCCTTTTGACTAAAACCTCCCACAGACAGCAGCTGGAAATCGATTGGAAGATAGAATGGCCGATCGTTACTTCCCCAATGTAATGCCAGACTTTGTAGCAGAAAACCCACAAATAATTGAAGAAAAACAGCACGAGATAATTCCTCAAGGCACTCAAGATTCACTGTTAAAGCTCCTTTCACTGCCTCACTCCATTCTCTCCGAGCAGCTCAAACGCACTGCTCTTGATCTCAAAGAAACAGTTATATTTTGTGAAAGAAAACTTCTTCAAGCTGGTTTAGAATTGCTCTGTATAGTTTATGAAGTTTTGTGCTTTCCGTGTACAGATAGTGGTGGAGACATGGGGTCTCAGTGGGCAACGTGTGGAAGATTTTACTCTGTATTGTGGTTCTCTAGGGACTGCCTTTTTGCTGTTCAAGTCTTTTCAGGTGACCAATAACAAAAATGATTTGAACCTGTCTTCTGAGATTGTCAAGGCATGTGACGCAGCTTCTCTCCATTCTAGGTCTCTCTCTCTCTCTCGTTTTTTTTTAGCAGCAATTACTATTAGGGATTGAAATTTCTGAATATTCATTTGGGGTGAGGGGGGTTAAGTTTGTTAGGTTTTAATTATGTAATTGACAATTCTTTGAACAAAAGGGACTTAATTGTAAATGATGTAAAAAGTCAAGAGTAATGTGCGATTAGATGAAAATATGTTTATTATGTCTAGGTTTCGAATATGGCAAAAGAAAGAACATGAGGCCTGGATTTTTGCTAGACTGCCACTATGGATTGGCTCGAGCGTCAAAAATAGAACCTCCAACGCTCGACTGTCGCGCTCTGCCTTAGCTAGAGCGACAGGGTTGTTTGGGAAATTTTATTTCACGATTTAAAAGCTTTTTTTCTGCCCATTACTTTTCTAACATACCTATAAATATAAAAACACATCTGAATGTGAAAAATAAGGTTGATAATTGAGGGAGCTTCATCAGAGAGTATTCCTACATATTTATACTTTCAACCTTCATCTTGTGAGTTTGTTTTTGGTGAGAAAAATATCAATTTCGTAATCTAAATACCAAACTGTTCGTTCCTCCACATCTGTCAGAGTTGTTGAAAATTGAGGGAAGTTGACTGAAGTTCCAGACGTTGAAGAACGCGGTGTTTTTCGTGGATCCACAGGAGATAAACGATTTCACAAAATTAGGAGTTGCTGCAGGAGAGCTTTATCTAGGAGAGCTTTGGAAACTGCAGGTAGGAGTGGTGCAGGAGTACAGAATTCAGGAAAGCTGTTGGAATTGTAGTCAGGAGATCAGGTAGTATGTGTCGTCATCTAGACTGGTAGATTGTAAGTTACAAATCGTTTCTAGTGGATTGTTGACTGGCAAAGTGTCCGTAGTTTTTACCCAATTGGGGTTTTCTCGTGATCATACCGCGTGTTCTTACTGCGTACATTATTAATTATATTAACTGCGGTATTTAAACATAAGTTAAATTGACTTGTATGCTTAATTATCTAGAGATAATTAATTGCTGACATGTTGCTAATTAATTAATATTTTTAATTCCATATAATATACCCATTGACCCCTTTAGGTAATGTTAGGGTCGAACTACGTAACTTTCAATTGGTGTTAGAGCTTTAATTCGATTACTGACCCTTTATAACATCTAGATGAGTCAGTCGTTGTCTGTGCCTCCGTTTTTCGACGGAAGCAAATATGCCTACTGGAAAGTTCGAATGAGAGCCTTCCTTAAATTTTTGGATGAACGTATTTAGATTAACGTTCAAAATAGGTGGGCTCCACCTTCAACAACCGTTGCTGGTGTAGTAACACCTACTGTCATCTCTATATGGACTACAATTAACTTAGATGAATGTAATTGGAACAGTAAAGCATTATATGCTCTGTTCATGGTTGTGTCTGTTGAAGAATTTAGGAGAGTCGATGTGTGAAATTACCAGGAAGTTTGGAAACCACACCCATGAGGGAACTAAAACGGTTAAAAATTCTAAACAGCATATGTTAACCAATAGGTTTGAAGAGATTAGGATGAAGGTCGATGAATCGTTTGATGAATTCTATGCGAAGTTGAACGACATAGTTAATTCGAGCTTTAACTTAGATGAAAGGATTTCTGAGTCCAAAATCGTTAGAAAAGTCCTAATATCCCTGCCCGAGAGGTTACTACGATAGAAGAAAGTAAGGACTTAGATGCTATTCAGATAGAAGAACTCGTAGGATCTTTTCAAACTCATGAACTCACTGTTTCTCAACCTAAAAAGGTTAAATCCATCGACATGAACACCATTAGAAAAGAGGAGAGTGAGTCTACTGATGCCGAGTTAAATCCATCGACATGAACTCACTGTTTCTCAACCTAAAAAGGCTAAAGCTTGCTATAGCGGTCAATTTAGTCGTTTAATGGACAAGAATCTGCACATAAGATGTATTTTACAAGAAAAGTGATATAAAAAATTACATGCTCATATCCAGGGGGAGAAAATAAAATTAGTCATGACCTTGAGCTCATTTTCAGGTCCTCAAATTTCATTTGGGTTTGAATTTCGTTAGTAGAGATCATACTTACTTAATAGTGATGTTTGTGTCATTTCTCACAAATTTAAGGTTTGAAGTTATTTTCACGAGAAAATACTGACACTTTATATGCATGAGTCACTTTTGCACTTTAGGCACTTTATACGCATGAGTCACTTTTACACTTTATTCCATTTTGAACTTAATTGAGTACGTGGGAAGTTGTTATTGATAATGCTTGACTTTTGAATACATGCAGGGTTATGGTCATCAGGTTGACAAGAGCTTAATTTGCTTAATATTAACTATTATTGAGAAAAGAAATATTTGCTTAATTTGTTCAATTTAAGTATTAAAAAAAAGGTGATATTTTTCTTTATTTTCAAATATTTAGAGCTATTTTTGTCAACAAGTTTTCATTGGCTTATCGCTAAACCTTGCTCGAGCGACAGCACCAGAAGCTGCCTCGCTCGCTTATCGCTAGACTCTCGCTCGAGCGACAGACCTTAAATTTGAATTTTAAGGTTATTTTTCAGGGGTTTCACGCATTTTTCCCAATTTTTTCCTTGACTTCTCCTAAATCTTCATCAACCACACCAAATTGGAGGCTTACCTACTTATTAAACACTTCGGCCCTGTTTGATTGACAAGATTTTCCATGGAATTAGGAAAATTTTTTCCGTTTTCCACTTTTTGCGCTGTTTGATAGCCTAAATTTTCCACGGAAAATATTTTCCCACTTCCTCCGCCACGTCAACTTTTTCCCACTTTTCATTGAAAATATTTCCCACGTTTTAGGTGGGAAAATATTTTCCAACCAGCTGCTCGATTTTTTTTTTTTGCCATGGAAACAAATGTCATAATCAATTGTAAATTTTTTTTTCACTTTAATGGACAATTTTCATGTAAAACAAAGTCAAACGAATACTAAACTTTGATGAAAAAATGATTTTTTAGGAAACAATTTTTTTTTCCTTTTTTTTTTTACTTTTTGGCAATGGAAACAAATTTTATAACCAATTGTGGAAAAAAATATTACTTTAATGGACAATTTTCATGTAAAACAAAGCCAAACGAATAGAAAATTTAAAAATTTTTCGGGTGGAAAATTATACCAATCAAACACATTTGAAATCATTTTCCCTACAAAATATTTTCTAAGAAAATCTTTTCCCTGTAAAACATTTTCTTTCCACCCATTTTCCACCCTTGCAATCAAACGCACCCTTCAAGTCATTCATTGCACGTGGTGTTTCATCAAAACTTCGAACTTAAAGGTAAATTTGGAAAAACTTGGTTTTTTCTCATTTTTGCATTGATTTTGGAATGTTTAGATTTTCGCCCATTATTGCTTCATTTTTTGGCATTTGTCTTTATGTTTCGTGATTATCTTGCCACATTATCACGTATTGCACAATTTGCACTCATATTTGGCTTGTTTGGTCCCTTTTTGGCGGGCATTGTGGTGTTTCTTTTGCATGTATCATTTTTAGCCTTTCTTGATTTGGATAGATGTTGATGGTTACATTGCATGTTGTTGATTAGAGAATTGGAGTTGTGGAGACGTTGGGTGCTTGCTTATCATTTTCGGCATATTTTTGCTTGATTGTGAGAGTTTGTTTTGTTGATTTTTATTGTTGTTTGAGCTGTGGATCGTTATTGGTTTGTGATGGTGGTGTTTTTGGTTGGAATGGTGATTGTGGTGGCGTTTTTAGTTGGAGTGGTAATTGAGTTGGGTGCATTGTACCCACATTTGATCACATTGCGGTTTGCGGTTTAGTTGTATTGGTTTGGAGTGTCGGGTTGGTGGTTCGGAGTGTGCATTATGTTTTGTGCATTGCGGTTGACGTCAGGACTGACGTCCCTACGTCATGACATCACGTCCCTGCGTCATGACATCACGTCCCTGCGTCTTGACATCACGGCACACCTCCCGTCTTCACGTCACCTACTTCTAGACATCACTGCATGTCGTTGTGCATTCATGTTAGGGCACGTTGCATGTTACCTTATATGCCTCGGTTTGCGTGCATTCATGCATCTCATGCATATCCTGCGTCAGTATCTCTTTTATCGAGGTTTTAATACTTTTGATTCAATTCTTTTTAGATGCTGCCTAAGAGAGCACGCACAGCCGCTTCCACTCCTAGTTCCTCCACTTCCTATAGTAGGATTAGGTTCATCTCGGCTGTCGCCCAAGACACTTTTGGGTCGCAGTTTTCTCTTCGTCCTATTTTATTTGAGCGCGAAGTCATCATATCTAACCTATCCCCCGATCTCGCCGCTATCTTCTCTTCTCGGGGTTGGGAACCTTGTTAGTAGAGTTAGTCCCTCCATCGAGTCTTTTGGTTCAAGAATTCTATGCTAACATCCATGATGTTAGTGGGTCGTCTTTTTGGGTTTTTCTTCGGGGTAGGACTATTAAGATTACTCAGGATGTTATTTCGAGTCTTATTCATATTCCTCGAGTCGTTCATCCCCTATTTCCCTACTTAACTCCTAATACTATACTTGCAGGCTCTTTAGTCCGTTCGACGGTGTTTAACACACCGTTGGAGGGAGGTTTAGGTGCGATTCGCACTGGATCTCTTCCGATCGATCTCCAGATTCTATTGCGCATCGTGTATACAAATCTTTGGCCTGTGTCTCACACTTCTTCATTACCTATGGAGAATGCTCTTTTTCTGTACGCCCTACTGCGTGGCGATTCTATTGATTTGTCCTCTTTCATTTGTCAGCAGATTTTGCGGGAGTTTCGTGTCACGGGGACGAAAGTGGGGCTGTCTTATGCTTGCATGAACTATAGGTTAGTGACAGCCTTAGGAGTTAGTTTTTCGGAAGGGGTACCGCGGTGGGTTTCTCGGCCGATTGGCCATACTACCATTGTCTAGAGTCAGTCACATGCGTCATCTAAGCCAGCACAGCCCGTTGACCCAACTGTGCCGGCTGATCCTATTGATGACCTCATTTCTTTTGACCCCTTGGATTTCCGTTCGTTTTCTACTGCTCGCCCCGTCGACTTCGGCTTCGGCCTTTCCTCCTTCAGCGTCAGTTCCTCCTCCTTCCGAGCCAGTATCTTCTGCTCCCATTGACCATTCGGTTGCTCTCATGGGACAGATGACCGTGCTGATCTAGCAGCAAGCTCGGATGATGGCGGATATCACACATCTGCGTGCTGTTGGCTATATTCAGCATGGACTTCGATGGATTCGCCGTCATTGGGACAACGATGCTAATTCCGAGGAGATGACGGATTCAGATGATGTAGCCGGCGATTCCTAGTATCTAGGTTTACCCCTTGTCATTTTGTGACCAAAAATGGGAGTAGTTAGGTTCAATATTGTCAGATAATACGTGTTGTCGTCTAGGCTGGTGGACTGTAAGTTTCAAATTGTTTATAGTGGATTATTGACCGGCAAAATGCCCGGAGTTTTTATCCAGTCGGGGTTTCTCCGTGATCATACCGTGTGTTCTTACTGCTTTCATTATTGATTATATTAACTGCGGTATTTAAACATAAGTTAAATTGATTTGTATCGCTTAATCATATAGAGATAATTAATTGGTGACATGTTGCTAATTAATTAATATTTTTAATTCTGCATAATGTACCTATTGACCCCCCTCTAGGTCATGTTAGGGTCGAACTTCGTAACTTTCAAAATTTTGAAGTGATAAGTAAATGCTAATTACAAGACCCGTTTAGGTGGCACTAAGTTTTATTAAACGAGAGGAACAACTAAATGAGTCACTGAGTTTACCTTTCATTGAGCCCATTTCTTACACTTGGACACTTAGACCGGTAGACCGATGCTAGATAAGATTATTCTAAAATGATATCGGTGAGAAAAACTTCAGTTAGGTGGTATTATATGTACACTTAGTATGATCAACAACTCACATCACGACATTTTAGACATCCCACCATGCAGCGATCGAGGTGTCATGTCTTGAGTGGCTGATTATACCACGTGTTGACCTTGGTTTCTGCACGGTAATGTGACCAATAGATACAGATACTGACTTCACTCATGTCTACACGTATGGCTCCTGTACACTTGAACAAATTGTTAGAATCGTTAAAAGTATGGGACCTTTTCTAGAAGTGAGGGAGGCGTCTGCAAGCACTCTGATGGTCAACTCAGTCAACTTGTATAGATATATTTGAGTGTGGGACGTGCAAAAGACGAGCCATAATATTGTTCGGGCACGAGGGTTTATGAGATAGTAAAATGAGATAGCAATATTACTATTTGGAGTGTAAAATTGCATTATCTTTAAATGACAGTAAGTGTGAGTACTTATAATAGAAGAGGTGGAATGGTTATCGTTGAATAAAAGGATACATGTCCTTATCTTGATGGTAGAGGCGCCTTATCATATGGTTCATTCCATTCATCCTAAGCTCTGAGGCATTAAATGACTCTAAAAGTAGTCGCCCTACGGCCTAGGCTTGAAAAGTTTATTTGATAGGATGGCTATTACAGAGAGGTTACATCAATATAATTCATTGAAAATCTTGTGTGAATCTTATGTGGAGGATCTTCTAGGGGAGGTGCCTCATACGTCAGAATACTATTTGCTTCGGATTGATGCTGAAGCGTGGTGCATCGCTTCACCTCGTCCATGAAGGGTTCGACCTCTATATGGGAGTTCGAAAGAGTTAATCACTTCGGCTACTGAGGGGTCTTGGATAGGCTAAGTAGAATAGTGATGTAGAGTGAGAGCCTTGGTTCACTTATTACATGGTTGCCACATGGCAGTTTCTTGAAGCCTTGTTGGATGAGGCGGAACAATAGCCTCCGAAGTCAAGGTATGAATATTTATATAATATATGGACTTTTAGGTTGAGGTTCATTACCTATATGTGGTGATTTGACATTGGAGTAGTGATGCTTTGGCTTAGAGTATTTTGTTTTAGCTGAACTTATGCTATTGGAGTGACCCTTTAGTTGTGGAGAGATAATGTAACACAATAATCCTCTAATTTGAAGCATGGACATCTATATAATGTGTGGATTGCAGTGTTGATGGTTTGTGAAGACCATTTGTGGTAGCTTGTGCAATCGTAAGTGATCTAGGGTCAAAGCCCTTACTTGAGGGCGAGGCCTTGAGGTGTAAGCAGCATTGATGAAGCTGAGGTGATGTAAAGGCGAGGCCCTTGCTTGAGGATGCGGACATGAATGAAGTATAGCCAGCTTTTGATGAAGCTGAGTTCATGTAGAGGCGATGCCCTTGCTTGAGGATGTGGATATGAAATATAGCCAGCTTTTGATGAAGCTGAGTTCATGTGGAGGCGAGGCCCTTGCTTGAGGGCAAGGCTCTGAAATACAGCTATCTTTTGATGAAACTAAGTTGTTGTAGAGGCGAGGCTCTTAGACTTAGGTAGCTTTTGATGAAGCTGAGTTGTTGTAGAGGCGAGGCCCTTGCTTGAGGGCTGTGCTCTTAGACTTGGGCAGCTTTTGATAAAGTTGAGTTGTTACGGTTGTGGTTCTTGCCTCTGCCTATAAAAAGGGATCCTTAGCCATTTTTACAATTTCTCTACTTTTTCAAAATTAGAAATTTCAGAGCTTTTAAACTTTCAAGTATTTTCCTGGAAAGCATAAACTACTCTCCAATGAGTTACATAACATTTCTGTTCGAGCATTTGCCGGAATTTCCTGGTTTAGGTAATTTTGATGTTTATATGAAATCCATTCTTCATTCTTTTCAAATGTTTTTTTTCAAAACCATTCGAAATGGCTTCTAGTTTAGAGAAAGCTATGGCAGGTTCTTTTGGGGGTGTGGATGGTAGACGAGATGTTATCCGAACAGATGAGAGAGGCGATGGGGGACCCCATAGCTCTTGGATGATGCAAGAGGGTCCCTATAGTATGAAGTGGGGGTTGTGAGGTAGGTCATGGTGCAGGAGAAACTTTAGGTATATGTCGACGACAAGTTAGTGTAGCTAAGTTGCTTGACTTGTGGAGAATGCGACGTTGCAGATTGATCTGTAGATAGCTGGAAGTCACTATATGGGTGGTGGTGATCGACGAAGATCTCGACAGCGATGGGTGTTGTTGCTTTTGTGTTGGTGGTACTGTGACGTTGAAGATGATGGTGTGGTTCGAAGGGTGGGTAGGTCACGACTTGGGGGGGGGGGGAGATGTGGTTGGCCAGCGAGTTGTGGTTGGTGGGCGTGCGCAATTAGTGGTCTAATGGGTATGTGTTGTTGGGTAGTTATTTTACAGTTACTATGGTTGGAGGAAGTGGCGGTGGTGATCAGCGGTAGAAGAGGAGGCGGCGACGAGCATAGCCATTGGTGTTAGGTGTTGCGGTTGCTGGCGAAGATGGGGTTGGCAGCCAGGATTTGGGGTAGGTTTTTAGGTTAATTCGTGTCTTGGGCTTGGGTCTTATGGTCAGTCAATTTAATTATTTATGGGCTTGTATTGGCTAGGCCATATATATGAAGTGTGGGTATAGTGGATATTGTGTATATGTTATTATGGGCTTATTGGGCTGTTGAAGGATCTCTCCGACCAACCAATCCAATCCCCTATTTTAGTGACATCTGTGTTAGGTTGGCCTAGGGGATCATTAATTAGTCGAATGAATCGGGTTATGGGTATTGTATATTGGTTGTGGGTTGGGTTAATGGACTTGCTGGGTGTGGGATTTGTGGTTTTTCATATATTACAATTGGGCAGTTGAAGATTTATTGGATAAACACCAAAGAAACTTTTGAACAGCAACAGCAATGCAGTGAACGAAAATGAATTTTAATTTTAATTTTAATTTTTTTGCACTTTTTTTTCGTTCTTTTAAACTACTGTAACTAAATTCAATAACATATGACCAATCTGTTACATTTTTTTTTTTTTCGGATTTTTTTCACTAACTAAAAAGAGGAAAAAGCGGCTACTGCGATCGATACGAATTCTTGTATATTGTGTTGTTATATGGTTTTTTTTTCTTTTGCATATTATAGGGCTTGGATAGATGGTGAAAGGCGGCGGTGTGTATATGGATTGGATGAAAGCATTTGGTGAATTTTTTGATTTGAGAAGGTGTAGGCCAAAGGAGGACAAATCGCCCTGATGTCAAATTGACGCTAGAGCGTATAATTTGTTGACGAACAAGAAAAAATGAGGTGCAAAAAAAGAAAAGAATTGAGGGCAAAGGAAATCAATTTTTATTCATATATTCAAGGGTTAAATATTACAATGTATAAGCCTTTTATCTATAGTACAAGAAAGTGAAAGAAATTAATCAAAAGAACCTCTAATAAATTAGAATCTTATCGAAATATTCCAACTAATCTAATATAATCTAAATAAATATAGTTTAAATCTGTCAAGGATATTGAATAAGATTACAGAGATCGTCAAAGATTGAGATTATATTTACTTTCCTTTTAGTGTAGGTTTACTTTCCTTAGTAGTTGATTATGTAATCTTTCCTTTTATGTTTATTTCCTTCTACAGTTATTTGTAACCTTATAAATAGGGTCTTCTACATTGTAATATTAACAAGACAATATAATACAATTTATATTTCTTGACATGGTATCAGAGTTGTTACGATCCTAAACACTTCAATCTTGAATTTCGTTCCCGGCGAGCGGCCTTGAGCCGCTCGTCCAGCTAACAATTTTGTCTTTCTTCTTTTGATTTTCTTTTCTGAGTCATCATTGTTGTAGACTTCAACTTGGCCCAAATCGTTTTTCTTTTCTTTTCAGTTTGGTTGAATCAAGTCTCAAGGGTATATGAGAACTATATATAAATTGAAGTTTTGATGTCTTGCTGGACCCGTCAATAAAAAAAAAAAAAAATTGAATTCCTTCACCAGTTGGGAAAGTGCAGACTACTCCGGGTTATTGCAGGAAGCTGTCCAGTTCCATTTTGGGTTCAGTTCTGGGATAATTTCCTCTCTCCTATAGCTATACTTTGTATCTCTTTTCTGCCTTTCTTCACCCATTTTTGTCCAGACTAGCTGCACCCAAGCTGTGTTAACTTCTTTCCAACAACAATGGGGAAGAAGAAAACGGCCAGAACAGTTTGCAAACTTCCAGTAACAATAGTTTGGTGCAGTGTCTTGGCTTATGGAATCAGTGGGAACGGTATCTGATTTTTCCTTCACAGGTAAGAATTTTTTTTTTTTTGTGGGTGGTCGGCGTTGAATCTGAGATTCTCCAGCGTTTCTGTGAATGCGGGTTCTTTGTGGGCGGTGTTACTGTGTGTGCAATCGGTGGAGATCAGGCTGTGGTTATTGGCGGCTCCATCTCTGTGTGTGGCATGTGGGTTTGAAATCTTTGAGGCTGTGTGTGGGTTTGGCCTCGACGTGTGGAGTGTGCTCTGTGTGAGAAGCTGAGTGTGGGCTCATGTTTAGTGTTTATTGGGCTGCTGGACTTGGGCCAATAATTAATGGGCTATTATTTTTTTTTTTTTAGTTTGCTATAGTTTTTAGGTTATGGAATTTTGGGCTTATTATTTTGGGTTTGCAATGACTGCTAATAAAAAAAAAAAAAAAAATTGTTGTGTGGTTTTGGATTCTCATAGGAGGTTCATCATTGAGTTTTTTGGTGTAGGCTGTTTTGTGGCCTTTCTTCCACCTGCAGCATCTGGAGTTTTGGCCGGTGTTTTGGCGTGTGTCGGCGCACGTCGTGAATTTCTTTTGGAAATTCTTCTTAGGGAGTGTGAGTTCTTGTCGTTTCTCGTAGTATTTTTGGAGTGGTTGAATCTTCAATTCTCTTTGGTCACAACTCAACCTTTCAGGTGTGGGTTTCTTCTGGTCGTCCACGGTTGACTGATTTTGTCAACGTGTGACTCTTCTTCGGTGGTTTCTCGTTGTTCCTTTAGAGCATTCTTGGAGTGTTTTTGGAGTAGTTCTTTATTGTTCTTGGTCTCTCGTTGTCAGTCATTTTCGTCGTTGGTTGCTTTGATTTGGATTTTTTCTTCGTGGGCACAAGTATCGTCATCGTTGTCAGTTCATGATTGCAAATTGATACTTTTACCAGCATCAATTTGAGGGGGGATGTCAAGGATATTGAATAAGATTACAGAGATCGTCAAAGATTGAGATTATATTTACTTTTCTTTTAGTGTAGGTTTACTTTCCTTAATAGTTGATTATGTAATCTTTCCTTTTATGTTTATTTCCTTCTACAGTTATTTGTAACCCTATAAATAGGGTCTTCTACATTGTAATATTAACAAGACAATATAATACAATTTATATTTCTTGACAAAATCAAACTCTGCTTTAAAATCCTTACTAAAATCTATCTCTATCTTTATTCTTGTCTTGATCGCCATCAAGAAGAAAGCAAAGAGGGAGAGAAGAGAAAGAAGTCATGCTATCAATTCCGATTACAATTGGGAAATCTAGAGTCCCTAACTCACAAAAATATTCACAAATACCTGCACCTAGATTTTGCTCTGTTTACGAGTTAAGCAACTATCACCTAGGAACTGGAGTAACTTAATTTAACAATATCTCTGTTGTTAACAGCCCCCTCAAACTTATAGTAAGATCCAAGGCTCTAAGCCTGTGTTCGGATAAGCGAAAAAGTTATAAGTTCATTTTTTTCATTCCGTCAAAGTCAAACATTAATTTCAACCACATATTAATAAATACTAATTTATTTTTCACACGTTTCGCGGGACCCAATACTATTTCTCCTAAAAAGCTTCTAATGAGCTTACATGAATGGAGGCTAAATTTGTATTGTAACAGTGGGAACTTTGAGCTGGAGATAGAAAGGATTTGCTGAAGTTGTATCTTCTTTTCTAATAGCTTCTATTGCACAAAATATAGATCTAGTTCCACATGCTTGGTCCTGGCATGCAACGCATGATTTTATTTAGCTGCAAGCTGGACATTTGACTAGTTATTGAACTAAATAGCAGGGGATTTGGAAACTGGAATTCTTAACATCCTAAAAAGAAAGCCAGCCTGGAATAACTAGAGTAGAGGGCCTTTCACAAGCAGATTCAAAACTGTGTTTTTTGCTATACCTTCTTTCTACCAAACTGATACCTCATAAACAAAGGGAGAAATTTATACTGGTGTTTCTGTTCATATATGGGCCGCAGAAGCAATATCCTTCGACAATAGAATTCCCGCTTTTGTGATTCATTTCTGGGATGATAACTAGCCGAGTTCTACTACAACATTAGCCGATCTCCTATATTCATCCCCCATACAAGATCTGGATATAGTTGGCTGCTTTCCTGAGTATCAAGAAACTAAATTAGAGCCAAGGAAAACACAATACCCTCAAGTGGACCTTCGATTGCTAGGATCACTCACCAGTTAGAACTCGGCATCCCAATCTCCACCAGATTCAGGTGGCAGATTGTGTGAGGTGAAGTGCAAAGTTAGCCTGCAAGTACCTGAGTATCGTCTTTACTGCCTACCCGTGGGAGTTGAGTAGTCATGCATAAGTTGGCACATCGCATGTTAGCCTTGCAAAGGAGATCTTTAATATGTTGATTGGGATAAATGAAAGCCTTCTTTTGTGAGATTTTTCATTCTCCAGATAATCAATGTAGCCTAAATCTTTGAGGGAAAATGTGCCGTTTAGATGGTTAAGAAGGCGTTGCACTAACGTTTCATATTTCCCGTCACCAAGATATCTTCCACATTTACTAATACAACAACTAAGGTGTTAGTTGTAGCGACATTAACAGGGTATGATCTGCTTTGGCTAAGACATGGCCAGAAGCTAAATGAGCTAGATGCAATTTGTCCAAACCATTCCCTAGGGGTTTCAATCTATATGATGACTTGGGTAACTTGCAGACTAGGTTAGGCTGTTTGGGATCAGTAAATCCTGGGAGTTGCTCCATATATACCTCTTCTTATAATTTCCCATTGAAAAGCATGCAGTTTATGTCCAATTGTCAGATAATCCCATGTCTTGCTATAGCACCAGTTAGTATTGCCCTGAGGTGTTGGAATTGACTATAGGATTGAATGTTCTGTTGAAGTCAAAACTGGCTACCTCAAGGAACCCTCGGCCAGCAAGCGTGTCTTGTACTTGTTCTGGGTACCATTTGGATGGAAACATCCACTTGGTACTCAAGTACGACAAATTGGAAAGGTCGGGAACTCTGGTGTAACTTTCCCAATTTGAAAAAATGGGAAACCAAACTACATTTTTCAACTAAAATTAAAATGCAGTGATTGTGCATTGTGCTTTGGATGTTGCAAAATATTGTTTCAGTTCCTTTAAGAAAATTGTTATTTAGTAGGGATGACAATTTGACCTGCCAAACCAGAGACCTGACGTGCCCCAATTTTAAGTTATTTTTTTCAAAAGATTCAAATTTTAATTAAAATCACTTTAGCCATAAACCCCATTGATTACCAAACCTACTAACCTAATTCCCAAATTACCGTAGAATTTATAGGAAAAACTTTGAAAAGATTAACGAAAATATAGAGGGGACAGGAAACGGGACAGGGGATCGCTAACATCCTTGGCTAAAAGGATTAACGAAAATATAAAGGGAACAGTAAATGGGGTAGGGGACAGCCAAAATCCCCAGTGGGGTGCCCCCTTCCCGCCTCGTTGCAATCCCTATTCTTTAGGTTTCTTTAAGAATTAAAAGGACGATAGAAATCAAGGTATGAAAATCATAATAAAGTGCAGAAGTTAAAAAGGTTAACGAAAATATAAAGGGGACAGTAAACGGGGAGGGGGATAGCCAAAATCCCCAGCGGGGTGCTACCTCCCTGCCCCAGCGGGGTGCCCCCTTCCCGCCTCGTTGCAATCTCTATTCTTTAGGTTTCTTTAAGAATTAAAAGGACGACAGAAATCAAGGTACGGAAATCATAATAAAGTGCAAAAGTTTGTGGCTTTATTGATATAATTTATTTTTAACTTATAGGGAGTTTTATATATTCCTTTCTTAAGATTTCAATTTCAAAATGATGTGGTAAGGAAAAGGGCACTCACGATTGAGGTTGGGTGGTTCTACTTGAGAGAGATTGTATCTTTATCTTACATTTTTGTTTGACTCAATGTACTTTCTAGAATTTTCTTATGAATGATGTGATGTTGTTAGGGATGTGACATTTATGTGTGGGAGAGCTGGGGTCTGTGCACTTGGTGCTGTGGTGGCAAGATACAGGGATGATGATCAGCTCCTTCAATATTATTTGACTCAATTTAAAGAGGTTAGTCTAGATTGCTGCTGTTGATTTTTTAGGATATTTCTTTTTCTTTGATATAATTAAATAGAGATATTTGATTGTGGAAGCAGATAAAGCTGTCAAAAGATCATCCTAACGAGTTATTGTATGGTCGAGTTGGATACTTATGGGCTTGTTTATTTATCAACAAGCATTTAGGCAAGGAAACAATTCCATCATCGTCCATGGTAAGACAGTTGTCGAAATTATCGTCATCGTCAGTGTTATAGTAATGTAAAAAGCTCCAACTTTTTGACGGAAATTAGATAATTCTTCAATATGTACCAGGGGTCTGTTGTGATGGAAATTCTGAATAGCGGAAGAAAACTGGGTGGAAAGGGAGGAAGTCCATTGATGTTTGAATGGTACGGTGAGAAATATTGGGGAGCGGCTCATGGGTTAGCAGGAATCACACATATGTTGATGGATTTTGAATTGACATCAGATGCACGTGAAGATGTCAGGGGAACTCTTAAATACATGATCAAGAATCGATTTCCTGGTGGGAACTACCCTGCAAGTGAAGAAGATACGAAGAGAGACATTCTTGTCCATTGGTGTCATGGAGCTCCTGGGATCGCCCTCACTCTTGTCAAAGCAGCTGAGGTAATGCTGCCACTTCAGTGCAAGTATAGTTGCCTATAGAATTTGAAAGTGGCTTAGGTATACAAAATACCCCCCCAGCCCATTGCCATGCCTACTGTGGCTGACACTTTTTGATGAAGTAGTTGTCTTTGGTCATGTACCTGCATTTTTTTTTTTGGGCTTCTATGGATCTCTTATTTCATATAGCAGCTTCGTGTTATCTTCCGATAATATACCTTTTAGTATGGAGTTAGAGGGATGAATTTCATTGGTGGATTTGTTGATTCTAAATGCGTTGGATATCTCATTAACAAGAATTTGTTAAGAGAGGCTAACTTCACTTTTTCATTCACTTCCAAATTATTAGCTTACTTTCTCGCTTTTAACGTACTGAACTTGTAACATTTTTGCAGAAGCATATTTTTCCTTGAAGTGGTTTGTAACCAAGTGTATGGGAAGGTGCAAAGCTTTATTGAACCAAAAATCGCAACATCTATGAGTTCATAATGTTGATTGATGTTAGGAAATTTTGTTCATTCTGCATTGGCATTGTGATGCAACAAAACTGTGAATCTCTGCTGCTAAAATCTTGTAGTTTCATGTTGCACTAAACTGAATTTTGGCATTGCATTTGTTTTTCTTTTTTCTCCATGTAATGTATTTGTTAATTGTGTTGCTAACAAATTCCTCTAAAAATTTCAATGATAAGGTTTTTGGAGATGAAGAATTTCTGGAAGCTGCCATGAATGCAGCAGAGGTCGTTTGGAATCGTGGCCTTCTTAAACGAGTCGGGATTTGTCATGGCATTAGTGGAAATGCTTATGTGTTCCTCTCTCTTTATCGACTGACTGGCATTGTCGAGTATCTGTATAGAGCCAAAGCTTTTGCCTGCTTTTTACTTGATAGAGCTCACATGCTTATGTCAAGTGGTGAAATGCATGGAGGAGATGTTCCAGTTTCACTTTTCGAAGGTGTCGGGGGAATGGCTTATCTTTTTCTCGACATGATTCAACCCCGTAGCTCTCGTTTCCCAGCTTATGAACTCTGATAATAATAACGGTGATCACAGTTGACCACCGTTATAATTCATCTAGAGTATGGGGAGAAAGGTAGCTAAATATGTAGTTGTGTTAAGAAAATGTAACCGATAAATTACTTTTAGGTACAATCAAACATCATGTCGTTAACTTTAGTTGTGCTGGTGCTGATCACTTGTCCAAATAAGCAACCTTCAATAGATTCAAGAATCGCGTTCAAGTTGATCATCGATGATCAACTGGAATAATTTTACCTATGCATAGTCCAAAAAGTTTCATAAAATAGAAAGACGAGTGTGTGTCCGAACAGTTTTGACCTCCTTTTAATAATGGCAGAGGTGAAGAAAAGCCAAAGGGCACAGAAAAAAGTCATTGAAATTTGTGGTTCTTACATAAACTTCTGCATATATATGCCCTAAAACATTAGGAGAATGTATTATGATTGAGAACTTAATATATACTTATTGTCGAATAATTATAAATTGCAATTTATTTACATGCAAAATAACGTATGCATAAATGGGCTCAAATATTAAATACGACTGTTCTCCAAACTTTCACAAGCCATGACGTTAAAATCATTCACTTTAGCAGTTGGGTAAATTGTGTAACACCCTGAAAATTTATAGAAAATTTTATTTGTACTATATGCTACATTTTGGAAAGTTATGGACTAAAGTGATATAAGTGATAATTCAATTTTATTTGGGTCAAATATTAGGTTTCAATTGAGCAAAAAAAAAAAAAAATATGTCAATATTATACTCGTTGGATACAAGGCCGGCCCTGGCCTAAGGCCAACTAGGCCATGGCCTAGGGCCTCCAATTTTTGGGGGCCTCATAAGAAAAATTGAGCCCACATCTATTTACAACCAGCACCAAAGCCTAAAAAGAAATGCTAGGGAATTAGAAGAATTCTAGGAGCAACCAGAGTATGTTGAGGAAAATTGAGTGCCCAAGGGATTGTTTGGCTATGATTTCTAAGCAGTTTTCTTATCTTCATTTGAGCCCAAGGGATTGTTTGGCTGTTCATGTCCTGTATCTTGAAGATGGAAGACATAGTGGAGACTGTTTCTAAGATCAACTTTCATCTGTAAAATTTTTAATCGAATTCTTGATTTTTCTTTTCATTTTTTGAATTCTTGCCCTTGATTCTCTATTCTTGATTCTTGAAAATATATTCTTTTTTTTTTAACTATATATATATATATATTTTTTACTTCAGAAATTAATTTGCTAGTGAAACTACCGTGCTAAAGACATACCTTAAATATAGTTGAAATGAGCTTCTTATTGTGATTTTGATCATGTAATTAGCTGAGTCGAGAAAAAAAATTGATATAGAGATCAATATCGTTGATGTAAAAATTAATATTTAATTGTGTAAATAAAATATATTTTATATTTTTACTCATTATTTATTTATTGACTTACTTAAATTAGAATGATTTTTAAATATCAAAACATGTGAAAAACGTGTACAATTGGTTTCAGTCCAAACGGATAAGCCAGTCAGTTAGGATCGACTTCAGATAAGCCGCCAATCAAGACCGACTGGATGCTAAAGGCAGTAATTTGCTTTTAATTGTTTTAGTTAATTTTGCGAAATTACTAAATCGTAACTATTGTATTTTTTATTATTTGATAGTGAATTATTTTACTCATGTCATAGGGTTCATGTATGTTTCTCTTAGGGTTTACAACGCTATATCTGATGTTCATCTTTATTTAATTTCGCAATAGATTATATCTTGTAGAACTCAAATCTTTTAAGTTGTCCCAGTGAGAACTGTACGTAAAATTGTTTTGAGGAAGTTCTAACTAAACGATGAATTCTGATTGACATGAATAATTGAGATAAATTGTCTAATTAACTATGTTTTAGTATTTACAAATCGAAGGTTCTTTTTCAACCGTTGACAAATGATCTCAGCTTGCTCATTCTACGTATTCTCTCCCTTACGTATTCTCTCCCTTTTCGTAAGTATTGTTACTCTTAAAAAAAATATATATATGCTTAAGGGCCTTATATATAATTAGTCGCCTTGGGCCTCAAAATTTCCAGGGCCGGCCCTGGTTGGATAGCTCGTCATTAATTGCTTATTATAGGCCAGAGAAAAAGTGAATTCAGATAAATTTAATTTGAGATATTGTAGTGTAAAGAAATTATCACTTATTAGATTTTTATTATAAATTAGTTAATTAAACTTATGGTTGGCCTACACGTGTTGCACCTATCCTGTATGTATTGGTTTATTTTTTAAGTTATTGGAATTGCTATGGCAACCCACGTGTACTTTGATAAGTTTTACTAGGGATGGCAACGGGGCGGGTTCGGGGCGGGGCATCCCCGCCCCGCCCCGCCACGCCATCACCCCACCCCGCCCCGTGCCCCGCCCCGCCTTAAACGGGGCGGGGCGGGGCAGGGCGCGGGGCGGGGCGGGGCGGGGGCTTGCCCCGTTAAACCGCCCCGTTTAATTTTTTTTTTATTTTTTTATTTTTTTTTCCTTAAAAAATCCACATATATATTTATTTATTTTTTTTAAATCTTTCATGGGCCGGGTTCGGGGCGGGGCATCCCCGCCCCGCCCCGCCAACCCCGTCGGGGCGGTTTTTTTCGCCCTATTCGGGGCGGGGCACCGTCGGGGCGGGGCGGGGCGGTTTTTTTTGCCATCCCTAAGTTTTACTTTTGTGTTGGTTTTACCTTTTATTATAATTTACTGTCAATTCAAACACCATTGCATTGTTGTAACTGCTTTGGAAGTGGATAGAGTCACGGCAGAAGAAATCTTAACGTGATTGGACTACACCAATTCTAGTTTACTATATATAAGGCATAAGACCAAAAGCATTCTCCACTTCTATATTTCATTGCTTCCCTCATTCTTTTCCTCATTGCTCATGGTAGAGAGAGAAAGCAGGCTGATTTTATTCATTTATCACGCAGTCAAGAAATTAAGAAGTTTTGGACTGTGCACACATTATTTATGTGAAAAGTTATTGATCTGACGGGGTAGGATTACGAGGTGCAAGTGGCTTGTCCCGTTTAATTTTATTTCTTCATGTTGATGAATTTCATGCTTATGAAAGTTATGATATGATATGGCCATTCCGGTACCAAAGATATGATATGATATGAGCTCTTATTGATTTCTAAAGATATGATATGACGGTATAATATTTCTGACGCGTGATTTAATATTTTATTCGGGATTGCACCATTAATCGTATCCTACTGAGTATTTCCATATACTCACCCCTACTCATTACAGGTTTGTCTGGAACGAATGGAATTATGGCGGAATAGTGATGCGGGCTGCCAAGCGAATCAAAGAAAAAGGCAAATAATCATTTAGTATTTTTTTTTTTATGTTTCTAAATTTAATTGTCAAGACTCGTTTGTAAATTAGTCATTGAGTATATTTAAATTTTTAGAAACTCGGATTTGGCATTTAATTGATATATATATATATATATATTATATATATATATATATATATATATATATATATATATATATATATATATATGTGTGTGTGTGTGTGTGTGTGTGTGGTGTGTATTTAAAAATAAAGAATTCCAGTTATATTTTTTTGTCATTCAGCTTTTATCACAAAGAAAAGTAGATTTTTCGTAACAGTCTGAATTGATCAAAATTTGGAGCGTTACAGTATTGTCCAATTGGTAATAGGATTCAACTTAAATCTCCCATATGATGGAGGTCTGGGGTTCGAATCCTGAGGGATACGTTATAAAGCCGTGAGGGGTAAGATGGGCTTAGACTCTCCCAAAGCGGACAATACGTACGATATGATGACTGCTCCGACGCGAGGTCGGGTCGGGTCGGGTCGTTACAAAAAAATGCGCGTTTTTTGTAACGACCCAACCTTACGCCATAGCCGTTATCAAATCATACATATTGCCGCTTTGGAAGAGCATAGGCCCATCTTACCCCCCATGGCTTTCTGACGCGTCCCCCCAAAATTCGAACCCAAAACCTCCATCATATGAGAGACTTAAGTTGAATTCTGGTCATATAGGAGATTTAAGTTGAATCCTGGTACTACTTGGCTTGGCCTAGACTCTCCCAAAGCGGACAATACGTATGATATGATAACGGCTACGGCGTAAGGTCGGGTCGTTACAAATTGTCTACAATTAGGGTGTGTTTGGTACACAGTATAATAATATGGAAAAAATTCATATGTCAGATATTAAATATATCTCATTTCAATTCTAAGATAATAAGTTTAAAATTTCAAAATTCAGATCATATAAACAGAATAAACAAAATTCACATCCTAGGAACACCCACATTCATCGCTCAATTTAGTACAAAAGTCGTAAAAACCTATTTTAACATCTACGTCTTTGGAATAGTGTATTTTGAAATTATTTGGATATTTCTAGTCTAAGATTGATGACAATCAAATCAGTAGCTCAAAAGGTTTTGGCTAAATTGCAGCTGCTGTATTGAATTGTTGTTCAGGATTTTCGAATTAGATTTCAAAGGTGCCGTAGTCACACAATTGATAGGTGTTAAATTTATGGCGTTTCTACATATTGCTGTATAATTGTAATGAGTAGCTGTGACTCGTATTAATTGTGACATGTAATGGTAATCGTGAATAAAAATTCCACGAAAATCATATAATTGATCAAATATACAGATTATGTTATATTAATAAATGCATGTCTGTGACTTGATTTTGAAGTCTACAATCTAAAATTAGTGTATATGACCTACATATACACAATTTGATTGACTGTGCTGTCCAAAATTCTTGTGATCCTTAATGCTAATAATGCAATTATACTCGTTATTTCATGCCGTGACTTTACATTGAATGTGTGACCTTCATTACATTGTGATGTGGAAGTTATGAGAAGCCGTGACAATATTTAATTCAAAATTTTGAGCTACAATAATAATAAGCGATCAGTATTAGTTGTGACTCCTAATTACATATGTGATCGATCATTTTGTGTACATATGCAGAGATGGGGTTCGAGTATGAATGTTTGTTGAATGGGTTACAATTATCATTGGTGCTGATTGATTGTAATTGTTGTTATAGGAAGCTCGTCGACATTGTTATGATCCAGTTTAGGTTGAATTCTACTAAGATGATAGTCACAATGACATATCTATTGAACATTGATCTGTCTTTGTCCGAATAAAAAGTGATAATAATGTCTTTTCATACATGATGCTAAAGTGTATGGATTATGATCTTGCTAAATATCCAACAAACATTGAGGTGACTCCTATAGAAATAGAACAACAATCTACCATGGTTCAAATCTATGTACAATCTAGTGGAGAGTTGTTATCATTACAAAATTTAACATAAAAAATACACCAAGGAACAGTAGATCCATCTGGTTACGGATATGAAGATAAAGTCACAGTTGTATTCGTTGTCGATGCTAGGGAGGTAGAAGAATGGATGTTTTTTCATAATAAGGAGATTTTGAAATTGGGCCTATCTTTATATGCAATACAAAATACCGTTTCATGCCACATGGTGCATCAATTCGAGGATAGATGCATTGCAAGCCTGTGATTTTGGTTGATGGGTATTTTGAATGGACACTGTGGTGGTACTCTTTTCAAAGCAATTACACATGACGCTAATAACAGCATATTCATATTTGCATTTTGAATTGGAGATAATAAGAATGACAGATCTTGGTCATGGTTTTTCAAAAACCTGAAAAAGGCTTATGAGAATAGGAATGGATTGTGTTTTGTATTGGATCGCTATAGGGGTGGCAACTGGCGGCTCGTGGCTTCAGTGACCGTTATGGTCCTCTTATTTATTTATTTATTTATTTTTATTTCATTTTCCCCTATAAATACCCATCCAATCATCCACTTTTTCCACCAAACTTACTATCAATCTCTTATTCTCTACTCTACCCTCTACATTTCAATATCATTCTATACTCTTCTACATCTTATTTTTTTTATCGATTTTCTACATTACTACATAATCAACATTTCAATTCTACTTCAACATTTAATTTCAATAATTCAATAGTTACAAATTTTCAATCACAAATGGATCCATGCTCATTTGTTGAAAACTTGTTCGGTGTCGGATGCGAATCACCTGTCACACCCCACAGTCAATTCGAGAATGAATTCATGGATCCAAATGAATTACCCATTTCAAAAAATATTTAGGATTTCGATGCTCATGAAAGTAGTTATCCAATTGATTTGGATGACGTTGATGTTGATGCTAGTCATCCAATTGATTTGGAACATGATGATGAACCTGTATTAGATATTCCCGACGTAAGAGGGAAGAGAAAGGGGAAAAGACAGGTAAAATGTTGGGACCATTTTAAATTGGTTCAAACTGGTCGTGTGGTCAATGGAGTTCCAGAAATCAAAGAGTATGTAAATACTGTCAACAACGATTTACATGACAAAAATGCATTGAAACCACCTACCTCAACCGTCACTACAAAACATGTGCGGCCAAACATGGAATTCTTCCTGCTGGTCAAACGTAACTACAATTTGGTAGTCTAGGCACCGGTGCTACTACTACGCCATTTTCTACGTCAATGTATTCGGAGGAGAAAGGTAGAACGGGAATGATGAAGTTCGTTACTGCAACTGAGTTGCCACTAGAATAGTGGACAACCAACATTTCGTTTCCTACGTGAAACAATATCTTCAATCGAGATACACTGGGGAAAGTCGAAATACTCTTCGTTCTGATACAATAGAATATTTCGTTAATTCAAAGAAACTATTGATTGCTGATGTAGAAAAATATGGTAATGTGATATCTTTAACTTCGGATATGTGGGAAGTGATTAATAAAATAGGTTATATAGCTACAACTGCACACTGTATAGACCCACTTTGGGTTATGCATAAAAAAATTATTGTTTTTAAAATTATTGAGTTCCCGCACAACGCTAACAATATATTTCATGCTATTATGAACATTATTAAAGAATATCATTGCTAGAGTAAAATTCCTTCTTTTACGTTCGACAACGCTAGTGTAAATAAGGCTGTCATTGATAAATTGTATAGAGTACTTCAACCCGATTTTGGTGGTTATTTGTTTCATATTCGATGTGTATGCCATATTTTTAATTTAATAGTACAAGATGGTTTAAAACATGTTAATGATGAAATTCAACGAATTAGGAATGCACTAGTATATATCACGATTACACCTAGTAAAAAACAAACATTTGAGGAATTTTGTGCCCAAGTTGGGGTGATGTATACAAGAACATTTATTAGTGACGTAGGGCATAGATGAAACTCCACTTACTTATTATTAAAATCATGTGAAGATTTTGAACATTTAATAACTGAATATTACAGACGAATATGATGCTATTTTGTCTGACTCCGATTGGAGTTTAGTTTTTAAAATTTAAAAATTTTTGACAAGTTTTTATGATTGTACAAATATTTTATTTGGTGTTTATTATCCCACCAGTTGTATGGTCTTCAAACGTTTTTATATAATTGATATCGCTTTTCATAGATTTAAAGACGACCCCGATTTTAGTTCAGTATAAATATTCTATGGAATTAAAGTTTAGAAAATATTAGGAAGACTTGCCTATATTATTTCCGTTAGCATGCATGAGGAGCCCGATATAATTTATCGGGTACTAAATTTGTAATTGATCAAATTTTACAAACTTTAACTTTTAATGTACCTATCACTTATAGAAATTTGGAACACAAACTTTATGTGAAATGTATAATTTATATGCTCAACGAATGGGTACTCATATAAATTGGGTACCCTCCGGCTCTACAACCATTCCTCCCACTGATATAGCAGATGACGACGCTGAAGTTTTAAATTTATTTGAAGGCATGGATCATATAGATATGATTCAACTACTTTTGCATGTGGTTCCTTTAGTAATAGTAGTAGTTTGTCTTCCACTGCATGTACTCAAACATCGAGTAGTAGTCCAAATGCGTTGCCTGCTGAATTAATTGATTGCTTTAATCATACTACGTCTAGTAACAAAACAATTATGAAAAGTTCAGAAAAAGTAATTGAATTTTGGCGAAGGTATGAACGTCGATGGCCAGTAGTTTATGCAATAGCAAAAGATCTACTAATACCTCCGGTTAGCACTGTAGCTTCAGAGTCTGCTTTTAGTGCAGGTAAGAGGGTTCTCTTCGAGGTCAGGAGTCGACTGAAAAAAGATATTTTGGAAGCATTAATGTGCGTGAAGGATTGGGAAGACGCTCATTTTCGACTGCAAGATAAATATGTCGAAATTACATTTAGTCAAGTAAGTGATATTTAATTTAATCATATTCATCACAAAATTTTGTTTTAATACCTTTATAATTTTTTTAAAAATATTGTATACGTAACAAATTGTTCCGCCTACTCGAAATTGTAGTCGGTCCCAAACTCGGATAAAGGAGGAGTGTTTATCTTTTTTTATTATTATTATTTTAAAAAAGAAAAATATTTTAGAAAATGTATATTTAAAAAACTATTTAGAAAATGATTATTTTTTTAGGGTTAGAAAAGGTATAGTAAAAGGCAAAAGAAAAAAAAAAAAAAAAGAGCCAACAAGCTAAAGCTTGGCTCCGCCCACAAGCAACGAGCTTGCCCAACGAGCCACGAGCTCGGCTCGTGCGAGTAAGGGCCGACCCGAGCCGGCTTTGCCCTTTGCCACCCTTAGATCGCTACAATAGTATCAAAAATTCAATTGAAAATGTGTATCCAGGAACCTGTCATGGAATTTGTTCATATCATCCCTTATAAAATTTGAAATTATATTATAGAAAATTGGGTTATAACATACTGCAAGCACTTAATTCAGTATTCCGTGCATACACATTGGCATAATTTGAATATAACATGCAACAACTATATACAATGAATGAGAAGATTAGGGGTTATCTGGTAAAGTGATAATTTCAATCTACTTTTATATATATAATAAATGTCACAACTGTAAAATATATGATCTGAATCATCATGTTTTTTGTTTGTTGGATGATGCACGACTCGTAAAGTGGCCATGATACCACATTCCAAGAAACAAATATTCCATAATGACATCAAATATAGTGGAATTAGTGAATGAGGCCACAAAGGCATTGAAGAACTACCATGTTGTAGCTTTGTTGGATTCGTTGCGACAAATGATACAATCTTGGTTCTGCAAACATAGGGACACCGCCCATGGCACTTTTATGAAATTGTCGAGCAAGTATGAAAAAGATGATAAGGAAAATGAGCACAGATTTGATGAATTTGAGGGTAATTTAAATACTTGTTGCATGAAATTTAGCCATGTGACCTAATTGATATAAATGTGAACTGAAATATGTATGTCTGTCCTAAACTTTATTTATGAGAAATGACCATCTCTGTGACCTTGAAATGTTTATGCGTGTCCTGACACACATACACATGTGTGTGTGTGTGTCTTGAAACGTATAAATGTTGGTAGTTGTATTTATCTCTATTACTTTGAACTTCATCTCTGTGATCTGAATTTAATATATTTTCCCTAAACTTCATGTCTATTACCAGAAATACAGATGCTGGTACTTGTATTTAATTACTGTGATATGTATATGATGACTGATTTGAGGTACTTGATGGTAATATAGATACTTGTGGCATGAAATTTATATCTGAGGCCTAAATCATATAACTGTGACCTAAAATAGATATGTGTGTCATGAACTTTATCTGTGACCTTGATATTCAACTATGTGATCGGAATTGTATCGGTATGAATTGACATGTACAATATTTTCGTCACTTTTTGCAGGTATCTCCTTCAAACTAGAACATGTTTTTAGTTAGTGGTGAATGCTAAACTTTTGTCGTCGATATGGAACAACATACTTTCACATCCATGATGTTTCAAGTAGATTTGTTACCATGTCCACACGCATTGGCTGTAATTGTAATGATGAAAATGGATCTATATGATTATTGTTCTTACTATTATAGTAAAAAAACATATTTGAACGAAGATACGATTTTTCCAATTGAAAATCTAATTGAATTGGCAGTTCCTCAAGAAGTACAAGATATCATTGTATTGGCACCTAACTAAAAGAGAAGTTCAGGAAGACCGAACGAAGATCATAACTATCAAATGTGGACGTTTTGGTGACAAAAGTCACAACCGTCGATCGTGTAGTAGTTTCGTTCCATTACGTCAAAACAAAGAAAAATATGATAAAAAACTATGAAGTGAAATGAGGATTCATTGCGACCATTGTTACAACACATTTATTTGATGTTGTCTTTATTATTTCAATGATTGATTGTAGATGAAGTTTGGTATATCTTGTAACAATACATGTATATTCATTCAAATAATATTGGAATAAAGTCGAACAACATCAGTTTCATATGATATTAACACATAAATCTGTGACATGTGACATACACTATGTGACCTACACATGACAATATGTAACCTGCAGTGTACTATGAAATTTGTAAGCTAATGAACAACCACAATTTCATGTGTATCGTGAAATACAAATTCAGAAGACAATGTGAACTATGAAGTATCATCTATGAAGCATACCCGTGACCTTTATAGAAATATCTGTGACCTATGAATGACACTATATGACCTGTAGTGAAATTTGAATTGTGTAACCAAATGATAGCAAGATGTGACAAATTTAGAAGACAATGTAACCTATACATGACAATATGTGAACATCAATGGACCATAATATTTGTAAGCTAATGAGCAACCACAATTTTATGTGGATCGTGAAATACAAATTCAGAAGACAATGTCAACTATGAAGTATCATCTAGAGCACCTATGAATGACAATATGAAACATGTAGTGGAATCTGAAATGTGTGACCAAATGATAGCAAGATGTGATAAATTTAGACGATAATGTAACTTATAGATGACAATATGTGAGCAGCAATGGACCGTGAAATTTGTAAGCTAATGAGCAACCACAATTTTATGTGGATCGTGAAATACAAATTTAAAAGGCAATGTCAACTTTGAAGTATCATCTATGACGCATACCTATAACCTTTATAGAGATATTTGTGACCTATGAATGACACTATGCAACCTGTAGTGGAATTTGAAATGTGTGACCAAATGATAGCAAGATATGACAAATTTAGAAGACAATGTAACCTGTACATAACAATATGTGAGCTGTAATGGACTCTGAAATTTGTAAGCCAATGAGCAACCACAATTTCATGTGAATTGCGAAATAATATTCAGAAGACAATGTGAACTGTAAATAATTATCTATGAACCATACTTGTGACCTTTATAGAGATATCTGTTACCTATGACAGATATTATGTGACCTGTACATTACAACATGTGGCATGTAGTGGAATGTAAAATGTGTAACCTACTGATAACAAGATGTGAAAAATTTAGAAGACATTGTGACATGTGAAGAATAATATATGAAGCATAACATCTGACCTTTACATAGAAATTTGTCACTTATGGTTTACAATATGTGATCTGTATAGTACCACATGACCTATGAAATTTATCAAGTGCGTATTTAAATTGTGGAAAATAAACATGACCCATGTATAATTTAACAATATGAACATATGCTCAATGGCAAAAATGAAAACGTGTTCCAACAACTCGATAAAAATACACAGTTACATAGTCTTTAGAAGTATTTCCAGTACGGACAGTGTTAATAAGGACAAATAACATGAGGCTAGTATTCATAAACTTTACAATTCTCTTCATCCTATTGTGACTTCTCAAATATCACTTTATGACAATCCCTTCTTCCTTTCTAGGCTTTTCCTATTTTGTAGGCTTCTTAATCCCTCGATTTTTATATAGCAAGGTGGCTATGTCAAAGCTAGCCATACCAGCGTCAAAGTTCTTTGGCATCGAGTCTTTATCACCATGGAGTAGGTATTTTGCATAATTAATTACAAAGATGTTGCAATCGTGATTGAAAAAGAACACAAAACAGTTTATTAGGAATTAAACTTATTTATTTGTTTTCAACATTGGTAATAGGTCACACATGTACCATTCTGTTGCTCTGGGAGACTAATATCAACTATTATCGTTAAGTCCATGAATCATCTTCATGATAGTCAATATTTTCTTTTCCAAAGTCCAATAGCATTCATGAGGTGAGGGAGAATTTTTACGAATGGTTCAATCCCAATACGAGCCATGGAGACTCGGTAGGTTTTGGTGGCGGAATTGAATACGTGTAATGTATGATTTCTGAATTTAAGCACAGCAAGCATCCAATGTGCTTTGTTCGTTGGCAGAATTGGCATGAACGCAAGGTCCATATCGACCCAAGAACTGCTCAACAGTAGCTATCCTCCTATAATGACATCAATTAGGCTGAACTTTGTCAGCAGTAAATTTGTATCTTTCTTGAATTTAGAATAGTTGTTTTTCAGCTTTATCTGAAACCATGAGTCTATCGTTGTAGCTTTCAACTTGAAGTTCTTGCCGCATTTCACTAACTAGCGGTTGTAGTAGAAACAAACATCCATGTGCTGTCACAAATAAAAGCATGAAACATTAGTGACTCATGCAAATTGGTCACTAATTGGCATTGAATGTTTTATGTTTGATTTGTGACCGTGTAGAATGATTTGTGACCAGTTCTATATGATTTGTGACAAGTGCATATTGTTAGTGACTCATGCACATTGCTTCATTGCATTGTGTCACACTTTTGTGTCTACATTTGAAATATGATCTGTGTAACAACTTGAGTCCAATTTAACGGGTTGTCCCGACTGTTAGATCGATGGTGTACCGTCCCCAACGTACCAACATGGGTCTTTTCAGCATGCTTTATCCTCACTCGCACGTTCCCCAAGAAAAATTTCTAGGGGGTTACCTATCATAGAATTGCTCTAAACTAAGCACGCTTAACTGTAGAGTTTCTAACGATGGATTTCCGGAAAGGAAAGTGCACCTTGTTAGTATGAGTAGTACCTATCAAATTTTTTAAACTTTCCTTGTCTGGATATTACAATTACCCCCGTTAAACTCGTAACGTCCTCGTCGCGCTTGATCCATCTGAGGATCCATTGCCAGGCGTTGGGATTCTAGAGGTGGCTCCTACGGGTTCAAGAGGTGGTTCCTGCCCTATGATGTAGCACTTTGTCTCGCATAGCACTTAGTTCCCATTTTCTGGCTGGCAACCGGGCTTTGATACCACTTGTAATGACCCGGGTCCCACTTAACGGGCTGTCCCGATCGTTAGATTGACGACGTACTGTCCCCAATGTACCAATGTGGGTCTTTTCAGCATGCTTTATCCTCACTCGCACGCTCACCAAGAAAACTTTCCAGGGGGTCACCCATCATAGAATTGCTCCAAGCCAAGCACGCTTAACTATAGAGTTTCTAACGATAGATTTTCGAAAAAGAAAGTGCACCTTGTTGGTATGAGTAGTACCTATTAAATCTTTTAAACTTTCCTGGTTTGGGTATTACAATTTGTGCATGTAATATGTGATTTGTGTCCAATTTATTTTGACAAATTATTGTGTAAAGTGGTGACGTGATTGCAATTAATTGTGTTATTTCAATCTCTTTTGTCACATAGAATCCGTGACCTTCATTATTCATGTTGTGGCAGTAATGATAAGCTGTGACCTTCATTATTTCAATTTTAACTTTCTCTAAGATTATGTGATCATTATTGGTTGTGACTTTTAATGATTTATAAACATCATCATACCGTGCTACTCAACGATAACTCCGAATAAATAAGCTCGTGGAATCATGTTTTGTGTTCTACTTCCCACGAACCAATAATAAAAGGGGACTGATAACATCGTCGCATCATTAAACTTTTTTTTGTAAACAAAATGAAGTATAAATTATTTGGACACAAGGAATTCTAAAGCAATGTTCAAAATATAAAAATCATACATATTTATTATTTGGTTTGTACCCTCTTTGGAACTAACTCTAAAGTGTAGAAGTGTTAACATCTCCGGTGTGGCAATTGTAATGCTGGAAAAATACATCACCATTTGAATGTTTGAATAGTTTTCCTTCACCGGCAAGGAATGGAGACTATAATATTTGCACCGGTTTAGAAACCCTCTTAACTGGCAATCTGAAAGTTGGTTCAAATAGTACTAATCCCTGCATGTTATTGTAACAGTAAACATCTCATGTAATTGTGTTCATCTAATACACATTGTAGTATCTATATGTGGAGATGAAAACTTGGTACATACTTCAGATGGTCACATATATCAGATAACAAACATTATTTGACAAAGCAATTGTGACTTGTGTGTAGTTTGTGACCTATGAGCACGATGCACGTGTGACATAAATGTGATCTGTGACCTGCAATATAAATGATACTTGTGTATGTAAATGGACTTGTAAGTACCTCTCTACCAACATATTTCGTTTCCTTGAGGACATCATATGTTATTGTGTCTACATGCTGTTGAACTTCCTTAGATTTGAAGATATTAGACATTTTAGGTTGCGGAGTTCCAACACCCAAATCAAATGATGGTGTTTGAAGATTGTATGACAAACCAAAATCATCATAAGGGTTCATCATATTACCCTTACCTTTCAAATCAACAGTTTTTTCTACATTTTTACCCTGAAAAGTGAAAAAAAAAAATTGAAATTTCAAATGTCAAATATAAATTATTTAAAAAGTTGAAAATAACAATTACTTACTTCATCTATAGGTTCAGAATCTTTGACAATATTCTCCTTAGATTTCTCCCTAGATTTCTCCCTAAATTTATTCAAAGTTTTATCCATAGTATTCGAAATCAAACCAATCACAGATTCGGACATAAATCGCATGTTTGATTTGATGTTGAGTAAGTCCATTTGGATTTCACCTTGCATGTGCATAAGGTTCATTTTCTTATTTTGATCAAACTTAAAACGACGAAGTCTCCGACTTCTTGTCATGGAGTTCCCCATTCAATAATTGATTCTTAGACTATATAGATTAGATATTTATCAACTAAACCGTTTTCTCAATTTCTCAACCACTTGTAACATATAACTGTCAATCAGTTCCATGATGAATATGAAAACAGACATAATTATGTGATATGTGACCATTGTAAAATGCCACGTGACTTGTGCACTATTAACTGTGACTTGAGTATATTGACATTTGACCTATGACATATAACAAAATTTAAATTGAATGCATAAATCAATAACATCTGACCACTTTAAAAGGGCTTGTAACCAGAAACATAGACTTGTGAAATGTGCACACATACCTATGAGCTAGTGTGCGAAAGTGAAGTATTATATTACAATAAGAAAAATGTGATATTGTGTTATATACAACACTAACATTAAACTAACAACTTACATCATTCGATGAAGATCCAGGTGGATGTGGTGTATGCTGATTATTTGCATTGTCTGACCGACCATCCTAGTCGGAGAATTACCATAGAATGATGTCCCCTGCCATCTCGGAGTGGGGTCAGCAAAATTATCATCAACAACTTGTACATTGGCATGTCCAAATCTACCGTTGGTTATCATAAGCACGGATGTATATGGTTTTATACCCAAGGAACCTCGCTTTCCACTTGTCCTCGCATGGTGAACTTAGCTATCAATACCCCCTTTATCTTCTCCCCACGTGAAAGTTCCATTTGGATAGGTTTGATATACCTCACTTCATCATGTACGACATTGCCATTTCAATGTCCGGAGTGTCCACGTATTTCCATCTGCCATTCCAAATACATTGAAAATAAAATGTCGGTAAAATAATATTTGTATGAAGATGTGATATGATATGGTGATATGAGATCGTGTGTAAATATTTCTGTGACTTGTAGGGAATAACACGTGACTTATGCAATATGAATTACGACCTATCCAGTATGATTTGTGTCTTATAAATTTTTACATGTGGCATGTAAATAATGTACTGTAATAGTGTTTAAATCCTTACATGTGAGTTGGATAAGCATTCAGGTCCTTCTAGCTTAACAGTCGATGGGTGATACTCTGCCATCCAATTCCTTATTTGAGGGTACACTCTTGAAATCCTTATAACTACATATCCATCAAGACTTGAATCGTCTCATATATCCATACTTTAAACTCTATCAGTAAACCTCTTTATCTATAATCGGTTGTTCACTTACTTAACCCCTCCCTCAATGAACTGACTAATGTGTCAAAAAGTGACTTACCCCATGAGAACATGTTCCATCGCATCAAAGTCTTCAACTAGTACGAACAAAAAGTGATCAACAACCTTCTTGTAATCTCTCGAATATAGATATGAAATAAAGAAATATAATGTCCCAAGCATAGAAACATCCTCATCTGGAATGTTACCTGCAGCAAAATATGCTTCCTTCACATCTTTATGTGTCACAACATTTAACTGATTGAAATATTTGTCTTTCAAACGTGACGAACTCATCTCCAACCTATTTATATCACCATTGCCAAAATATCTAAGTCTGATCACTAAACAAAACTGGGGGAGTGAGAATCTAACAAATCTCCCTGATAATATTAAACTACATTTCATTTTCGTTGGGTTGTTGAACCTGTCTCAATAGGAAATAATGTTTCAACCGCGGTTGAACAACGATTTCATAACATTCCAGAAAGTGGGCAAAACATGTATTCTGAAGTATAAGCCACTGGGCTTCCTTTAGATTCGTTTTGAATTTTGTCAGTACACTATTTGTAGGGGTAATTGTAATTTTACGAGGAAACCAACTATTTTTTGGTATAATAAACCTCCAAACCTGCATATTGATCACAAGGTTAGTCACAGATACATAAACATGTCACGAACGACGTAGTCTAGGTCAGTACTAATTAATAAATAAAACAAAAACGAAATCCCTTTTTATAGGTCACAACCACCCTGCATATTGGTGACAAAAAGAAATGATTGGTCAAAAATGGATGAACACGTCACAAATGGCGTAATTTAGGTTAGTACTAATTCATAAATCAAACAAAACAAAATCTCTTTTTATAAGTGACACTTTTGAATAACAATACACACTCAATTAATATGTCACAAATTGAATAGATCATATGTCACAAATGTAGAGTACATTTCTAATACTTGTTACTCATCAATTTTAATTTCGTAAATATGCTTCAAATGAAGAGCAAAATGAGCAAAATAATAAATACCTTCTTCTTGGTTGAACTTGTAACTGACCCAGTAGATTTGTGTCTTTTAGAAAGAGAATCTTTATGTATTTCATCTACCTTTCTTTTACCACTTCTATTCGAGACCTCGACTACATTCTTCCTTCGATTTCCACTCCTTGATCAAGCCATTTATTTTTAGTTTTATGATATACAGCTTTCACAGAGTGAAATAGATAATAGATTGATGGTAATATAGTAGGAGGATAATGTGTGTTGATAGCGGTCTGGACTATTTTTATTGGACTAGTTTCAGATTCACCTTGTATTAAATTAAGGGAAAATTACATAAAACCAGGCGTTTAAGTTTTCAAATTCTCAACAGTGGCGGCGTCGCCCTGGAAGAGAACCACCTGTACGGCAGCGTCACCACCGGGAGTTGACGTTGTGAGCGGCTTCTGTGAGTGTCACGTGCAGTGGTGATGACGCTGTGATGGCATCACTCATCTTCACGTACGGATCTGTTTGCTGGAATCTAAATCGACTAGCTAGCGATTTTGATCCCAAAATCGCGATGGTGGTGGTTGAGAACGACGAAGCTGCTGAGAACGGCTTTTGGTTTCCGATCTGCCTTCTCTCTCTCCTCTTTATTCAACACCATCGCAGTTTTGGTTGTTGTTGTTGTGCAAGTGCCGCGTTTTGGTTGTGGTGGTGGTGCGGCGCCAAGTTTTTTTGGTTGTGGGGGTGGTGTTGCGGCGGCGGTGGCCATTTTTGTTGGTGGTGTAGGCGGCGATGGTGGCAGGTTCTGCTGGTGCAAGTGGTGATGGTGTTTTTTGTTGTTGTGGCGATGATGATGGTTGTTTGGTGGTGGATGTGGTTGTCAGTGGCTTTGTTGGTGCTGTTGTGGCTGTGGCGGCGTGGTGAGAATGGTCGAAAGTGGCCATAGTGGTAGTGGCGGTAGTCTGTGACCAAATGTTTGATAATTTGTGACCAATTACTCAACTGTGACCTAAAAATTTAATAACATGTGACTCAACGTACAAAATTTTTGATCTGTGACCTCGAAATAATCTATGATCAATTAATTTTAAAATATGTGACCTGTGACCTATAATTATATATATGTGACCATTAATTATATAACTGTGATTTTATTATATTTAATTAATATATATTTTTAATTAATTAACTAAAACCTGATTTTTGCATTAGTCAAAGTTAAAATTTGATTTTTGAATTGTGTATAGTTAATCCTTGACTTTTGAACTCTTCCTTTAAATTAACTCATTATATAAGGTAGATTTGGACAATATTATTTGTTACTAGTAATTGGAGAGTGAGTAATAGAGATAACGTTATATGAGTTTACTTAAAAGTAAAAATGTTAAAGTTTATTTACAAGTAAAAAATATTATTTATTACCAAAATATTTACTTATAAGTAATAAAATTACTCATCACTAAAAAAATCACTTATAAGACAACCATATTTACATGTAGGAAATACTACTCATATCTAAAATATTCTCTTATATTCAAAATATGGTTTTTCCAATTTATTGGTTGTCAAACAAGAGTAGAGATCTGTTGTTCATTTATGCTATTCAATTTGCTATCCACCCAATTGTAAATTAATATATCATGAAAAATTAAAGTTGTCATCAATTTTAACTTTTCAACATTAGCATTAATTTTAATTTTTCAAATTGTGTTAAGTTGTAATTGAGTGGACAACAAATTAGACAACATAAATGAACAGTAGATCTTAACTTGTCAAACATGGGCTATAAATAAAATGCATTACGTTTAATCAAAAAAATTATTTATAATAAAAATTCACTCATTAGGCAAAAAAAATTAAAATAAATAAATAAAACAAAAGAAAAGAAAGTTTACTTATATGTAAATAAATTGTCTTAAAGTATAAATATTAGATTTAACCAAAAAAAAAAGGGGCATAAAAGTACACAAATATTCTTATATACAAATTGTTTATCAGTAAAAATATTACGTGTACTTTAAAAATCCACTTAAAGTTAAAAATTTCTAAATTATTAATATATGTTTTCAACATTATAATATGGTTCCAACCCTTTAAGCCCTTATTTGACATCCATTTTTTAAGAAACATTTGATTTGGAATAATGATTGATGGAAGAATGTGTAGTTAAAAAGTAAGGAGAATTTTTGGGTTTATGTGTAATATTATTTTATTGATAAAATGTGTGGTTGAAGTGAAGAAAGAGAAAAAAATGAGAATGAGAATGAGTAAAAATTGGATGTCAAACAATGGCTAATTAAGCATATACTGTGGACACCGACGAAGCTAGCACCCAGTGAGCCAGGACGCTCGCCTGTGTTGGCTTCATCGGAACTCACAATTTAGGCAAACCGTTCGTCGCTTGAGCCAAAGGTAAGCATTTTGCCAGGAAAATTGGGCCTTGAAGATTGGTTGAAGATTGAAGCTTTGAAGTGTGAACTGCTTGAAGGTGAATACGAAGAGAGAAAGAACCCATCAGTCCCATAACCTGATCCTGATTTTGGATCAAACTTTATTGTTTTGGAGTGTGGGAATCAAAGTAAAATGGAGATGGATATACCACCTTCATTGTGAGAGTTTGTGAGTGTGTAAGAGAGAGAGAGAGAGAGAGAGAGAGAGATAACAGTATGGAAAATGCATATCCAACTCTGAATTTATGTCAAAATTATTGGTGGACCCAAAAATATGAAAATTTACATTGGAATCCCTTAGCGTTTGGCTTTATCCATAGGGGATACATTATCAAATTCAAGATCTTGTATTTCTTCTCTATATACTACTCTGCTTGGGATCCCACCCACCTCGCTTTTTGTTGGCCCATTCCCAATGGAGTAGGGATTCTAGAGTTGCCAAAAATTAAGGCGGGACCCTGACTTTTAAAGCAAGTGATATTTTAATGCCGTATCACTAAATTCCCGACGAAACATATGATACAGAAGGCTGCGACAAACTAGCCTCATTGTCATCCCTATATTTTGGATACCATCAAAGTTAAGTTGAAATTTTTGAGAATATTCATTTTACGCTATAGATTACAATAATACTAACAGCTCTCAATGCTTGTTGTACATATGTTATCGAACATTTTTGACACATCGAGTGATGATACAGAGATTTCATGTCTTATTCAGCCATTTCCTGTATACTGGCCAAAGATTTGTAATAACATGATGAAAAATAAAGAAAACTAGCTAAAAGATTTGTAATAATACGATCTCGCTATTGTGTCCGTTGACAGTCGACTGTCAACGATCAACGACATCCCTAGATCACAAAAATTTCTAGATCCGCTACTGGTTGTGGAATTCAGACCTAAATGGATGTTAAAACATTTAATTGAATAAGTGTAACAAAAAAAGGATTTTGTCGTGTGGTCTTGAAAGTCTTAATCGTAGTCATTGACAAAATGCTACTGCTTATAATTCCATCAGCAATGAACAATGTTGGTTGCATGGAGGCGCTGAGTTTTCAATCAAATAATGACTAAATGAATTTCTACGTCTCTTTCAAGCTCACATCTGATCTGAAAAGTAATAGTTAAATCAAGAAGTGAAACATCACAAATATGGGGTTATCAAATTTAAAAAAATTGTGAATGAACTTACATTACAAGAGATCGAAATTAGAAAGGCTAAGTTAATGATATTTATGGCAAAGAGTGTTGGACACCTAATGAAGTACAATTCTAGATGTTCATTTTGCTACGTTATCTTTCCTCAATCAAAGGGTCATCTCAGCAACACAATATCAACCTACACAAAGTACCCTACGCCAAAGTATCACTTCTTCAATAATAGGTCATCATACAACATGGATAGCATACCCCAACTTAAACACGCAATAAATGAATATTCATACATGGACTTTGGGGATTAATTATTGTAACGCCTCGTCCAAAAAGGCTCCAAACATGGCCACCTGACAGCTACATAATAAGGAACACAGGCTTGCACTCCATGTCACTTTCCTACCTCACCTATTCGAGGCCCTTCAGTAGTTGAAATGATGCATTCATGGATGAGGTGAAGTGATACGATGCGCTGCAACTGTAATCCGAGGTGAATAGCCTCTATGCATATGAGGTATATTCTCCATAAGATCTTCCGTACAAGATTTTATATGATTAATTGTTGTGACCTCTTTACATCAACCACTCTATCAAGTACACTTATCAGTCTATTCCTTACATGCTAGGCCTAGGTCGTAGGGTGGCTACTTTTCAGAAACATTAAATGTCTTGAGCTTAAAAGTGGTGGAATGACGTCTATGACAAGGTATCTCGATCGTTAAGATGAGTGTAGATGCCTCTTTATTCAAGAATAGCTATCCCCCCTCTTCTACTATAAAATCTCGTACTCAGTGCTATGCCATTTGAAGGTAATACAATTTTACACTTTCAAGTAATATTGTTTTCTCCCATATTTGTTCTCTTAAAAATCCATAGTGCCTAACACTAATATGGCTTGCGCCTTTTACACGTCCCATACCTAAAAATGTCTATACAGTTAACTAATTTGACCTTCGAAATGCTCATGACTTTTGCTCCCCAATGTGCTCATAACGGTTTGACCAAGTGTGCATAAGATAAGCTATATGGACGTAAGTAGAGTCAAGATTTGTTGGCCACTTCATATGTGCAAAAAGCAAGATCAACAAGTTGACATTATCTATGGAAAACCACATTACTAACCATGAGCAAACCCCATAGAAAAAGCTTATCGAAAAGTGCTTCAACCTTCCCATTGAAAAATATCTTATTCTTGAGCGAAGAACAAGTGTAAGTTTCAAAGGAAGAAGGTTCTAAGTGTTTATTATTGTTTGGCGTTTCAAGTTTTCTTGAAAAATGAAGATTCAAAGAGAAAAATCTGCTCTAAAGACTCTCTTTTTGAATAAAAGAAGCCTCTATCCACCATGAGTACAAGTCAAGAAAATGGAAATTCAAGGAGAGCAAGGGAAGTTTCTGAAGAATAAGCCATCCGAACCCATGTAACCCACCCCGAACTCACCATCATAGAATTGGTAGGGTCAGGGTGTGCCTCACTAGAGAAGTGATAACAGTGATCGCCAACATGAGGAACATCATGGAGTAAAACACCATACGCAACAACTCCTCCAACAAATGCAAGGATAGGTAGGTATGTAAATGCCCCAAGTCCAATAAGCCCAATGGGGTAACTGGCAAGAGGATGATGAGGTACAAAGAAATATGGTTCAATTCTAAAGGCATAAGCGATGTGTTAGCCCTATTGAAAGAAAGATATGAGTGGATGTATTTACAAACTACTTATCTGGTGCCCATTCGATAGGGATGGCAAATTCTCTCCAATTTACGAATGAGAGTGTAGACCTGAAGCCTTGCATCTTCGATAGATTAGACACCAGAGGCCAAGGCATGTACCTCTTATATTTAGACCCCATGAGCAAATGTAAGGGCATAGGCCCCAAAATAACCCCTAGCCTAGAAATAGGCAAGAGACTAGTTCAATAGCAGCTACAAGGGAGTAAACGACGAACTTTGTATCTTCTCGCTACCAAGCAGCTAATGAGGCTGATGAAAATGGGCCATGGAGTTCCTACGAGCTTAATGATGACGATGACACCCTTCCATTCTTCCAAGAGCTTTGGAATGCCTATGTAACTAGCCATTTTGTACCCCCTAAAAACTATTGTAGGAAGAAAGAAGTCATCCAGAAGAGCATCAAAGCACTTACAAAACTCAAATGAGTTAGAGAGGAGCCTTCCACCTAACCTTATGAGGGGCAACAAAGAAGAGGTATAGCAAACTCCACCTCATGTGATCCGTTGAACATGGATCAAAATTTTCAATATTTTGGAATGCCCATTTTAGAATAAATGGTTCAAATTACTTTATCAAAATAAGTGTTCCATATCGATAAAATATTCATTTGAAAAATGTCACTATATTAACATAGTGGTATAAAGAGTACCATGTTGTATCTAAGGATGTTCGTTTGATATCCAAAAATTGTAAAGCATTGTCTTGGTCTGAGTAGGAATAGCATTCCTCTTATGCAGAGTATCAATAGTTGGCCGAATCTAAGAGGCTTATCCAAGAGGGAAGGAGAGGCCCTAGTCCAAGGTCTCCAAAACATAAGGTAAGTCGTCGATAAAACGTTGAAGAGCTACTTAACCCGTTTCATTGATGAAATGATTTATCGTGAAAAGATCTCTGATATAGAAACTCTTTTTGCCCTAAAAGGAGCCCTCAACATGAATACTATTCTAGATGGATGTTCACAACAAAAATCCTACCACTTATGAGTAGAGATGATGAGAGATAAGATCGTGAATGAAGAGATGATCGACCATCGCAATAGAATAGCAGCTAGATTCTCTTCCTCTCACAGGAAAAGAGGTAGAGGCCTCATCTCCCATTTGGTAAATCACCAATGGACATATGTGGGGCATTAAATCATCCCCAACTTAGGTTAGGCATATTCTTCAACCAGACTAAATGTCATGCTAGCCATAGCCTATGGTAAAGTTGTGCCTAGTGGCTATGGAAACCAAGAGACCGTATAGGGATACCACACCTTTCTACTCTTATCATCAATCATATGGTCATAATACCAATGAGTGTAGGGATGTTGTAGTCCCCATGGAGTAGTGTAATCTCCATGCACCTAGCAAAAAGAATCTCACCCCATAAGGGAATTTGATTCCACTAAGACATGCTTAACAATCTAGATGAGAAGGGTGTGAGGCCACCTCCTACAGAAGTCCTTCTAGTTACAAGAAAGATGAGGAAAGAGAGAGAGACCTAGAAATAGGCAAAGAAAAAGAAGAGACCCCCAGAGTACATGGATAATTCACCAATTCGGGAGATTGATAAGATCTTTGGAGGTCCTTATGTAGGAAGACATTCCTGGAATGCTCAAAGAAATACGCTAGAGAGACTAAAGACCCCCAATAACCACCTACATAGTTAAAAACTCTCCCCATAGAGCGAGAATGGTTGAGCCCATCACCTTCATTTAGGAAGGAAGATGAGACATGACTACATTATCCTCATTATGATGCCCTAATGGTAAGGGTGATAATAGCACACAATGGATTGAAGCATATGTTGGTAGACAATAAGAGAACCATTAACAATATTTTCAGAGCCACTTATGATAAGATGCGAGTGGATCATGAGCTGCCATGACTTCTCCATTATACGAATTCACAAGCGATAGCATCATCCCTAGAGGAAAAATCACTCTTGCAATAGAGATGGGAGAGCCTCCCCAAGTGGTCCACCATTACATGGAGTTCTTCATGGTGGATAACATGTCAACTTACCACGTAGTCTTGGGAAGACCTTCCTAGAAAGAACTATGGACTGTCACCTCCATATATACCTATGCAATAAGTTCCTTACATAGAATGACTACAACAATTAGAGGTGATCGGATGGGGGCCATGGAATGTTATTTGAACTCCATAAGAAAATCTTCCTCCCATTTCGTGTGGTCAACATGGTGATTGTTGACACTAAAATGATTGACGTCCCTAAGAAGGGCAGACCACTGAACAAGGGAAAGATGTCGAAATGGTAGATGTCATTGAAGAAGGGACAATATATGATAAATTAGACTATCATATGACCTAGTAAGATTCACGAACATCTCTACTGGAAGAGTCGAAGAGCTTCCTCGTGGATTCCCAATATCCTATCAAGACTCTATTGGTAGGAAATAACATATTACAAGGAACAAAATATAAACTCAAGAGCATATTGTGCAAGAATTTGGACATCTTGCTTGAAAGCACAAAGATATAGTAGGTATTAACCCACAAGTGAGTTACCACCACCTCAAGATTGATCCCAAGTTCACCCACATGGGTAAAAGTGGAGAACCCTCAACTCGTAGAAGTATGAAGTCCTGAAGGAAGCTGTTCACAAGTTGATAACCAATGACTTCATTAGAGAAACCCTATATTTAAGGCAAATCTCAAATCAAATTCTTGAAGAAGCATAGTAACAAGATGAATGTCTGTATCGATTTATCCAAGTTTAATCAAGCTTGCTCAAATGACAGTATTTCTCTTTTCCAAATAGACCAACTTGTGGATGCTATGGTGGGGCATGAGTTGTTGAGTTTGAAGGACATCTATTCACTACAACCAGATCCCCATGTATCCTAATAAGGAGAATACTTCTTTCATCACTAATAATGCCTCTATTTCTATAAAATGATGCCATTTTGGATGAAAAATGATGGAGCTACATATAATAGGCTCGTGAATAAGATGTTTGTCAAATTCATAGCAGAACAATGGAGGTATATGTGGACAACATGCTCATGAAGAGCCTTAAAATTAAGGACATGTTAAGCATCTATATGTTACTTTCTAAATTTTGAGTAGGTATAAAATGAGGTTAAACCCCCTTAAGTACGCCTTCGATGTTGCCTCTGAAAGTTCCTAGGCTATATGGCCAATCAAAGAGGCATTGAGGCTAACTCTGAGAATATCAAGGCCTTGATAAAGATGAGGTCACCTAAGAAGCCAAAAGAGGTCTAGAGCTCACAAAGTGAGTGTGCCTTGAGTCACTTCATCTCAAAAGCCATCGATAAATATCTTTTATTCTTTGAGATCCTCAAGAAGGGAAGAAGTTTCAACGGACAGAGGAAGAAGGGCCTTTCAGGAATTGAAGAAATACCTAGGTCGTGCCATTCTCTTCTCTAAGCCCAAGGCTAATGAGCCTTTACAAATATTTGGATGTATCTGAAGAGACCATCATCTCAGTTTTTGTCAAAGAAAAAGGTAACCATTAATTGCATATTTACTATGTGAGCAAAGTCCTCCTACAAGAGAAGGCTCGATATCCAGATATGGAGAAGCTCACCCTCTTTCTCATCACCACTTCTAGAAATTTGAGGTTATACTTCAAAGCCTATGTATGTGCTAACAAACATTCCACTTAAATAGGTGCTTTAGAAGCCAGATGCTTCTGGTGGGTTAATGAAATAGACTATAGAGTTGAGTGAATTTGATATTATCTTTAAGTCGAGAACCTCCATTAAGAGTCAAGTCCTTGTAGACTTAATGGTAGAATTTACCACCATTCTTGAGATGAGGCAACGATGGAACCCGTTAAGCCCCAGACTTGGAGCATCTTTGTTCACGACTCATTTGGAGATTTAAGCTCTGGGGCAGGTATGGTGTGGGTAAGTTCAGAAGGCCATAAGCTTAATTGCGTAGTGAGGTTTTGATTTAAGCCTCCAATAATGTTGCAAAACATGATGCCCTTTTTATAATACCTCAGGCCAGCTCGTGAAATGCAAGTAAAATCGTTACTCAAAAGTAGCGACTCCCAACTAATGGTTAGCCAAGTAAATGGAAATTTCATCGCTAGGGATAAGGGCAATCAGCATATCTCAAACACATGTACTATTAAAGTTGGCCACCAAGAAAGATTTCGAACTGCTCAATGAGCACCAGATAGTACAAACTGCCTTGTTCGAGTCTAATCGAGCTTTTCTAGCTGATCTTGGTATACTGCCCATGCAACAGACAGATACTCTACTGATATTCCGACAATAGGTGTGAATGAGTTTGCAAATCTGAAGGGTATGCCAAATCTAATTCCTAGAGTCCTACTCCATTTGTTTCGAATAGACCAATTAGAACGTCTAGATATCATTGAGTCACTGGTCAGAGTGGTTAGGGACAAGGTTATTCAAATTTTGTCTTCAATTTTAAATTCTTTCGTAGTATGTTAGAAAAAATTCAGTTTTTAAAGGTAGTTATTCATAGAATAACAATCTGTGGAGCCTGCCGTTCTACTCCAGCACCACCAGAGGCACATGGTTTCGACTCTTCTCCTAGTCAAAATGAAGTTGTTGAACTCCAGAACATGTTGCCTCATGTAAGAGAGATAGTGAACCTTTCAAAGCTACTTCAAAGAAGTCCAGAAAGACTGACGCATGACTGGTTCTGCCTCTATGCTCCCAACTCGTTGACTTTAACTCTTAAACTCTAACTACTTGCACCTAACTATTTGGTTCACATTGGTTCACACACTTATGGATAACTATAATATACTTTATACTTTGTTGGTTGGTTGGTTGGATTTCTTGCCCACTGATGTGAATCATGGAGACCTGGCTAACAATGATCTTTTAAATGTTCTGGATTGACCAATAATATGATCAAGAGCAAATAAGATCAAGGAAGCTATGCATGGATGATGCAGATCAATTAGAAACAAATAAAATTCCAAACCAATTAGAAAAGTGAATGAATAAGTAAGATGTACGAAAACATGTATAACTTTTAGCTTGGTTGTCGAATTTTTGTCCATGACTATAATTCAAAAGCTTTTTTTATTCTACACAGTTTTTTTCGAATGATGTTGTCGAACTTTCAGGGTCAAATTCCATTGTTAAGGGGGCATGTTTTAGCGTTTTTCTATTTTGACTTAGTTTAAGGGTATTTTCGTTATTTTTGTAGTATTTTAGTTTTATTCAAATTAGTTTTACTGTTTCCTAGTTTATTTGGATTTGTCTATAGAATTAGGATTTATTTTGAGTCTACCCATGTAAATCTTTATTCATTGTACAAAGAACATCACATTATTTGAGAGATTAATTATAAAGTGCTATATTCGCTTTCAATCTTGTTCTTAATTAAAGTATCCAGAATTTAACAAAGATTTGCAATCTTTGTAACATTCAAACATTCCACCATAGTTCTTGATTCAAGAAATCATTGGTCAATGTTATAATTATGATTTTAACTTTCTTGGGGTTTTTACAAAATCTTATGTGGGTTCTAGGATACATCCTACAACATGGTTTACATTAGTTGGTATCAAAGTTTTGGCTCTAAAATCAAGTTTTGCTCTTTTTGTTTCTATTTATTTTCAAGTTCTAACTTTCGTGTCTCTTTCATTGAGTCTTCATCTCATTCTTTGAGTCATTCACATTAAAAAGCACACCAAGAACATTCATGAATTAATTTGTACATCAACACATTTTTTTCTACGTTTTTGCCTTGTGATTGATCTATTTCATTAATTTTGTGTATAGGAAAAAAACGACTACAAAATTTCGAAAAGTGGCAAACTAAATCCAAGAAAAAAACAAAGAAAATTCTAGAAAAAAACTAGAAAAATTCAAGAAAAGCATAGTCCAATTTCAAGAATCTTTTTTTTTTTTTTTTGGAATTCTTGTGTTGTTATTTTCAAAGAAACACCATCATTATTACTTTTTGATACATATATCATCCTTCGAATTCAATCTAGTTGTGAAAAGGCATAAACCAATTTCAAGAAACCTTTTATTGGAGTTCTTGGGGTGTTTCCATTCTTCTTTGATCTTTCCTTCTTGAGTAATTTCTCGAGACTCATTATCCTTCTTTTTTTCTTAAGTTCTTGTTGGTTAAAACATTGTAAAGACTGAATTCTTGATTAAGTTTAGTTAGTTCTTTAGAGAAAAAGAAAGCATAAATAGGAAAAATGCAAGAGTGGTGAGCTTATTATCAAGAAAAATCCAATATAGAGTGAAACACTCGAGTACAAACACATGATAATTACTTTTCCTAGTTATAAAAATGTTTGAAAAAGGAAAATCTACATCTAGGGAGGAGAATAGCCAACTCTTTATGTTGAAAGCTATGCAACAATAATTTGAGAGAGAAATTAGGGATATAATAGATAGGCAGGATACGGTGATTGCAAACTTACAGATTGGACAACCAAAAAGAATTCCTAGTGTTAAAACGCAATTTAGGTGTGACTCTTAGGACTGAATTTGATGATGAGAATGCAGTGGAAAGTGAGAATGAGCATGACCAAATCTTGGCAGTGAAATGTGTAGGATGGGGGAATAGAGGAGATAGGCTTGAAAGGGGGCCTAAAGGATACCCTAGAGATCGAGATCGGGATAGAGTTGATAGAAACTTGGTTAGTATTAAGATCAATATACCTTTGTTACAAGATAAAAATGATCCTGAAATTTATTTGGATTTGGAGAAGAAGTTGGAATCAATCTTTGATTATCATAACTATTCTAAGGAGAAAAAGGTGAAGATAGCATTGATAGAATTTATTGATTATACTATAATATAGTGAGATCAGTTGGTGACAAATAGGAAGAGAAATCATAAAAGACTTATAGAAATCTGGGGTGAATTGAAAGCTCTCATGAAGATGAGGTTTAGACCTAGTCATTGTTATAGAGATCTTGAGAAAAAATTACAAAGTTTTACACAAGGCTCAAGGAGTGTAGAGAATTACCACAAAGAGATGGATGTTGCTATGATTATGGCTAATGTTGAGGAGGATAACGAGGCTGCAATGGCTAGGTTTTTGATTAGATTAAATAGGGATATAACTAATATAGTTGAGATAAAGCATTATGTGGAGTTGGAGGACATGGTGCAACAACAAGTTGTGTTGTATGATTATACATAGAGAGAGTTGTATCAATGTATCTAGTACACCTTTGTTTTGAAATTGGGCTAGTCTATGCTAAAATATCCTAGACCCTATAAATTAGAGTGGTTGAATGAATGTGGAGAGGTCAAGGTTAACAAGAAAATCCTGGTGGTGTGATAAGGTGGTGTGTGATGTGATTCCTAAGCAAACTGGGCATATTTTGTTGGAAAGGCCATGGCAGTATGATAGGAAGGTAATGCATGATGGGTTTAAGAATAGGTACAGCTTTGTCAAAGATAGAAAATCAATTACTCTTATTCCTTTAACACCAAAGCAAGTATATGAGGATCAATTGAATTTAAAAGGGAGAAAAAAAGAAAAAGAAAGAGAGTAAAAATGAGCCTAAAGTTGAAACTTGAATAAAAAAGAGAGTAAGAGAGAAAATAAAGAGGTGGTTGAAAATAAAAAAAAATAAAAAATAGAGCCACAAGACAAAAAAGATAGAGAAACCTCAAAGAGAAAAGGAAAAAACAACAGTGAGCTTTTATGTAAAGAAGAGTGAGATTAAGATGGGCTTTCATAAAAAAATCAGACTTTGATATTGCTTTCTACAAGGGATCTTCCTTAATCTTGATGAAACTAACCAACCCCTCCCTAGTTTTAGTTATTTTTTTGTTGCAGGAACTTGAAAATGTGTTCCCTAAGAAAATGACTAGTGGGTTACCACCTATTAGAGGCATTGAGAATCAAATTGACTTTGTATCTGGAGCAATTATCCTAAACTAACCAGCCTAGAGTAACCCGAGGAGACAAAAGAGCTTCAAAGGTAAGTTGAAAAGTTGATGGACATGTGAGTCATAGCATAAGTCCATGAGCGATGTCAGTGCTACTTGTGCCTAAAAATGAGGGGACATGAAGAATGTGCATTGACTACAGGGCAATCAACAATATAATGGTAAAATATCGTCATCCCATAACAATATTGGATGATATGCTTGATGATTTGTACAGGTCATGTATTTTTAGTAAGATAGATCTTGAAAGTGCCCATCACCAAATTATAATGAAAGAAGGAGATGAATGTAAAATTGCTTTTAAGACTAAACATGGGTTATATGAGTATTTAGTTATGCTATTTGGTCTTACTAATGCACCTAATATTTTCATGAGATTAATGGACCATGTTTTACGTGGATTCATAGGAAAATTTGTCGTAATTGACTTTGATAATATTCTAGTATATAGCAAGAGTATAGATGTGCATGTTGAACATTTGAGATGTGTGCTTGTTGTTTTGAGACAAGAACAACTCTATGCTAACTTTAAGAAGTGTACCTTTTGCATGGTAAAATAAATTTTCTTTGTTAGGTTGTTAGTACAAAAGGTATTGAAGTGGATGAATAGAAGGTAAAAGCCATCAAGGAGTAGCCAACACCAAAAAAATAATTGAGGTAAGAAACTTTCATGGTTTAGCTAGCTCTAATAGTTTTTTGTTAGAGATTTTTGTACACTTGCCATACTACCACTGAAATTGTGAAAAAAGTGTTGAATTTCATTGAGGCATTAAAAAAGAACAAGCATTTTAAAAAGTGTACATTGCATGGAAAAAGTAATTTTTCTTGGTTATGTTGTTAGCACAAAAGGTATTGACGTGAATGAATAGAAGGTAAAAGTCATCAAGGAGTGGCCAACGCCAAAAAGCATTATTGAAATAACTTTCATGGTTTAGTTAGCCTTTATAAACGTTTTGTTAGAAATTTTAGCACACTCGCCATACCACTCAATGAAATCGTGAAAACAAAGTGTTGGATTTTATTGGGTGCATTAAACAAGAACAAGCATTTAATATTATTGAGGATATGTTGTGTTGTGCACCTTTTTAGCACTACCTAACTTTAACAAAAGAATTTGAAATTTAATACATGCCTCAAGAATAGGAATTGGAGCCGTTTTAATGTAGGATAGGCGACCAATAGCTTTTTTCAGTGAGAAGTTAAGTGTGGCAGCTTTAAATTACCCTAAATATGATAAAGAGTTACATTCTTTTGTTCGAGCGTTGGAGATACGGCAACACTACCTATGGCCAAAGGAGTTTGTAATCCATACCAACCATGTATCAATAAAAAATATAAAGGGCTAAGTTAAGTTGAACAAGAGGCATGCTAGATAGATGGAGAACATATAAACTTTTTCCTATGTCATTTGATATATAAAAGGTTAGGAGAAAATTTTTGCCGATACATTATCACAAAGGTATGTACTTCTTACTTTATTAAGTGCCAAAATGCTTTGATTTGAATCTGTTAAGGATATGTATGCCAATGATGTAGATTTTTCTAGCATATATATCTCATGTGATAAAGGAGCAATAGATAAATTTTATAGTCGTGATGGTCATTTGTTTAGGAAAAATAAATTATGTGTACTTAATTGTTCCATGGGTGAATTGTTAGCACGTGAAACACATGGTAGGGAGTTTGATGGGGGCATTTTGGTGTTATGAAAACTTCAGAAATGTTGTGTGAGCACTTTATTGGCCTAGAATAAAAAAAGATATTAATCACATTTGTAGTAGATGTATTACTTATAAAAAGGCCAAACCTAAGATTTTACCACTGGCTTTGTATACATCAATGACCCGTTAATAATGAGCCATGGTTTGATGTGTCTATGAACTTTGAATTGGACTGTCTAGGACTAAAAGAGATAGAGATTCTATATTCGTGGTGGTGGATAAGATAGTAAGATGACACATTGCATTCCATACCATAAAGCAGATGATGCCACGAATATTGCTGATTTATTCTATAGGGAGATAATGTGACTCCATGAGATACCTAGGAGTATTGTGTCTCATAGAGATGTTAAGTTCCTTGCTACTTTTGGAAAATTTATTAGGATAAGTTAGGAACTAAGGTTTTATTTTCTACTACATGTCATCTATAAACAAATGGACAAATCAAGGTAGTTAATAGAATACTAACTCAATTTTTGCACACTATAATCAATAACAATTGAAAAGTTTGGAGGATTGTTCCAGTGAGTGAAGAACTTAAGCCCTGTTTTCTTTACTGTTTTCGATTTTTAAAAACACTGAAAACGCATTCTCTTTCTCATTTTTTTTAAATGAATTTTTGAAAAAAAAAAATTTGTACTAAAAACAGAAAACCCTCAAAGTACAAAGCACATAAATTTTAGAAAATACGGGAATTGCCCATTTTCAACTTATCTTCTCTCTCCCCTCACCCGCGACTTTCCTTCTTCCTCTTGTTTACGATTCTTTTCTCTCCCAGAACCCACATCTCCCATCCTCCACAAGAGAGCTTTTCGAATTTATCTGATACAAGAATGATGGCTTCTATTTTGGGCTCTTTAGGTGCTGAAATTGAGTTTTCTAATAATGAGATGTTAGTTAACACTGAACTAGTCGGGTCTGTAGAACCTGAATTGAGTGGCATTGGCAAGATTCGAGGTGAGTTCTTCGTTATTGGTCCTCTGCTTGGCCGGTTTGGAGAGGCTGTGGTTGGTTTGCCCGGTGGATGTGATATTGTTGCTTGACCAATTGATATTTATGTCCGTAGGCTTCAAGCTCTTGGTGCTGTAGTTAAAGTCAGGCTAGTCAATTCTCACTGAATAATGTGGTGTATTCTATTTTCTTCCTTTGTTTGATTGGTTTTCTTGCAATAAATTACTGCGCTTGAATGAAGAAAATGTGGGCTATTAACTGGTGAATTATAAGATTTGGCTAAACAGAAATTATTCTGGGATACTGCTCTGGTGCTTGTATCTGTTAAGGAATCTTTTACACATAGTAATTGGTTGATTTTTTTCTTTTAATAGTTGTTAATTTGGAGCTTGTGGTGCATTTTTAAATTCTACCTTCTAAAACTGCATTTAAGCTTGATGCAACATATCTGGTTTCCTATGGATAAGGTAACATTTTCATTTCAAATGGAATTAAGGGGGAGAAAAAGGATCTTGAGTGTTCCCTTCTCAATCTTAATTTGTTTTCTTTAAAATAGCAGTGACTCTAACTTATTTAATAGAGTCCTTCTTGCAGTGTTCAAGTTTGTAAAAGCAGTCATGCATACATGTAAATTTATGTTTGGGCGTCACTGTTGCATATGTAGGTGAGTCTTATATGCCTTCTTAGTTTGTTGTTCTTGTTTCGTTCTTGTTGCTGAAGATAATCAAGGCTTCATAAGCTGCTATTTATCCTTGTGTATTGGATGATAACCTGAATAGAGAAGCTCGGACATGTCAATTGATTTGTAGCTTGAATCCCAATTAATATATGTGTACAAGTTTTTATCTGAACTCATGTTTTCCCAACAAATAAAATGCTACTTTAAACATAGACATAAGGGATTTTATGTTTTCAAATTTTGTAAAATGGTCTGAACCACCTCAGCTATATGCTACAAGCCCTTTATGAGTAGGCTGGATTTAGTTTGTATTGTAGGCATGATATGTGCATTATATATGAATCGCGGAGAGTTTTAAACTCAGACCTCTTACTAATAAGATAATATGTTTAACCACCTCATAGAGAGGCCATATTTATGTATTTAAATTTTCTCTAAACATGTTTAGAGAAGGAAATTTGATTGCTAAAGAGATAACATGAATTTTATGGATCACAATAGTAGGTCTGCTGATGAAATTGGGATTTGTCTTCAAATTTGCACCTATGTTGTCATAGGCAACTTTTCTTGTCCTTTCTGGGTTTGAAAATTGTTTTTCCATTTACTATTTTTGTTATTTGTGTTTAGTTATTCTGTTTTGCCTATCCAATACAACGAGGATGTGTGATCTCTTGGGATTTCCATTGATTGTGCCAATTTATTAGGCATGCCCTGTTTTTTGTGTTGACTAAAGAGAGAAAAACTTGTATAATTTCTTAGACTAATATCTTTTCTTTCCTTTCTTCTCTGTGTTCGTCCCATTTTCTGTTAGGATAAAAATCATGGGGATTCTTTTGCTTCACAGTTAGGACAAATAACAAATATAATGATGTCCCAAGAAAAGAAGTAATGAAATCACACTTATAGTTTATCTCTTGTTGCAGTTCCATGTAAATTACATTGATCCACGGCTGAGGCAACAGGGGACATGTTTAGTTTGCAAATTTAGAGCCGGGTCAGGATGGTCTGAAAATGGACAAGGAGAAATGGATGCTTCGTACATGGTTTAATTTTTTCTATTGAAAAATATATGTAACTTATTAGAGTAAATAAATGTTCATGGTCATAAATTACAACGAATGGTTTTAGCTGCTACTTGTCTTGATAACTAGCCATCAAGTTTTGTCTTTTCTGTTCATATGGTAAACCCACTTTTCTTGAAGGCCAACTTCACTTGGTCTCTATATTTTTTGTTTGCTTATCCGTTGGTTTTCTTGTATAGGATTGTGCTTGCTTTGTGTCTATGTGCTCATCGAGAATTCACAATCAAATGAATTTTAGGGTCCATTTGATTGCAAGAGTGGAAAACAGGTGGAAAGAAAATGAATTCCAGGGAATTGAATTGCTTGGAAATTGTTTTATTGGGAATTGTAGTTAATTGTGTTTGATTGGTATAATTTTCCACCTGAAAAATGCTGAAAGTTTGGTGTCCGTTTAGCTTTGTTTTTTATGAAAATTGTCCATTAAAGTGATAATTTTTCTACTATTGTGTCTAAAATTTGTTCCAATTGCAAAAAAGGAAAAAATAAAATATTGGAATTTTTTTTTAAAAAAAATTACCATACCGAATACCATTCGTTTGACTTTGTTTTGCATAGAAATTGTCAATAAAAATGATAAATTTTTTTACCATTGTGTCTAAAAAAATTTCCAATTGCCAAAAAAATAAAAAAGAGCAAAAGCTGGAAAATCAAATGACAACAAAACCAAAGGAAAAACTTTTCATTGATTTCAAGGAATTGCAGGCGCGTGACGTGGTGGCTAGAAAACAAATTCTTGGTCAAATAATTGTAATCAAACAGGTGAAATGAATGAAAATGGAAAATATTTTCCTTTTTCCTTGGAAAAATTGGAGTATCAAACAGACCCTTACAAAAAATGGGAATCAAAGGCTAAATAAGAAAATAACATTACAATTTTGTCCAAAATATTATTCATGTTATCTAGTAAAGAGAAATGTTTATTCCCTGCTATTTAATTCTTGTCACAAGTTATGTACAAAGACAAATATAAGGACTTGCCAAATTTAATTTAAGTTGTGTTTTTTATATTTGAAAAAAAAATTATTTCAAGATTCACCAATTTCAAATTTATATGTTATTTAATACTATATTAACATTAAACTATTAAAATTCATTGAATAATCAGATTTCTTAAATAAAATATTATTCAAAAAATATTCTCAAAATTTCAAAGTAAATGCGTTTTTCATTTTTATGTTCTGACAGTTTTTCAGAATGACAAAAAAGAAAAAAAACGCATTTTCAGCAATTTCAAAACAGACACTCAAAACACAAAGCACAAAATGAATTCAAAACTCAAAACTGAAACACAAAGAGAACAGCCCCTTACTTTTTCAAAAATAAGATTTTTAACTTATAAACTTATAATTATGTTTACTTAATATGAATGTTGGAATGATTCCCCATTTTTAGAGAAGCATATTAGTTACCTGAAATGTCTTTATTTTCGAAAAATTAGTAAATGAACATAATTATTTTGAAACCATCAGAAAATACCCCGATGTAGTTATCTTACTCTAGTGCACTAAGGGGCTATGGCTGTGTATTAAAGTCGTGTATTTGATTCTTATACACTGAGGCGCTAAAGTCGTGTGTAAAGGTAAATCTTATCCACTGAGGGGCTACGACCGTGTGTAAGGGTACCTATTATGTATTGAGTGGCTACAGGCTTGTATAAGGATGATTATGCTATTTTCACTTTGTGCATTGAGAGGCTATGACCGTGTACAGAATTGTTGATCAGACAGTTTATGTGCATATGACTTTATAGCTTTCAGATCATTAGCAAATGATTAGATGTGGCATATTTTGATGTAATTATCCAATATACAGTGGATTATTAGCTTTCAGCTTACATTTTCCAGCTTACAGTTCAGCTCATTGATTTCAAATTATAGATTTAGCTTACTGAATTTGACTAATGTACTTATTCATCTTGTTATATGAATTATTATCATTTTTAAATATCAGTTTGAGTCTAATTTATGGCTTAGCACCAGCATCATGATTTATATGATGTTATGATACAAATTTTAGTAAGAGGTCTTTGGGACCCACTATTGTACACACATAGGCTTTGGGCCGTGTACTAGGATGATTAGTATTTGGGGCAACTCTGTATATGTATGACCAAATTATTAGATTATCATATTTGAATGGCTTTACCTTGTAAATCGAGATTACTCTGTACATGAGTAAGGCTATTCATTGGGTACTTATTGGTGTGACTATTTAGTATCTCATATCATGTTTATTCTGTTGTGGATTCACAGATTTTCAAATATCAAATAATAGTTCATTTCAGATTATAGAATTCAGTTTATTCGGTTACAGAAATACGATTTTAACATATAGAAATGATAGCTCTACACAGATTTTTATTTATACTAGATTAGCTATACTTGACATATTTATGGTAGTTTATTCAGAATAAACAGTAAGAATTTTTATGATTTCAGCATGTTTCAATTCTAAAAGAAATGGTCAGAACTTAGAATTTCTTAAAGATGTAAGAAAATAAATCAGATTTTTTAGTAAATATATATAAATGGAAAATGTATATGTATTTGTAAACTATCCACTCATTGAGTTATAAGCTCATATATTTTGTCACATTTTTCTTTATCAGATAATAGCTGAGTTGAGCAGCATTGAAGACTGTCGATCCATCGAGTTGAGCCATGCATTGTTACTAGCTATATGACTCATTTTGTTAGTCTATTTAGCTCATATTTCTTTTGGGATACATGTATGTTGTATCGGAGAAGTTAATATATTCATATCATGGGCTCGCTGCATATTATTTTGAGTACATTTGGGAACTTTGATGGTAAATAATAATAAATGTTGATTTACCAACATTGTATTTGGAATAGTTTGAGTTTTAAGGGGCTGATGCACCATATTATGTGTACGTATTTGAGGTAATTGATTATATTTCGGATGGTTTTAGTCCATATTACAAGGGGAACTTTGTCAAAATTTTTATAAAGATATGTTACAGTCAAAGCAGGTCATAGTCGCCTTAATGGTGGGCCGGCACTTAGCTGATATCTACCATCGGCGCACGGTATGTGTCGGTCCATTAGGATGATTCGGGACAGGTCGTGTCAAATTGTTTGCATTATCGACTTGTTTGATATAAAGTGTTTATTTCAAGTTAAGCTCAATTTGTGATATAAATTGTAATTGTGAGTCTATCAAGAATAGATCTAGCATGGCATAGAAACATAAACCAGTATACAAATAGCGTAGTACGGTGCTCAAACATAATTATTTTCAAAACATTGAACGAATATGTCGATATGGGAGTTGATTAGAAATTAGGGTACGATAGGCAGATAGGGTACACGGGATTAGCTTAGGACAATTCATCCATATTCTTCAGTTCTTCTATTTCCTCTGCCAATCTAGCTTGCTCCACAGTGATCCTACCATTTTGGACATGAAATCCAGAAAAGTTATTTTGCATCTTAGTCCGAAAAGTCTGTATTCTTCTCGTAGAGCAGTAGGCAAATAGCTAGAAATTTCTCCAGCAGTAGTATTCTTTTTAGTATTTTTATCATTGGCCTTCTCAACCCACACCTCTTCAACTGGCTGTTAACCCAATTGTCTAAGGGTTGGTTTTCCAATGAAAGTATTTTGATGCATGAACTCAAATTTTCACCAGAAAGATCAATGTTGAGTTTAGATAGCAAAGCAGTTACTAATCTACCATAATTTAATCTTTTCACAGTAGAAATCTTAAAACTATAGATCATCTCTGAGACTACGAGTTTACACATTTCAATCTTAGTCCTTTCAACAAATTTCTCCATCATCAATAAATCTTCATTGGACATTAGGGCCAACTTCCGAGGTCTTAAAACATGAATTATTATATAATGCAGGAATAATGCTATTCATCCCCACTGAGGTTACAAACACAGTCTATGTGACTCTAAATGATAGATTAAATGAAAGGAAAAATTAAATGACTTATTTAATTTTACCTATCATTTAATACCACATTATTTAATTTTACCTATCATTTAGTGTCACATTAACGCCACCTAAATTGTGTTTGTAACCCTAGTGGAGATGAATATTATGACTCATAATGCAATAATCTCATATCTCGACCCAGTAAAGTAGCATCTCAAGTTTGTTCCCCCCAAATTCTCATTATTGAAATAACTTTACAACTTGGTTTACTTCTCCTTTGTGATGTCCAAAGGAATCCCGAAATATTTGGAAATTAGGGCTTCGTCCATGACTAATTCTTGACCCCTCGTAAAAGTTGTAAAGAAAGTTGAAGAGACATCTGCCTCTGTAAGGATCCTAGAAAATAGGTTTTCGTAAATGTTTTGCACCATGTCCTAACAATACCCACCCATTTCAGAAATTCGACCAAACTATACTCGTAATATGTTTCCAAGAAGAAATTCGAGAAAGGTGTAATTGAAGGTTTTACATGGTTCGGATTTCACGGTCGATCATCTGGGTGTAGACAGTAGACTGCATCGGACAATTCCTTCTTGTAATAAGTCGTAGATAGTTGACCTGAGTTCTTTAATTGGTGGCACTTAGTCTTGACTGACTCTATCACAGTATTGATACTGGTCAGTTTCACTACGAAAAAAATGAGGCTCTGGAATTTTTTTCAACGTCGATGGCTTGAATTCTGTAGCTAACTGTGCTTATGGATGGAACCAATCTGTCGGTAGATAGGATACTAAAACCCCCATCGCTAATTTATCGACGAACTTCTTTAATTGTCGGTAAATTAGAGACAAAAATGTTGTTGAGTAATTTGCAACGGAATTGTTTGTGCTAACCTGTTGGTAGTTTTAATAATGGAAATTACAAATGACTTATTATCCTAAATTGCTACTAATCTTCTTTTTTATTTTACATCACTAAATACCAACAGTTTTCGTACAGAACTATTCATTTCTAAATAGGAACGTATATTTCGTTATTGCATCTGTTTCCAATTTTATACACCAATATTTACAAGAATAAATCCATTGACAATTTGGATTATAATTTAAAAAAAAAATACCACTAAATATTTTACAAATATATTTTTATTCTGAATTAAAAAAAAAACCTATTAAAAAAGTTAAAATACATCAATAAATCAACAAATACAAAAGTTCTATTTTGTTCATTTCATTACTTCCCCATTCAAAGTTACACAAAATTACATTTATTTCGCTTTCATTTTAAAAATCAATACTAACTCGTTGAAATTAGATCATCTCTCTCATATCACACCGAATCCAAATATCTACACAATCTATTAGTAAAAAACCTTCTAAACTCTTTCAATTGTAACTTTTTTATAAACAAAACAAACATTTATTATGTCCTCCCATTGAAGATCATTGTGCTTGAATAACTAATCTCTTGAACTATTCCTTTCTAACAACATTCAAAGTATGGTTTGTACGAACTCAATGCGCTTCTTCTCTTCTTCACGCCCGCCATCTTCCATCGTTCAAGTTTTTTATGATCTTCCCTTGTATGTTGATATATCGTCTCGCAGGCACCATTCATCTTGCAAAATGATGAAATCAGCTTGTCCATCATATGGACCACAGGTGCCAACTTCGTGCAATGTAGGACGATGAATACCAAACTCATACAAGCGACCACCCTTAAAAGGATCTTGACTTACTTCACACCATGCTTCAGTGTCAATTCAGGTTATGACGAAACATTCGGACCACATTTTCATGAATTGCATTTTCATATTTTTCATGCAAAACAAATGTAGGTCCTAGTTAATAACCATAGAATGTAAATATAATTTATTTCTACTTACATAGACAATTCGTGACTTACTGTTTATAAAATCTCATTCTCCCTTCTTCCTTCGGTGTACACATTCGAATAACTATGAAATAATAGGTGGCTTGCCAAATTTCTGATTCTGAAGACAAGCAATAAAATAAATGGTTGAGTTTGAAAAGATTACTGATTGGCATACAAAACAAAACATCATCTCATGCATACTAGTCAATTGTAGTTTAACACATCATTTACTTTCATGTTTAATATAAAGCTTGTATAGGGCTCATAATGTAAACAGTTTGACTGAAATTGCGAGTTCTTGACTGTAACCATGTGTCCATGGATAATAGCTTACTAGTATTTCACCCGTGCGATGCACGGTGCGATGTACAAACTTAAAGTGATATGCTAATTGATTTTCCAATCCAATTAGATGCAAAACACTTTATAAAATTAACTTGCGAGTGAATCGGTAATTTTAAATAAAAATATATACACCACACTTCAGGAAGAATACTAATGAAAACTTGTGCAAACTCAAACATAATTTCCACAGCATTTTGAAAATTTAAGATCCACAACTAACTCGGTTGGAAATATCTACCTTGGCTTCCTTAATTGGTGCAGCTTCAGCAGGAGCAGATTGACCTCCAATTCTCACTCAAACAGTCTTCCCAGGAAAGCTATACAATTACATATAAAGCTCCAAATAAGCAAAATGAATATCAGTACAAACTAAAAGGTAGATATATACACAAAAATAGATAATTATGATTTTCCAAACTCTTGACTATCTGAGCTCACAAAATCTTGACTAATCTACAATCAACAATCATTTTCCAAACTTGAAACCAAATGAAGCGAGTGTTAAGAATTATGATTTTCCACATAATTTCTTACTTGCAAGAAGTATTTCATTATGCAATAAATCACAAAAGCACAAAAGCCCTAATGAAAGAAGCACAGTTGTCAGATGCCGGCAACAGAAACCGGTTAATCCCAGAATTAGGAACCTCGCCCAGAGGATTTAGGCCGTCACCACCAATCTGCAAATTTCAAATCCGGATTCAAATACTCAAGCCTCCGCGTGCGGAGGTTGGAACCTCCGCTGCGGAGCTCCAGCCGCGGAGGTTCCGCCTCCGCACGCGGAGGTTGGAGCCTCCACGTGCGGAGGCGGAGGCTGGAACCTCCGCTGCGCCTCCGCATGCGGAAGGCGGAGGCTGGAGCTCCGCAGCGGAGGTTGGAGCCTCCGCACGCGGAGGTTGGAGCCTCCGCGTGCGGAGGCGGAGGCTGGAACCTCCGCTGCGCCTCCGCGTGCGGAAGGCGGATGCTGGAACCGCCGCACGCGGAGGCTGGAGCTCCGCCGCGGAGGACCCAGCCTCCGCACGCGGAGGTTGTGCGGAGGCTCCAACCTCCGCGAGTTCCAGAATTCTGGAACTCGCTCGTGCGGAGGTTCCAGCCTCCAGACGCGGAGGCTCCAACCTCCGCACGCAGAGGCTGGAACCTCCGCGAGTTCCAGAATTCTACCTCCACGAGTTCCAGAATTCTGGAACTCGCTCGTCTTCTCCCTTCCAGTTTGGTGCAATTTTAGAATTGGGATTTCACAATTGCCGGTTTGAAGCTCGGTCACTTGGGTTTTGTTTGTGTGGCTAATGGGTTGAAATTTGGCCCAATTAACCCAAATACTGAAACGAAACAAAGGGAAAAAAACATGTGAGCCTTTTCAAATTACTGAGCTTCCGCGTGCGGAGACTGAGCGGCTCGTCATTTTTCGAACGCTTACATAAAAGAGTAAGTCTTTTGGTTGGGCGGGATTGACTCCAAAATTTTGGGCGGTATTCAAGTCAAAAAATCTGGGCGGGAGTCGAGATGTATTCGAAACATTTTTTTTTTTTAACTTGGGCGGGATGGAGGCCGAATTATGGGCGGAACACTGTTGCCTTTTTTTCAGTCTGCATTCTCTTTTCCTTTTTTCCTTTTTTTTTTTTTCCATTCTTTTGGGCGGGAAATTGGGGCGGCATTTTAAGCGGGCAACTATCCTTCTTTAATATAGTAAATAGACTAGACAATTAACAGTAGGTAGACACAAATGCAATTGGGTCTTGTTTTGGTTTCGACAAGACACAACATGCTGATTTTTCTCATATTCAACCCCTGTTTCAGTTTCATTTCGGAATGATCATATGCAACATCTAACAAATGAAATACTGATATAAAATGGATAGAACAAAAGCTCTTCTAACAGATAGAATAAGATAACTCACAACATGTTGATCGTTTGATTTCCCGCAAGTGAACGAGATCGTGAACAAGTAATAAAGTAGTGAATAGAGTGTCGAACCCACGAGAACTACGTGTTTGATCCAGGTAAAATTAATTGCAACTTTAATTGAATAGCAAACAAATATTGTGATTTTTGTATATTAATCCTTGAATTATCGATTAAACTAATGAAAATAAGCAAATGTGTTTTTCAAATATGTGAGATGCATTGCTAAGATGTCGAATCCACCTTATTATTCCATTATTAGTGTAAAAATTAAATTGATAATTTGAAATCATTTATGTTGGTCAATGTTCCTAATTTAATTGAAAGCCTCTCACGATAGCAATCAGATTTATTCCCCTCACGTGACATTTTTATCCCTCGATGAAAGATGCAAACATGATAAATGTATTAACAAGTACTAGAACATCAATTGAAATCATATAAAGCATAGAGGTATATCTCTATCCTCTATCGAATCTTACCATGTTTATTATATTGTGTTTAAACCTTATTGTCTCTCTCGATAATAATAAAATCCACTAGCAATTCAATTGGTAATCAAACAATTGAAAAGAACGATAAAACAATAATAAACATCCACAAATCAAATCAAATTAAAGTCAAATAATTAATTAAAAACAAAAAATATCATAACAAGAGTTCATCTCATCCTAACAATGTATAAAATTAGCCTAACATATTGAAATTACAAGAAATAATATTTAAGTGAAAAGATATAGCCCGAATTTTTGATAAATTGAGAAGATGAATATGAATCTTGAAATTTTGAATCTCTTCATTGGTTTCTTGATGAATCTCCACTTCCGTCTTCTCTTCTTTGCCCAAAAATCAAATTTGAATCTTCACTTGATTGAATTCTTGCAAGCCCCCTTCAATTCTCTCACAAAAATATGAATTTTCCTCATTTGATAATAATAATTGATGAATATTAGAGTATAATATGTATATGAGAGGTCCCCCATATCTGTTCTGCTGTTAGGTAATTGTAGGAGTCGAAAATTGGTGGAAACTTACGTCCAAATTGAATTCCAATCGTATAAGGAAAGTTGTCTTCGCGTGCGGATTTTTTGTCTCACACAGCAGTCAGTATTTTGGCCATAACTTTCTCTTTCGATATCAGATTGAAGCCACTCAAAATGAGTTGGAAAGATAACTCGAAGGGCGATGAGTCTTAATATTCGACTAAAAAATCTGGAATATAACTTGTGCAATTGGACATTGATTGTAATAATATTTTGATCATTTTCCATTCCTCTTTGAACTCAAATTCCATCCAATTGTCTCCTAAAAATCTTCCAACTTATCTTTTGGTCCGAATCAACTATTGAATATTTGCAATTTGATCCCCAAACTTTGAATTTTGCCCCTTTTCACCAATTTTTGTTTCTTTCTTTTAATTCCTCGTCCAACCATTGAGTTTTACCTATATAACATAAAATACAAAATTTAGAATATATTTTGTCAAAAGAACTATCAAATATCGCTATTTTAGACCCCCAAATAAGTGTATAAAATACACTTATCACATGTCAATCATCCATGATATTGACTCATAAAAATTAAACATTACTAGCCTTAGCTTGTGGGTACAATTGTTATTGAACAACGTGCTTGGTAATGATTCCTGACTTTATAGTCAGTCGGTTATCACGAACAAATTTAGACTTGTACTTCCATGTACGTTGTTTCACCGTTTCTTAATTATCTCATTCCAGTGCTATGCACTTAACCTTAGTGGTCTATATGCTTTCCAATTAGCTACATTTTCAGACCCACTATTTTACTTAGCCTTCTTTCAAGCAAAACAAAATATGTTTCGTAGTTGATGAGTTCAGCCAGTATTCCATGCCTTCTTTACCTCGTTCCATTTTTTTGACCACGAGTATTGTTGCTAATGTAGGTACCAACCATTAGCACAAAACAACGAATGTATAAGGACAATAAGTATAAAGAATATATTACCTGAAATCTTTCAGACAATATTTTTTTGTGTCAACTGGCACCAAACTAAACGTGAAATAAGGTTTACCCAAATAAGACTTCAAATTGGAACTCACAACATGGAAAGTCAATAAAGTAGTAATATGTAAGCATAAAAATAGATTTCAGGGAACAAGCAAACTTAAAACTGATTGCAAGCAGATTCTAGGGAAAATTAAAGCAGATAGGTGGGAACTTAAAAAAGTGCAGGGATATTAGAGCAGATAACACAGAAGATTGTAGGGAAATTAAATAAGGATCCCGAAAGTCTAGAGAAAGCTGCAATCGAGAGGATTTCTCTAATCCTCCATTCCCAAAAGGAAAAGCGTAAAAATTCTTTTTCCTTTCCACGTGGCCCATGAGATTGGATCTAACCGTAAGAATAGCAAGGAGCTTAAAGCAGTGCAGACATTCTTCAAAATGTAACCTGCTGATTTTTTTAAAGTTGACAACGAGCCATTAGCATTCCATTTTGTGTCTCTGTATCTCCAAAAATTTAACTCCAATTCATTAAATAAGTTTATATTCAAATTTCAAGTTCCTGTTGAAATTATTGAAATTTTTAAAATTTCGTAGGAAAAATGATGATTGCTACAATTGTCCTTAGAATGCAATGGACATGAAACATTTTTGCAGGCATCTGAATACACTCTTCTCGGTTACATAAAATGTTTGATCTCCCAATTGAAACTTACATTTTTCCTTAATCAACATATATCTGAAGCTAAAATGACAATGCAAAAACTCTTTACTTTTTTAGCGCTGAAACTAGAAAGTAATAGAGGAGATGAACATTTTCTCCAAAAATAAAAAACACTTACAAAGCTGGCTGATTTTGCAAGCCAACCCAAATAGCACAAAATAATTTGGAGAATGATTCACACAAGTTGATTACAATGGAAAAGCAAACCAGCATTTTATCCGTCATCATTTGTAAACAAGTTATGTGAAATGATTAGAGTACTTGTAAATGTATGAAAATTACCATGAAAAACTCAAGAACGGGTATTCGTTCACTTCAATGGTTAAAATCAAAGTACCATCATTAACTATACATACGGTCAAAATATACAATTTGTTTAGTCAGTTTTAAAACAAGTGACACCATTTTGTATTCAAAACAAAACAACCAAAGAACATTCAGATAGATACCTTTTGTCTCCCACAGTTAAAGGAGTTCTTCCTGATAAATATATTTCTAGAACAAGGCAAAGATGATGAGGAACCGATGATTATATTGATTGAGCTTATTAAATATATAATCCATTGCATTGCTACAAGAATGATCTAGGAGCTATAGCTGTTAGGTGGTTTCTTAATTTATGGATCATGTTGGAATCTTTGTACAACAGATTGGTGGTCCAAAAGCAAGAGACAAACGATTATGATAGCTAGCAAGGATGGCTGCTGAATCACAAATGATCTGGAATAAGGCTTAGCTGATGTGGAGCTGATATGTAGATATATTAAATCAGCATCTAAGTAGCCATTGTTGGTCTTCTATCATCTAGAAAAGATACTCAGTCAGCAATTGAGTAGCCATTTAGACACAACCTGTCATTTCTTTGGATCCATAAACCATGGTTCACAGTTCCTTTGAGATATCTTAATACCCTCTTTAGAGCTTCCAAATGTGTAGAAGGTGGAGACTACAGAAATTGGCTCAGCTTTTTCATAGTGAATGTAATGTCTGGTCTAGTATGTAAAAGCTATTGCAGTGCCCCAACTGTACTCCTGTAGATTGAGGGTTCAACTAATACTTCACCATCAGATTTTGATATGGTTTTGCTATCGGGAATATGAGTGAGACATGGCTTCAAATTTTCCAGCCCAAATCTTTTAAGTAAATCAGAGATATATCTTATTTAAGTGAGGTGAATGCCTAAATCATGTCATACTACTTCAATTCCAAGAAAATGATGTAACCTTCCCATATCCTTTAGTGCAAATTTCTTGTTAAGTGGGTTTATGAAGCTTTGCACCAGATTCTTATCATTGCCTGTTATGACAATATTATCTACGTAAATAAGAGCAAAAACCACCTACCCTTCATCCTTGAAGTAGAACAAAGATGTATCAGCCACAGATTGTTTGAACTTCCAACTCAAAAATGTTGATTTTAGTTTATTATACCAGGCCCTAGGTGCCTGTTTCAATCCATAGAGGGCCTTTTCAAGTTTGCATACATGATTGGGCTTTAACTTATCTACAAAACCTTCGGGCTAATTCATGTAAACAGTTTCTTCCAATTCTCCATTCAGAAATACATTATTAATGTCTACCTGTCTGATGATCCATTCTTTAGCAATTGCAAGACTAAGAATAATCCTTAGTGTTGTTGGTCTAGTAACTGGACTGAAGGTCTGATAGTAGTCGATTCCAGTAGCTTGATGAAAACCTTTCGCTACCAACCTGGTCTTGAGTCTTTGAACTGATCCATCAGTGTTATGCTTGATTTTGTAAACCCATTTGTTTCCCACAATGTTGTAATTCGGTGATGGAGGTACAAGTCTCCAAGTTTTGGTTTTTGTTAAAGCATTGAATTCTTCTTCCATGGTTTTCTTCCAATCTGCATTTATCATTGCTTCTCTTACATTGTTAGGTTCAGACAGACTTTCAGTTGACTTTGCCAAGTGAGCCTTTGGTTTGAATATTCCTGATTTTCCTCTAGTGACCACAGGATGTTGATTTTGAACCCTTGATGTTTCTTAAATCTGATTCAAAGCTACATATTGAACACTTTTAGCCCTTTCATTATCCTACTGAATATCAGACACTAATTCTGCAGGTACTGGTTCAATATCAGCCTCAATTCCAATTCTGTCAAACTCATCCAGATTGTTATCATGAGCTCATTTTCCTGTTGATTGTCGCTTGGGTCAGAAAGTAAGTGATGCTGGCCATGAGTTGCTTTAGTCTGAGCTGTATTAATAGGACTTGGAGTAGTGATAGAATTGTTAGGATCAAATGGAAAATGGATGTAGGGAACAATTACTTCAGGTACTATAGACTGAGATTGGTTTTTGTCATTGAATAAAGACTCAAAGGGAAACTTAAGTTCATTGAATACAACATGTCTTGAAATATATAATTTACCTGAAGAGTTTAGACATTTATAGCCTTTGTGGGAGTCAATATAGCCAAGGAAAATGCATTTAGTGGAATGGAAACTAAGTTTATGTTTCTAATACAGCCATAAACAAGGATAGCAGGTGCATCCAAAAGTTTTTAGAGATCTATAGTTAGGTTCCTTTTTGTACAGAGTTTGATAGGGAGATTGCAGTTTACGGATAGGTGTGGGTAGTCTATTAATAAGGTATGTAGCAATGTGAAAAGAGTCCCACCAGTACTTTAAGGATAACCGAGCCTGAGCTAGCAAGGTCGAGCCTGAGCTAGCAAGGTCAAGCCCGTCTCAGTAATATGTTTGTGCTTTCTCTCTATTCTACCATCTTGGGCTGAAGTATAGTGGCATGGATACTTGAATTCGATTCCCTTTTGTGTCAAGGAGTTAAGGAAAACTCTGTATTCTCACCCCCCCCCCCCCAATCAGCCTATAGATTCTTTATTTTATGGTTCAGTTTGTTTTCAACAAGTTTTTTGAATTGACTGAAAATCTTCAAGGCTTCTCATTTCAGTTTTAAGGGGTAAATCCAAGTGAACCTGCTATAATCATCTAAGAAGGTTATGTAATATCTGAACCTTGAAGTTGATAACATTGGTGCTAGTCCCTATATATTAGTATATACTAATTCCAGGGGTGTTTTGGCATGTGATGAGGACAGAGAAAAAGGTAACAAGTGAGACTTGCCAAGTTGACATGCATTGCAAAATGATATGATGTCATTTTCCTTAGTTTTCAGGTTAGAGATTTTGAGAACTTGACTCATCACTTAGCTGGATGGATGGCCAAGTCTTTTGTGCCATAAATCAACATTCAAATACTCTTGACTCAAGCTAATAAATGAATTAACATAGGAATCTTGACTGGAATTAACTGAAGACACTTGACTGGTAGGAATAGAGAAAGAGTTGCAGCAGTATTTATTTGGAAAGTTTGAATGATGAGAGATTTGTTTGATGTTTTGTAGAGGAAAATCCAGTTGATGCAGCCCTTCCTTAAGCCTCCCTTGTAGTATCACCTCTTTCTTTGACAAGTACTTGACAAAACAACAGTTAGGATGAAATTCCATGAAAACCTGATTGTCTGATGTAAGTTGTGAGACACTAATAAGGTTTTTCTTTATGTCGGGTACATGTAGTAATTATTTAACACCAATGTTTTATCATTTAAAGTATAGATGTATGTGATTCCAAAGTGTGAAATGTTCAACTTACTTCTATTTCCCACCATGATTTTCTCCTTATCAGTGTACTCAAGCCCGACCTCTTCATATGCCAAAGAGGGGATTGCATTTAGTGTGGCTGTGGCCAAGGCTGGGCTTGAGGTGGGGGAGATCATATGTCCCGCTTGGGTCCACTGCTAGTCTACCAAGTGGGACACAAGGCCTCTTTCCTGTTTTTGAGGTGGTAGGAGTCCCAAAGAGGTTTTATTGCAGTGGTCAATCGGCTCCTCATTAACAATCTCACTTCTCATCATTTTTACCAAAGCATCATAAGAAGTGGGATTTTGTTTCGTACATCCCTCCAGAACAGGGTGTTCATGTTGAGGCCTTCCCTTAGAGCAGAAAGGGCCTCTCTATACATAACATGTTCACAATAGGTCATCTCGTCTGTGAAGCTACCTAAGTAGCTTTTCAAGGTTTCACTTGCATGTTGCCTCATGTCTTGCAGCCATTGGATGGGGCTTCCCCTTCTTTGCTGGATAGATACTGGCTTAAAAAGGTCTTTTTAAGATCTAGCGAACTTCTAACACAACCGACTGGGATACGACTGAACCAAATTTCTACAGCCCCAATTAGTGTGAGATGAAAAGCTCTGCATTTTAGCACTGACGAGGCCCCTCGTAGAGACGTGTGGGTCTTGTAGTTATTAAGGTGCTTTTCCGGATCACATTTCCTTTCGTATTCGGGTATCTTTGGGGGCATAAAGTGATTTGGAAATGGCCGCTTCTCAATTCTTGGGACAAGGGCAAACTTTCATCATCATCATCCAACTTAAATGATCTGAATGAACCATCAGAATCATTTTCCTCCGCTTGGTAGCGAGGGGATTGTGATGTTTCTGCTTGATTTCTCAAGTTCGCCTCGTCCATTCTCTCTCGCCTGTTTCTATGCGGATGTGGAATCCCCTGAGGTTTATATTCTTGGTATTTTTCTTGCTCTCTTTGAACAGGGGTGGCTGATGGGACCTATTCCTAGGCCTTAAGAGTCCAATTAGATCAAAAATAATGTTGGACCTTTGAGGTTCACGCTCTTGAATATACTGTGGTAAGTTTCCCTCTTGCGGCATGTTATCGTCGGGTCGGCTTGTGACGTAGTTGGTGGAGGTGTCTACTTCCACCTCTCTCTCTCCAATGGGCTGACATCCCTGCCATGCATTTGAGGATATGCTGTCATGTCATTCTCCTCACCTTTTTGGGGAAACATTTCATGCTGAAGTACCTGGTATCCTATTTGTTGGTGCATTTGCATGAGTAACTTCTGCATGGCAACATTCTGTTGGGCCATGTTTATCATATTTGTGACCATTTTCCCTACTTCCCTGGCTAAGCGTGTTGTGGTAACACCTCGCATGTGCTGGTGATGGGGACGATGCATGTTCATATTTGTATGAAGGACCTCTTCTTCAGAAGCCTCTTGCTGTCTATTTCTACTCTGCGATCCATGGTGGTTGAAACTCATAGCGAGTAGTTGATTTTAAGCTAAAAGTAGGCATTTTAGATATTTCTCTTTGCGGTGGTCCTTTATTCAAAGACCAAGCCTTTCTCCAAGATTCTGTTTCAGATGACTTTCATCACAACGATGTTCGTGGTTATGGTGTCGAAATTTCCACAGACGGCGCCAATCTGTTGACCCCAAAAAACATACCAGTGATGTGGCCAACAGATCCCAAGACCTATCATGTCCATGCGAGTTGGATTACTACACACTTAGACGAATCACTAGTCATACGTGGCCTTCTCCGGAGGGGTTGGAGTTGGCTGTGCGCACTCCGACGATTAAGTTAGTTTGAGAAAGAATTTAGAGTGTAGGAGAGATTTGAACGTGAGCCTCCAATAAATAAAAAGGGGGTCGGTTTGGGAGTCAATAATTAAAAATATATGTAGTAAGAATATAACTTTTACAGTCTAAACTTGTATTACCTTCGAATGGCACTAAGAGTGAACTTTTATATTTGGACTAAATGAATGAAGTCCATTGGATGGTAGCGCACATACTTCATCTGATTGACTTTCCTTTCTTGTCATATACATCAATCAATCATAACCTGTACTTTAGACTTGACCAAACAGGATGGTGGTGACGGCAGTGGCAGTGAGTTGTTTTGTCAACTCATGTCGTGTGGGATCCATTTGAGATCTTGCCGCAGCCTTGTCCTGGCCGGTTCTGTTAATGAGGAATACCTGTAAAGGGGTCTGTCCAAGTGTTTTGTGGGAGAGTTGGGTCACTCGCACCTGGATCAGTTCGCTTGTATGCATCTGAGCTGCCCCTTATACCAGCGTATGAGGCATGGTCCTCGAACTGTTTGCCATGTAGGCTAATTGGGCCCCTTCATAGGTCCTAACTTTTCATGGCGTAACAGTTATCCTACTTTTAGGCCATGAAAAATGTGAACAATGACAAGAATAATGAACTAAAAAATGGACTAAAAATGACAAGAATAATAAGATTATAATTTTCTCATTTACTTGCACTTGTTGTAAAACTATCACCACTTTCAATGTAATCCGGTGCTGTATTTCTTTTACATCAGGCCTTTCAAAATCTATTTTGAACATCCTAGATTCAACCCATGTACTTTTTCAACCCCAACATCATCACGAACTAAACTTTGGAGATCAAACTCTGATGTTATTCGAACATGTTGCTGGGTAGATGGAGATTGATCATCTTAGAATGCGAGTTCCACCTGAACATTACATTTTTCATTTTCCAATATGGTTCCTTGTATACTGGGAACGTTTCTTGCTTTTGTTTCCACAACTATCCGCCAATCAAGTCTATCTCTAGCCTTTGTAGAAAACATGTGTAATAAACCGGATGAGCAAGTATAAACACATCATTTGTTTATAGTTTCTTCTTATGATTAAGCTCGACAAGATTGAATGGTCGATAGTGTAACGACCCGGGTCCCACTTAACGGGCTGTCCTGGCCGTTAGATCGACGACGTACTGTCCGCTTTGGGGTGGATCTTACCCCTCACGGCTTTCTGGACGCGTCCCCCAGGATTCGAACCCAAGACCTCCAACTCATATGGGAGACTTAAGTTGAATCCTGGTACCAATTGGGCAACTTGCCCAATTGGTACCAGGATTCAACTTAAGTCTCCCATATGAGTTGGAGGTCTTGGGTTCGAATCCTGGGGGACGCGTCCAGAAAGCCGTGAGGGGTAAGATCCACCCCAAAGCGGACAGTACGTCGTCGATCTAACGGCCAGGACAGCCTGTTAAGTGGGACCCGGGTCGTTACAAATGGTATCAGAGCCGTTTGCCAGTTGGAAATCGGGAACTAAGTGCTATGCGGGACAAAGTGCTACGCCATAGGACGGGAGCCACCTCTTGAACTCGTAGGAGCCACCTCTAGAATCCCAACGCCTGGCAACGGATCCTCAGATGGATCAAGCGCGATGAGGACGTCACGAGTCTAACGGGGGGTGATTGTAATACCCCAGACCAAGAAAGTTTAAGAGATTTGATAGGTACTACTCATACCAACAAGGTGCACCTTCTTTTCCGGAAGTCCATCGTTGGAAACTCCACAGTTAAGCGTGCTGGCTTGGAGCAATTCTATGATGGGTGACCCCCCTGGGAAGTTTTCTCGGGGAGCGTGCGAGTGAGGACAAAGCATGCTGAAAAGACCCATGTTGGTACAGTGAGGACAGTACGTCGTCGATCTAACGGCCAGGACAGCCCGTTAAGTGGGACCCGGGTCGTTACAGATAGACTCTAACTCTACCATTGGTGTCAAACCAATCACATCAAATAATGTTACCTTGTTTCCAACATTTCAGTTAACATAAGTATTCACGCTCATAGTCATTATGACAACTTCTGAGTATGCACACTCCAATATTCATTGTTGTTTTGTGGGAGCCATAATCTAATGTGTGAAATTAAAAATCATTGATAAGTATCTATGTTATAGCAATTCACTCTACGAGAGGGATTCATAACTAAAGACTTATTATGATTATCAATTGCATTATGATCGCCCAAAACCTGAACAATAAAAGTAATGTGCATGAGAACTCACCTCATAAAATACTTTGTTAGAATTTGGGTGTGACCCGAATTCCTTGTTGAAGTAATTGAAGAATTCTAATTGAAGTGCAAGTCAAGAAGAATTCAGTTTGGAATACTATTGGAGTCATATGTTAAGTTGAAGTTCTATTTTGGAAGTCCATTGGGAGTTGGAAATTGGTATTAGATTTGAAAAAGAGTTCGAGAAAACAATTTGGGAACAAAAAAAAAATTCCAGGTAGAATACCCTGCGCTACTGCGATACTTTGCCTCTTCACGTTTTCCGCATTTTTCTCTCCTTCTTCGTTTTGGACTCTATTTTTTGGCATCATATTTCATCAAAAATTCTATTAAGAGGGTTTGGACGTCCCCTATATATTCTCTATAAATACTAAACTCTTCTATACAATTTTGTAAGTGTGAGAATATAGATTACTAGAATTATCGGATCCATTGTAATTTTCTCTCTTCTCCATTATTCTTGAGTCAATAAATTCTCTTAATTCTTCTGCTATATTTCTTGTCTTTATTATTCTTTTGCTTGATCTAATATTTCATTATTTGCCATATAACTTCAACAATTCATTCTGATGGTTGGTTTCAACAAGTGGTATTCAAACAATACATAATTCTTGTATTTTCAACATTGCTAACAGCGATCCGGGTATATTAATATTTCTTCTAACAAGAGATATTTTGGTTGTTTCATAACAAGTAGTATCAAAGCGATTCTCGTATCTTGTTTGTTTCATAACATACTTTGCAGGTAATTGAGACATTATTTCCATAATCACTTATTCTCTCAACCAACACAAAAACTGTTCCTCATGTAAACCATCAAATTGTACATCAGACACTTGGGGATACAACATGATAGGCTGAGAAGATCTGAACGAACTCCTAAGAAAAATCTAAGTTTTTAGCTTGAGTTAGACCAAGTCTAAACCTGTCTTTTATTTTATTTTCTGCTGCTGTTTTGTACTTCTGCCATTCAAAGTTGTTACAACTCATTTCCTTGAATTTAGACTAGTTAATTTTTTGAGTTGAAGCCGATATGTTAAGCTTAACTCTATTTATTGGAACGTTAACAATGAATAAAACAAGTATAATTTTCTTACATACAATTGTGGTTTATCTTTCACCCAAAGAAAGTGAGTATTCATCAGAGTTGTTTCTGCTTCTTAATTAAGACCTATCATTGGTATCAGAGCTTCATTACCATGGCATCCAACAAAGAACGGATTGAAGCTTTGGAGGCTGGGCTAGATGGAGTTCAAGATGGAATGCAACGATTAAAGGACACCATCAACAAGCTATCAGAAGCTTTTCTTTCAACCAAAGAAGCCTCTAGAAACAACAACCATGCACGAGAAGGATCTTTCCATTCGCATCGAGAAGAGAACAATGGCAGCAGATATATTTTCTCTTCCAAGATGGCGAAGTTGGAATTTCCAAAATAGGCTGCAGAAGATCCGAATGAATGGCTTAGTAAAATAACTCAATTTTTTAAATTTCAAGGAACAACAGACAATCAGAAGATAACTCTAGCATCTTCCACCTTCAAGGAGAAGCTAATCATGGTGGTAATAGATGCGTCGAACTTACCAAGAGGAAGGCAGCTTGGTCACTTGGGAGTTCTTTGAAGAGGAATTTGTGGGCTCATTTTGGACCAACAGAGTGTAAAGATTTTGATGAAGCTCTATCAAGAGTTCAACATGTTGGATCCCTTCGTGATTACCAAAAAGAGTTCAAGAGGCTAGGCAATCGAGTTCACGGTTGGACACAGAAGGCTCTCATTGGCCCTTTCATGGGAGGATTGAAACCCGAGATCACCGATGGAATTTGAATGTTCAAGCCCAAAACATTGAAGAAAGCCATCAGCCAATCAAGAATGAAGGATGAATAGATCGCCAAAATGAAGAGGTTCGCATGACCTCCACTACTGAACCGTGTACCTACAACCATCACTCTAATGAATTGTTCTACCCCAACAACGATGCCCAAGAGATTGAGTTGGATAAAATGCAGAAATGGAGAGCACAAGGAATCTGTTTCAACTGCAATGACTAATTCACCCATGACACAAGTGCCAGGGACCTCAACTACTCCTTCTTGAGTACCAAACCAGCAACTAAACCAAAGAATAGGAGGTGGAGGATGAAGAATTACAGATGGAAGATACTCTGGGAGATCAAGCTGAACCAGAAATCTCAATACATGTCCTAATGGGTTGGACATCTCCACAAACCATGCGAATAGTAGCTACCATTGGGTCCAACACATGATGGTGTTGATTGATAGTGGATCCACTTACAATTTCTTGAGTACCAACAAAATCATTTGCTATCTTCGTAGCAAATGGAGAACGACTAATCTGCCAGGGTCACTTTGAAGAAGTACAAGTGAATTTACAAGGCATTACTTTTTCACTCATCATCTATTCTCTACCCCTAGTAGGACTTAATATGGTATTGGCATTCAATGGCTGGAAATGCTAGGCTCCATGATCTACAATTGGAAACAATCAACCATGGACTTTCACTAGGATAATCAAGCACGAAGATTACAAGAAATTAACCAAACCATTCAAGAAACATCATTGGCGTTGGTTGCGAAAGAGATGCGCCAGGCTAAATTCTATTTGCCTTCTACCTGCAAGCTATCGTGAAGTCTACCTAAGCAGACTTTACCAATCCTAATGAAGAACTATGCAGATGTGGTCAAGGAACCAACCACGCTACCACCCTTAAGAGATATCAACCATCACATTTCCCTCAAAGAAGGTACTCAACCCATCAATGTTCGGCCCTATAGATGTGCATATTTTCAAAAAGAAAATATCCAAAAAATAGGTCCAAGAGATGCTCAACATGGAAATCATTCAACCCAGCACCTAAGGGTGGGCGTGGGTTGGGTTGGTTCGATTTTTGCCCCAACCCAACACGATCGGTTTGCTTGAAATTCAACCCAACCCAACCCACATAAAGAATGAAACCCAACCCAACCCAACCAAATGTCGGTCGGGTTGGGTTGGTCGGGTTGGAACAATCTGTCAACAAAAATTAGAGTCCCAAATTACTGATTTTTTTACTAAATATCAAGCAATATTAATAGTCTTCCAATATCAATAAATTTCACATATAACAGAATAAAGATTGTAACAGAACCTAGGAATCCTAATCAGTTTACTTTAGGTTATCAAATGAAGCATAAACCTAGGAATACTAACTATCCCCTAAGCTTATCATTTGCACAATAACTATGAGCTGTGAAAGGCAATAACTCAAACCTGGAGGAGGTCCTCGACCGAAATGATTTACAGCAAGGTGTACCATGAGAAAACCAACTCAATATCCACTTAGTTAAGGAGAGATGTAGAAAGAGCAAAACAAGATCACTTCCTGAAAACAAGTTGGCCAGTATAGTTTTACACCAATAAAAAAAAATGACAAGATAGACACAGAAACATATAGCAAGATTAACAATCATCTTTTCTAGATCAACAATCTATCATTAATTTCTTGCCTATACTAATGAAGAAACCCTTACTATGTACTCCCACCCAAAATAAACAAAGCACTAAATGATGCTATCATAACTCCAAATTCCAGCAGAAAAGCACTAGCAGTCCCAGCGCATAATCTTTCAATATAGTAGTTTCTTAATATACAAAGAACCACTTAACACAGTTCATAACCAAATAGAGACACAATTCCATGAGGCAATTAATGAACAAAATCACAACCATAACTACAAGAACAATAACAATAGAGACTAGCAGCTGCTTTAACAACATTCCAAGCACGTAGTTATCGTACTCAAAAAAGCATTGATAAAATAATCCTTAACACTCCAAAAAGTTATTTTCCTTTCCCTGCCACAAGATACGTGTAAAGAAGAATCCTAACACTCCGAAAATTCCTTGGGTTCCCAATTTCCAAATCCAACAACAAAAAAAGAAAAATGTTGGAGTGTTTAAATGAAAAGACTAGTACTAATTAAGCGAACTATACATTCTCCCTCTATATTACAATAAACAAGAAAAACTAATTTTACATTGTATCCGAAATGGGTATCTATCTTCTTGATAAAGTGAATGAAAAAGAAAAATTATTGGGTGGCTAAATATGTTGTTTACCAATCGTTTATGTTCTTGTAAAAACATTTCGGTAGTACTGGTATGCAAACCTTTGGCTGTAATCCTAAATTTTACAGTTTTTTTACATTAGTTCCAACACAAAATAGTAAAATAGAAGTCAATCACCACTCACCAGTTGAAGAAAAGATTTGCGCTCCACCTTACCAGCGCCATCGACGACGGGGAGGAGAGATTTTCTAGGGTCGAGCTTTGTTTTTGAATTTTCTAGAGCCTGGGTCTCTGAATCTCTAGGTACACTGCGTAGTTTGAGTGAGAGAGATTTTCTAGGTTGAGCTTTGTTTTTGAATTTTCTAGAATCTGCTCCACGTTTCTTTTTTTTTTTTCTTTTTTCGGGTTGGGTCGGGCGGTTTTGGGCGGTTTTTGTTGACTAACCTATGACCCAACCCAACCTGACCCGACCCGCCATGATTAAAAAAAAACCGAACCCAGCCAAAAAAAATAAAAAAACCGACCCAAACCGGTCGGTTTGGGCGGTTCGAGCGGGTTGGGCGGGTTTTTGCCCACCCCTACTAGCACCAGTCCATTTTCATCCCCATTTTGTTGGTGAAGAAGAAAGATGGCACTTGACGATTTTGCACAGACTACCGGGCACTAAATACAACCACCATTAAAGACCGATGTCCTATCCTTACGGTGGATAATATGCTAGATGAGTTGTATGGGGTAGCCTATTTCACCAAACTAGACTTGTGAGATGTGTATCATTAGGTATGAGTACGTGCTCTTGATATTCCAAAAACTGCCTTTAGAACCCATAATGGCCATTTTAAGTATCTAGTTATGCCTTTTGGATTATGCAATGCCCCTTCCACCTTCCAAGCCATTATGAATTCGATATTTCATCCTCGTCTTCGCAAGTTCATACTAGTCTTTTTTGATGATATACTTGTTTATAGTCCTACCTGGGAATTACATATTGAACATGTCAAAACCACATTAGATATCCAGAGACAACATCAGTTTTTCATCAAAGCAAGAAAATGTGATTTTGGTAAATGGGAATTGGAGTATTTAGGCCATATTGTGATGCATCAAGGGGTAAAGGTAGCCAATAAAAAAATTGAAGCCATTGTAGCTTGGCCACAACCTGCTAATATTACTGAATTGCATGGATTTTTAAGCTGACAAGTTATTACTGAAAATATGTTCGGGACTATGGAATTTTGGCTTGTCCCCTTACCAATCTCCTCAAGAAGGGAAGCTTTCGAAGGACCGAGGAAGCAGTGCATTCAAGTTGCTCAAACAAGCCATGACAACTGCCCCGACTTTAGCCATACTAATTTTTAACGACTCTTTCTTTGTTGAAACTGATGCTTCAGGTGACAGAATCGGTGCTTTCTTTACTCAACAAGGTTAGCTAATTATGTTTATGAGTCGTGCTATGGGAATTAGTAAACGAGCTTGGTCCATCTACGCCAAGGAAATGCTCACGATTGTGGAAGCAATTCAGACATGGTGGCCCTTTCTTTTGGCTAGGAAACTTTTCATTTGAACCGATCACAGGAGTCTCAAATATTTTTTGGATCAACGTTTGGACACTCCCGAGCAACAAAAGTGGGTAGCAAAGCTTTTGAGCCACATAGATATCTAAAAATTCATTTTAAGGCACTTAGATGTGATTCTTTAGGATTGGATTGAAATCTAACATATAAGCAAACACTAAACATAATATCGGGTCTACTAGTGGTTAAATAAATGAGAGATCCAATCATATCTCGATATTTTGTTATGTCAATTGAAGTACCTTGCTCATCTTTATCCAGTTTAATTGATGAACTCATTGGAGTATTCATTGGTTTCAAGTCTTCAAAATCAAATTTTTTGAGCATGTTTATAATGTACTTTGTTTGACTAATGAAGATGCATTCATTAGTTTGTTTGATTTGAAGTTCAAGAAAGAACTTTAGTTCTCCATCATACTCATTTCAAATTCCTTGCCCATACACTTTGAAAACTCTTCACAAAGGGAAATATTAGTTGTACCAAAAATAATATCATCAACATAAATTTGTACAACAATCATGTCATCCCTTTTGGTTTTGATAAAAAGTGTGGTATCCGCATTTCCCGTTTGAAAATCATTTGAAATAAGAAATTTTCTCAATCTTTCATACCAAGCTCTAGGAGTTTGTTTCAAATCATATAGAGCTTTTCTAAGTTTAAACACACTGAAAATTTGTGATTTTTGAAATTGGGAGGTTGCTCAATATAAACTTTTTCTTGAATAAAATCGTTTATAAATGCACTTTTAACATTCATTTGATATAGAGTAAAACCTTTATGGCAAGCAAAAGCAAGATTCTAATCTAACAACCGGTGCAAAAGTTTCTTCAAAATCTTTACATTCTTCTTGATTGTAACCTTGGGCTACTAATCTAGTCTTGTTATGCACAATTATACCATTTTCATCTCGTTTATTTCGAAAAATCCATTTTGTACCAATAACAGTTTGATCATCTGGTCTATCAACTAAATTCCAAACATGATTTCTTTCAAATTGATTTAGTTCTTTTTGCATTGCTAGAATTCAAAACTCATCAAATTCGACTTCTTTGAAATTCTTTAGTTCAATTTGAGAAATGAAAGCATAATTATTTAGAAAACTTTTGGTAGAGTTTCTAGTACTTACACCTTTAGAATAATCACCAATTATGAACTCCTTTGGATGAGAGGGAATAAACATCCATTCAGTGGGAAGTATTGGATCATTTTGATTTTTGGAAGATTCTCCTTCTCCTTGTTGAGAAATTGGTTCTTCCAAATCTTTATCTTCAATATTTTTAGGATTTTCCTTATTTTGATCTTGAATATTCATTTGCTCAAAAGGAATTTCCAAACCTACATCAACACATTTCTCTTGATCAAGAGAATTAGCTTCATCAAATGTAACATGCATGGATTCTTCCGCTACTAGAGTTCTTTTATTGAAAACTCTATAGGTTTTGCTAGTATGTGAATATCCAAGAAAGATTTCAATATGGATTTTGAATCAAATTTTCCCAAATTTTCTTTTGTATTTAGAATGAAACATTTGCAACCAAAAACTTTAAAATAACAGATATTGGGAACTCTATTTTAATGGAGTTTTGGTTTTCTTTCAACTTACCAAAACTCTATTCATAATGTAGCAAGCTGTGTTAACGGCTTAGGCCCAAAATATTTGGGTGCATTGTTTTTATTTAACTTGGTCTTAGCCATTTCTTGTAATGTGTGATTCTTTCTTTCTACTACACCATTTTATTGAGGAGTTCTAGGAGCCGAAAAATTATGTTCATGTCCATTTTCTTTACAAAAATCATCAAAAGTAATATTATCAAATTTTCCACTTTGATCACTTCTAATTGTTGCAATAGAGTATACTTTTTCATTTTAAAGATTTTTACAAAAATGTTTGAATATTTTTAAAACCTCATTTTTCAAGTTGAAAAACAAAACCCAAGTAAATCTTGAGAAGTCATCAACAATGATAAATGCATAGTGCTTACCACTTAAACTTGCAGTTTTAGAAGGTCCAAAGAGATCCATGTGAAGAAGTTGTAAAGGTTTGTGGTTGAAGAAAATTGCTTAGTTTTGAAAGAACGTTTTGTTTGTTTTCCAAATTGACAAGTATCACAAATTTTACCATTTGGTAAGACCTTTAGCCAAGCAATTTTTTGAGATTTTTGAAATTAGGTTCATACTAACATGACCTAATCTTATGTGCCATAACCAAGTATCATCTTTAAAACTTGACAAACATTTTAATTCTTTTTCAAATTCAATGTTATTGATATAACATCTTTACTTCGGCTTCATATGAACAATACATCTTTTGATGTAGCATCCTTAATAAGGTATTTTGAAGAATCAAATTTGATATGATAATCTTTATCACATAGTTGACTAATACTTATCAAATTATGTATGAGATTATCTACTAAAAAAAAAATTTCAATAGAATGAGATGAATGATTGCCAATATTTCCAATGCCCATGATTTTTCCTTTGGCATTATCTCCAAACGTGACACGACCCCCATCCTTCCTTTTGAGATTTGGCAATAGTATTTTGTCTCCGGTAATATGTTTTGAGTAACCACTATCCAAGAACCAATTACTCTTTATCCTTGAAGACACCTACAAGAATTGATTCAAATTTTTGATCTTGTTACCCATTCAACTTTGGGTCCTTGATAGTTAGTACTAGTGGACCCTTGAACCCATTTATTTCTTTGAAAGTGTAGTTTCTTTTTTATTAAGCAACTAAAAGCTACATGTCCAAATTTGTTACAAAAGCTAAATGTGGTATTAGAAGCTTTAGCAAATATATTTTCAAGAGATTTTTGCTTTAGAAAGGGTTTGTATCCAATTCTTCATTTATTAAAAACACATTTTTGTTTCCCAAGCATTAATTCAAAGTTTTTCTTTACTTGAGTGAATTTGTGCACAATTTTGGTTAAATCTAAGACTTTTTCTGTAGCGACCAATAACTTTTAAATAATATAAAATTATTTCTCGAAAAACGTGACGCTCAACTTTAACCCTAATTTTAAAGAGATAGCGCGTTCGTCTAACCGTTGTAAAAGAATTTAAATTATTTCGAATCGAATCTAATATCGAATAATTATTTTAGTGTCAATTCCGATTTATTTTATTTGGATCAAATTTTAATAATTTCAAGTCCAATATTTTAGTCCAATTACCTAAGTCCAAAATTGCAAATTATATTCATTTAGCCCAAATCTTGATTATTTAGGTCCATTTCACCTAAACCCAATTTGAAAACCCCTACAGTCCAAATGCTTGGCCCAACTGTTTGGCCCAATTATTCACCTAGAAGTTTGTGCCCTAATTCCCACTATTCATATGCACTCTTTCTCCCCATTTCACACATCACGCAGCCAAATCCATTTCGGTAAGAATTTCTCTCCGCTCCCTCAATTTTGGAAGTTCACAATTTATGATAGAAAATTCAATCTCTAACATCAACAAATTCGAGATTCATGTGTGATGCTAGAAAATCAATTTCTAGCATCAACAGCCAATCTCAATCCATCCCAGTAGAACACCCAAAACCCCAAGCTGCAGCCTCCATCTCCTCACCAACACTCAACACCGAGATGCAACCCTTTCATCAACACAACCTGAGACCAACAACACCACACGGCAATCAACCACAAAACCAAGAAACACAAAACCCATAAAAACTTACCTCTTACCCGAAAGGAATCGAGCCTCCAAGCTTCGGTTTTAGCCTCGAATCGCGTTCTAAAAACCCCCCAATCGCCACCCCTACACTCCGGCGCCACCACGACGGTGGCGCTGCCACCGTTCGCCGGAGGAAAATCGAAGGAAGGGGCTGAGCCCCTTCCCCTCCCTTCGTCTCGCTTTCTCCCTCTCGGTAAATGAGAGAGAGAGAGAGAGAGAGAAATGAAATTTATTTTTATTTATTTTGATTTTCAGAAATTATCTTTTAGCCCTAAAGTTTTAATTGTTTTAATTTCAGTTCATAATTTCTTATTTTCAGTTTTAACGAATTTCAATTTAGTCCCTGATTTTCTAAACTTTTAATTTCAGCCTTTTAGTTTTACTTTCAGTTTTAATATATTTACAGTTTAGTCCCTAACTTGTAAAAGTTATAATTTCAGCCCTTTTAGCTTTACTTTTAGTTTTAATATATTTACAGTTTAGTCCCTAACTTGTAAAAGTTCAATTTCAGCCCTTAAACTTTTATTTTCAGTTTCAATAGTTTTCAATTAAGTCCCTAGAATTCCTATTTTTCACATTTAGCCCCAATACTTTGAAAATAGTATTGTTAGCCCTTAAATTTGTCAATTTCAATTTTAATAAATATCTAATTAGGCCCCTAAACTTTATTTTATCGCTTTAAGACTTTAGAATTTCGAAATACTAATTCAAACCTTATTTTCTATTTTGGCTTGACGATACGTACGAACAATTAGGAGATTGAGATTTCATCCCACTCCACTTTTCAGGCAACTCGAGATATTTGAGGTAGACTCGCCACCATTAATTAGTTTAAATTATAATTGCTTGTCTTATGTGAATTTACGTGAATTATATGCTTAAATGCATGAGAAGAGAATATGTCATATGAGATATATGATATTGTTATGCTTGCCATAACTTATATGCTTAATTGCATGAGAAAGAAGAGAATCTCTTACGAGATAAGATGAGAATGTTATGCATAACTTATGTGCTTTAAATGCACGAAAAAGACTACCCACAGCCTATGATTTTAAAGAGCCTATGATTTTCAAGAAAATGAACCAAAGATGATGATGATGATGATGATGATGATGATATCACGTTGTATATTGCATAAGTGTGTGTTCAATTATTCTGTAAATTAATTATCGGTGATGAGTCTACTGAGCATTTCTTCGAAATACTCACCCCGTTATTTTAACCATATTTGCAGACTTCGTAGGCGATCGTGATTGATGAGTAGTGTGGCAACAATTTAATGAATTCAGTTATTTATATTTGAAAAATTTCGTATTTGAATGCTATTAATGTACTTTGTTATTTCAGTATTTCAAAAACTCGAGATTTGAAGTTTAATCAAATCTCTTAAGTTAATCAAATGAGTTTTGTTGTCGACGAGGTTTTTACCGTTATAAATGCGAAATTTGAAATTTGGTTATTTTCCGCAAAACTTTTTAGTTAAATCAGTTACAGAAGAAGATGACGTGGCAATCTAGGTTAACAGAACTCGGGGCACTACATTTTCTTTTAGAGAAACATTTTCTTTGATTAGAGATTCATGATCATCATTTTCTTTCTCAAATTTCTTTTGCGTTTCTAAAATCTTTTTTATCTCATTTTTCAATAAAAAGTGTTACTTTTTTAGGGTAGAATGTTTGAGAGCAAGTTTTTCAAAAGTTTCAATGATTTCATCATATGAGGTAGATAGTTCATCATAAGAGTGAGTGTCATTTATATTTACCTCATCTTCAATAGCCATGAAGCACATGTTTGCAATCTCATCTTGACTTTTATTTTCTTCTTGCTTATCATCAATTTCATCCCAAGTGCCTTGTAGAGCTATCTTTTTGAAGAATTTTCTCTTGTTAGGACATTCAGATCTTATGTGATTGGGTTTGTCACAATCATAGGAAACGACATTCTTGTTCTTTTCCTCACCTCTGTTTTCTTTCTTTTGGAATCAACGATTGTTGCGAAAGCCTCTCCACTTTTCGACACGGAGAACGAGATCATCAAGTTCCTCATCACTCTTTTTTGAGGTTTCTTCATCATTTGATGATTTTAAAGCAATTTGTCTTCTAGGAGGATCATTCTTTTCTTCCTCTTTTACTCTTCTAGACTTCTCCTTTGTTTCGGTATGATTTAGCTCATAAGTCATCAAGGTTCCATAGAGCTCTTTCCAAGGATACGTGTTGACATCTTTGATATTCTCTATCAACATCATCAATGAGTCTCAATCTTCCGAGAAAGACCTAAGCATTTTGCTAACAAGCTCACCATTAGTAAATTTTCGATCAAAGCCTTTAAGGCCATTAACAATATCGATGAACCGAGTAATCATGCTAGCAATGTGTTTATCTTGTTTCATAAAGAAATTTTCAAAATTTTTAAACAAAAGATTTATCTTAGTTTCTTTCACTTTGCTTGTACCCATGTGTGTGATTTCTAATGCATGCCAAATATCATATATGGAATCACATGTGCTAATACGATTTAATTCATTTATATTTAAAACACAATAAAGAAGATTTTTGGCTTTTGCATTCAAAGACAATTTTTTTTTATCATCTTCATCATACTCTTCCCTAGGTTTTGAAATAATTTGGTCCGATTTTCTATTAACTTTAATAACCTTAGTAAACTTATGAGAACCAAATTCAATAACTTCCCAAACATTATAATCAATTGATTAGATATAAATCATCATTCTAGTTTTCCAATAATTATAATGTGCACCATCAAACAAAGGAAGACTATTTGTAGAATGCCCATCGATATTATGATTAGCCATAACACAAGATAGTAAAATCTTTTAAATTGCGCACCTAGACTCTGATACCAATTCATAACCCCAAGAATAACTAACAAAGATGGGGGTTGAATTGGTTTTGAAACTTTTTCGACAATTAATTTCAAAACTATTTAATACACAAGATATAAATGTAAAGTGTAATAAGAGAAGTAAATATGCAAATTCGATAACTTAATTCAAGTATTGTCACCTAAGTAGATATAGCACAACGTAAATAACAATTTAAAGTAAAGTGTAATAATGTAAAGATGACAAGCGAATTTAATGAGGTTCAATACACAATGTATTCCACGTCCCCGTTACCAAACTCTCCTTCACGAGCAAGGTCAAATGCACTATAGTGGTAACTTACAAATAAGGAGTACCAATCCTTAAGTGACTTACAACAAGGAGCACTTATCCTTAGATGACTTACAACAAGGAGCATCTATCTTTAACAACAATCGAGTTTTCACAAGGCTCTCGAAACCACCAAAATATAAATGATAATTTTACAATTGAAAGAATTCTCTTAACAAATGATATAATCAAGTCAAGTATTTAGAGAGTTATGATAACACTTCAATAGATAGGGAATAATAAAGTTCAAGTGTTTATGTTGTAAACTTTGATGAATAATGGAAAATGAAATAGTGCATATCTTGTATCAAAGTTTTCAACCTATGATCTCTCCTAACAAATGATACAAGTTAAGTATGAAGAGAGATTTACACTTCAATATTAGTGTTGAAAGAAAACTTTTATCAAGAATTGAAAATAGATGAGATTGAAAAGTTTCCTTGCAAAGTAGAATTCTTGATAAAATAGATGAAACTAGTTTGATCAATTAAGAGATTCTTTTTAATAAATGAAATGGATATATAATCAAGTAAGTTCAATGATTTTCAATAAATGTACTCTATTAATTGCTCTTGTAAGTTGTGGCATTGAATGCAAAATAGTGAGCTATTTATATATCAAAATGTTCGAAAATCAGCAACTTTCGATTGAGCATTTCGGTCGACCGAAAGATAAATATAGTCGTTGTATATTTTAAACCGTTGGAATTTCGACTGGGATTTCTGTCATTTCGGTAGAACAGAATTTCAGTCAACCGGTGTATACTTCGGTTCGACCGAAGTATGAGATTTTTGGAATTTAATTTTTATATCAAAATATTCATTTTTTAAAAATCCATTTCATATAATGAATTAAAAACATTTTTATGCAAGTGATGAATTATGAAAATAATTTGAGCTTTATGCACTTGCTAAAAATTGATGAGTTGATACCTTTACATATAAATTGAAGTTTCAATAAAGAACTTCTAAACTCTAATTTTCAAAGTTCTCATTCTCTTCGAATCTCTTTTGATCGTTTGCTCTTCAATGCATGGCAATTTGAGCCTTTGAATGCTTAAAAAAATTATATATGAAAAAAAACTCAAGAAACAAGATTTGTTAGAAACATAAGTATCTAGTTTGTTATAATAAAAACAAATGGAGTTATATTTAATCATAGGTCAACAAATATAAATCCAAGTGGGCTTGGTCTGTCTATTAAACTTAACCCGATCTAATATTTAATTAATCAAATTAATTAAATTCGATCAATAAATTAATTAATTCAAGCCTAGTAACAAGCAACTCAATTAATTAATTATCCAACACTTATTAATTAATTAATTGATGAATCTCATTCTTAATGGTTCTCCTTTTGTGTGTGACACATCAGATTCCCGATCACGATATCTAACGACGTGAATTATTATTTTGATCTAATCAAAATCGATAAATTAAAATACTCCTTTTAATTTATCATCAATTTACATTCGTCGTCCTAAATTGACATTTAGTAATATGTCAGGGCAATACATATGATGAAAAATGTCACATGGTATGACAAAATCAAACTTGTTCGTTTACCATGAAACTAATTACTCGTCGTCAATATAATCCGATCAATTATGAGATATGAATATGTGTCAATCTCAATTATCGATCATATCTTTCATCCAACTATTAATTCAATATAAGTCGAAAACTCTTTTTTTGACTATGAGTACACCTTGGCCAAGAATTTCATTATCAACTTAACTAAATGAAATGTAGATTATAATCTTTTATTATCTACGAGTGATAAATCCTCTATTGATCATTCACAACCTTCATATGATTCTTGGCATATCCAAACGATGCGTATTAGCGACCCTTGGCAAAACAACATCCAACATCACCAAAGTACGACTGTCCTCATATAAGGCACTATGATAATCTCAAGTCAAATGACCAATTCTACTACCGAACGTTAGAGATTAATCACTGATACTCAAATAGTTATCCATGTGAAATCTCCTAGCGGGTCTCCAATGTTTTGTTCTATAACAAAACATCCATATGTTCATTCAAGTGTCACCACACTTTAGTTTGTGAGATCAGTTACTTACTTTACAAATAAGAAATGCGACACGTGATGATCTATATGTAATAACGATATCTATATCTCGTTATTATATACGACCACGAACAATTTAAGATTCAATCATATGTAATTTGTATCTCACAATCACAACTCCTCGTGATTAACAAATCACCAACTTGAATCTACGGATTCTATTATTTAATTTATTAGAATATTAATTCAATTAAATAATAGATCTTGACATAAATATACATCGATTATATATAGGAAAAATATTTATGTCCAAAGTTGATTGGATTTAGAGCATAACACTTACAAACGGTTTACAAGCACTGGTGGAATCCACCTTCCTCCCCCTCTCTTTCTCAAGTTCATAGCCTTCGCCGTAGCATCAAGGGTTGTAACTAAGATGTCCTTCGTGGAGTACAAGAGAAGCTGATTATACAAGTAGAAACTAATATTTGAAAACCCCCCAACTCAGGTCTAAATACGCTACGATCAATACACAAACATACATCCAAATGGCAATCATCTCAACACCAGCTTAAAAAATATGAAGTAACAGTAAAGGAATATAATCTTTTTATTCATCCAACAAGTAAATATAAATCAATCTATGTTCCCGTATACTATTTTAACACGAGCTCATCAAATATATAGATACTCAAATTGTTTTAAACCAGAACCCAAGTCTGTTTCGTGCGCAAGTAGATATTTCACCTAATACTAGAAGATGAACTATCCATTGCGGATTCTCATATGCTGCAGATGAGTTTCTCTATAAAATATATCAAGTGCACAGTAAAACCTGAGACGAATCAATTCTTAACTGCATCATGGAATAACACTATGGCATAAGTTACTTCTTGTGCACCAAATGTTCAACATCTCCCAGCTGAAGTTCACCTCTTGGCAGCTCATATTCATTTTGAAATAACAATTCAATCTGCTCTAGGGATTTACCTTTTGTTTCTGGAACAAGTTTGTGGACAAAGACGACAGCAAGTGCTGAAATAACTGAAAAGATAAAAAATGTTCCACCCATTGTGATGGCACGGGAAACAGAGAGGAAAGACATGGCTATTAAGCCACTGCATACTCTATTGCCCACTGACCCGAGTGCGGATGCCTGAGCACGAACCTTTAAAGGGAAGATTTCAGACGTCACAACCCAGCAAACAGGACCAATTCCCACAGAAAAGAATGCTACATTTCCACAAACTAACAATATTGCTAAAGCAGTTCCTACAGATCCTTCATTTAGTAGAGATAGAGTGACGCCCACACCAAACAAGCAGATTGTCATGCCAATGGTGCTAACATAGAGCAACGGCTTTCTTCCAGCTTTGTCAACAAGTATAATAGCAACTAGTACAAACACAGTTTTGGTGACTCCCTCTGCAACAGTGGCAGCAAGAACCTTTGAATTACTATCAAGGCCAGCTGCATTAAATATCTCAGGACTGTAATAAACAGTTGCATCAATGCCCGTAATTTGTTGAAAGCACTGTATCCCGAAACCAGTAATGAGCATTCTTCGAAGCGCCGGAGAAGGACTCAACAGTTCACGCCATACAGCTTTATCACCATTACTCGCCCCAACTGCTGATTGTATATCTGCAAGTCTCTCCTCAACTTCAGACTCATCATCATTTGTTTTTAACAGTACTGACCTTGCTTCTTCTATTCGGTTCTTCATCACTAACCACCTAGGAGATTCAGGGATTATGCACAAGGCAAATGCAATAAAGACTGAAGGCAGAATTCCCACTGCAAGCATTATTCTCCAGTTTGTATGGGCTGGAAGGCCGGAAAATGCATAATTAGAGACATACCCAAGTAGGATCCCAGCATTTATGAAAATTTCAGGAAATGATGTCAATGTGCCTCTGGCAACTGTTGGTGATATCTCAGCTATGTATACTGGTGCAATCATGACTCCGAGGCCAATTCCAACACCAGCCAAGATTCTCCCGATCATTAGTACTCGAAATGTAGGAGCAAGAGTCATCACAGCTGCACCTGTTTGAAAGACAATGGCCGCTAATCCCATTGTCCATTTTCTACCAATAACATCTGATGCTCTTCCACCAAATAAACTACCAAATAGAGAAATCACACTCAAAATACCAACAAGAACTTCTTCTTGAAACTCACTTATCTTTAAATCTTCTTTAATAAATATGATGGCTCCACTCATCACACCAACATCTGCAAATCGAAGACAGAGTCAGCCATAGACCCATCACATGAATTTACACAGTAATGAATGAAAATACTAATAGAAAATCATAAGCATGGCTCAAATATAGATAAACAAGCATTTTAACAATAGTGAAGTAAATAACTGTTTTTGTCTTTTTTGTGACTGCGTTCGTCAAAGTGTGCAGTTGCAAGCGTTGGGGTGAGGGGGCTTACGCAGCAGGGCATAAGATTTCTATTAAGCATAATATGTTCCTAGGACAAGATACTAGGTGCCTGGTTCGAATACAAGGATTACTCAAAAAAAGATAAAAAAAAAATTACACTGTAGCGTTTGGTGAAAAGCCTTAGCAAACAAGTTAAAGATCTTTTGTCACCAAATCTTCCAGGCTGCCAAACTTGGCTCATACCAAAAGGCTATATATAACTTTTTTGAACACCAACAAACTCATTATATAAAATGTCATCTCACACCAACGGTGAGAGAAAAATGAAAAAGGAATACAATTGACCTTGCTATGAATAGCTTGGGAAGAAGTGGAAAATTTAGCTGGATTCTAGGCCATTATATCCCCATAGCGGAAAATGAAATGACGAGCCACATCCAACATCCTTCAAATAGCTACAATGTCTAAACAGAGTAAAGGAGTCGAAGAAAAAGAGTTTCCTGGATTGAGTTTATATGTAACTTGCAAACAAGAAAACTTCCTCATCTGGGGCAGATTTTTTCACAAATCGAGATCCCAATTTTTCAGCAATATATAATTTGCATACTATCCTCAAGCAGCTTATTAATTTTTCTTGATTCTCCACATCAATATTTTGTGTTTTCTTCCACAAATACAATCCTCAAAAGAAAAAAAAATGGAGATAATTCTCTTTTTTTCACAGAAGAGCATTATTATGAACAGAGCCTTTTGAAGATTAAGAAATTATAAAGCATAAGTCTGAATAAAATAAAGCAAATAAAAGAAAGGTCAAAGGCAGATCAATGAAAATGCAGGTAAAATGAGAAAAAATAAATGGTATTACCATAGCCAAGGAGGACATTATTGAGAGAGGCAAAAACAGCACACGCAATTACATATTTCCTCGTACTGTTTATCTTCTTCTCCAACGGATTATGTTGCTCAAAATCGCCATCATAATCAGTCAACTCAGAATCCATTCTTCTATACTTGTTCTTTGCTCCCAAAGGCACACCACCCAATCCCATCTCCCCAACCCCATTTTCTTGGATACCCGCCAAACCCATCTCAACTAGACAGGCACCTAGTTTCTAGATTCTAACAGCAAAAACCCAGAAAAATACAACAGATGCTATGAAGTTCTAAGGGTGAAACTTGATAAAGAGTGGGATTGAGGTAAGGAATTTCAGATCTGAAAGGGGAACAGGAGAAGACTTAGCTAATGGACCAGTTTTGTCATGTAAATTGACCTCTTACTCTTATTATGTTTAGATGGAGCTTTCCAAGTAACAGCTGTGGAAAAATCTCATTTGTCAGATAAATTGTCTATTACTCGTACATTTTCCATTTTTCTCCTTTCCAAATTACATATGTGGTCATTGAACTTTTAAGTGTCATCTCAATTAGATAAATATGTTGTAATTTAGTTTTAAATGTCACCACTCTGTTACTTTTCATTACGGTCGTCTCCAAAGTAATGACAATTGCTTACTGGGCAAATAGCCATGATAGAAGTTCTTCGTAGTTACTTTGTGACATACCAACTAAATACTGAATCACGTCAAAAAAGTGTAAATAATCATACAATGAAATTAATCAAATTATCGTTCGTTTTTTATTTCTCTCATATGTCCACTATTTCTATGGAATCGAATAGACGAGTGCATATAGAAGTAGGGCTGACCGTGGGTCGGTTCGGTTAGGTTAGGTTCTGAAGAGAACCGAACTGACCTAAAACTTTCGGGTATTTAATAAATGGAACCGTCGGTCCAAATATAATTATGGAACCGTTCGGGTTCGGTTCGGTTCTGTACCATAATTAATTTTTTTAATATTTACAGCAACAATACATAAGGTAAATTAAAATAGGGCTAATGGGCTTTAAAAATGATTTGGGGTTTAAAATTAAAATTATGAAATAATCTGATTTATTTAATTAATTTTCTAATTTGTTTAAAAAAAATAAAATAATTTAATTAATTCAATATAAAAAATAAAAAAAAATTATTTAGTTTCGATTCTTCGGTTCTTGGTTTAGACCTAAGATCCGACCCAAACTCATCAGTTCTCGATTTGAGTACCCGTTTTGGTATTTAACTTATGAAGAACTGCTCGATTCGGTTCGGGTTTGGTTTGGTCCGGTTCGGTTCGGGACTTTTGGACACCCCTATGTAGAAGGTTGGACAGACTTGTTTAGTTCGATACATAATACAATATTGAAGAAGTGAAACGAATTGAAAATGCATGCATTGTACTATAGATTCTTATTGCATGTTTAACACACAATCTAAACAATTACATGACCATACACAATATTTCCTTATAAATGAATTTGCATGTTTCGCTAAGTTTAAGACTTTACATATAGTAAACAATTAAATTTGGAATAAATAATTTGTTGTGCTGGTTAAAAAAAAAAATAATAATAAGTATAGCTTTTAAATCTCACCAAACAATTGACTGAGTCCAAATATTAAATTATCGAGTCAATGATCCAATCAGTATGTTACTAAATATTTATTACAATATTTGAATATATGTAATTACAAAATTGGAATCGTATTTATTCAGTCAAATAAATAATGAATACTATTAGATAATTTAGTGGTTAAGAGGGTTTTTTTTTTTTTTTCATCGTTGAATTCACTACAAAATTTGCGAGTTTGATTGGTTCACTTGCATTCCGGTCCAATTAATTCAATAGGCCTGAACTTCTAATTGATTTATTGAGTTTTTGAGCCGGTCGAATGGGACAAGTCGATTTTTAGAATAATTGAAATAAGTATGTGAAATTATTTTGAAATCTAACCATATCTTGCTCTCAATAAATAACTTGTTTACTTATAAGAGTGAAGTAAATAATATAGACAAACATATACAGGAATAGAAAATATCAAAATCTATTATTTTGATTTGTGCGAATAAGTGGACCATATCGTACCAAATAAGCTTTTAATAAAAATAAAAGTAATTGAGATTTTTAATTTAAGGACGTTTACATTTAACATTGCATTCCACTCGTCATAAAACAGAAGTACAAAATCTTTTGTTTCTTGTTTGGGCACAAGAAAAATAAAAATAATTTATCTGCAAATTAAGTTGTATATACTTGAATTTGGTAATTAGTTGCTATTTACTAAATTATCATATCTTCGTGTTCGATAAGTTATTGACTTTTTAAAAATATGTAGTTTTGATGCTGTGTGGCCATGTGATAATTTAGAGAGTCGAGATTGGTCGTGTATAGCCCATCTTTGATTTGGATTAAAATTCAATTAAAATCTCAAATTAGATTCAATAATTAATTTTAATCACACATTTCATCAACTTTTATCAAAATCTGCTAAAAATCTGATTTTAATCTCTACCAATCAAGGGCATGGTATATATTGATTTGAAAAGGGTCATACATCATCACGACTAATGAATGTGCACGTGCCATTATTTTTTTTTTCGATCTTGTGTTGAAAATGTATCAAATATGATTTGAGTGATAAATTTTGAATTCGGTAAATGAACAAATATACCCAACATAATTACAGCATAAATGATAAAATTAGACCTTTATTTGGGATATTGAAGATAAATAGATAGTATGAATATATTATTTGCCTTAATTACATTATTATTTTCCTTATTCAGTCACCACTTCTATAGTATAGTGATCGTTTTATGCAGGTAGGCGATCAAACTATATTAATTATGAGCCATAGTTTCTAAACCCTATCTAATAATCGACAATTAGTGAACCAATCAAAAGTTTAAATAAATGAAATGTTTTTAAGTAGAAATATGCGAAATACATAGAGTCCAAATTTAAAGTCACAGTTAAAATAGTAATTTAATAATTAAAAAATTCCAATTTTTTATTTGTCAAAAATGATTTTTGTTCTGTCCATATTTGGTGTAGAAAAATTAATTTAAACATACATTTAATGAGATTCATAACTTTTCAACAACATAGTTCATCATTTTTTTCTTTTCAAAATTTATTAAATCTAATTTTTTAACTACACCAAATATGGATTTTTATTATTTTGTAAACATGATTAAATCAGAAGAAAATAAAATAGTAATTTATTGTTATTTATTTTTCGAGGTTTCAAAAGAAAATATGTTGCAGAGCACAGATCGTTTTTTTTTTTTTTTTGAGGTTTGGGGTTCAAATCCCAGCATGTTTCAATTCATGTTTTAATAATGCCTAATACTTTTGATTAGTTCTTTAGCAACTTAAAGTATTTTCAAGGTCACGAGTTCGAATTCCCTGTCAACACTTTTTCGGTCGAGCCCGTCGCACCGAGCTTGCCTAGTACAGTTTATTTCTCCTGTGTAGTTTGCGAGCTACTGCACATAGAGTGGGGTTTACCTAGTGCGCACTCACAATGGTTGAGCCCCCGCCCCTTCAAAGTGGTCGAAGCTCCACTGACAGATAACGGTTGTGGGTTCATACGTTAACAGAAAAAGAAAAGAAAAGTATCTTATGCATTATAAAGAGCATGTACAAATTTAGAGAGTTAAAAAGTTTTTCACTTTAACAATGCTCTCTATTTTGACTCTTTATTTTAATTTTTTTTCAAAAAAAATATTTATTATTTTCTTCTCATATTTTATTTAACATATTATATCGATTCAAATATATTTTGAATAGTTCCCCCTGTTTGGTATCCATTTTGGCCAAATGTTAACACAAAATGTGACCTTTTGTATTTATAAAACTTGTGAGGATATTTATTTTTCAAATCACAAATATGTTGAGAATAGTTGGGATTTATTTCACATGAGAAGATTGTACGTGTATTTAAAAAAGAAAGATAAATTTATTTCCAAAAAATACACTTACCAAATTGGAAAGGCAACAAGCTAGACGGGCTTTCCCCATTGTGGAGATGGAGATAGAACACGAACGGAAATTAAAATATTTTTGCTCTCTCTATTTCTAAACTTTCTCAAAAATATTTGCTTTTCATTCTTTCATAACTTGTTAGGACAACAACTTCACTTAATAGCCTAAATAACTTTGGCAAACAAATTATTTATAAATTTAGTTAAAGTTAAATATTAATTTGAAGAAAAAGTTAAATATTTCTAAACTAATTTAATATCTTTAGTCTTTTAATTTAACATTTAACAAAAAGAATATATTAATCTGTTGGCACACAGAAGAAATTTTATTTTTGAATAGAATTCAATTTCTTCTTTTATTTAATACATTAACTAATTAGAAATTTCAATATTGTGGTTGCTATTAGAGCAGATCATGAGAATTTTGATGCCCGAAACGACTAATTATTATGAGGTTCTATAATTTTGTTTTTTCCTTTTTTACAAACGTAGAAATACTAAATATTTAAAACAAAAGCATCCCTATATTTAAATGAAAATTTGTACAATCTAAAAAATAAAGTAACAAAATAAAACATCTCACACAGCCAAGAGATTAGACTATCATGTTTTTCATATGCAACATTCTTAATCAAATCAAATTAATTTATGCAGATATCGCTAGCCTGCAGTTATTGAAAAGGGATGGGATTTGAAATTGGGCTAGGATACAGAAGGGAGGTTGAATAATTCTTAGACCGGATCAAGAAGGCCTATGACAGAAATCTACCACATGATATAAATTTAAAGAAATATACCCAAAGATTTTTACCGTAGAGCGCTTCTCGACTCCAAAGATTGTTGTTAAGTCCTTATAAACAAATCTTGAAAAATAAATAATAAACAAAAATCAGTAAATGATTTTGGATTTCACGGCCTTAAAAAAACCTCTATTAAACCCTATTTCTCTATATGTCAACTAAATCATTAAAATCATATCTGCTAAGTGCTGACTTTTCAGGAGAAGGCAAGAATTTACGAGTCATGCTACTTGTACAAAATTGATTTACAAAATACGTGTTGGCTATTCGGAATTTACTTAATCATGTACAGTGGAAATAAAATAATTTTCAATTTCCACCAAGGATCTGCAATGTGTTTAGATAGAAATTATGATAAGAATTATACCTTTGATAAATTTTGCAAACTCTTTTGCTGATTCTCGAACTCCAATGATCACGTTCTGCAATTCAAGTTGTCCAATTGTCCAGTCTTCAATGGTGATCCGCACAGAGAACAAGAATGACGGTTAGGGTTTCTTTTCTTGTGCTAACAAGAATAATAAAATTCCATATCATTTACAAACCCTAGCAGCTTATTAATATAAGCTCAAGTGGGCTTGACTCATCTCTAACTTTAACCCGGTCCGATATTTAATTAATCAAATTAATTAAATCTGGTCCATGAATTTATTAATCCAATTAATTAATTTGGGCCTATTAATAAGCAATCCAATTAGTTAATTATTCAACATTTGTCAATTAATTAATTGGTAAATCTCATTCTTCTGTTTGTCTTTTGTGTGTGACCCATTAGATTCCCGATCACGATACCTAACGACGTAAATTATTATTTTGATCTAATCAAAATCGATAAATTAAAACACTCATTTTAATTTATCACTCATTCACATTCGTCGTCCCAGATTGACATCTAACAATGTGTCAGACAATACATGTGATGGGAAATGTCACGTGATGCGACAAACCAAACTTGTTCGTTTACCGTGAAATTATAATCCTTTCGTCAATATGATCCAATCAATTATGAGAGATGGATATGTGTCAATCTCAATTATCGATCATATCTTTTATCCCACTATTAAGTCAGTGTAAGTCGAAAACTCTTTTTCGACTTATGAATTCACATTGGCCAATGATTTCATTATCAACTTAACTGGATAAAATGTAGATCATAATCTCTTACTATCTAAGAGTGACGAATTCTCTATCGATCATTCACAACCTTCATATGATTCTTGACATACCCGAACAATGCTATATTAGCGACCATTGACAGAGCAACATCCAACACCACCAAAGTATGAATATCCTCATATAAGGTACTATGATGACATCAAATCAAAGGACCAATTCCACTACCGAATGTTAAAAATTAACCACAAACACTTAGATAGATATCCATGTGGAATCTCCCAGCAGGTCTCCAATATTTTGTTCTATAACAAAACATCCACGTGTTCATTCAAGTGTCACCATACTTTAACTTGTGAGATCAGCTACTTACTTCACAAGTAAGAATGCCACACGCGATGGTCTATCCGTAATAACGATCTCCGTATCTCGTTATTACTTCAGCCACGGATGATTTAAAATTCAGTCATATGTAATTTGTATCTGACAATCACAACTCCTTGTAATTAACAAATCACCAAAACTTAAATCTACGGATTCTATTATTTAATTTATTAGAATATTGATTCAATTAACTAATAGATATTTTCATACATATGCATCGATTATATACATTGAAAGTGTTTATATCCAAAGTTGATTGGACTTAAAGCATAACACTTACAAACTCCCACTTGCACTAGATCCAATCACTTATGTATCTTATATCATAAGAGTCTATATGACATCATGTTTATGCTGCGACAATTCTTTGTCAGTGGATCTACAATTTAATAACTTTTGGAAATTCGTTCTTTCTTTACGTCATTTCATAGTATTATCTTTCCGATGAGATAATACCGCCTTAACACATGTTTAGATCATTGATAAGACCTTAGTTCCTTCGCTTGCACGATGGCTCCATTGTTATCACAATGCAGAAGCGTGTGATCAACAATATTAGGAATTACTCTAAGTTTATTAATGAACTTCCTGATCCAGACCATAACTTTTGTTACTTTGTAAAACAATGATATATAAGGCTTCCATTATTAAATCAACGGTTATTTTCTATTTGGAACATTTCCAACACACCGCTTAAGAGTAAACCAATATCCTATTTGAGATATGTTATTATTCTAGTTTGACTAGAAGTTAGTATCAGTATATCCATGAATTATCAGTTCATATTCTCCATATAAAATGTTCTCGAGATTTTATCTATATAGATTGAGACTAGTTAAGTAATCATTTAGATCTATCTCTATAGATTAACCTGCTTCTCCCATATCTATCACGGAAAAGTATTTAATAACCATAATTTCAACAATTGAAATACAGAGATATCGTTTCCTATAATATGTCTCATACATATAATATCAAGAATACGACAATGCTCCCACTATCTTCTTGTAAACGCACAATTCGTCTTCATTTTGATAAAATCAAACATTTTGACTTTCTCATCAAATCAAAGATTTCAGCTCCAAGAGGCTTGTTTCAATCCATATTAACTTTTTCTTGTAAACTCATTTACAACCTATGGGTTCTAATCCATTAGGCAGGTCGACCAAGGTCCAACATTGGTTACATACATCAAGTCCATCTCGAATTTCTATGGCCTCTTGCCATCTCTTTAAGTCAACACTTGACTTTATTTCTGCGTAATTAGTAGGTTCATTATCCTTGATCAGTAATACCTGATTAGTAATCATGGATTCGTACCTTCTAGGAGGTCGAATGATCCTACAAGATTTACACGGAGCTAAAGTGTCCTAAGAAGTCTCCACTTCCTGATCAAGAGTATATCCCTCAACTGGTGTGGGATAAGACTCAAGTTTATCTATTCGATCAATTATATCTGTGGACTCTTGAAATCCTTCAAGATTTATTCTGCTCTCACTGTCTCTCCTAGAATAAACACTTTCTCGAGGCGTATGGCGTGTATTGATATACGATTTAGTGCTCTTCACATAAGCGTCACAGCTCAAACTTTCATATGAGATAAGTTGGGTCATTCCATAACTCGTATGGACTTTTGTCAACCGATTTAGATGAGACACAATTTAGTGTGTAGCACATGGCAATCAGTGCATGACATCAAAACAATTTTTGAATGTTTGCATGGCTTGTTCTTAATTGCACTATATCTAATAGTGTACGATTTCTCATTTTAGATACACAATTATGTTGCAATGTATTTGGAGGAATTCACTGCTTGAAAATATCATTCTCTTTTAGATAATCTAAAATTCTCCATTTTAGATATTATTTACCTCGATCAAGTTTTAGTGTAAGAATATATTTACCTATTTGTTTCTCTATTTCTAGCTTGAATCTCCTGAACATTTCAAGAGTTTTATGTTTGAATTTCATCAAATATACATAACCATTTCTAAAATGGTCATTAGTAAATGTGATGAGATAAGATAAACTTCACATGACATTAATTGATATGGGTCTACATACATCACTATGTATTAGACCTAATAATTGTGCAAATCTTTTTTCTTTTCAAGTAAAAGGAGATTTGATCATTCAAAATCATTTGACCCAAATATACATCTCTATGTGAGTTTGGAATTGTATTCTCATTTATGTGACCAAATTCGTAATGCCAGATATATGTGTTATTCAGATTATCATTTTTATGCATTTCAATTTTTATACTCATTATATAATACTCAATATTTAGAATATAAATGTCATTTTGTAATTTACCATAACCATTAAGATCTTATAAAAATAAAAAGGATCAACAATTGTCCTTAACATTAAAATAATTCATGTCAAACACGTGAAATTTATTTAATGCTCTTGGTAATGGTGAGAACAAAATTAATATTTCTCTAATTCTAATATTTAACCTAAAGGCAATGACAAGAAATATGCTTCCACAGGCAATGCAACAACTTTTGTTCATTTTCAGCGTGTAGGTCAACTTCTCCCTTCTGCAACGATCTACTTTTATTTAGTTTCTACATATTTATACAAATATGAGATCTATATCTAGTATTTAATACCCATGAAACTAATGAAGTAGATATAAGCCTTACAATTTCATTTCCAATGACTCATCATTCCAAAATGATAATAAGAATTATCAGACTTGGTATTGTCCTTATTCGCTTTAACTGTCTTAGTTATCTTGGTTGTTTTTCTAAAACATCTTTTATACTTCCCTATAGGAATCTATGACTAAGATTTGTCCACTACAAACACAGATGTTGGACTTAATCGTTTTAAGCATGGTCAGCAACTCAATGAGCGTGCTCCGAGTTTATTCATGTTAAATTCATAATTAGTTACGAATAACTCTCTGACAGATATTGTAGAACCAAGTCTATACTTAGTTCATTGTTCATGACTGAACACAATCGAGACAACTTCTGAAAGTAGTTAGCATTTTCAGCACATGAGCACTGACTGAAGATTCTTCTGCCATTATGCACCGGTATAATTGCTAGGAAATCTCATATCTTTCCACACGTAATTGTTCATCATTCAAGGCCTTGAGATGAAAAATCATGTGTTAGCATCTATACTCTTATGTTACTTTGTAACTCATGTGACATAGTCACAAACATCACACATGTTGTAGTACTATCGTCATCACTGTGTTTATTATAGTAACCTCCTCTTCATTTGTCGAGTCATCAGCAAGTGTTCTGGAAATGGCTACTCAAGGACACAACCAATTTTTCATGCCTGAGAACAATTCTCAGATTGCGGTATGAATCAAGAAAATTTGGTTTGATTGTTGGCATCCAATATACCTCTCAAATATATAAATGGTTACTCATAATTCAATAAATGTAAACGACGAAAAGTAATAGAAATAATATATATAAAGTATCAATTAATTTAACATGGCTCCAATTATTTAACTCAAATTTATGACCATCTCACATAAATTTATGGAATCCGTACTTGATTCTCAGTGGGGGTGGGATCCAATTTGTTATATTAAAACCTTGAATGTACTCAATAAGCCCTAATAAAACATTTTGGTACATACTATTATCAATTGTATCTCCATATAACTCTCAAATCATTAAGCTGACAATTCTTTATCTTCACACATCTTATGTGTTAGCTTAACATGTCTCTAATATTTATCCCCTTAAGTGTACTCAATAAGAGATAAATATTAGTTAAGTCAGACTCATCATTCAGAAATATCTAATATTTCATAGTGTCAAACATATCACTAATAGATCAGCATTGAGTGTACTCAACAATCTAAGATCGATTTAGAACTCTCGTTTTCACTATAATGGTGGAAGACGAATATAAATATGACTTAATATTTTAACATACCTCTAAAATTTATCTTATTGAGTGTGCTCAACAAAAGATAAATTTTAGTTAAGTCAAACCCATCAGTAAGAAATATCTAATATTTCATAGTGTCAAACATATCTCTAATAGAGCAGTTTTGAGTGTACTCAACAAGTAGAGATCGATTTAGGACTCTCGTTTTTCACTATAATGATGGAAGACGAATAATAAATTGACTTAATATTTTTAACGAGGGGTTTTAGTATGCAAAGGTCTCATCGTAATAATTATATATTTTTTATTATACATCTAGCATGCAAATAAATATACATATAATAGTGTAGATGATTATAGACATTACTATCTAGTGTTCCTGAGCTATAAGGAAGACTAGTTGGTCAGTTCCTAGGAGGTATAGTATTGATTCATACAATGCTCAATCTCTATGGTCTCCTTCTCTTCTTGTATCTTTAATTAGTCCAACTGCAACTTGTATCATATACTAGTGGCACGCAGACCTAAATAATATTGGACGCGCAGGCCCATAATAATAACAACGGACTCGCAGATTCAAAATAAATAAGTGCTTGCAGGCCCTAAAACTAACCATTCAACACATCTATATGGTCGAGTCCATGATCATCCACTAATTAAACATTCATCAAATAAATGATTTCCTATATAATATCTAATATTATATGCAAACATGTTTCAAGTTTCTAACAATTAAAGTCGTTTAAACTAATTTAGACAAATGGATCGGAACAATTAAATAATTAATTAATCAAATTAATTAATTAATTAAATTAGCGGACTTATTTAATTAAAATCAAATTTCAATTAAATATCAAATTAGAGTCCAACTCTAATTCTACAATTATAGGGCATGACTATTAAAATCAAATTTTAATTAAATACCAAATTAGAGTCCAACTCTAATTCCAATAAAATTTTAGGATGAGATAATTTAATTAAAATCAAATTTTAATCAAATATCAAATTAGAGTCCAACTCTAATTATAATCGAATTAATATGGTTGAATTTAATTAAAATCAAATTTTAATTAAATACAAAATAAGAGTCAAACTCTAGTATCAAGATATTAGGGTGAACTTATTTAATTAAAATCAAATCTTAATTAAATACCAATTTCAAGAAAAATTTAGGGTGAGACAATTTAATTAAAATCAAATTTCAATTAAATGTCAAATTAGAGTCTAACTCTAATTTTATTAATATACTAAGGTGGATGATTTAATTAAAATCAAATTTTAATTAAATATTATATTAGATTCCAACTCCAATTTAATTGAATTAATATTTTAATTTAGGATAAAACTCCTAAATAAAATAAAATTCAATTTAGGGTCAAAATTTAATATTTAAGTTAAAATCTAATTTTAACAAAAATATAAAAGTCGTCAATTTTTAAATAAAATTTTAACCGGGTCAAAATTGAAATTTTAGGTCAAACCAATTTGAAAATCAAATTTAAAACAATTTTAATATTTAAATTCAAAAACTCCTTTTTGAAAATTGCAATTTGACCCAGATTCAAAATTAAAAGAAAGCCCTTCAATTAATTTAATTGCATGACAGATCCTTCATTTAAAAATTTGCAATCAGACCCCAGCAGTCATAATTGCAGGCAGGGCCTTCAATTTCATAAATTATATTAGAGGCCCCCGCCTCCATCCACCCAAAGTGACTGAAAACCCTAGAAAAATTCTCCTCTCCCTTCTTGGAAACTCCCTCGGCCGTGCGGCGGATCGTCGCCGCTGTATGACATACAGCGGCGACGTTCCACAGCTCTAACAGCAGCACGAAGCGCTGCAGCTCCGTCGCAGCGGCGACAAATTGCAGCGACGAGTCACCGCTGCCTTCTTCCACAGCAGCAACAGCGTGCTGTTAGCACGCTGTAGCACGCTGCTGCTGGCAACACCGGCAACAGCACGTTGCCGGTCTGGCGGCTGTGTTGTCGCCGGCAACACGCCGTCACCACCTCCGGACCTTTTTTTTTTTTTTTTTTGAAAAAACAGATTTCTTTTGTGAACAAAATTAATTTTCTTTTTCAAATCAGATTTAGAATTTGAAAATCAAATTTCCTTCAAAAGCTAGAAACATGAAAATATCAACAATCAACTTTTTGATTGTTCTATATTTCGAAATAATTTCTAACAAACACAAAGTAGTCTCTGATACCAATGTTGGGAATTTACTTAATCATGTACAGCAGAAATAAAACAATTTTCAATTCTTACCAAAGATCTGCAATGTGTTTAGATAGAAACTGTGCTAAGAATTATACTTTTGATGAATTCTGCAAACTCCTTTCCTGACAATGATCACGATCTGCAATTCAAGCTGTCCAATTGTCCGCCTACAATGGTGATCACATAGAGAATAAGAATGACGGTTAGGGTTTCTTTTTTTGTACTAGCAAGAATAATAAAATTTCATACTATTTACAAACCCCAGCAGCTTATTAACATAAGCTCAAGTGGGCTTGACCCATCTCTAAACTTAATCGGGTCCGATATTTAATTAATCAAATTAATTAAATCCGGTCCATGAATTTATTAATCCAATTAATTATTCGGGCCTATTAATAAGCAATCAAATTAATTAATTATTCAACATTTATCAATTAATTAATTGGTAAATCTCATTCTTCTGGTTTTCTTTTGTGTGTGATCCATTAGGTTCCCGATCACGATACCTAACGACGTGAATTAGTATTTTGATTAAATCAAAATCGATAAATTAAAACACCCCTTTTAATTTATTACTCATTCACATTGTCGTCCCAGATTGACATCTAGCAATGTGTTAGGGCAATACATGTGATGGAAAATGTCACGTGATGCTACAAACCAAACTTGTTCCATTACCGTGAAATTATAATCCATTCATCAATATGATCCAATCAATTATAACATATGGATATGTGTCAATCTCAATTATCAATCATATCTTTTATCTCACTGTTAAGTCAACGTAAGTCGAAAACTCCTTTTCGACTTATGAGTTCACCTTGGCCAATGATTTCATTATCAACTTAACTGGATAAAATGTAAATCATAATCTCTTACTATCTAAGAGTGACAAATTCTCTATCGATCATTCACAACCTTCATATGATTCTTGACATACTCGAACAATGCAATATTAGCGACTATTGACAGAGCAACATCCAACACCACCAAAGTATAAATGTCCTCATAGAAGGTACTATGATGACATCAAATCAAAGGACAAATTCCACTACCGAACGTTAGAAATTATCCACAAACACTCAGATAGTTATCCATGTGGAATCTCTCAGCGGGTCTCCAATATTTTGTTCTATAACAAAACATCCACGTGTTAATTTAAGTGTCACCACACTTTAGCTTGTGAGATCAGCTACTTACTTCACAAGTAAGAATGTCACACGCGATGGTTTATCTGTAATAACGATATCCGTATCTCGTTATTACTTCGGCCACGGACGATTTAAGATTCAGTCATATGTAATTTGTATCTCACAATCACAACTCCTTTTGATCAACAAATCACCAAAATTTAAATCTACGGATTCTATTATTTAATTTATTAGAATATTAATTCAATTAAATAATAGATATTGCCATACATATGCATCGATTATATATATTGAAAGTGTTTATGTCCAAAATTGATTGGATTTAGGGCATAACACTTATATTGGCAACACGTAGATCTTGTTACATCATTTTGTCAACACACTTTTGTAAACCACCTTTGTACAAGTAGCATAATTGACAATTTACATGCTTTGGTGGCAAGTTGCTTCCTAGGGTGGCAAAAATTTACAGAAATTTGTGGTAAAAAATTGCTGGAGAAGGGGTGAAGGGGAAATTCTTCTGGTGTCGACGCATAAAACTGCTATTGCTCATAAAAATAATTTCCTTTTGTTTTTTGGAGGCCCTTGGCCTTTGTCTATGGCAGATCCTGGTTGTTATTCATAATTAATTGAGAAATTATTATATCGTATTTTAAGAAACTATTATTTTCATTTATACTAATAAATTGTATTGATAAATTAGAATTGAAAATCAATTTATTTTGTTACAGATAAATGTAAGTGTTGTGATTATATTTTAATGAGTAAATAGCAGCAAACATTCCCGACCTTTCATGTAATTTGCAAATTCGTCACTGCTCTTTTTGGGACAATATATCCCAACTTTTGAAAATTTATCACCATTTCTCCAAATAGATAATATTTATAGAGAAAGACAATTTAGAGACACAAAAGAAGGGCCTTTTGATTTGTATTATAATAATCACATTACAAGTAGGAGACTAAAGACACTATTTTATTTGAAATATATAATTGTAATCATATTCAAAAAATGTAATACCAAGTCAAAATCCTAAAAAAAATCCTTCTCGACTACGGATTGTGTAATGTCTTCACATAATAATTCTTCCATTTCTCGTCAAAATCGAACAATGTATTTCCAACACAGTCTGTCTCTTCCACCCACTTGGTGATGCTATTTGAAAAGAATTGAACTTTTTTCTTTTACATCCACAATTCTCAAGACAGTATTAACATACTCCTTCATTATGACTATATACACTTAGTCCCTATTCGAGAAAGTTTATTAGTAACTTTTTAGGATAAATATTGGTGAAGACCGTGAAATTGTGGATAATAATAAGTTGAAGTTTTGAAGGTGTTGTTGAAATTAAAGTTTGAATTTGATTGGGTAGTGGAAGTAATTTTTTAATTTAATTAAAAATGTTTCCCAAACAGAGGCTTAGAGCAGAATATCAAATCGACTCATGTTGAACAACCTTGATGAAAATTATAGTACAACCCTTACATTTGGCTTCATCGAGAGTTCACTGGTCGTCGACAGTAATTCCAACACCATAATTGTAAATGATGCAGGATGAAAACGTAAACAATAATAAAAGGTCTTGTTCGTAACATACGAATAGGCGTTTGTTTGAATTTCGTTCGAACATGTATGAAAATGTATTTGGAATTCACAAAATAAAAGGAAAATTTTGAATTATATTAATATAAAAACGAATGTAATGTTTTTATAACCTTAACATGTATTTATAGACTTGAAACAAATCATAATCATATTGAAATCCTAATTTCTGTAGATAAATTTAAATAAAAATGAAAAACTGCAAAAGATGAAAATATCCTTAAATTAACTAAAAATAGAAAAATGCTAAAACAGACTTCTTAATGACGAAATTTGACCCAAAATTTTTGACAATTTTGGCCATAGGCCATATTATCATACGAAAAAAAAAAATTCGACAATCAAACTGAAAGTTATGTGTTTTTTCAAACATTCATTTTATTCTTTCGCTTATTTAATTGGTTTAGAATTTTCTTTTCTAATTGATGTGCATCGATAAACATGTTATAATAACACATCATGTATCGTGACAACTTGTTGGCTAAAGACATGTCATGAGAATGAACATACCCTCCTCAAAGGAAATCCTAGTCTTTCATGTAGAAAAGAGACATTGTTACTGACATAATAAGTTTCTGCATGAGAAATGCTACAAGTACAGGGGAATTTTCACAGATTTTGCATTGGAAGACAACTATCTTCCCGTGATTGACTGCTGCCAAAAACAGTTTTTGACAGCGGCTAATCACAGGAAGACAACTGTCTTCCTATGCAAAATTCGTGGAAATTTCTTGTACCTACAAATTTATTTGTTTCTGCATATACTAAAATTGAGCACTTAGTATTACATCCTCTACCTTTTTGGACAGTTTTTCTTGAGGTGTCCGGATTGTTCATGTCTATCAAAAACACGAATTAATTTTTATTTCAAAATATTCCATGTCATCAAGCTACATTTTCTGTACTCCACCACCTTGAATGACTCAACAACTCTTATACCACATGTTGGGAATTGTAGCTAGTATTTCAATTTTTGGGGTACTTTTAAAAATGGCATGGTCAAACCTCCATATTTCACTTTGAATTGTCAAAAATGACATATTTCCACAATGACCTTTTGAATTGTAAAAGACAAAAATGTCATTAAGTAAACAATACAATTACAAAAAAGAATTTTTAATTAAAAGATAATACTACCCTTTTAGTTAACAAGTAAAAACCAAAATCTTCTCATGTAAAATTTCAAAATCAGCAAACTTTTTTTATCTGTTTATTCCAACATAATTAAAAATTTTCATCTGCTTCAACTTCAATATTTTAGAAATTGATCAAACATTGAACAAGAATTTTTTTTTACGTATATCATTTTGAATCGGTAAGTACAGTATGTTTAATTTCATTTTCGCTAAATTAGTATACGTTTTTAATTGATAAATCTTATTTCAACATAAATAACATATAGATACATCTTTTTAACAGATTTATAATTGTTTTGAAGCATAAACAAGAAAAATATCTATCTGCATATCATGGTCGTTGTAACAGTCAACTGTTGATGTTAACAGCCGATCGTAACAGCTGTTATGGCCAGTTATTACCAGCCAGTGTTAAGTTGCTTTTTTTAAATCATAATAGTTCGGTGGTTAGGTTGATTTTTCGACTATTTTTTTTATAAAATTAAAAATCCTGTTTCGTCATGTAGATATGGTTATGGTTCCAATTTGTTATTTTTGGTGGTTTCGAATTGGATGAAAAAAGATCAATGGGTGTGGAAATGGTCGAGTGATATACGTGATGGTATTCCAATTTCCATATCATCGAGCACATCATATATGGAATTTGTACCATGATTTACAAAACAAGCTCAAAGTCGATCTCTCTCAGTACGATATGAAACTGAAATTTAAATTCAATGAGTATTCATCCATTCTGATTCCACCTATGAAGGTTGCTTTTGATGCTGAAGTAAATTACCTATTTGAATTAAACAACATGCGCATGACTTCTCTTTGCGTGACTTTAGTGAGGAAGAATGTTATCGAAGGTGAACATGAACATTCCAATGGAGGGGATCACAATGCTAATGAATCTAATGACTATAAATCGAACCTATCCAATTTTTTTGGGACACGGTGTAGATAGCATGGGAGGATAATGTGGTTATTTTCAAGACAATTAATCCTCATTGTGATCTCACCGTTAGACACAGAATTCTGTCGATAGTTCACAACAACGAGAATGATAATGAATTTACAAATGAAAATTTGATTGTTTTGTCCCGTCAAAGAAATGAGTGGGGCGGGAGCTCGGGGCTGGATCGAGTGGACCATTTTCTAATTTTTCGTGAGTGGTTTCTGATGACGAGGATTTGTATGTTGAGCAATTGTTTGAAACAAAAAAAGATTTGTAGGAAGTTGCGCACCGAATTGCATTGAAATACAACTTTGAGTTTAAAGTGAAGAAATCAAAAATGTCATTGTTGACGGTTATCTGCGTTGACAATAATTTTCGTTGGCATTTATGAGCGACAAAGATGGACATGAATAAGTTTTTGTAGTTTGCAAGTATACACGGAACATACTTGCGAATTGGGAATTCATCGAAATAATCACAGGCAAGCCCGTGCATGGTTTATTGGTCAACATATAATGTAAAAGTAAGAGGACCCACAGATGATCTACAGATTTTTGGACATTATTAATGATGTCGGTTGAGAGTACGGAGTGGTCATGAACTACCAGAAAACTTGGAAGGTCAAAAAATGCCAGTTGGAGGACTTAATGGGCTCGACCGAGGAAAGCTATGCTAAATTGGCCAAATATTGCTATAACATGGGTACAACTAATCCTAGCTCTGCATTTTTTTATTAAGACGGAGGGCGATAATTGCTTTAAATTTTCTTCATGGCTCTTGGACAATGCATTTGGGAATTTCAAAATACGATGCGAACCCTAATTTTAGTCGATGGTACAACTCTGAAAGCTAGAGGCAAGTTAATTATTGTTACGTGTCAAGATGTCAAAATCGAAATTTACCCTCTTGCATTCGGCATAGTGGGTAGCGAGAATGATCTGTCAATGAGTTAGTTCTTCACAAAGTTGCGGAAAATAATAGGAAAAGTCGAGAACTTTGTGTTTGTAACTTATTGGGGACCATCTACAATAAATGGTATCGCTGAAGTTTTTCCCAAGGCACATTGTGGTTATTGCATGTACCATATATAAGGTAACTTGAAAACTAAGTATCGGAGCAAATGCATCGTTTCATTGTTCAGGAGAGCGGTCAAAGCTTATAGCGTCGAAGTGTGCAATAAATTTATGGTGGAAATATGAAGTAAATCATTACCGGCATGAGAATATCTAAAAAAATGGGAATTGAACATTGGGCGAGATCACATTTTCCAGGACGTCGATATAACATGATGACGTCAAATAATGCAGAGTCTCTCAATGTATTGTTCAAGAAGGATCGAAAATTGCCTATTCTCGCAATGATTGACAACATTCGTAATAAGATGTAGCAGTGGTTTTACGACCGACGTGCGGAATGATAGTGTTGCACGAGAGTGCTAGAACCGGCTTAGGAGGATAAACTCTTTAAGGCTGTAGAGGTGGCGAGAAATTTGAATGTGGAACCACTAGATAAGTTGCACTTCTCCGTGAAATGTCCACGTAACATGGCATACATGGTGGACTTGACTGATAATACCTGCACTTGTTGTCAATTTCAGTTGGAGAGTTTTCCATGTGAGCATGCAGTCACGATGGCTATGTTTAGAGGCTTTTCAGGGAGAACCTTATCCTCTCCTTATTACACGGCTAATAATTGGAGAGCAACATACGCTGAGACTATATTTCCTCTACCGAATGAAGTCGAGTGGAAAGTTTGTGACCATATTCTCCCATTCAATAGTTTGTTGCCACTTGAAGTTGTACATCTAAAATACTATATATCGGAGAGTTTTTCGATCGTGTAGGTGTAGAGCAACATGACATAGTTGTCTATTTTGTACAAGTCAAATTTTCCTAAATGACAATAAGACCGATGTGTAATGGTTTCGCTGATAATTGAATAATATTTTACAATTTGTTTACTATATTTACAATTATTTCATAAATAAATAAACAATTAAATGTTCAATATTTACAATTTGCATTTTTCATGCTTATTTAATACCTAAATAAGCTTAAATATTGATTAAAAGAGCGAATTTCTACTCATAATTATGTAATTATTGGTTTTGTAGGTAAAAATCACCCAAAGAACTAGAACAAGGCAAAAAGAAGGATAAAATGACCAAATTTGTGCAAAATTGTGAATTTGGGGACCAAAGTAAACAAGTAAAAAATTTCAAGGACCTAAGTTGCAATTTTTGGAGGGCAAGACTGATATGAAAGTCAAAATCTAAGGACCAAATTGTACAAGAGAAAAATTGAGGGACATGAGTGCAAATTGCTAGAGGACTTGTGTGCAAAAAGAAAAAGAAATGAAATGAAACCATTTTCTTGGTTTTGGGCAGAGAAGTGGCTAGGGGTGTAAGCGGTCCGATTTTGCCGATTTTTGATAGATTTTCAAACCAACCCGTTTAAACCGATTTGAGAAAAACTCAAATCTAAATCAAACAATTTTGAACAGTTTGAAAAAAACTCAAACCTCCTAAAAGCTTGGTTCGATTTAAAACCTCCGATTTCGTCATGTATTTTTTTGCATGTCTATTTTTATGTAATTAATTCATTGAATTCAATATATATTTATATCTTACTAGTAACAACTAAATACATATATTATAAATTTAAATCCAAGTGAAATCATAATAATAGTTTTTTGCTCACCATTTTTAGGCTAAGACGTTACGATAACGTTACAATACAAGTCTAATAAACTAAATATAAGGCCCAAAACACCTATAAACTAAATATTTATTTGAAAGCATATAATTCCATAATACAATTACTGAGACATCAATAAAGCAACACATTAAATGATAAACTTTACGCATACTGCATCAAAATCCAAGACTTTAATAGGCTAACTGAATAGATATCATCCTTATTAATTCAAAACACTTAAAGAAACAGTTTAACAAAATATCTAAGCATACAATAAAACACAACAATTAAATTGATGCAAGTATAGTTGCCACTGGAGTCATTGTTGGTTTCTTTTAGCTTATTAAACAGCTCATCCACATATCAAATTGCACATGAACACTTTTTAGCTTCTATTGACATATTTTTTCATGCCTAATTCAGTCACAAAACAAGAGTATGTCCACACAAATAGAATAGAATCATGTACATAGTAGATAAAATATTTCCATCAAAGTGAATAAATTTATTTCACAATCAACCAATAGTTGAGAGAAATGCGAAATCCATATAATTTCAGATTTCTTACCTCAATTTGCTCAAAAAACTTATTAATTTGAAACTTTATTCGTAGCAAATATTATCACTGAAGACCCAGGATCTCTTTGTCTCCGATTTGGTGTGGTGCTGGTGGCTCAAGACTGTGTCGGGTGTCGACTGAAGTTCATCTAAATTCTGAAGAGGAAAAGGGCTTTTGATTAATTAGGTTAGTCTTGAGATTATTACATATAAATTAAGATTATTGGGTAATAATAATATATATGTAATAGAAAATTAGAAATTGACAAAAATACCCACACATAGTAAAACTATTGAATTTTACATATTTGGATTTTTCAGAAATTTTCATTTTTTTATTTTTATATATTTTTTAGCCGGTCCGATTTGGTTTTAAACCGCGATTAAAATTCTCAAACATAAACCAAACCGTTTTTGACCGGTTTCATTTGGTTCAAAGTCATTTCGTTGACGGGTCCACGTAGGGATGGTAAAAAGCTCGCCGACTCGGGCTCGGGCTCGGTTACACCGAGCCTCATTTTGTTGGCTGGGCTTTGCTCGGCTCGGGCCCAAAAAAGCTAGGCCCCAAAAGGCTGGAGTCGAGCCTGAGCTTTTTTATTTAATTTATAATACGTATAAACAGTACAAATTTTGAATTTTTCAAGCAAAAATATAGATTTGACATTAAAAAAAAAAAACCCAAAAGGCTTGGTTCGGGCTCGGCTCAAGCCCAAAAAAGTTTGGCCTAAAAAAGCTCAAGCCGAGCCCGAGCTTTTTTTTTCCGGCTCGATTCGTTGACATAGCTAGGTCCACGTGGTACCAAACCAAAGATTTCTAAAATTCGATTTCGGTTCGATTTTTCAGTTCGACGATTTTTGCTTAAAACCCTAGAAGTGGCGCCTAGGCGCCATTTTAAAAGTTGGGGACTTTTTTGTTATTTTCTTAAAATTTGGGGAGTTGGATGCAAATTTCTCATTTATTTCATTTAATTATTTGACCATTAAATGATTGAATTTAGTGATTTAATAATTTATTTCCTTATTTTCCAAAATCAAATTTTATTGTGTTTATTTTTATTATTAAAATTAAATTGACTAAATTTGTGTAATTGAAAGCAAATATTCATCGAGTGATCGACAAACCTTGCTCAAAAAGTCCCCTTATTACTTGAACGCGAGCCGTGCACTTGCGGTATATAATTTTAGCGAATAAACAATTAAAATTTCGATATTTACAATTTGTTTACAATATTTACAATTATTTTACAAATAAATAAACAATTAAAATTTCAATATTTACAATTATTTGAAAAATAAATAAACTATATTCACAAATCACAATTGAATTCATACAAATCGCATGTTAACTTATTCATCTAATTTTGTATCAAGGATTGGTTGATTCCATCAATCTTATGTGCTATACTCAAAAATTCGATATACTTTATTACAAATATGTCACAATTACCCATCCAAATAAATAATAATATTATTTAATTAAAATTTAAATTAACAAAGAATATGATTAAAATTTCAAAAATTAAATTTTATTATAAGAAGAAAATAATTAAAAATAATTTTAAATTGAAAAAAAAGTTGGTTTCAGTCGGCCCAAAGCGCGCGACTGTAAACAATGTTAAATAGTCGACTGGGTCGATTGTTTTCTAGCCAAAATCACCATTTCTGACGAGTTAAGCTTCAAAAAACATGGCATATGTACCTAAATCTTTACCACATTCAATGATCTACCTAAATAATGAAGAATAAACATTATACATAACAATAAATGAAAAATCAATCTCATAATTCCAAAAAAATAAAATAAAATTATAATAACCTTGTTGAAGATAATGGCCGGTGTGTGGTGATCGGTGTTGGGTTTGACTATGAGGGTGCTTCTTCAACTAGATCCCAACTGTGGACTGTGTAAGTAATTTTCAATTTTTTTTCCTTCTCTCTCTCAGACTGTTAGGCTGTTATTAAGGAGGGTATTTTTGAGTTTTGATATTTAACTTACCCTATTATACATTTTAACTTTTTTTTTAGTGGTCAAAGGCTAGTATGGATATATGGCTAGGCCAATAAGCCAATTCCTTGTATTTCCTCTCAATTTTTCCACATGATCTTTGTTCAAAGGAATATTGATGAGATAGAAGATATGGAATTTATAGAGAATAACACAAAATTTACGTGAATGATTCTCGAAGAAAAAGCACGAGCTTTTAAAGACATCTTCCCATACATAAAATAATTTATTCAATCATATAGAGTCTCGCACCCTCCAAATCACCAAGAACATCCCAAAATATTAGTTCTAGGTGAGCTACACATGTTCCCCCTAGTCTAAGGATAATTATCGATTATTTGTGGAATCCATTTTAATAATCTTTATATTGAACACATTTTTACAAATACAAATTTGAGATGGGGATATTTTAGGTCATATATGAAAATATGTTTAACTCTAATTAGAAGAAATTGTTATAAAATATAGGATTATTTATTGTCAATCTAAGTGTAAATTAGGTTAAAAGTGAGAATTATAATAAAATACTAAAGGTGAAGTAGGATTCCTAGTTCATTTTTCTTAATTGATCTCTTTTCATCCAAACTTTAATTTACACATAGTTAAATAGTGGTAGTATAACTTAGAACCATATTCACTCAAACTCTACCATCAATTGTGTGTGTATTCGTTTTAAATTAAATCTTTGACTACTAGAGAGTTATCTTAATTTCAATTATTGACTAAAATATTACACACACACTCACTCCCTCTCTCTTTCTCTCCCTCTCTCTGTCTCTCAATCTCGTCGAAGCTACAAATCAAACGAACTCGTGGTTGCTACACTATGACGATGCTGCAGTGACAATTGACGACAGTGCTGTAGAGTTGGTGTTGGTGGGGGTCAGAGGTGGAGATTGTAGCGCCCCGAGTTCCGTTAACCCGGATTGCCACGTTATCGTCTTCTATAACTGATTTAACTAAAAAGTTTTGCAGAAAATAACTAAATTTCAAACTTCGCCTTTATAACGGTAAAAATCTCGTCGACAACAAAACTCATTTTAATAACTTAAGAAAATTGATTAAATTTCAAATTCGAGTTTTTGAAATATTGAAATAACAAAGTACATTAATAGCGTTCAAATACGAAATTTTCAAATAACTGAATTCATTAAATTGTTGCCACACTGCCCATCAATCACGATCGCCTCCGAAGTCTGCAAATATTGTTTAAATAACGGGGTGAGTATTTCAAAGAAATACTCAGTAGACTCATCGCCGATAATTAATTTACAGAATAATTGAACACATACTTATGCAATATACAACGTGATATCATCATCATCTTTGGTTCATTTTCTTGAAAAACATAGGCTTTTTAAAAACATAGGCTGAGGGTAGTCTCATCTCGTGCATTTAAGCACATAAGTTATGCATAACATTCTCATCTTATCTCATAAGAGATTCTCTTCTTTCTCATGCAATTAAGCATATAAGTTATGGCAAGTATAACAATATCATATATCTCATATGACATATTCTCTTCTCATGCAATTAAGCATATAATTCACGTAAATTCACTAAGACATGCAATTATAATTTAAACTCATTAATGGTGGCGAGTCTACCTCAAATGTCTCGATTTGCGTGAAAAGTGGAGCGGGATGAAATCTCAATCTCCTAATTGTTCGTACGTATCGTCTAGCCAAAATAGAAAATAAGTTTGAATCAGTATTTCGAATATTTAAGGCTTAAAAGTGATAAAATAAAGTTTAGGGACTAAATTGGAAGTTATTGAAATTGAATTTGACAAATCTAAGGGTTGAAAATGCTATTTTCAAAGTATTGGGGCTAAATGTGAAAAATAAAAATTCTAGGGACTTAATTGGAAACTATTGAAACTGAAAATAAATGTTTAAGGGCTGAAATTGAACTTCTATAAGTTATGGACTAAACTGTAAATTTATTTAAAACTGAAAATAAAACTAAAAGGGCTGAAATAGACTTTTGTTAAACTTAGGGACTAAATTGAACATTTTCTAGAACTGAAACTAAAATTACAGAACTGAAATAAAAAATACTTAAACTTAAGGATCTAAATAAAACACTTTCAAAATGTGGGGGCTAGGGCTATAATTTTCCCAAAACCCAATTAAAACAAAACGAATAAAAACTAAATCATTGGGGCTAAATTAAAACACTTTTAAAAATCAGGGGCTTAGGGCAAAATTTCTAAAATCAAAATTATTTAATAAAAACCATTCATCTCTCTCTCTCTCTCTCTCGAGAGAGAGAGTGGCGAAGGGAAGGGGCTCTGCCCCTTCCGTCGATTCAACCTCCGGCCAGTAGGCCGTCGACGGCGTCACCCTCACGTGGTGGCGTCGGTGCTTTGTGGGAGGGTGTGGGGTTTTGGTGCTCAAATTTGGGAGTTAATCCAAGGCTTGGAGGTTCGATTTGAGCTTCTTGGTGGCAATAAAAAGGTCGAGCAATAAGGTAAGTCTTTGGGTTATTGATCTAGGGCTTTATTTCATGATTTGGGGTTGGTTTTTTTTTTGGTGGTTTGTATTCGGCTTTGGAGGCTGTCGGTTTCTGTTTGGAGCTGTGAGTTGGGTGGCTGTGGTGGTACGGTTTCTCTGGAGTTTGGATGGTGGTGTTGAGCAGTGGCGGTTTTGCTCTCGTTTCCGAGCTAAGGATATGGTTTGGTTGGTAGTGGAATGTGGTGGTGATCTCGGTTTTGAGCTAATGAGTTGAGGTGTGTGCGTTAATGGTGATGGTGGTAGGTGACTCGAAAAGCAGTGGTGAAGTTAGGTTTCGGTTTTTGAGTGAAACCGGTGGTGGTGCAGCTTGCTGGGTGTTGGTTTGGTGGTTTCGGTTTTGGACAGTGGAGTGGGTGGTCTGGTTTGAGGTGAGCTTGGTCTTGGTTTAGTAATGGTGACTTAGCTGGGGTCGATTTTTGGTGGATATCCAGCTTGCTGATGCTAGAAATTGTTCTAGCATCAATGTGAGCTGAGATTGTTGTTGATGCTAGAAATTGATGTTCTAGCATCAACTAAAATTTCTAAAATGAGGGAGAGGAAAGATTCTTACCAAAATGAATTTGGCTGCATGATGTGTGAAAATGGAGAGATGAGAAGTTGATGTATGAATAGTGATGATTATGGCACAAATTTCTAGGTGGGTAATTGGGCCAAGCAGTTGGGCTTTTGGAAATATTCTAATTTGGGCCTAAGGTAATTGGGTTAAAATGATTTCGTTGTTGGACTTGTATAATTGGACTTAAATATTGGGCTCTAAATATTGGACTTGAATTATTAAAATTGGATCCAAATAAAATAAATCTGAATTGATACTAAAATAATTATTCGATATTGGATTTGATTCGAAATAATTTAAATTCATTTATAACGGCTAGACGAACGCGCTATTTCTTTAAAATTAGGGTTAAGGTTTAGCGACACGTTTTTCGAAAAATAATTTTATATCATTTAAAAGTTCTCGGCCGCTACAGAGATCGTGGTGTGTTTGTGACTATGTGATGGTTGGTGGTGGATTACTGTCCGATGGTTGTAGATTAAGGTAGTAGTGGTGGTGGTTTTGGTGCATTGCAAGTGGTGGTGGATTTGAGGTGAATGTGATTTGAGGTGAATGTGAATTGTGGTGGTTGTGGTGCAATAGAGGTGGATGTGGTGATGGTAGTGTGTTGGAGGTGGTGGTGTTGGTGGATTATCTAAGATGGTGACAATGATTTGAGTAGCGCCGACGTTGGTGGAGTAGGGTGGGAGTGGGTAAGATGAAAGTGATTGTTTTTGTTAATTGGATAATTGTTTACTGATAAATAATATGTAACGAATTAAATGTGTGATTTGTGACTAAATATAAAATTCTGATGCACAAATTATGTTTTTGTTATTGTGACCTTGTTTGAATTGTATGTAGAGTGTGTTTGGTAGAGATTAAAATCAGATTAAAATTAAAAAACTAGCAGTTATTATTGACTTTTATTAGACGAGTGAGACCCAATAACGACTATATTTTCAATTTTAATTGGATTTTTAGTGTTAGCAAACAAGCTATTAGTATGTGACCTAGACCATAAAGTAAGTGTGTGTGTGTTTTTATTTTTTTTTTTATTTTTATCGTGACCTATGTGATTAAATAAAGGTCACAAATTTTATCAAAGGTCACAAAGTGTGACCACCTGAATTTTGAAAGATTTTATTAAGTTTATTAAATTTGGAAGTGTATCTTCAAAGTATGGTATAGTTATGTATTTTTCCCTTTCTCATTACTGTCCTTTATTAGACAACAGTCGAACATTTGACCCTCAATGACAAGTATAAAAATAATCTTAGGTCTTAAAGGAAATTCTCATCTTAGATTGAAAATTCAGGATTTTACGTCTTCTACTCCTTAAAACGAATTTCGTCCTCAAAAGTTACCTTATTGAGCGAAGAGTAATGGTACTTACCTTTGATCTCTTCTTCTTTCTCCCAAATTGTCTTAGCCGCTTCATAACTTCGTTACTGAGCTTTAACCAATGGAATTTCTCTATTCCTTGGAATGTAAACTTTCTATCTAAAATATTGATTGGACTTTTCTCATAGAATAAATCCTTATGTACTCTCAAAGATTTGTAAACGACCACTTGCCCGAGATCATGAACATATAATTTGATCATGGAAACATGGAAAACATTTTGCACTGTTAAAATTTTGGGAGCTAAAGCTAGTTGATATGCTAAATTCCCAACTATCGTAAAGATTTCAAAGGTCCTATGGATCTGGGTCTCAACTTTCCTTTCTTGTTGAATTAATGGGTGCTACTTTCAAAAAAGATTTGTCACCTATTTCAAATTACAAATCTTTCCTTCTTCGATCGGCAAAACTTTAATGTCGATCCTAGGTGCCTTAAATCTTACTTTTATTTTATCAATAGCTTGAACAGTTTGGTCAACAATTTCTGGATCCAAAACTCTCTTCTATCTAGTTCATCCCCAATCAATCGAAGATCTACACTTCCTGCCATAAAGGGGAACATAAGGAACTATCCCAATCTAGATCATAAGACATGCTTTTATTTATCTTAGCAAGATATATCATCTATTTTATACCGTGGCCTCGAAACTGTTATTGTAGGCGAACCCTACCAACAAAAAGTGAGATTCCAAATACATCCCAAATCTAAAGCACATGTCCGCAACATGTCTTCTAGAATCTGAATAGTCTGCTTAGACTTATCGTTGGACTAAGGGTGATAAGCTGTATTGAAATTGAGCTTCAAGCCCATAGCTACTTGTAAACTTTTCCAAAACTTGGATGTGAACCTCGAATCTTTGTCTGGTATAATTGTACATAGACTAAGTGGAATCTGACTAGTTCTTTGAGATACAACTGTGCAAACTAGTCCATACTGAAGGTCATCTTGATCGATAAGAAGTGAACCGACTTGTTTAATTAGTCTACTATTACCTAAGTAGCATTGTTATCTTTTACCAATTTTAGAAAACCTACCACGAAATCTAGGGTTATATGTTCCCATTTCCATTCTAGTATCTTTAATGGATTCAATGGCCTTAATGACCATTGATGTTCTCCTTTAACTTGTTGACACATTAAGCACTCTTCCACAAATTGCCCTATACTGATTTTCATGTTCCTCCACCAAAAGGTATCTCAGAGGTCACACTCACGATACATCTTTGTTCCTCTTGGATGAGCTGCGTACGAAGTGGGTGAGCTTCTTCAAGAATTTATTTTCTCAACTCCTCATCCTTAAGTCCACATATCATCTCTTCGAATGTGTGTACCTTGTTAGCACTCAAACCGAAGTTCTTACACTCGTATATACCCACTCCCGCTTTGATTTATTGTAAAAAGGGATCATTATCTTGTGCTTCCTTGATTCGGTCCCCAAGACTAGTTTGAACTGTCAAGGTCGCTATTCTTGCTAAAACCTGATTCGGTGGTGCTACAACTTCCAACTTTAACCTTTTAAAGTCTCTCACCAACTGCTCTTGCAATGTGATTAATGTCGTCAACTGATCCAATCACTTTCTGCTTAGTCCATTCTCAACAATTTTGGTCTTATTTGGATTATAATGAATTGTGCAGTCATAATCCTTTACCAAATCTAACCATCTCGTCTATCTCATATTTGGCTCCTTCTAAATGAAGAGTATTATTTGATACTCTTATGGTCCATATAAATGTCACATTTTCCCCATAAAGATAGTGAAATCATATCTTTAAGACATGAACACTGTTGTAAGCTCTAGTCATACATCAGATAGTTTCTCTCATACAACTTTAATTACCTAGATAAATAGGTAATTACTATTTCATGCTACATGAGTACGCATCCTAAACCTAACTTGGATGCATAATTGAAAATGACAAATCCATCTGTTCCTTCTGGAATTATCAAAATTGGGATTGAGACTAGACAATGTTAAGCTCTTAGAAAATTTTCTCAATGTATTTGACCACTAAAACTTTTCTCATTTTCTACTTAGCTGCATCATTGGTCCGATGATTTTAGAAAATCCTTCGATGAACCTTCAATAATCACTATCTAACCTTAGGAAGCTACATACTATTCTGATGTTGGTAGGTTGGTTTCAGTTAGTCACTACTTCCAATTTTTATCGGGTCAACTTCAAATTTATCTAAATATTCATAAAACACGACGTTTATTATGTCCATAATATTGTAGAGCATTGGTATGTATCGACTTTGAAACTCATTCTTTGTGGTCATGTGATTTGACTGGCGATAAGCGATGTCTATCCTCATTTATCCATATTTATTCTTCAAGAAGAGGACATATACATCCTATAGAGATACACTTGGTCTGATGAAGTCATTATCTAACCACTGAAACATAGGACTTCGGGTTTTGCAACTCCTTCAGAGTCATTTTATATGGTGCTTTAGATACTGGTTCGAAATCCTTGACGTGTCTCTTTCCTTACTCCTACAAATATAATTTTCTTCTCTCCTAATTTTTTGACATATTGCTTCCTTTTCATGACATCAAATAGCCGAGTGATTATGTCATTAACAATCCATCCCAAGAATCACGTTGAAGTCTCTCATCTCTAAAATGTATAAATCGGCCTCTAGTGTTTCCCTACAAAGTTTGTGTATAACAGTAAGTCAAAACTCTATCTGATAATCTGCATTGTAATGGAATATAACTTATGTTGGAATTTATTTTATAAAAAACATTGATTTTGTATCAACTTCAACCAAATATTCGGATATGTTTCGATAGTCAATTTGTGCGTATGAATATACTAACTTGTTCTACTCTTTGAGTAGATAATCTAGTATAATTGGATTCACAAAACCAATTCTGAATAAATAAGAAATTGATGTCCAAAATGAGGTTGAATAAATGGAATAAAATGAAAATTCCATATATAACTTGATTGATCGAGAAGCCGCCTTGCACGCAATGAATGGCTAAATCTCTGAAAAAACATCTCAAATGGTGAACCAAAGGCTAGCGAATGGCCTGAACAAATGTGTCTGTTTGTGAAACATGCTGAATTTTAGGACGTGTCTCTCCGACCACAACCCCTCAACCTTTATAAATTGGACTCACTCGGTGGTCTAAATTCATTCCATGTCATATTCTTCGATTATATTTCTCAAATCATTGCAAAATTCATAGTTTTCTTGCATTGAAAACTTTTCGAAGAAGAGTGTGCGAACCTATTTTGAGTATGTTGTTCTTGATATTTGATGTGGTTCTACTGTAAAGAGGAAACCGTTGTATATTGAAAAACAATTGTCAATACACCTTGATACCTTCACGGAGCAAATTTGTCTTAAAGAGACAGCGTTAAACACTAGACGCAAACAAAAATTATTCAAAATATAATTAGCAAAGTCACACACAATCACCAACAAGTTTAAGACGAATTTCTTCCATTTTTGCTTGTTATATTTTGTGTCTACTTCATCTTTTGGAATAGTAAACACGTTGCTATTCTTTTCCTCTACTTTGTTTGTTTAACTTTTGTTTTCGTAACAAAAATGGACACCATTGGGACTAATTCTAGTCGAACCACAAATGGTGCAACAAGTACAGTTCCACTGATGGCTATATCGCTTAAATTACTCTTGTACCCTTTGGAGAAAAATCGAAGAAATTCAGCGATATGTATTTCAAGAGATGACAACAAAAGATGTTGTATCTCACCACTTTGAACTTGGCAAGTTTCCTTACCGAAGATCTTCCTACCGTATAAGAAGGAGAGAATATCCCTACGTTGGATGTATGGAAGCATCCGAACTTCCTGTACAAAAATTATATCCTAAATAGATTGGATAACACACCATACAGTATGTATAGTTCTATGAAATCCACAAAGGAACTTTGGAAGTTTTTAGAGAAAAATTACAAAATTAAAGGTGTTATCACAAAAAAATTCATCGTCAAAAAGTTCATTGACTACAAAATGATAGACTTCAAGACCGTCGTTGGTCATGTCCAAGAACTGTAGATTCTTAGACATGACATAATGCCAAGAATATGAAGTTGAATAATTCATCCAAGTTGCTACTATCATTGAGAAACTCCCTCCTTTATGGAGAGATTTAAAAAATAATCTCAAGCATAAATGTAAAAAGATGAATTTGGAAGAACTTATTGTATGACTAAGGATAGAAAATACAACAGAATGATCAAAAGGAAACTTGGTATTCAATTTAGACAAGCAAAGGCGAATTTAGTGGTATCATATTCAATGATCAACAAGAAGAGAAAGCTCTCAGATAATGCACCAAAGAGATAATAACAAGAGTGCTAAGAAATTCAAAGGCAACTGCTATAACTGTAGGAAAGTATGACATCATGCAAGTGAATGTCGCAACCCTAAGAAAAATACACAAGCGAATGTGATTGAAGGATACACATTATCTGAAGGGATACAAGAGATGAACTTGTTTGTTGTTGTTTTTGAATATAACAACGTTGGAAATCTTAAAGAACGGTGGGTTGATACTAGTGCTACTTGCCACATTTGTGTCGACAATTCAATATTCTCGAAGTACAAAGAACTCAATGGAGAACAACTTTTCATGGAAAATTTTGCAAGTTCGAAAGTTAAGGATAAAATAAAGTGGTTTTGAAGATGATTTCTAGCAAAGAGCTCATCCTCAAACTGTTCTACATGTATCGGACATTCGTAAGAATCTTGTATCCGGGTCTCTATTTAGCAAAAAATGGCTCTACTTATCCAGGACATTCACAAGAATCATGTTGGGAAAGGGTATCTTTATGATGGGATGTTCAAAATGAATGTCCTTACTATTGTACCAAAATCAGGCAATATGAATAAAACTTTAATGTTTGCTTATTTTTTTGAGGTGTCTTGTTTATGACATAATTGATTAGGGCATGCTAGTTTTAAATCCGTGCACAAACTTATGAATTTAAATTTAATACCTTCGTTAAAATTTGATCCCAATCATAAATGTGAAATTTGTGTTATGAAATTGGCCAAAACAACATCTCATTCGGTTCAAAAAAAATACTACACCTTTAGAATTAATTCAGAGTGATATCCGTGACTTGAAGTTTGTGCAAATTAGAGGTGGAAAAAAGTATTTCATTACTTTTATTGACGATTGTACAAAGTATTGTTATGCCTACTTACTAAGAACCAAAGATGGGCCTTGGATGTTTTCAAACATTATAAAAATGAAGTTGAAAATCAACATAGCAAACAAATAAACACTATTTGAAGTGATAGTGGAGGAGAATACGGGGCACCATTTGAAGAGTTATGTTCAAAACATGGCATTATTCATCAAACAATGACACCTTACTCACTTCAATCAAATGGTATTGCTAAACGTAAAAAATAAAATTATAAAGAGATAATGAATGGCATGTTGATAAGCTCAGGCCTAACCCACAACATGTGGGGAGAAGATATACTTTTAGAAAATACCTCTTAATAAAATACCACAAAAAGAACAGGGATGAAACTCCATATGGTCTTAATTTTCTAACTTATATGGTAGAAAATTTTCCTAGGTTAATTAATGAAGTAATGTCTACTTCGAAAGCACCGCACTCAAAAGAAGCTATCAATATTGAGATAGAATCCATAATAGCCACTGGAAGACACTCAATAGGGTTCTTAGATATCTAAGATATACCTTAATTTTTGGATTACATTATCAAGATATCCAGTTGTATCGGAATGATGTTATGATGAGAATTGAATATCTGATACAAAAGATTCCAAATCTACCAGTATTATGTTTTTACCATTGGTGGCATTGCCTTATCTTGGAAATCCTCAAAACAAACTTGTATAGTTCGATAACAATGAATTAGTGTTTATAGCTTCAGACAAAGTTGGAGAAGAAGCAGAATGGCTTCAAACTTCTTGAAGGACATTCCATATTGGCCTAAGCCGATACCTGCAATTGGTATATATTGTGTTAATTTATCTGCCATTGGAAGAGCACATAATAGTATGTATAATAGTAAATCTACACATATGCACCATATTTGCAATATCATTATGCAATTGATCTCAAAACATATTATTTCCATTGATTATGTGAAATCTAAGAAACATTTCACAAATCCACTTTTGAAAGATTTACCTAAAGATCAAGTATATTTCCTTTCAAAGGGAATTTTCTTAAAGCCTACTCCGTAAGAGTTTTTATAGTGGTAACCCAACCTTGTTAACTAGAGATCTCAAGATCTTGGTTCAATGAGACAACTAAGTCATGAAGATTTCACGAAACACTTAGGAATTATTTCCTACCCATTCCTATGATAATAAAAAGGTGCTTTCTGTGGAATATATGTGATAAATTTATACTTTTGATGAATTTTATAACTTGAATAAGTCAAGTGAAGTGTGGCAGAATACTCTTAATAAGAGATCACATAACTAAGTTTGAAATGGAGTCGCTTCTATGAGAATTCTGAAGTTAAAATTCTCTAAAATACTTATGAAATCCAAGAGTAGTTTATGGCCAAATGAATACAACCAAGAGAAATGAAATTTTTAGGGAAGATAATATGTGAGTACTGTTGTGTAGGTTTACAACAATGAGTGGATGGTTTAAGATATCGTGTTCACTAAGTAGCAAAATAAATTTGATGGTATTTTACTGAGACAGGTTCAAAGCTAGAAGTTCTGCCTATACTCTCTACTAGTGTTTGCATTATCATTTGCATTTCTGGTAATTTTTATTCATGTGGTGGATTGTTGAAAATTAGTTTATAAAAAATATTAATTTTGTATCAATTTCGACCAAATATTTGGATAGGTTCCAGTAGTCAATTCGTACGTCTGATAGGTTCTGATAGGAATATAAAATACACATTTTACATCTTTATTTAATGTGCTCATATGACTATTTTATGCCTAAATGTACTTACTATTCTTATATTTTGGTTTAGGTGGCAATTCGATGGATATGGCGTAATTTGGAAGAAATGAGGGGAAAATGACCAAAAAGAAAGAAAGCGAAAGTTAAGGAACCAAAGTGAAAATATTCAAAAGTTGTATCGAACCTCACAATGAAGACTTGAGAGTGCTAGAGGCCAATTGGATGAAGAAAGAAGTCAAAGGGATGAAATATAGCCAAGACATTATCATATATCAACTTTCAAGCTGAAAAGTTTTGCACTGATTTTTAGCCTCATATTGAGACCTGTTTTTGACATATCAAATTCAATGGTATCTGAATAAAATTTGTAGTCCTTTGAGTTATCTTTCCAATACATCTTGAATCACCTCAATCGGACATCGATAGAGAAAGCTACGGCCAAAATACTGAAATCTATCCGGAGGAAGTTTTGTAAAGCCTTGCGATCGTATGACTTTAATCCCACGCGATCGCACAGACCATCACCGAGAGTCTGAGGGTTGAATTCATTTGTTCCTTGCGACAGCATGACTTAATACCTTGCGGTCGCATGGTTGTTTCCCGATGCCGAATCTCAGGTTTCCTAAATTGACTCAAACTACTTTGGCAACATATCTTGCACGACTTTTCAACCCTAAAAACACCCCAAAACACACCAGAACGCCTCCAACTTCATTCTTCTCGTTTTTTCTCTTAGATTCATGAATTGTAACTAAACTTTTACACTTGGTTGAAGGAAATGGAAGTCTCAGAACAACATATTGTGAGATCAAAATAGTTTTTCTTATTGTTTGATTTATATTTTGAGTATTGAATGTCCTTCTGCATTTATTTATGTGATTTTTTGCGTTTAATTGCTAGAGGGCCCGCTAGTTTATTGATTGTAACAATCTACCTTTAAGTTAAGCATCAAATCCGTAATTGTTTGATCCCTTTAACTTGTGAAGCACTAGGATTTGATTGTTTTCTGCGGTAGAGGTTATTGAATCTTAAGAAGAATGTTTGAATAGATTGAATGCAGCCACTGGTGTTTATGTTATCTAGTTCATCGATTTCTCTATTGTGTAAAGCTGTTATTAAATTGAATCTTGAGCGCTGGTCTGGGGTTATTTAATAATTATGATTAATTAGAACGCTGATTTCTAATTAACTAAAATTAAGGAGAAATAGGAACAAATTCTAACAATAAATATTCGAAATATGAATTGAATTATCCTTGTACCTATGATCAATAGTGGATTTTCGATGGTGGATGTGGACTTAGACCAAGGTTAGTCTTTTGATTATTTTCGTTAATTTAATTGGCATTGTTATTAATTGAGTTATTTACAATTGTTTGAATACAAAATCCCAACAATCATTGTACGGAGCATAAATATTGAATTACACACTTTTCGTGGGATCGACCCTTACTTTCATTACTACATTAGTTTTAGAGGTTTAAGAACTATTTTTGGGTGCCTACGACAGCACACCAGGTTTTGATAGTCAATTCGTGTGTATGAATAGATTAACTTATTCTACTCATCGAGTAAATGATCGTAGTATATTTGGTTTCATAAAACCAATTCCAAATGAATTTTCCAAAATGAGATTGAACAAATGGAATTAAACAAAAATTCCTTACATAACTTGACCGCTCGAGCGACCGCCTCGCCCGCAGCGGGCAACCAACTCTCTAAAAAACTGTTCGAGGGATGAACCAAGCGACTATTGGGTGGCCTGAATGACTGTATGTGTTCGTGAAATATGCTGAATTTTAGGGCATGTCTCGTTGACTACAATCCCTGAACATCTATAAATTGGACTCCCTTGATGGTCTAAATTCATTCCATATCATATGTTTTGATTATATTACTCCAAATCATTACAAAATTCATAGTTTTCTTACATTAAAAACCATTTAAAGTAGAGAGTGAGAAACCATTTCAAGTCTGTTGTTCCAAGTTTGAAGTGCTTCTACTGCAAGGATGAACCCATTGTATCTTGGAAAACGATTATCAATACACCGTTGAGCACTTTGACGGAGAAATTCATCTTAAAGAGATAGTGTTAAACACTAAACTCGGTTTACAATTACATTATTTTTGTCATCATTTTCTGCATTTTGTTTGCTATTCCAAGTAAGTTTTACCTTGTTTAAAAATTCTAAATATAATTAGCAAATTCACACACAATCACACACAACTCAAATATCTAAATTTTCCAATAGTGGGTTAGTAAAGACAAATATGATGTAATTTTGGGAATTTTGTTTATCAGAGATATGCTCAATCCCTATTGAAAATTGTTGATACAATGCGTAGATTTACTCCCTTTAGATATTTAGGGTTCCCATTGTTCTATGTAGTCTCTAGAAGAAGGTGATCACAGCCCATTGCGGATAGCATTAAATAAAAATTCGCAACTTAGATGAGAAGATCTCTCTTATGCTGGCTAGACATCTCTCATTTACTCCACATTTACAAGTCTTTTTTCTATATTTTTATGATTTATAAAAGGCCCGTACAATTTCTTAAAGAGATGAATACAATCATAGAAATTTTCCATGCATAGGGACAACGGATAGTAGGAAGGTGATAATAGTGTTGACCTATGGTCAATCTTATGTTTTGATTATAACAAACAAAAGTATGTTTATCACTAATATTTATATTCGAGTCTTCAAATGTTACATGTTACTGACTTAATCAAATTAGAGATAAAACAATTGGACAAAAAGTTGTCGATCAAGAAAGCTCAAGATGAAAATCGATCAAGCGCTCAAGCCAAATGAAATGGAGACAAACTTTGCGCCATTTCAAAATCAAGCAACAAATCGAGCACTCGCTCCAAATCAATTGAAGATATTGGAACTAGATGTTCTTAGCTCGTTTGTAAAGGTAAAGCGCCTTAATTCTTAGCAATGACACATTGAAAGCTCAAGTGATAAATTTCTTATGCACAATAAAAATTCAATTAATTAAAACGTTTGCACAAAAAATATTTTTCAAAGGTAAGATTTCCAACTTAATCTTAAATACTATTAAACATCATTTACCTTGAAATATCTAGTAAAAATGTCATGCGAAAATCTACTAGTTGCAAACAAAATAAAAAAAATGGCCCAGAAATATTTATGGCCATCCTGACGTCAGGATGGCGAACTGAACGTCCGGTTCGCCAACAATGGTCAAATTTTTGACCGTTCTGATTGATTTTCAACAGTTACTTTTTGGGTCGTCCGATACTGTTTCGGATGTCCGGTTGGGTCGTCTGATTAGGTAGAAGCTTTACTCACTTCTATAAATGCCAACTCATTTTCCATTCATTAATAAAAGAAGAGAGCATTAAAGTGAGATTCTTTTGAGCAAAGTAGCATTGATTTATCATCCTATTTATTGTTATCAAATCATTTTGTTTCGAAAAACTTTTGATTAAATCAATTCTTGAAAATCATTCAACACAATGAAGTTTTTCTAAACCTAACACTTGAGGTTCACTCATTGCTATCCATTAAAGTGTTAGCCCATTTCTCTCTTGGTACTTAATTGTTATCATATCGTTTATTAAGAGAGAAGTTTCAATTTATAAATTCAATTCTATTTAAACTTGTGGATCGTGTTGAGATCCCGAAAAGCTCAACGTTGTAAAAGGATCGGTGCTCCTTACTTGTAAGTCACTAAAAGCTTTATAAAGGGTTAGATTGTATCACAAGTCAATCAACACAGTGAAATTGGCCTTGCTCGTACCGGAGAGCTTAGTAATGGAGGACGTAGATCAGTGCATTGGATCGAACCTCCATAATTATATTGTTTGCACTCGCTATCTCTCTTTGCTTGTTGCCTTCATATTTGTGTTTGCTACTTGGATTAATTTATCTAGTTATTACATGCTTGATTTTAAGTTAATTTCTTGAAAAAGTTTTAGAAACCAATTCACTCCTTCTTGGTTAGCTATTTTTGGGCTATCAATTGGTATTAGAGTGAGGTGTTCATTTTAAAATTAAAATTTTACAATCTCGATCAATGGCTAACTACAACAATCTTCAATTCTCGAGGGGCATTCTACAAATAGACATCCTTTCTTTGATGACACTCATTATAATTATTGGAAAGCTAGAATGATGATTTACATTCAATCAATATATTATAATATTTGGAAAGTCATTGAATATGGTCCTTAAGTGCCTACCAAGATTATTCAAATTGATGAAAGACCCGATCAATCTATTCCTAAATCTAGAGAGGAATATGATAAAAATGATAAAAGAAAATTGTCCTTGAATGCTAGAGCTGAAAATCTACTTTATTGTGCCTTAGATAGAAATGAATTTAACTGCATTAGTACACGTAACTCCACATACGATATATGTAGAAGTCACTCGTGTCAATATTAATCTCTTGGTGGAATTTGAAAATTTCTTCATGAAACAAGATGAACACATTGTTGACATGATTACATGTTTCACCGATATCGTTAATGGCCTCAAAGGCTTTGATTGTAAACTTACTAACGGTGAGCTTGTAAGTAAAATGCTTAGGCACTTTCGAAAGATTGGAGCTCATTGAGGATGTTGTTAGAGAGCACCAAATATATCAACAAGTATCCTTTGAGGGAGCTTTATGGAACTTGATGACATACGAGTTCAACAACGCTAAAACCAAAGAAAAAACTAGGAAGAGCAAGGAAGAATTAAAATAGCCTCCTAGGCATCAAATTGTTCTCAAATCAACTATTGAAGAAGAAACTACAAGTGAGCATATGAGTGATGAAGAGTTTGATGATCTTTTGCTTCTTGTCAAAAAATGGAAAGGTTTTCGAAATAATCGAAAGTTTCAAAAGAAAGAAGAAAAGAACGATGAAAGAAGCAAGAAAATAGTTTGCTATGATTGCGACAAATCCGGTCACAAGAGAACCGAGTGTCCAAACAAAAAGAAAAATTTCAAGAAAAAGACATTTGAAGCAACATGGGATGAAGCGACAATGATGATTGTGATGAAAATGAAAGTCAAGAAGAAGTCGCCAACATGTTTTTCATGGCAATCGACGACGATGAGATAAATTCTATTGAAAAATTCTCATATGATGATTTATCCACTTCTTAAGATGAAATTTTAGAAGAATTTGAAAAACTCACCCTTAGTCATTCTATTCTTAAAAAGAAATATAAATTATTAAAAAATAAAATGGAGAAAACTTAGGAAACTAGAAAGGGAAATATTGATTATGATTCATTATATAAATAAAATTGTTCTTTAAAAGAAAAGGTTGAAGACTTGATAAAAATTATTTTTAAATTCACTAAAGGGAAGAAGAATTTTGACTTAATGCTCGGTAATCAAAAATGTGTTTTTGATAAAGGATGTATTGGATATAAATAATTTTAAAAACAAAAATCTCTCAAAAATCTATTTCTCAAAGGTTCAAACACATTTCCCTCAAAAATTACATTTAGCTTTTGCAAAAAGGATTGACATATTGCTTACAATTGTCTAATCAAAAAGAAGTTACACTTTGAAAACAAGTGGACTCGAGGATCCACTAAAACTAACTACCAAGGATCCAAACTTGTGTGGGTAACAAAAATCAAAAGTTAAATTGTTATTGTAGGTACCGAAGAAAATGACGAGCAAATGGTTCTTGGATAGCCGATGTTCAAAACACATGACCGGAGATAGAACTTTACTATCAAATTTCAAAAAGAAGGATGGATGTCATGTCACATTTGGAGATAATGCTAAAGGAAAAATCATTAGAATTGGAAACATTGGTAATCATCTCTCCCCTTCCGTTGAAAATGTACTATTGGTAGACACTATAAACACAATTTTTACTTACCATAAGTCAATTATGTGATAAATACTCCTACATTAAATTCGATTATTCTAAATGTCTTATTAAGGATGCTACATCTAAAAATGTATTGTTTATAGGAAGCCGAAGCAAAGATGTTTATATTATAAATATCGATTTTGAAAATAATGAAAAATGCCCAATAAGTTTGAAAGAGGATACTTGGCTATGGCATAGAAGATTATGTTGCGTTGGCATGGATCTTCTTTCAAAAATCTCAAAAAATGGTTTTGTCAAAGGATTACCAAATTTGAAATTTGAAAAAGACAAAATTTGCCATACATGTCAATTTAGTAAACAAGTAAAAAGCTCATTTAAATCCAAATTATACTCCTAGACTACAAAACCATTACAACTTCTTCACATCGATCTTTTTGGACCATCTAGAATCGCTAGCTTGGGTGGTAAACATTATGCTTTTCTAATTGTTGACGATTTTTCTAGATTCACTTGGGTCATATTTTTGAGTCTAAAAGATGAGGCTCTAAAAGCTTTTAAGCATTTTTGTAAGAAAGTCCAAAACGAAAAAGGTTATACTATTACAACTATTAGAAGTGACCATTGTGGGAATTCGATGATGTTGCTTTATTTTTGCAACGAAAATGGATATGAACATAACGTCTTGACTCCTAGAACTCCTCAACAAAATGGTGTAGTAGAAGGAAGAATCGTACATTACAAGAGATGGCTAGAACCATGCTTAACAAAAATAACTTACCCAAATACTTTTAGGCCGAAGTTTAATACAACGTGTTACATTGTAAATAGAGTCTTGGTTAGTTGTAAGAAAACTAAAACTCCATACGAGCTTTGGAAAAATAGAATTCCCAATATTTGCTACTTTAAGGTTTTAGGTTGCAAATGTTTTATCTTGAATACAAAAGATAATCTGGGAAAATTCGATTCAAAATCCGATATTGGTATTTTCCTAGGATATTCATCGACTAGCAAAGCTGATAGAGTATTTAACAAAAGAACTCTAGTCGTTGAAGAATCCATGCACGTCACATTTTATGAGACTAATTCATTTGGTCATGAGAAAGGTATTGATGATGATGTAGGTTTGGAAGTTCCATTCGAACAAATGAACATTTAGGATCAAAACAAGGAAGTATGTAATGAAGAACAAATGAAGGACCCCATTATTCAAGAAAGTGAAGAAAAATTAACCGAGGATCAAAGTGATCTCCCGCTACCAAAGGAATGGAAATTTGTTCCATCTCATCCAAAAGAATTAATAATAGGCGATCCATCCAAATGTATCACACTAGAACCTCTCTTAGAAATCATCTAGGAAGTTGTGCATTCTTCTCGCAAATTGAACCAAAAATTTTTAAAGAAGCTGAATTTGATGAATTTTGGATACTTGCAATGCAAGAAGAACTAAATCAATTTGAAAGAAATCATGTTTGAGATTTAATTGATAGACCAAATGATCAAATTGTAATTGGTACAAAATGGGTTTTTAGAAATAAACAGGATGAAAATGGAACAATTGTACATAGCAAGGTTAGATTGGTGGCCCAATGTTACAATCAAGAAGAAGGCATCGATTATGAGGAAACCTTTGCACCGGTTGATAGATTAGAATCCATTCACATGCTTCTTGCTTTTGCTTGCCATAAAAATTTCACTCTTTATCAAATGGATGTTCAAAGTGTATTTCTAAATGGTTTCATTCAAGAAGAAGTTTTTGTTGAACAACCTCTCAGTTTTAAAAATCATAAAAATCCAAACTATGTTTTCAAACTTCGAAAAGCTCTCTATTGTCTAAAACAAGCTCCTAGGGCTTGGTACAAATGATTGAGCAAGTTTATAATTTCAAATGGTTTTGCAATTGGAAAAGTGGATACCACTCTTTTTGTTAAAACTCATAAGAACGATATGATCATTGTTCAAATCAATGTTGATGATATTATATTTGGTGCCACCAACATTCATCTTTGTGAAGAATTCTCTAAGTGCATGAGTATGGAATTTGAAATGAGCATGATGGGAGAACTTTAATTCTCCATCGGTCTCCAAATTAAGCAAACTTGTGATGGAATTTTCATCAATCAAAGTAAATACATTTTGGATATGCTCAAGAAATTCGACATGGATGATTTGAAGCCAATGAACACCCCTATGAGCTCATCCATAAAATTTGACAAGGACGATCAAGGAACGTCCGTTGATATAACAAAATATGGAGGTATGATCGGATCCCTTTTTTACTTAACTGCAAGTAGACCCGATATTATGTTTAGTGTATGTCTATGTGCTAGATTTCAATCTAATCATAAAGAATCACATCTTAAGGCCGTAAAATGAATCTTTAGATATCTTAGTGGCACTAGAACTTTAGGGCTTTGGTATCCTAAGGGCACTCACATCGATCTACTTAGCTATTCGGATATCGATTGGACAAGATGCACAATCGATCAGAAAAGCACTAGCTGAACATGTTATTTTCTAGGTTTTGCACTTCTATCATGGTTTAGCAAGAAACAAAACTTCGTTGCAATATCCACCGCCGAAGCTGAATATATCTCGGCCGCAAGTTGTTGTGCACATGTTCTATGGATGAAACAAACTTTTAGTGATTATCACTTATCTTTTGATCATACCCCTATCATGTGTGATAATATCAGTGCTATTAACTTATCTAAAAATTATATTTTGCACTCTATGACGAAAATATTGAAATTCGACATCACTTCCTTAGAGACCATGCTCAAAAGGGTGATAAGGTGCTAGAATTCGTAAACAAGGAAAATCAATTGGCGAATATCTTCACAAAACCTCTAGCTCTTGATCGATTCTCACATCTTAGAAGAGGTTTAGGCATAATTGATGAATTTAAAGTACACGATTGAAACTACATGCTTTTATGTGTTTCCATTTTCTTTTCACCTTAATTCGTGTGCATCATATTTAAGAGTGTGTTTAATCCACATTATTTTGGAAGAATGTATTCTAGAATAGTAGACTGATGGAGAATTTATGGTTGAAAAAGAAGGAAAAGTTATTGATTTGATGGAAAATATTATTTTATTGAAGAATGTGTGGTTGAAAATGAGTAGAAGAATGAGAATGAAAATTTTAATGTGTATCAAATAGGGGCTAAATTAAAAAATTCATTTGGACGAGGAACCGAACGTTCGGATCCAACCAGATCTTTCGAACATCCAGATGGCTGAACCGGACGTCCGGTTCAGCGTCTGGGGCATTTTTAATTCACAAACAGGCCCCTTCTTCTCCCACTTTTCCACCATTTCTCTCCACTTCTCTTCCTAAATCTCATCTCCATTACTTAATCTTTCCCCCCAAATCATCAATTAACCTTTAAATTCAAAAACCCATAACTTTTACATCCCTAATTCTCAAGAAATTTTTCCTTTCATCTCTTTTTTACCCCAAAATCTCGAACCCTTGGCTCTCCACCCTCATTCTCGATTTTCAACCATGGCAAGCTCTAGGGGGACGGGAAAAAGGCTCAAAAGCACTGTGAGGTACACTCCACCTCCTTCATCCGATGAAGAGTTCGATTTGGAACCCGAGGTGCCGACCAATCCATTCGAAAAATCACCCATTTTGATAGGTAAAAATGTTGACTTTGCGGATTTTACTATCGAAGCACCTGCATTTCATATCGAGGAAATTTTTGAAAATATGGGATGGATTTCAATTGCAACATTAGAAGAACATGCATACCCACGACTCATGCAAGAATTTTACAAAAATATGTCAATTTCACATTCCAATGACATTTCATGTTTGGTAAAAAAAACGTGTTGTTACAAATCTTTCTACACAAGGCACATCCCACGCTCGACGGCTATGACCCTACCGAGGCTTGTCATCGAGTCACTGGGAAATTTTTTGAAAATATCACCAAAGTGAGTGCCCATCAATTATTTCTTCCATGCAAGGTTTTACAAAACATAATTGCAAATGTTATCCTACCCCGAAAAGGTCATCGGGATGATGTGAGTTCGTTTGATTTTTTTCTTCTCGATTCATTTCTTGTCGATAGGAAACTCGATTTCCCAACCATTGCATTAGAACTCATGAAGTTTGTCCATTTGTCATGAAATGTTAAAGCTTTACCATTTGGCATGGTTCTCACAAAAAATTTTCAAACACTTTCACGTCTCATTAGATGATGAAACATTTGTCCAACTTAAACCCACAAACACTATTAACATCAAAACACTTAAACGCATGAAAATCACCAAAGAACATGGTCAGTGAGTGGCACATACCAGGGGATTCGACCCCACCTCGGGTCCATTAACTCTACCCTTTGAGGGTAATGATGAAGGTGGCGACGATGACGTACCAAAGCCCATGTTCCTCCGCCCGACATTTTGGGGTCCAGTATCCCACATTCCTCGAGTAGTGGCTTCACATTCACCAAGGATTAATACAACTTTTTGAATGGCCGTACTGACTCTCTCACATCCGTGGTTGATGGTCTCGGCGGAATGCTCCATCAGGTACTATCTCAACAAGAAGCCATTCAAACTTAACAGACAACGATGCAAGCTTAGTAGAATCCCTTCTACAACCACTTCTATGCTCAGTTTCCTCCTCCACCTCCTCCAGAGTCCTAGTCACAGTTTCATCTTACTTTATCATGGATTTTATCTTTATTTGCTTTACTATGGATGTTTTCTCATATTTTGCTTCATGTTACATTTTTTTATTTGCTACATGTTGAATAGTTCATTATGAATTTTCTTTGCATAATACTATTTCCCCTTGAGATTTCTTTGACTTATGTTTTGCCTTGGAAGCCCTATATATTTCTCTACTTCATGTTCTTTTTGCTTATGCCAAAATGGAGAAAACATACGAACGATGATATGCATGCTTAATGTGTATCAGATAGGAGAAATGCTTGAGCAAATGCATGAATCATATAAGATAAAGTATTCTTTATATTGCAAATCACCTATTGTTTGTCATAATCAAAAAGGGGAAAATTATTGACATATGGTTAATCTTATATTTAGATTTTAACAAACAAAAGTATGTTTATCACTAAAATCTATATTCAAATCTTCAAATGTTACATGTTGTTGACTTAATCAAATTTGAGACAAAACAATTGGACGAAAATTTATCGATCAAGAAAGCTCAAGATGAAAATTGATCGAGCACTCATGCCAAATCAAATGGAGACAAACTTTACGTCATTTCAAAATCCAGCAACAAATTGAGCACTCGTGCCAAATCAATCAAAGATATTGGAACTAGATGCTCTTAGCTTGTTTGTAAAGGTAAAGCACCTTAATTCTTAGCAATGACACATTGAAAGCTAAAGTGATGAATTTCTTATGCACGATAAAAATTCACTTCATTAAAACGTTTGCACAAAAATTATTTTTCAAATGTAAGATTTCCAACTTAATCTTAAATACTATTAAACATCACTTACCTTGAAATATCTAGTAAAAATGTCATGCAAAAATCTACCAGTTGCAAACAAAACAAAAAAAAAAGGCCCAGAAATATTTTTGGCCATCCAGACGTCCGGTTCACCAGCAATGGTCAAATTTTCGATCATTCTGACTGATTTTTAACGGCTACTTTTTGGGTCATCTGCTACTACTTCGGACGTTCGGTTGGGTCGTTTCTCACTTCTATAAATACAAACTCATTTGCTATTCATTAATACAAGAAAAGAGCATTAAAGTAAGATTCTTTTAAGAAAAGTAACATTGATTTCTCATCCTATTTACTATTATCAAATTATTTTGTTTCGAAAAACTTTTGATTAAATCAATTCTTGAAAATCATTGAGCACAACAAAGTTTTTCTAAACCTAACACTTGAGCTTCACTCATTGCTATCCATTAAAGTGTTAGCCTATTTCTTTCTTGGTACTTAATTGTGATCATATCATTTATTAAGAGAAAAGTTTCAATTTGTAAATTCAATTCTATTTAAACTTGTGGGTCGTGTTGAGATCCCGAAAAGCTCAACGTTGTAAAAGGGTCGGTGCTTCTTGCTTGTAAGTCACCGAAAGTTTTGTAAAGGGTTGGATTGTATCACAAGTCAATCAACATAGTGAAATTGGCATTGTTTGTGCCGGAGAGCTTGGTAACAGAAGACGTAGATCATTGCTTTTGATTGAACATCCATAATTATATCGTTTGCACTGTTTATCCCTCTTGGCTTATTGCCTTCATATTCTTGTTTGCTACTTGAATTAATCTATCTAGTTATTTCGTGCTTGATTTTAAGTTAATTTCCCGAAAAAGTTTTAGAAACCAATTCACCGCCTTCTTGGTTAGCTATTCTTAGGTTATCAAATAGTAGTCTGGAATTAATGCAGCTTATCAAAAACTGCAGGTAGGCTACGTATTAAGAATTTAGTGAAATGAGACTGGTCCTTGCTCCAAAACTTAGTATGATTTTTTTTAACATTGAAGATGTTGACCCCGAAAAAAGTAGCAATGATGTGGGCAACAGATCCCAAGACCTCTCACGTCCACGTAAACTAAGCTCCGGTACACTTGGACAAACCGTTTGTTGCACGTGGACTTCTCGACAGTCAAGTCAACTAGATGAATGATTAAGGGTGTGGGATAGCTTTGAACGTGAGCCTCCAATCAATCAAAAAGGGGGTCAGCTTGGGAGTAGATAACTAAAAATGCATGTAGCAAGAATATAACTTTAATAGTCTAAACTTGCATTACCCTTGAATGGTACTAAGAGTGAGCTTTTATACTTGAGCAAAATAAACGAGGCTCGTCGAATGATAAGACACGTGGCCTCATCAGGTTGATTGACCATTATTGTCACATACATCAATCAATCAAGGCATTAAATGCTTGAGCTATTTTAGTATCAATAAGTCTTAGCTTAGTCGTCTATATTTGACCGTATAGGTGTGCAGAGGCGACGGTGGCAGTGAATTGTCTTGTCAATCATTCACCACAAGATCTGTTTAAAGATCCTGCAACTGCCTCGCCATGACCGGTTCCTGCATGGGGGTCTACCCAAATGGGGTCGGTCCAGTCGCGTTCTATGATGAAAAGGGCTCGCCTCTTTATAACAGGGTCGTTCCACTGCTATGTAAGGTGTGGCCTCCCTAATTAGTGCTATGTGTGGCCTTTATTTTATTTTATGGGTAGCCAATAGATCCCATTTGATCCCCTCGCACTGTGGCAACTCCTTTCTTGGTGGAAAATTTCATGCATAAATGATGTATGGATGTTACAACCTTGAGTTCTTTTAAGGTGGGTCGCCCCAATACTCCGTGGTAGGAGATTGGTGGTCTACAACAAGGAACTCCATGAAGCTATAAATGGGGGCTTCCCTATTTCTATTGCCAATGTGATGCTCCCCCTAGGGATGATGCTATCACCAATAAAGCCATATAAGGGAGTAGTCATGGGGATGAATTTGTAGTCTACCATTATCTTGTCAAAGGTGGTTCCGAAAAGGATATTGACGGAACTCCCATTGTCCACCAACATGCGTCTCAGTCCATTCCTGGCTATGATAGCTCGTAACACTAGTTTGTGATAGTGAGGATAATAAACTCCCACAGTGTCCACTGGGGAAAAAATGATTGGTAGGGTGTTCCCAGATTTACGGCCAATGTTATTGATTAAGAAGCTCCCCATGGGAGGGTCCTTTACTTTCCTTGCGTATTTCCTCAGGGCATTCTTGGAATCTCTCCTTGTGTGTGGACCACCTATGATGGAGTCAATTTATCTGATAGGAGCGTTATCAGAATTTGCTGGAGGCTTTCTCCGTGACCTCTACCCTCTAGCCCTGTTTCTGTATTCCTCGTGCTCCTACCGAGGTGATTCAATTCTGCGATGTCGCCTCGCCTCGCCTCGTTATGCCTAGGCTCTCTCTCACCTAGGCTGGGGTATATTTTTTTGTGTTTGATGGGCATTTCTATCCTCAATATGGGGGCCAGTTGGTTCTCCATGATACGGCCTAGATAGGCGATTCTCAGTACTGTAGCTATTGGTTTGATGATATGTGTAGTATTGCCTATCTCGAGGCTCTCTATTTCTCCCCTACCTCTTCTTCTGGTTGGGTTCAGCTGCCTTTGAGCCTCAGGTCCAACCTCCTCATACACTAAATAAGGCACTGCGTTTAACGTGGATATGGCCAATGCTTGGCCTGAGGTGGGGGCTATTGTGTGTCTCGTTTGGGTCCATTGCTAGTCCACCAAGTGGGATACATGGCCTCTTCTCTATCTTTGAGGTAGTGGGAGTCCCAACGAGGTTCTATTGTGATGATCAATCAGTTCCTCATTAACAATTTCACTTCTTATCATTTCCACTAAGGCGTCGTAAGAAGTGGGATTTTTGTTCCGATCGTCTCTCCAGAATATGGTGTTCATGTTGAGGCTTTCCTTAAAGCAGAAATGGCTTCTCTATCCGTAACTTGTTTACAATAGGTCATCTCGTCTGTGAAGCGAGCCAAGTAGCTTTTCAAGGTTTTACCTGCTTGCTGTCTCATGTCTTGCAGCCTTTGGATGGGGACTTTTCCTTCTTTACTAGACAGATACTGGTTTAGAAAGGCCTTTTTAAAGCCTGGCCAACTCCTGATACTGCCAGCTAGGATGCGACTGTACCAAATTTATGTAGCCCCCGTTAATGTGAGATGAAAAGCTCTGCATTTTAACGTTGACGAGGCTCTTCGTAGAGACATGTAGGTCTTATAGTTGTTGGGGTACTTTTCTGGGTCACCTTTACCTTCGAATTTAGGTATTTTTGGGGTACTAAGTGACTTGGAACCGGGGTTCTTCTCAATTCTTGGGAGAAGGGCAAGTTTTCATCATCATCATCCAATTCAAAAGATTTGCATGGTCCATCAAGATCATTTTCATCTGCCTGATAACGTGAGGGTTATGAAGTTCCTGCTTGATTTCTCAAGTTCACGTCGTCTCTCCTCTTTCACCTATTTCTAGACGGAGGTAGAACCCCTAAAGTTCATACTCTTGTTATTGCTCTTGTTCTCTTTGAACAGGGGGTGGCTGATGGGACCTATTTCTAGGCTTTGAAGGTCCAATTCAATCAAAAATGCTATTGAACCTTTGAGGCTCGTGTCCTTGAGTATATTTTGTTGGAAAGTTTCCCTCCTGCAGCATGTTATCGTCGGGTCGGCTTGTAACGTAGTTGGTAGAGGTATCTACTTCTACCTCCCTCTCTGCTGGGCTGTCATTTATGCCATGCATTTGAGGGTTTTTTGCTATGTCATTCTCCTCACCCTCTTGGGGAAGCATTCCATGCCGAGGCGCCTGGGATCTTACTTGTTGGTGTATTTACAGAGTAACTGCTGCATGGCTGCGTTTTGTTGGGCTATGTTTCTCATATTTGCAGTCATTTCTCCTACTTTCCTGGCTAGTTGTGGTGTGTTACCGCCTCGCCTGTGCTGGTGATGGGGCGACGTATGTTCACATTTGTGCAGAGGACCTCTTCTTCAGTGGCCTCTTGCTGTCGTTTCCACCATGCGATCCTTGGTGGCTGGATCTCAAAGCGATTGTTCAACTTTGAGTTAAAGGTAGGCGTCTTTGGTGCTTCTTTTCTTTTTGGTGGTCCTTTCTTCAAGGACCTAGCCCTCCTTCCAGGTTCTACTTTAGATAGCTTTTACCACAAGGATGTTCGTGGTTATGGTATCGAATTTTCCACATACGGTGCCAATCTATTGACCTAAAAAATGTACCAATGATGTGGCCAACAGATCCCAAGACCTCTCACATCCACGTAAGCTGAGCTCCGGCACACTTAGACAAACCGTTGGTTGCGCGTGGCCTTCTTCGACGGTCCAGTCAACTAGAGGAATGATTTAGGGTGTAGGATAGTTTTGAACGTTGGAGAAGGCCACGCGCAACCAACTGTTTGTCCAAGTGTGCCGAAGCTCAGCTTACATGGACGTAAGAGGTCTTAGGATCTGTTGGCCACATCATTGATATATTTTTTGGGGTCAATAGAAGACCTTTTTACTTTCATATCTTCGTAATAGATATGCATTGAATAATATACGCATAAGACGATTTTCTTCATCCAGTAGGACAACGTTTCGAGATCACTATTTTACATTATCAAGAATATAGATGGATTATTGGTGAGCATTTACAAGTTCGGTTATGGCCTGATAATTGGTTGGGCTCTCCTTTGGTTGATTAACACGGGGAAATGTTTGAAGTATAGTGTCTATTTATTATTTTGATGGCTGGAATCTTAGTGGTACATTTATACAAATGTTTAGTGTTGTTTCAGAGCTCAGTTAGTAGGTCTTTCTATGTATTGGTTCCACGAATGAGTTAATTTGGACTTGTTCTTCTAATGATGAGATTACTTGGGAAGCTTACAGGTCTTTTCACCAACACGAGGAAAGTGTGATTTGGGAAAATAAAATATGGGCTGATTATATTCCTCCTTTGCGTTTGTTTATTGTTTGGTGGATTTTTCATGAGAAATTACTAACGCATGATATGTTACGCAGACATGTCTGTAATTGGTTTCTTGCTTCTTTTTTGTGGTTGTCAAATAGAAAATTGGAACATTTGTTTTTGGGGTATAATTTTGCAAACGCTATGGAAATTTAATTCAACCAATTTCGGAAAATCTCTAGACCCGTCCACTACGGTTTGAACATGATAAAAGCCACATTTAAGCGTATATGGAGTCGAAGTAGGTATTTGCTCCTAAGTGAGTACGTCAATCATGAATGTTTAATGACACTCATTATCCTCTTGTGGCTGCTTTGTGATGTGAGAAATATTGACTACTAAAAAATCATGTTCCCAAAAGAAAGCTTCATAAGACCATTCCTACAATTTATAAGGGCATTAGCTGTAGCCAGAAAAGGTCTACTAAGAATAATGGGGATTTTAGAATCAACTTTTATATCCAAGACCAAGAAGTCCACAGAATAGTAAAATTTGTCAATTTAAACCAATACATCCTCAACTACCCCCCATATGCCTAATGGTGGACCTATCAGCTAATTCTAAGACCACAGAGGTCATTTTATCTCACCTAAACCTAACAACAAGTAAATTTCATATGGCATAAGATTTACACTTGCTCCTAAATCAAGAAGAGCTTGTACAAACTCATGGTTTCCAATAACACAAGATACAGTGGGATAACCAGGGTCCTTATACTTTGGTGGGATCATTTGCTCGATCACTGCACTCACTTGCTCCGTCAAGAAAGTGGTTTTCTTCACTATGCACAAGTCCTTAAGGGCTTTAGCATATGTAGGAACTTGAGAAATCACATGCAAGAGCGCTTGAGAGAAATGCACTTTAGGATTTCACTCCATTGACCAGCAAACTATGGTATAGGCTTAAAAGCTTGAGGGAAAGGCAATCTAACCGGGCTTTCTACTACTTCCTCACCAGGGTTACTCTAACTAAACTCCTTTTCAGTTTCCCTAGGCTTAGGGATTGGTTCTATGACTTTCCCTGATCTAGTGGTTATGACATTCACTTCTTTAAGATTGTTTTCTTCCGGTCTTGAGGTTTGTGCCATGTGTTGCCTCTTAGGATTTGGTTGAGGTTGAGGGAGAAATTTCTCACACTCCCCTACAGCTAAGGCATTAGTCAATTTAGACATATGATTCTTTATCTCTTTGTTTTCCTCAACTACCTGAGTGATCATAGTCTCAAACTTTTGATTTATCTTACCTTACGCCTATAAAAGCATGTAAGGTGTCTTCTAAAGAGCTCCTATTAAAAGTCCTAGGTGGCTGGACAGGTTACTATTTTTTAGATTTTAGCTAAAATTGGGGTGATTCCGCCACCCAGGATTGTAGATTTTTGAAAACAAGGTGTAGGGCTTTTTGTAGGTGCCTAAGGTGATTCAGTGTTTCTCATAAACCCCCCTCATGTTAGCAAAAGTACTACACTCTTGTACTAGATAATCAACTCCACCACACACAAAACAGGATCCTAAAGACTCAACATGGGATGCATTCTATGTAGATTTCAAGTCCTTAGCATGTAGGGTCTCTAGTTCTCTAGTAAAGGTTTCTACTTTGACTCTAAGGCTATCCCCCTCTCTAAGATGATAGATACCTGTGCTAGTGGAATTTCCTACGGTTCGTGACCTATTGGTACTCTCAGTGGCGCTAGGTCTAGTCCAAGTATGAGTTTTTTTTTCTAGTTTATCTAGGTATTCTATAGCCTCATCAGGATCTTTTTGTAGAAATTCACCGTTATAAATCATCTCTATGAATTGACGCTCCCTAGGTGTTAATCCTTTGTAGAAATAGCTCACGATACGCCAACTCTCATAATCGTGGTGGGGGTAAAGGGCTTGTAGTTCTTTATATCTTTCCCAAGCTTTTAAGAGAATGATGAGATTTGCTTCTTAAGGGCACTAGTTTATGGTGGGAAAAGTATTTATTAAAGAACGGTTGAGTCATTTCGGCCCAAGTCCCAATCGAACGTGGTCTCAAGGAATACAACTAGCTTTTTGCTCTTTCTTTAAGTGAAAATGCGAAAAATTTGAGCCTGACTGCGTCCGTTGTACCATGTTGATTGTGGAAGGTTGCTAGCACCTCCTCAAATTCCCTAATGTACACATATGGATTTTCGTTTTCAAGTCCGTCAAAATTCCCTAAAAGGCATATCGCCATGTTCACTATTAGTCATGGTGTTGTGTAGTATGGTGTTCATGGAAATAGATGCAGTATCAAAGATATGGTTAGAAAGAGATCCAAACACTGGAAAATGTCATTCTTTAGAGCTTCTTTACTCGTCTTGATCGCTACTCATAAAACACAAGAAAAAACAGAACTATATGAGAATAAAATAAAAATAACAAATAAGACAATTAAATTAACAAAAAACAACGGTAAAGGAACGATGTCATCCTTTTCAGTCGATCCCTTAGTGTTAGGTATCGTCTCCCCGACAATGGTGCCAAAATTTGATTATACCCAAAGAATAACGCTGCAATTGTATCACAACTTTGGGGTGTCGATTCCAGGGAGATGGAAAAATACTCAAGGGTTCAACAAATTAGGGTTTTTCGTGAATTGTTTGAAAATGATTTGTTTTTCGAAATAAAATTTAAATAGCAATGGATCAAGTAATGAAATTAAAATCAAAGAGTTAAAACAGTGAAGGGTTGGAATTCTCTCAATTGAATTGGATCATTCAACCTCAATTATTCATTTTTTATAACTCAATTAGAAGTTTTCATTCCACCACTTTAATCAGAAGATTTATCGTTAAAAACCAATTTAGTTCAAATGTAATCCTAGAATCTAGATTTTCTCTAATAATTTCCCATAATTATTTATTGAAATCGGATTATAAATCGACATATACATCAAGTATAAGGCAGTAAATAATCACACCAATAAAATAAAAGAAATTGAAATTCAACAAGTATTTCGATCGTTCGATAGAAAAAGTATGACTAATGTCTATGAAAAATCTAATAAGAGTTAAACCAATTTCAAAATAAATTTATGAAGATAAAATCTAAACCTAAAATTTGTTTAACAAGAAAAATAACAAATTACATAAACAAAAGACGTGAAATCACTAAATTCAATGATTTTCTTCCTTACTTCACCAAATTGTTTAATTTTTCATGGAGTTCATGAGCCAAAACATGAGAGAAAAGTGTATGGAGGTGTTCCCAATATGTATTCTGCTGTTAAGTATTTGTAGGAATCGAAAACTAGATGAAAATCACGTCCAAATTGGTTTCAAAAAGAGTTTCAATCGAATAAGAAAAGTTGCATTTGCGCAATGATTTTTTTGCCTTTGCACAACAGTCATTATTTTGGTCATAACTTTCTCTCCCGATATCCGATTTAAGCAATTCAAAGTGAGTTTAAAAGATAACTCAAAAGGATACAACTTTAATAAAAATAGAGTTCTTCCAATTCGGATATTTACTATACCAAATATGGGTCTCAATGTTAGACTAAAAATATGGAATATATCTTGTGCGAATTGGAAATTGATTTTAATAATATTTTGATCATATTTTATTCCTTTTTGAGTTCTAGTTACATCCAATTGTCTCCTAACAATCTTCAAACTATCTTCTTGTGATTCAAATCAACTATTGAGTATTTACAATTTGGTCCCCAAATTTTGAATTTTTCCATTTTTCTATATTTTTGCATTCTTTTCTCCAATTCTTCATCTAAAGCCTAATAGTCTTCAACCAATTAGTTTCCAACTCTTTCAAATCCCAATTTAGCCTTCTGAACCAACTTTTGGATATTTACAATTTAGTCCCTAAACTTTCATTTTCTTCATTTTGGTCCATTTTTCCTTATTTCTTCCAAATTCCGCTACATTCATCATGTTGTCCTACAAAACATAAATTGTATAGAATTAAGCAATATTCTAACTTATTAACCAAAAATTTTCCATATTTTGACAGTAAAATAAGTGTAAAAATGCAGTTATCACCTGTTGTATATGTATTTTATCCCCATCCGAGATTCGATAATTTGGTACGAGCATAAAAGATCGTTTTGCCTCTTTAATTATTCTCACTAACTTAAGTACCATTTTCTTCAACGGTCGTGTGAACAAATCACAGATATCGAAATTTGGCCGTCGCTAAACACTGAGCTCAGATTTTAACCGTTCAACAGAAAATAATTAAATAGTCACGCTACCCATTTTTTAAGGCGACGGTTCTCGACAGAAATTCATGTTCTCTACTTTGCTCATTCTCAAGTTCCCAACTCATCGAGATATTTGATCAATCAAATTGATCTCACCCATTAATGAATCAAAGAATCATTAAAATCACAAAAAGATATATATAACCCTGTCAAGCGATTTAGATGAAATACACAGGGATCAAGTGGAATTTAATTCTCCGCACGGTGATACTATAGAATTAAACTCGAAACGTGGTCCATTGAATACACTCCAAGTATACTAGTGTCACCTTTAACTATTTATGTGATAAGGACAAATCATAAACTCAAATAGTGAATCGAACATCACTATAACCTTCCAGTACAAGGTGCCAACACTTATACATAAGTAGAGAACAAATTATTTATGATCAAAATATTAGTGTCACATTGTACTTTTCAACGCAAGTAACCAACTTATATTATCACAAGTGATCATAGGCACTTTAATTTGCATGCTCAATAATTAAATAAATACAATAAATGGAAAAAATATTTAATATAAGAGTATTGTTATTTTTATATCAATAAAAATATACTATATGGACACAACCCAACAACCATGAGTTTTGCCACCTGTTTAACGCGACATCAAACTATATATTGCAGCAAGTTTCAAGCACCACATTATTTTATCTCAATTGCAATTTTTACTTGATTTATTATTGATTAATTAATTCAACAACAAAAATGAATTTATAACATTATTACAACATCAGGATCATGTTCCTATCTAGTTTCTAATAAAAGGAAATTGCAGCAAAAATCCAACATATTGAATTTGTACAAATAGGTCATTTACTTTTATTTCACACTAGCTTTCACATTTAATTCATGATAATTAATTCCTTAAACTTTATATTTTATGGCAGTTTGGATTCCAAAACCGTCGTTAAAATGTAACATCACATCCCACCTCCTACGTCACCTCCCCTAACCTATCGCTATCTATGGTTACCTCCACCTTAAGTTAGTAATTGATACACATTCTTATAATTAAGTGAGGTTGAAAAATAAAGAGTCATGAGTCTTCATTTTTAATCAAAGACAAAATGAGCTAATCTAGCACATTTACATTTGTCTACTACATCTAGAACGCGTAGATCATTGGGTAACATTTTCAAGATCATCCATTATCGCTACAGTTATGAAAATTGGAAAGCTCTAGTACCAGTTTGTTATGAAAAGATAAGAAATTAAGTCATAATATATAGTAAAGATCACAAGAATAACGTAACTTTGCAGAGAATAATGATTTTATTATAATATGGAGAAAGAATACAAAGTTTATATATTTACGATATTTCTGACTTCTTACTAAATTATAATGAAGAGCTAACTATATATAGGAAACAATTAGGGGACGTCTAAATCCTTGTAGTAGAGTTGTAGATGAAATAAAATGTAAAAAACAGAGTTCAGAACTAAAAAAGAGACCAAAATAGCGAATAGAGCAAAATAGGTGGCACCGCAGCACCACTCCCAACACCGCGCTATTAATATTTACAGTTTAGGCGCTTCGTCTCCAACCTAAACTCCTTCCAGTGATGTTTTTCTTCATTCCAAAGTCTTATTCATGTCCAACATAAATTCATACTCCAAATGGGCTTCCAAATAGAATTTCAATTAGAATTTGCCAAGAAAACTTGAATAAGATTTCACAATTGCATTTCAAATAGGATTCTAATTAATCTGCACTTTAATTAGAATTATCAATTATTCTCAACAAAGAATTCGGGTTACACTCAAATTCTAACAATGTCACCTTGACTCGAATTCCACTACAATGAACAAAATTTCAAAAAATTCTCCACCTGAGGATAAATTCCACTGCAAGGACTAAACTTAAACTCTTCAATGAAAAACACAAAATAAACTTCTTCATCAACATTTCTAACTGGCAATATTCTCCACCTCTACTACCTCAATTTGGGGCAAAAATAATCTAATGACCACCAAACAAGGCTGAAACAGGCCTTGTAACGAAATCACAACTGAATGCATCAAAAGAATGATTTTGGCTAGAATCAAGACATTTAACCGCATTTAAACCATCAACAAAATTTGAAGAATTGTACCTATGTGGAACCTTATGGAAAAAAGGGTTTATTTCTTGCAATTAAATACGATGACACCATCGATAATGGTGTTAAGATAGATTTACCCATATCTTCAAAATTCAGCTTAGATATATTTTTAAATGAAGACCCCAAATTAGACTCCAACAGTACAGAAGCCAACTCTAAATCCACCCGAGTTCTTAAAATATGTTGATTACTCGAAGATTCTATAAATGGGATTTCCTATGTCCCATTAGCACAACATGGACTCCTTTGGTAACCTTCGAAACTTGACCTTCAACAGTGTATATGTACCATTTTGAATCAAGAGTATTTAAAGAAATAAGATTTTTCTTCAGACCTGGAACGTATTTTACTGCATCAAGTATTCTAATCGTCCCATCAAATATTTTTATTTTGACCTGACCAATACTAGTTATCTGACTAGGTGTGTTACTACCGATCATCACAACTCCTTTTGAAACTTCTTCATAATTTGAAAATAATTCCCGATTGGGTGACATATGAAAAGTGCAAGCTATATCCAAAATTCAAGTCTCGTCAGGTTTGGAGTTGTAGTCAGATATAAGTAGAAGTTCTCCATCACTGCTAGAATTTTCTACAATACTTGTTTCTCCTGAAGTTTCTGCTTGTTGATTTGTAGTTGACTTTGACTTATTCTGCAACTTATAAAAATCTTTTACAAAGTGCCATTTTTTCTTGTATTAATTACAAATTTTGAAGTTAAACTTTGACTTGCCCCTCGAACAACCACCATGAACAATGAGATCATCTACATGATCTCTAGATACTATAAGATATTTCATCTTTCCCTTTAAATATAGAGCATTGTAGACTTCTTCAATGGTGAAAATATCGCAACTTGATAGTATTGTATCTCTAAAAGACATGTATGAGGCAGACTATGAACACAACAAAATCAATCACAAGTCTTCTTCATCATATTTGATCTCCAAGATCTCCAAATCAGTGACGATTTCTTTAAAAGTAGCTAGGTGATTCTCAAGAGATGTACCTTCTGTCATACGATGAGAATATATGATAAGTACGTTTTTTAACACTTATTTTGCCACATAACATGAACTATTGTTAACAAAAATTGCGTGAATATGGCTTTATTCTATTTAAATTCATGTTGTAGCACTATATTGATGGACGTGGCAGAATGCAAGAGAAATGATATAATAAAGGGCCAAAACAAAAGTAAACGAAAGTTCAGGGACCAAAGTGCAAAGAGCCTAAAGATGATCCAAAGCACCACTTGAGAATGAAGATGAGTTAAGTCCTAATTTGATGAATACAAGGAATGTTAGAAAAATAAAAATGAAGAAAAGAGGTTAAAATGACAAAAACTAAAGTTGAGGACTGAAAAATCACATCCCTAAAAGATACGTCTACCATGCGGTAGAAATATCCACGTGGTCACACAAGGCCTAACAGGGACTCTGAGTGAGCCCTTCTTGTTAACCATGCGGCCGCATGGTTGTTGTAGGCTCACGAAAATTCTGGTTTCCTTTTTTTAGTCAACTACTTAAAGAAACAAATCTTGGGGTAAATATATAAACGGGGAGCTGTCAACAAGAGAGAGGGAGACGTGTTTTTGAGGAGAAAAGTAGAGAACTCACATTAAAGAAGAAATAATTCACCACTTGGATCCAATTTTGAAAGCTCGAAGTGAAGATTTCCAGATTTTTCTCATATTTATATGATTCGGGTGATAGCTTCTTTTTATTTTCTGTGTAATTCTTACATCAATATGCTAGGCTAAATTCAATTGTATTGGATGGATAATGAAAATCTTTAACTTTCAGTTTTTGATTGACGACTTGTCATTTTTAGTTTAATTCTCGAGTTGTGATTCCATAAATATGCTTATTCATATTATTTTAATGTTTGCGCACCATTAGGGCATTGAGTTGCTTATTTGTAGTATTGAAAAACCCATGATAGGTAGAACACTGTTTATAGAACACATAAAGAGTAAATATTAGGAATGATATTTATGAAATGTGCGATCGTGTGGAATAATCTTAATCGTCAATGCGTGTTTGTCATATGAATGCAGACTAGGAATAGGGTCGTGTCATGATAAACATAGGTTTATTATATTTTGGAAAAGAATAGTGAATAAAAGTGGAATTATTGTTCATCACAATCACGAGGATTGAATTAACTATCACAAATTGAGAATTGAAATAAAGCGTTGATTACTCGAATCGGAAATCCAATACATTCATCACTTTTAACCTAGACAAATATTCATTGATCGCATATTTGTAAGATGTAGTTAGCAATAAACTCTCAACATATTTTGTCTCAATCGCGAATTTACAGATATTGAATACATTAGAATTAAGCGTTACTCCCTAGTCCATTTCACTCCTCTCCAATTGGGCTGCCAGTTAATTACAACTAAATGGGCTAAAACATAACCAATCAACCAAGGTCTAAACCAATAACCACAATGACAAGTCGGCTAAACTCATGGGCCATCCTAAAGTGTGCAAGGTTGTTTCCGGGTTGAGCCAAGTTAATGTTGTCGATAAATTATCTGTCAACTATTTTTAAATCATCGCTAGAATTATTGGGTATCAAAATCCAACAAAAGTACACTTTGATACTCAATCAACCTGCAAGCAAACAAAATACAAAGTTTATATTTGCACAATTAAGGTAACCAAATAAAATTGGTATCACAGACCTTATATTATATTTGGGACCCATATACATACCATACATACTCCATATACTCATCAGGGCTAAGGTCAAGAACACCAATAGAAACAGATAATCCAATAATCAATCAAAAGCAAATAAACATGCGATAGAGATATCATATATGATAACATAGATCTTTTCAAAACACATTCACATAAAACAACAGACTAATACCAAGTTAATCAATCAAAATTTCCAAGTACATATGCAACAAATGCATAAATGACCCCCCAAAAAAAGATCTCACCCACTTATCATATCTCATACCCGTGTAGATCACACCTCGAGAATGCATATATACTCTCATTGCCCACCATGCTCACTAGACTGGTTATTGACTTATGTCTAACTGGTAAACCTATGTAGATCCTAAGTTCATATGATAATCCTCTATCACTACCTCACTTCTCTCAACTTAAGTGGGTAATGGGTCTCCACCTAATAAAAGTGATAGATATATCTCTCTTACACTCTACCTGATCAGGGTCTTACCAGATAAAGGATTCTTGACATTCAATCATCTCTCTACTCGTGATCCAAATGTCACAATCCACATCCCCCGTGCATATCACCAATGCATCCTTAGACATCTATACTCCATATTATTAAAAGACATACTGCACACTTACTATTAATGTATCTCAAACCCACTATGGCAAATTGAAACCTTTAGTGACCACAAAGGTTAGGGCTCAATTTAAATCAATATACGCATCACAAGGTTACTCCAATACCAATACTCAAAAAAGTCCACAAAGGGATTATCTCACAAAGGAAAGGGTAAAGGTAGCACTCGCAAAGAGAATAGAAGAAAAAGTTGATTGTTTCACTACACTCACAAAAGAGGCTCACGATGAAGAAAAAGATAACCCACATAGCTATCCCATATAATCTTACAAACCACACAGGCTCGTAAGGATAAATGAGAAAATGGATGCTCCTCTTCCTTCTCACTACCACACTCTCTCACACCACTCACAGAGCTAAAGAAGTATGCTATAAATCTCAACCAGCTATGTATGCAAACACATTACACCAAGTAATCAGATTGCTCTCAAATTCATGTAAATGCACATATCAAACATATTGAAATGTTATATAATCATGCAACAAAATTAAGCAATCACACTTGTAGATAGGATTACACAAATGAATATACAATAACTATGTTTATTCTGAATAAACCTCACTCAAGTCATAACTCAACCCAGTGACAACATTCACCTCACATCTCTCTTCATCTTTTCTTTTATTATCTTTCCTAGGACAGTCTATTTCACCATTTCCAAATTTACCACAGTTAAAAACACCTTACTTGTCGTACTTGCCTAGACCTACATTTTTCATCAAAAGTTTTATAAAAAAATCTTTTTGTTTGTCAAATTGAAAAATCTTATTTTTTTCGAGTTAATACCCTAAATAGTCACCGAACTTTGCCAAAAGTTTCCAGGAGGTCACCGAACTTCAAAACTTCTCTAATTAGTCACTGAACTTTGCAAAAAGTTCCTATGAAGTCATTGAACTTCAAAACTACCCTAAATAGTCACTGAACTTTGCTAAAACTTCTTAGGAGGTCACCGAACTTTGCAAATTGTGACCCATACATCAATGATTTGTGACCCCCTAGGAATTTTTTTGCAAAGTTGAGTGACTAATTATGATAGTTTTGGAAAAGTTCAATGACTATTTATGGTAGTTTCGAAGTTCGGTGACCTCCTAGGAACTTTTTGCGAAGTTCAGTGACTAATTAGGGAAGTTTTGAAGTTCAGTGACCTCCGAGGAACTTTTAGCAAAGTTTAGTGACTATTTAGTGTATTAACCCTATTTTTTCCATTAGAAAAACACAACTCCAAATGTGTTGAATCTCTCTCAAATCTTTCCCAATGCCGGTTGCCATCCTCTCTATTTTTCCACGTAGCTCACAAAAAAAAAAAAAAAAACATAGCTATCGAGAATGCATATATAGTTAAACACATTAGGTCACTTAGGCCATTTCATTCCTCCCCAATTAGGCTGCCACTTAATTACAACTAAATGGGTAAAAGACAACCAATCAACCAAGGTCTAAACCAATAGCCACAATGACAATTGGGCTAAACTCATGGGCCATCCAGTTAATGGTGTTGATAAATTATCCGACGACTGTTTTAAATCATCGTCTAGATTTATTGGTATCAAAATCCAACAATTTGGCTTTTATCCTTCAAATCAAAATCCAAATGGTCCTAGTTTGGTTCTCAATTAAGTTTGATTCAGTTCAAAAATTATTATTTTTATAATGCTTATTAAATAAAAAATTACATGAATTTACATTAATTGATATGTATGCAGAATAATCAACGATTTTGTTTCCTAAAACAAAAAACATGAAAGTGAATATAATTCAAACATTAAAATACACTTTACTTAATAGTGAAGTTGCCTTACCTTACAAAGGTATGGAGCATAAGTATTTATAGAGAAAGAGGTGAAAGAAGAAACGTTGAATGGAGAACATGTGGTTTCATTTGTAGGTCCGAAGCGTCTCTTCATAGACGTCCATTTATCATTCCATAGGGGGTGGGCATTTAATGTTTCTAGATTTGAATTATCACAATTTCGTCTACTGCAGAGATGTCACATCCATCTGTAATAAGATTTTGTTTTGGACAGATCTTTGCCTAAAAGATTCGCATATTATGTCACAATGACTGCCACCAGCAGGTGTATCTTCTAGCCATGCTGTTGGGTCTTCGTTCATACTGACGGTATCCACTTCAGATATTCGCCTTGTACAATAATTGATTTAGGCGTTTCCGCGCCTCGGAGTGTGGCATGTTTTGATGGTGACTCGTATTAGAGGCTTTGGGAATTGGGAGGAAATAGTTAGTGATCATATACTTACAATAATGGAATATGTTAATCATCACTATGAGACGATCGTCACTCCGAGGCACTCTATAAGCATTTGAACCTGAATTCAATAGACATGCCCGACAATGGGATCATTGGACTCTATATTGTGATTTGTCATGTTGGATTTGCCTTATAAAAATGACTTGGGGGGCTATACATGTTGGAAGGGCAAAACGGTCATTTGTCGATATTAACTTATTGACTATCAAATTGGGGGTGATTTGTGGAATGATGATTGGAGGATATTGTTAACAAATCATACTTTGCTTCCATAATTATCACTAGATTTGAGAGTGCAATTTTGACTTTTTGGTAAAATAAGTCAAGGATTAATATTGTGCCTTAATTAGTTAAGAATTGACTCGTTTAGAAACATCCATTGGAGCTTTAGTCTTGTGAGTCCAGTTAGGTCCCTCTCTTGTCTCTAATATAGGTGTGAAATTTAATTGGCCTACTACAATAAAGTCCAAAGAAAAGTGTGCAATTATGAAACCCTAATTGAGTATTATAAATATGCACTTTGTGGGCACATTTCTTAAAATTAGGATTAGCTATATTCTCTCATTGTTCCCAAAAAATGAAACAGCAAAAGGTAGAGAACAAGAGGAGAGATCTATGTGAAGAAACTTTGGTTAGAAAGGTCGAAGGCCATTTATCTTACTCTTAGGTGTTAAGATTAAATAACATGACCTCAAAGAAGCTATTATCCATTTGGATTTAATTTTCAACGGAAAAATAACTTTCCCCTATGATTAAATCTAAAAATCAACAAATGGTATCAAAGTCAATAGTTATAGAGATCCTTGAGTAGGATTAGATTTTAAAATCTTAATCTAATATGCATTTTTAGTATAGGTAGTGTTAGGTTATTTGATTTGACATGTTTATTGTTTTTTATGCTTAAAGTAGATATTTACGTAATCACTTTTGACTCTAGAATATCCCTTTCCTATTCTTGTAATTTATTTTATTTATTGAAAAATCTCTAGATAAATGTAAGCCATAAAATACTGGGATTTTGTGTTTTCATTTTCAAAGTTTCTATACTTTTGTATCAAGAGAGGATGATGAAATTTTGGTCTCCTTTTGTTGTTTTTTCATGGAATACTTGGTGTTTTGGAGATAAAAACAAATGGTATGGATATGTTTGCTAAATGATTAGGATGAAGGAGAAATGGAACAAATAAGAGCAAAAACCATGGAAGAACCACCATGTTGAAGACGTCGGTGGTGGCAGTCGCTGCTACTCGTGAGAGCAGCAGCTATGGCGGCAATTGCAGCTGTTATTCCTTTGGAGTAGATGTTACTGCGAGTGCGACCACCACTCTGATGGCGGCAGTGGCAGCCCCAAAAAGCGCCGTTGGTATCTTTGGGTATGGTGGAAAAGGGTGGTAGAAGTGGTACCATGGTATGTTCGCTAGGGTTTGTGAAGCTAGGATTAATTTAAGTTTTTGGGCTTCTCTTTGATACTTGAGCTAATCTTGTCGGATAAGGACTTCTGTTTAAAAGATTGGAACTCAAAAATTAAATTGGATCCCATTTTGGACATTTCATGGATTGGACTACAAGGAATTTTAAGTTTTTGGGCTTTTCTTTGAGATTTGGATTAATCTTATTGGATAATTTGTTCAAAAGATTGAAACTCAAAAATTAAATTGGCCCACATTTTGGACATTTTATGGATTGAACTACAAGGAAATTGAAGAATTGGGTCAGAATGTGGCTCAATAGACTACTTTAATTCTTGTTGTAATTTAAATTCTTAGGATATGTCATAAGTAATTATAATTCATTTATTTATTGCTTTCATTGCTTTATGGATATTGAATGAATGTATATTATTGCATATCGTGTAAATTAAATAAAACACCACCAGGTACACTAAAATCATATGCATTGATATTGTATAATTTTTCCATCATTCTAAATTAATTAGAAGTGGATGAAAAATTATATTTAATAATTTGAAGCCATAATAGTTGTTTATATTTGGCTGATTAATTAGTAAATGAAAAATCCAACGATTTAAAATAATAAGTGCTAGAGGATTTATAGGCATGTATAATCCCAAGGCCTCCTCTGTTATTTAATTTATTATTAAAATACATATTTGTCAAGTATTGAATTACATCGGTCTTCCTAAAGAAAGATTACGCTATTTTAGATTAACTGAAATTGGAACTAAAAATAGGATATTTTTAAATAAAATAATAGGGTGGTTTTCATATAGATAATATTTCATCTATTTTGAATATTTTAAAATTATTAACGGAAATTAATAAATTTATATATTAAAATTTTTGAAGGACTTCCTATAGAAGATTTCGACAAAATTATTCATATGCCAAATAATTATCAATTTCATTTTAATTGTGGCATGAGATGCCTAACTGAATATAATGAATAGAAGGGTCCCAACTTTAGTGACAACTACATTGGCCTCCTATAGAATGGCATGTTAAAAGTTGCAAGGGTTTTAGATCTTTGATTAAAAACATAATTTTGGCATGGAAAAAGTAATGTCTGCCAAAGTTGTTAGCACCCTTACTTTATATTTTGAAAATTGTAGACATTTGATTCTGAATTAGTATTATTATGTTCCTGAACTTACACGAAACTTAGTTTCCGTTACACTTTAGGCCTTGTATGGGAGTGATTAAAATCGGATTAAAATTGAAAATATAGCCGTTATTATTGACTTTTATTAGACGGGTGGGACCCAATAACGGCCATATTTTCAATTTTAATTGGATTTTAATCACTCCCGAACGGGGCCTTAATATCGTGTTGGTTATTCGGTACATTTTACCCGTTTTACGTTGGCTATTAAGTTGAATAATTCTATTATATGTTCGGGTCATATGATTAACAGTTTCTGTGTCTTAAGTCCTATGATTGGCTATATATGTAACATTGCTACTAGGAAAAGAAATAAGATATCTAGTACTAATGAAACTCTCTTATGGCGGCTTAGGTTGGGTCATATTAATCTAAATAGGATTCAAAGATTGGTGAATGATGGACATTTAGCTGAGTTAGAGGTGAAATCTATACCAACGTGTGAATCTTGTATAGATGGAAAGATGACCAAGAGGCATTTTAACATTAAAGGACTTATCAGAGCGAAAAAGGTTTGAAATTAGTATATGCCGATGTTTGTGGACCCATTAGTACTCGAGCTAGAGGATGATATGAGTACTTCATCATCTTCACAAATGATTACTCTAGATTTAAATACTTGTACCTTATATCTTACAAGTCCGAGGCTATAGAGAAATTCAATGAGTTTCAGATGTATGTTGATAAACAATTAGATAAGAGTATCAAGGCCCTTCGATTCGATTGAGGTGGCAAATATTTATCACAAGATTTTAAGGTCTATTTATCGGATAATAGGATATTGTCTCAATTGAGTGCACGAAGGACTCCCCAACAGAATGGTATCTCGGAAAGAAAAAATTGAGCTCTTTTAGATATGGTAAGTTCAATGATGAGTTATTCCTTTTTGCCTATTTCCTTTTGGGGATATGCACTACAAACGGTCATTTACATCTTAAATTTAGTACAATCTCAATCAATTCACAAGACACCTTTTGAATTGTGGAATGGGAGCAAGCCTAATTTACACCATATTCGAAGATGGGGTGTCCGGCACTAGTGAAGGGAAAGATGGATAAGATGGAATTAAGATCAAAGGTTCATATTTTTAGTACATGATCTGAATCCTATTAGATACATTGATTTCGATTTTCAATCTGATCGTAACTCTAGAAATTTCACATCGGGTTCAATATTTACAGTAAGAGGAGGTAGAGCCAGGAGATGCATCAATCAATCTTGTGTTGCTGATTCCACCATAGAGACAGAATATGTAGTTGCTTGTGAATCTGCTAAAGAGGCTATATGGTTCAAGAAGTTTCTTTTAGATCTTGACGTGGTACTTTTGATAATAGAACCTATAACACTTTACTGTGATAAAAGTAGAGTGGTTGCTATCCCTAAATAACTAAGGAGTCATCAGCGTGGCAAGCGCGTTAAGGGGAAATACCACCTTATTAGAGTGTTCATCGTGGAGACGTGATGGTTGGTAAAATTGCATCAATGGATAATCTTGCAGATCCTTTCTCTAAGAGCTTATCGGCTAAGGTTTTTAATGGACATCATGAGATGATAGGTATTTTTGATATGTCACATACTCTAAAGGGCAAGTGGGAGATTGTTACTTTGATGTTCTTTGAGTAGTATTTTGTAAACAACATTATGAATTAATATTCGATTATTCTCATGCTTTAATTTGTAACAATAATCTAAAGTTCCATGATCATATAGGATGTCACAAATTGTATATTAGATGGTTCGAGGATGGCGAGATACAATTTGTGATGTGATCAAAATATATCATTCAAGATCGGTACATAAAGTTGGACGCTTTACGTTGATAAGATTGCATTGTTCTTATTGAGTTTTGTCTAGATTTGGGAATAAAAACAATGATGTGTTTTGGTCCACATTGAACAGGACCGTGTAGTTGACTCATTTGTGACTGCTCAAAATAAGACTCTGCTCGATCATCGAGCAAGTCACCTAAATCATGAGCAAATAATGTACCTCTGATTTCTACTTCAAGTTCTTTGAAATACCAATGAGTGAAGTTTTAAATGGAAGATCGATTTTGGTACTTTGGGAATTGGGGCGAAACAGTTAGAGATCATATACTTAAAATAATGGAATCTATTAATCATCACGATGAGACGATCATCACTCTGAGACATTTTTTATGGCATTTGAACTTGAACTCAGTAGTCCAATGATGAGATTGTTGCACTCTATGTTATAATTTGTTCACAACGGATTTTCCTTATGAAAATGGGACTTGGAGGGCTATACATGTAGGAAGGACAAAATGATCATTTTACTAATTTCAACATATTTACGATCTATTCAGGAAAAGGACTGCATCCACAAGACAAAAGGTCATGCCATGAAGCCACCAAATGTACATACAATGGGCAACAGCCATCAACAAAGTCATCTAATCGAAGAAAACCCCCAGATTTCGAATAAGGATGCCTTTCCATTCGCACAATGAATCTACAATCACAGTATTTTTTAAAAAATATAAAAGTAACATATCAGAAACACTACGGGTACTAATATAACTAAGAATTCAAAATTATAGGCTCCAACACCACAAAATTCTGACAGTTCGCATAATAATCACAGGTTCATATGTGGAGACTTGGAACGAAATATCATACCAATCCTTCATTACAAATAGATCGACTCTATACATATACAAACACATAAATATAGGCATAAAAAATTCTAGAAAAACAAAAATCTCAAGAAACAAACCTAATTGAAAGAAAATGTAACTCATAAAATAATTAAAAGTGCTCGTGCTTTCTTCTTCCCTCTCGTAGGTGTCTAACTCCGACATTATGTGCTTCAGTTCCTCCTTTACAATTTTTAACAAAGCACTTTCAAAATTTCACCAAATTCTAGTAACGTGATTTTGTGATCTCCATTGGTATCAAATTTTGGGAATACCTTCTCAACTTTTCCACAACTTTCTAAGGTTTCGGGTTTGGGGATTTTGAGTTTATTAATTACGTTGCAAGGATGTTAATCAATTTTAAGGGTATTATTCTATTTTTTTTATATTTGAAGGGTAATGGGCCTAATTTGCCCAATCAATAAATCTGACAATCAAGCAAATCATGCTCCTTGTCAATTATTACCTTAAGTAATATTATAAAGGGAAAAATAAAGAAGGACTTTTTTACAGGTACATCAATTGTTACATCAAGAGTTACATAATTTACATGTGACACTATATCATTGGTTGGAGGAAAAAATTTTCATCCAACCAATGACGGGATACCACATGTAAATTATGCAACCTTTGATGTAATCCTTAATGTACAAGTAGGATAATCTTAATCAAAGGTAAACACGTAATAACTTCTAAAGCTTCTTAGTTCTGATTTAAGCGTCGTATGATTCAATTGCCGATTCAATAAAGTGATTGACCTTACCCATATTGAAATTAGCTTGACTGGTTCTAATTTCAAATTCTAAGTGAAAACTGATACGTTTCGGGTTCTAGCAAGCTTCCAACCCTATAACCCAATAGTTTTATTTTTTGAGTTTTATGTTCCATAAATAAAATTGATCTCCAGCAGGGTGGAGGATCACTCAATATGTTTTCTCACTTTCAGTGCATGTTTGACATTCATTAATTTATTTTATGGTTTGCTACATGACCATTTTCAACCACACATTCACACAACAAAATATTCTACACATATATCAAAAACTTTTCCCTAACTTTTAACCACACATTCTCCTAAAAATTACTATTCAAAACTCTTTTTTTCTAGAATAATGGTTGTCAAACAGGCTCTAATGGTGCTACTCACCTGAATTTTTAGCAATTGATCCCTTGATGCCATCTCATCCAGTGCTTTACAAGAATAATGCATTATTGTAGTATTATTCAAATTTATATTCCAATAGTTTTATCCCGCATCCAACTAAGTAACAAGTCATCTGTCAAAACGTAATAGTTCACAATCCATGTAAAAGTTTGGTTCATTCAATTGAATTTCTCGTCAACGCAATATCGAAAAACCCTATATTAAATCCATCACAAGTATACCAATTAATTATGTATTGTTCACATAGTAGAATCGGCCATTGACTTATCTTGACAAAATTATTTTTTATAGTGCAATTCACTTCAAAGAATGCCAGACTAAAAGTAGACTCCACAACATCCCACTCAATAGAATTAGTTATAGAAAATAAATATATCCTCTTAGATATTGGTGGAACTCAGTATGGTCTATTGGAGCTAAGAATATGTGCTCTAAACCTTATCATTCGGTCATTTTTTTATTGTAACAAAGCTTTTAAAAGTTAGGATTGAAAAGGAATGCCTAACTAATATTGTTCTAATTAATTAACCTTGTGAATATGATAATATCCAGATCCATTATCCTCATTACTCGTTCACTTAACTGTTTCTCTCCTAAAATTTTGATATCTCACCTTATCAGTCCGAATGAATAAGTAGCAATTCATTAAATTTTCTATATTTTATGATGCCCAGCGCTCTAGCTTGATTGATAAACTAATATTTCTTGAAATTAAAATATTAGTGCTTAGTATCTTGAACTAAACATGTTACCCCGATTGATAAATTTTATTATAAGTTTTCTTTCTTTCATCATTCAGAATTAAACTTAACGAACATGTAATGTTATATCTATAAAGTATAAATGCATGCGCCTAACTAAGGGGGTCCCACATTGATCGACTCGAAAATCAATTGTGTCAATTGGATTTGACCTACTTAATTAAAAATGTTCTTGTACTCCGGTCCTGTTGAATGACTCATATTTGCCTAATTTCATCCATTTCTATAAGTGAGCTCATTTCACACTAAAGTGCATGTATTCTAATCCTATCTAAATTCATCTCTCATGTCCTTGCACTCATTCTATCTCTCGTCCTGTCATTGGCTTGACCGTCGAAGTATAAACGGTTGTTAGACCTTTTTCTCGATCGGTGGCCTTTGCCTCCCGATAAGGTATTTCAAGTGTGCAGGTGATGCTTACATGGAGTGGTGGTGGCCGGTATTATTTTGGCCACGCGTCCACGTAGAAATTCAAGACAGCAGATTGAAAGTTCTTTGATCAAGAAGAGATGAGAAAGATGAAGATGAGTTTCTATAGCACAAACTTTACTAAAATTGAAGTTTGAATAGAGGTACACTGATTAATCGACGGGGAGAACAGTAGACAATGGCCGGAAAATGCAAATATGCTTGAAAGTCTTCAAATTTCGCAAATGTAAAAAGTCATGAAATTGACCAACGATCCTTTTTTATAAGTGGAGTGGACAAATCGTAGCCATTGGATCAAAGGTGATTAATTTGGGACGTTCACCTGTACATTCCATCTGAACTGTAGAAGGCGAAAAGGTGCATCTTCAAATTTGAATGGAAGGTCAAGATTGATGCGTGAGCCGCACGCTAAGACGTGTCGCGTCGACCAGTTGTAATTTCAGCTCATCATTTCTCATTTAGGGGGTGTTTGACACCAATTTTAGTAGAAAAATGTGTTTTTGAATAGTGATTGATAGAAGAATGCATGGTTAAAAAGTAAGGAGAATTTTTAGGTTTATGTGTAATATTATTTTATTGATAGAATGTGTGGTTGAAATGAAAAAAGAGAAAAAAATGAGAATGAGAATGAAAAAAAAATGGGTACCAAACGGGGGCTTAATGTGCACGTAACGCATACATTGAAAACAAGCAACGCCTCGTTGTTTATTTAGAAGATGTTAACATTTCAAATCATTTGTCATGGTTCCATCAATGTCTTGTCATGTCAAAGCCTCGCTTATGTCTCCACTCAGTTCTGCCAATACTAGTTCTTCTCAACAAGCTCGCCCTTATGCACGGGCCTTATTCTACGAAAGCTTGTAAAATTTGAGTTTTGTATTTATATGGAATGAGTGTATTGGATTACAAATCCACCTATTATTATTTATTTCAATTCTCAATTACGTAGCTAGTATCATTCATGCATTCTTGACATTCGATAATTCTATTGTAATTAATTATATTTTCCAAGAAAAATTAAATCTATTCTAGTCACAACCCGAATCTATTCCTAGTCCGATATCTAATGAATAAAATACATTCAATTTCACAATTATCTCAAAGATTGCACACGTGATAAACATTATTCCTAATATCTATTGCACGTATGTTAATCAAGCAATGTTTTAGACCTAACAGCACTACAACAAGCAACTATATATTTAATTGGTGATCAAACAATCAAATAATAAAATTATGCATGGAAGATTCATCAAGAAAAGCTAGAATTTAACTTAGTACTTGTCTTAAGTTAAAAATAAATAATAAAATGTTTCATCTTCATCCAATACATAAAAAATTAGCCTAACATATTGTTATGTAAATTACACAAAAGAATTTTGAAAAACATTTCCCGAAATAAAAAAACAATGAATAAAAAGTGAAAAATCAATTTCTTCTTCGTTAATCTTCAACTCGGGCTTTGAATTTTCAATCTAGTGTGTCAATTACCTTTGAATCTTCTTCTAACGTGAAAAGTAGGATTTGATATGTTGTTTCTTGTTCACGCCGGCCCCAACTTAAATAGTAGGTTGAATTTTATTTCCATAAAAATTTGGATCCAACTAGAAGTTGGGTAGTTCGGCCCAGAAATTACCCTCGCGCGCTCACCGTGTAGTTCATTGCGAGCGCCCCGTTTATTAATTTTTCTCTCAGTATATGAAATTCATGCCACCGCCGTGGACACGAGAGAATTGGCATGCGCGCACCTTTATACAATTTCCTATTTGTTACACTTTGGTCCCTATGTTTCATTCTTTAGTTATTTTGGTCCCTTTTTCGTATCTTCTTGATCCTCCATTTTCCAAATCCATCTAATTAACTCCATCCTCTCTCCAATCATCGATACTATATCTGAATCAACTATTACCATTTTGTGATTAAGTATCCAAACTTTGGATTAAGTCCACTTTAACCAATTTTCTGCTCATTTTGTTCATTTCCATTTTTCATTGAGATGCACCTAACAAACAAAATATATACAAAATTAAGTCTCAATTCATTTAAAATAACAATAATTGCTCTAATTTAATTGTACGGATAAATGTATAAAATACACTTATCATTTAACAAATGCTACATCTTCTCAACAAATCCACCAAGGGAGAACACAAGGGGTGGCATGGGATCACGTGACCCCCCATCTTTTGGGCAAATTCTTTATTTTTTTTACAACAACTAAATTTTTACGTTTCTATCTCAATTTTCAAAATCATTACGGGATATCAAACGAAGTCAAAATATTACATTCTTAATGTTATTTCAAAATGCTTACGGTCTAATTTTCTACGTCGTTAATGGCACACGAAACAGTAACTGTAACAAATGTTATGGCTTATAAAAGCAGGCCATTCCAAACTAGTAGTTTAAAAATTTGGATAATATGCTAACTTTAAAAATTATCCGACGATCGTAGCTGGCCTAATTCACAAATTGTTTATGTCATCTCGAAACTCGTTTCGAGAACTACATCAGAACATATTGAATGGTCCAAATAGATATCGAAAATAATTAAAGGTCCATCAAACGTGAATTTTAAAAAGATGCGTCTAATTCGTTTTTTCTTTAAAAAATTTCAATTATTTCATTAATATTTATTATTTTTGCGCGAAAAATTTCTCAATATAATTTACATCATGTTATTAGGAAATTTTACATGGGTTATGAAAAATTTCTTGATATAAATTATAAAAGTTATATGTATTGATTTTTGGGATTCGGATGTAAATTTACATGGGATATGATTAATTTTTTTTATGTAAATTCTCGAATGTAAAATTTCTCACAACTTGTAAAACTCAAAATATCTATGTTCCCGCTGAATTCAACCTTATCCAGAATTGAAGTGTTGAAATGTCAAGAATTGAGAGAGTCAATAGGGTTCAGCACATCTCAACTTGTTTATTTCCCACAACGTATGAAATGAATTATTTAGGGAAAGAAAAATAGCAACATTGCCACACCATGACATCAAAGTTGGGCATGATTAGGTTGAAGAATGGACCAATGACTTTTTATCCATAGCTATCTCACCACAACATTAGATATTTTCAATTTGTTTAGTAGTTGAATAGTTTTTAAACATATCATTTTCTTAATCATGATCCCATGACGGCGCAATAAAGAAATTAAGGGTGATCTCATGGGCCGGCTGCTGACCCCACTTTTTGCACACCCACGTTTTGTTAGTACTTACTCATAGGATTATCAAAAATAAATATAATATAATTTAAGAAAAGCATGCGCATTCTTCTTAATTTATTCTTTCACAAGTAATTTTTTAAGTTATGATATTGTATTATCAATATTCTCCAACTCTAATCTCGGTATTAACTATATTCCAAGTTAAGTGGAAATTTTATGTTAACAACCTCAAACCGCGTACAATTTCATTTAAAATTCTCATTAGGTGGTGAATTTAGAAAGTAAAGGGTAAATTTCGTTCTTCTACTCATTTTCAATCACACGTTCTTCAATAATTCTATCGTATTAATAATTTTTTTCTTCTTTTTCAACCATATATTCTCCATCACATCAAAAAATGAATTCTCTCATAAAAAATGTGCATCAAACACTCTTGATTTTAATTTTAAATTTCACTACTATGTGATCAATCATCTCCCAATTTCATTAAACTTAATCAAGCTACCTTCTTCCATACATAGCTACAGGCCATGCTATCTTGTTACGATGCAACGTCACAAAACTATTCAAAAAATATGCATTTTAATAAAGACATTACCACGACTTTCATTATACCATTTTCTTTTCTAAGGTGCCAAGTAGTGATTACGTGCAAGATTAGTACGATATAATTGTCAACTAAGTATTTTTTTTCTTTTTCCTGTATGGAAGACAATAGGTGGCGAAATTTGAGACTAAATGGAAGTTTAATGACCTAGTTGAAACAAATTAATGCTTAGTAAGGAAATTGAGATTTCGCTAAACTACCATAAATGAAATTTACCCAAAAATGAAAGATGATCCTGTTTGCATTCTTTTAGAAGATTCATCTACACAGGCTTTCCTCCTAGTGTTGTCAATTTTTGATAAACACAATACATGAATTTTTATGTGAATTTGTACGATCAACATTCTCGATTGGGATTGTAATTTGTAACCTCTAGTGACGATATTAAAAAGTGATTATTGTTTTGGCCTATGTACAGTTTTATATTTTTGGCAATTATAACAAGGATTTTTGAGCATGTAAAAATATTACAAACTGCAAACAGTACTAGTAAGAAACCATAAGTAAAAGTACAAGAGTAATCCACAAGACAAAGAAATTGCAAAAACTACGAAATGTAACAAACACCAAAATGTACAAAAGCAGCGAAATTTCCCTACAATCAGATCAAGAAAAATAAGATCTGATGGTGTGTGTAGTCGTTGCGAAGGGGATCACAAAACCGTCTCCTTCTCTTCGACCAATGATATGTGTATGCTAAATAAATATAGTGACACTCCACATTACTATGCAGAATAAAATGATCTAAATTCATGAAGAAGAAATGATAGCAACTGCGAAAAGCCAAAAAATATGCAGGCTTCGGCAGTGGATGGAAAAAAACAACGAAGTTCTTCAAAGAAACTCACAGGTTGTTTTGTGAAAAATGTCCAACCAGTGGGTAAGGTCATAATATGTGAGAGAGAGAGAGAGAGAGAGAGAGAGAGAGATGAATGAGCAGATGGTGAAAGGGGGCGCGGAATATCCAAGGGGATCGTCTAAGAACATCTGCTCTCGTGCTAAAAAAGATAAACTGGGAACGACTATTCATGTTGGCGTGTGTTTTAGAGAGAAATGATGATGAATTTGAACCTAATGCATCCTCTAAGCGATGATTTTAGTCTTGATCTTTCCAAAAGAAAGGTCTCACGGGACATGAAGATGAAGAAGAGGAAGATGAACCCTTAGTGTCCTGTTGGTTCTGAGGATAAGTATTATGTGAGTCCTGTTGCTCGACATTCGCAAAAGGAAGATTAGGAGGCAATAAAAGATTGTTGTTTGTATCGAAATCATCCCAAACTGGACTTCCTGGACCCCAACCAGCTGGTATGGTATTGAACCAAGCCTCAGCCATATCTCCCCATACCAATTCACTAGACTGTGAACCACTATAGCTTCCCACATTGGATTGATCAACTTGATCATTGTCAGTCACTACACTCGATGGCAATCCCAAGTTCTCATCAAGATTATTGTCATCATCAGGTGGTGGTTGTGGCAATTCATCAAAAGCCGGCAAATTAAGGTTTTCCAGTGCTTGTGGAGTCTGAGAAATCTGCCCACTTGATGCTACAATAACACGGGATGTTGAAGGGGATGAAGGCGTTGAACTAGGATCTGTCTCCGGTTCTCTATCTTTTCCAAGAAAGAGTTCGGGAAAGTTGAGCTTGGCACTCTCTCCTCTAAGCTTAAAGGCCTCGCGATCATAGGCCAAGGCGGCATCCTCGGCCGTGTCAAAGGTGCCAAGCCAGAGTCGAGTTCGGTTTCGTGGAAGGCGAATCTCAGCTACCCACTTACCCCAATGTCTCTGCCTCACTCCTCTGTAAAGCTTCGTAGTAGTAAGAGGTGCAATCGGAGGCCTAAACAAAGCCCTGCTATCCTGCCCCAACCTGTTCATCATCATCATCCTTCCTCTAGGACTTAAATTCAATGTATCACTCCAGTACTGCAACAATTGCTGCTGCTGCTGTTGAAGCTGTGATGCTGCTACTTCACCTGCAAAATATGGTGGGAACCCAAAATTTTGCTGCTGCTCTGCCGCAAATGAGATCATTTGCTGTTGCTGATTTCGGTGTGGAGGGAGAAATATTGAATTCGTCACTGCTGGAGGTTGAGAATTATCAATGGCAAATGGAAAAACAAGCCTCGAAGATGGAGGCGGAAATGTGACTGGAGCATTACTACTGTAAGAAGAAGCAGAGGGATGAGACGAAGAAGGCTGCAGTGTTTGCTGATGTAAGGAAGTAGAGGATTGCAAAAGGAATCGTCTTCGTTCGGGACTTTTGATTTTCTTGAGGGGCCTTTTGGACATGGAAGCTTCACTAAAAACAGGCTTCCAGTGATGCTTTGAATCAGATCCTTTGCTTTCATCTCTCCCCCGATCCATCTGACTTGATTCTTCAACAGCCATCTTTGATTTCCCACTTTTCTTACCTCCTTCCATTTTACGCAAATCGTGAAATCAAACGTAAACGAAACAAAATTCTTCCCGTTTGAAAGTTGAAACCCAGAAGTACTAAAACCAAAAAATGGAGACTTTGGGATGGATTACCAATTTCAAGAAGTAGAGAAAGAAATCCAATTAATTAAAAAAAAAAGAAATAACAGAAACCCAATTGAAATTCTTGATAAAACTTCGAATTCCAGATTTTAGATTCATGAGAAACACAACAAAAATCCCAAATTCAAGAATCTACCAAGAACAGAAAAGAAGAAGAAACTGAATGGCAGAATAATCCATCCCAAAACTCAAATAGAATTATATTAAAAGGTGCCTTGTGGGAAATCAAAGTTTAAATCAAGTTGGGATATTTATATTAAGATTTGGAATAGAAGCAGAATAAGAAAAGGCTTATTAGAAATGAAGGCGAAAGGCAATGGATGTGGATATATAAGAGGGCAGATAAAGATTTGAAATATGTGTAGAAGCATCCTGGTTGGTCTGTGCTTTAGTAATTGGGTCCCACACGGCTTCTTCTTTCGACTTCCGTTGCTTCTACTCTAATCTTTTTTCACTGAATTTTCCGTCCACTGAAAAACACCGCCCTTTTTATTACCATTGACCTATTTCAAACAAAATAATTAATTAATTTTTAATCATATATCTTCGTTTCATAACTTTTTAATCACATATTTCATCAATTTTTATAAAAAAATATTTAATTCCCACCAAACCGGGAACTAAAGGTATGAGTAGTATGACGGACATAACTCATGAATTGATTTTACTATTTGACAAGTTTTTGTGATCTTAAGTTGCTTCTTGAGAGAAGTCCTACTTTTGGATTGAGTCACGATCCTCGCAAATAGAGATGAAGGATTAGTGATGAGTCCAGTTGTAATGTTGATTTTTAGTCAAGTTTAAATTTAATAATTAAAAGTCTAAATATTGTACAAGCAGTCAAAAAAATAAATTGTAGATCAAAATTCATGACCTCATTTATTAACAACAATTTTATTTCTATGCTTCCTAGCAAATATAACAATGAATCAAATGAAGGGACACTAAAGAATTCATGTTCATTTAAAATTCTGTGGGAATTAAAAAAAAAAAATTAATATGCTAATCTACAAAATCATATAAACACAATTGCATTGGAATAATTGCAACAAAAGTCCCAAACTTTTCAAACACTAGCAGACTTTCCCCGAACATTTAATTTGTTGCAATCGTCACCCCTAATATTTCCAAACGTTTCAGAGAAGGCACTTTGGACAGTTTCCATCCAAACGTCCGTCAGTTGACCACCCAAAAAAGATTGACAATTTTTTTACCAAAATAGGGAAGGGTAAATTTGTCCATACACTTTAAACAATAATCTCCAAATAAGTTACTCTTTATTTCCCTCCAAATGTAGTAGAGTACTACCCTAATAAATTGTCAGTTTCTTACTTTTCATCAGCATACTGAATTGAAGGTAGAAGAAATAGAGATGTCAGTTTGCAGTTGCGGAACCCATGCTTAGATGAAGACATCGTTGACTAATTTGAACACAGGCAAACGATTTATTACATGTCTACGCGGAATGAATCTGCAAGATTGTACATTCCTTCTTTGGTAGGATCCCCCGATATGTCAGAGATCAAGGGAGTTGATACCTAGTTTTCTACGGTCGAGCGGAGACATGTAAGCTGAAATTAGGTAACTCCGTTAGAATAGAGGTGGTGTATGGAAGATTTGGTTTTGTGGATTTGTTTGTGGGATGATTATAAAGTGGATTTGTAATTAAATCGGTGTTGCGTTTTTAGGGTTTTTTGTTGGATCTGTAATCTTCCTTTGGTAATAGTATTACCTAAATTAATGGGTGTAAAATGCAGTTCTAATTACTGTAGTGTTCTGTACATGTCCATTTTTTGCAATTAATTTTCGTAAAAATAAGTACGCGATTGAGACCCCCAAACGTTAAGTACATAGTACAGTAAAAACCCTAAACATTTTGTCCATGTTGAGTTAAAGGCCCCATACGTTTTTAAAAATTGCACAAAAAGCCCCATACCTATTAAACTAATTACAAAAAACACCCCATAACTTTAATAACAGTTTCCATTACACATGCACCTCAAAATGTGTATATAATGTTGTCACACATAAAATTATGAAATTCAATATATCACATAACTAATAAATAGTATAATCAAAATGTAATACCAGAATTACAGATTCAAAAACATCAATTACATTCTAAGTTCATATTTCATATGCACAAGTTCGGTTTCCAACGACATCAAGACTACGCTGCTTTGGACTTGTTCTTTTTGAGGTTGTTTCATGTTGAGGTGGCTACACTTATCTTTCCCTTATGCTTCTGTGTCTATGGTGCTTCAGGAGACTGCATCTGTGCAGTGCATGTTCTCTTATTGTGTCCAACTTTTCCACACCTCTTATATGTCATTTTCATGCATGTTGTTGTCATTTTAACTCCAGTGGTTCAGACAGAGATCTTTTCCTTAGTTTTTTAGGTCTCCTTGCCTGCTTCTTCACAGGTGGCTTCAATGAATTCCCCAAATCGGGCCAAAGTTCAGGCCCTGACATTGGATGAATCACATGACTGTATGCTCTTAGATATTCTCCTTCTTGTAATATTCATCTACAAATTCATTTATATATATTTTCCTTGATAGCATACTAGAAATGGCATGTGCACAGGGAATTCCACTCAATTGTCATTTCTTACATGCACATTCATTGTTCAACAAATTGACAATCCACCTCAAACCATCAGTGTTACGAACTTCAAACTTTTTATTACCTGCGTAATCTACCCTCATGAACCGACATCTAACCTTCTCAATTATCCCTATAATTTTTAGACCATTTGCATAATCCCACCTTTGAACTGCTTTCCTCTTTGCATTCATCCATGTCATTTGTTGATGTCTAATCTTATCCAACATTGTGATTATAAACTTCTTTCTAGTTACTACAATGAAGGCATTGAAGGCTTCACAGAGGTTATTCAACAAGATATCGCACTTAGCATGTTCCTGAAAATGAGATCTTGTCCATTGAGATGTTGGCTTCTCACTAAACCAATTGAAGGCTTCTTCATTAACTGTCTTCATCTTATTCATAACTGCATTCCATTCTCGTACAATAGAAGACTTGGCTGCAACCCAGAACAAACTCTTCAATGTTAGGCTTCTATGTTTGAGAGTGAAATTGCTATACAAATGTCGAGCACATCACCTATGATCTGCACCTTTACAGTACTGATTCAGGGCTTCAACCAATCATTTTTACTTATCAGAAATGAAAGTTCAAACCCTACTATTACACATTCCTATTTCAAATGCCAAAAGTTTTATGAACCAAGTACAATTGGCTCTGTTCTCTACATCCACAACTGCCCAAGCAATTGGGAACATATAATTATCACCATTAATCCCCACATTCATATATCAAATGCCAAAAGTTTTATGAACCAAGTCCAATTAGCTATGTTCTCTGCATCCCCAACTGTCCAAGCAACTGAGAACATACAATTATCACCATCAATCCCCACTGCCGCCAATAACTGACCCCCCTCCCATGTGCACTCCTCAAAAAAATCCATCAAGTCCTATCATAGGCCTACAACCAGTCTTGAAACCTTCTTTACAAGCCTCTAAGCATACATATATTTTTTTAAACACACCTCATGTTCCATCAACCTGCACTGTAGTTCTAGGGTTAGTTCTCTTCAACTCCTCACCATAGTCCCATAGAATTTTGTACAGTTCATTAACAAGTCCATTCACAAATGCTACACTGTTTGCCATTATTCTATAAAACTGATATTTGGATATTTCATACATGCAATCTTGTTTCACAATTTTGATGAAGCTACTCATAGATAAATTAGGATCCGACCTGAACTTACGTAGGTATTTCTTTGCCAGAAAACCTGCATGGACCTTACTGTTTTGCCAGACCAATATGTAGCTATGTTCATCTCTAAAGTGTTGAATCTTAGGTTGTCGTCCGACTATTTTTAGGTAAGTTCTCTTGCAATCTTCACGGAGTATTGCACAATAACTGATCTCAAAATTTTTGAATTCTCAAACCTCATACCTGTAAAGCACATGAAAACCTTTTAAACATATTATTATGAAATACACAACAGGCCCTAAACCTATTAAAAATAAGTGGAAGAAGCCCCAAACCTATTACAAAATTTTGTTCGTAAGCCCCTAAAATAATAAACATTCTGTAATTCGCTTACAAATCTTCAATTTTGGGCCCTCCACATCAGTTGCGGGGTTGAACCAAACTTCATTTCTATTGTTAGTTGTGGTACCTGCTTCATCACCACTTGAAATGCTTCTCAGGTCATCTGTGTCCCGTAGTCTTTACCATTATTCTCTACATTTTCATTCTGCTCACGAGATTAGTTATTACCTGCATTCTCCCACCCCTAAATCAAATCCATCACTCAATCTGAAAAATGTGTCTTCATTTTGGTTATCATCTTCCATTTCTAGACCAATCTCATTATCCTCTTCCACTTCTAACTTACCACCAGGAGACCCAATGCCAATACTCTGAGCATTAATATCTTCTACAACAGAAGGGTCAACATGTGTATTAGAAGGCCCAACATTTTCAACATCTTTTACTCCTGTACCACAGTCAAATATTGATGGTTTATCAATAGTGTGTTGCTCAAACTGTGTATTTCCAGGATCTTCCACTCCTGTTGCAACCTCAAATGTGGATGATTCATCAAAAGTTGCACTCTCAAAGGTTGATGGTTCAGGAAAACCAGCTATTTCATTTTCAACTGTTGGATGCTCAAGCTGTGTATCTCAAGGATCTTCTACTCGTGCTGCATTTTGAAAGAAATATGGTAGATCAGAGGTTGACTCCTCACATGTTCGCTCCACAAGTTGATCATTTGCGCTTACATCCGCCTCAACTACATCTACATTGTGAAATACACAAAGTCCACTGGTATCCACACCATCATATTCATGCAAATGATCCTCTTCAAATTCATCAACCACATAAAGATCATCACCATCTACCATGTCATCAAAAACCTCAATTGCAAATAAAGGTTTATGTCCAACCTCCATATCTTCATTATTGATACTGACGCTCTCCAAAATCTCACAAGTTTCCATATCAGTTACTATAACTCCAATTGGTACATTCTCATCACACGGTAATTGCAATACCTCTGTCGGTTTCGGCAAACAATCATATTTGCAACTCTTATGGGACCAAGCCATTTTACAGCATTCATGAAGTCAGCATCTGTAACTAGCCAAAAGAACCCTTCTAAGAATCTTTTCTTTTCAAGCTTATATAGATATCTCATTAGCTCATCGTAACCCAACATCTTCATTGTATTGTCTAACAGAAATTGATTGAAAAAATATGGGTCCACGTATTCATGTAATTTCGCATTTTGCGAAGAAGAATCACACCATGATTCGGCCGGATTGTGAAATAAGTGTTCTCTCTTTAAAATGGAAAAAATTACACAAGTCCAATCAGAACAAATATGGTTATCATAATAGACGTCCTTACATACTCATTAGAAAACTTTGTCCATACAGTCCATTTCATGCAATTTTGAAAACCCTACCTATTGCATTCACCACAAACAACGAAATTACAAAATCGATCAATACAATGAGTTTTAATACTTTTTCATAACGATCCCAACATTCAAGTATTTGTGTTTCTCACAAATACTACATTTTGTACAATTTTACTAACTACACTGGCAACAGCGATACTTGCAAAATGGTCTCCTCTGAAACGTTTGGAAAGGTTATGGGTGACAGTTGCAACAAATCAAAGGTTCGGAGAAAGTCTGCTAGTATTTTAAAAGTTTAGGCTTTTGCTGCAATTATTACTTGAATTTAAATTATTGGAGCAAAACTCAAATTTGTATTCTCTAAACTTTAATAATAAAAATATCAATTAAATCACTAAGCCCTCTATTATTTCAAAAATATATTTTTCTCTCTTATTTTTAGCCACATATTTTTTTTCAATAAATTAATATTACACGCAAACTTAAAACTTTTTTTTTAACTATACTTCCTAAAAAAAAATTACTATTTCGAAATACGTTTTTCCCAAAATTTATTTTTAATAGAGCCAAAATTGGGGCTTAATTTGTTTCAATCTAGTCACTAAACATCAATATAATTTTGAATTTCTCCCCTCTGTCATGTCGTCTCAATCAATGAAACTTAATTAACTGCATGTAATATCGTTATAAATCTTCCATGCAATCCTCATGTGGCATGCTTACTTACCAGTGTGATGTGTCATAAAGTGTTAAAATAATTTCTTTTAACATTTTTTTTTTTTGATATCCAGGTATCCTAACTTACACTAGACTATGTCCTGGACCACCCATCCCCGACCCCTCAGTGATGGGTGGAGGTTAATCGCGGGATATGCCCAAATTGACCAGGGTCTGTGCACCCTTTATACTCCTGACCCCAATGGAGCCTTCCTCCATGGATATTACATTACCAAGCTGCTTCACTCAAATTGAGTATTACAACACTCAGCTGCTCCATCCAGGAATCGAACTCCCCACCCTGAGGTTGCAAGCCCAACAATGCCCATCCTTTGCCAACTTGGATGTGCCCCGGGGGGTGATTTCTTTTAACATTTTGAATGTACAGACATTGGCATGACTCTCATATTACTATTTTCATTTCTAGGTTTCGAAGTAACGATATTGTATGAAATAGCTACGGTATAAGTCTCAATTAATTATTTTTTTGTAGTTTGGGGAACGACATGTAATGGAATGTGACAAAATGATGAGATTTAAAACTAAATTAAAATTTAATGGCCTAATTGAGATAAATTAAAATTAAGTAACTCAATTGTTATTTTGCTGACATTTCAATGACCGTCAATGTAATTTACCAAATTTATATTAAGCCCTCGTTTGACACCCATTTTCTTTTCATTCTCTTTCTCATTTTTTTCTTTTTCTTCATTTCAACCACACATTTTATCAATAAAATAATATTACACATAAATCCAAAAATTCTCATTACTTTTTAACCACATATTCTTCCATCAATCACTATTCCAGAATTTATTTTTCTCCAAAATGGGTGTCAAACACATCCTAAAAGTCAAGTTTCAACTTATTATCCATACACATGTTAATGTTAATCCCCATTACGTCCAAGCACAATAAAGTTTTACTTTTTTGACTAAAAAGTTGGGCGTACAATGGGTAGTTGAGTGGCACGAAAGGCAAGTCTAGCCATACATTCCAATCTTTTGTTCACATTTTAAATAGATATTTTTGGAATGCTGGGGCTCCAAAGCAAGATACCACCACCACTTTGTACGGCGGCGCGTCACCACACACATCTAATAACTCCTTGTCCGTACAGCTTGTAGTGGCAAGTTCTCGTCGGTTGGACACTAGTAATTATCTTTTATTTATTTTAATCAAGAAAATGAGATTTTACTCCAAAAGTTAACCATTTTAATGGTCGCATTAAAATGTTACCACGAATATTTTAGGGAATTTTCTTTGAACTTGACTTTTTTTTTTTCTCAAATGAAATTTATCTTATGCCAAAAAATTGTGCAATTATAAGTCAAAATCGCAGTACCTTTTTATGAAAATACCTGCTAGGTTAATATGTTGGAAAATTTGGGCATAATTTATATTCGATAATTAGCATTTTACGTGCAAAATACCATATGTAGTTTTAATTACCAAAATCAAGATACCTGCATGAAAATGTGATCAAATCATGACTTAATGAAACATAAAATTTAGAAGAAGATGAAATGAAGCGAAGTATACAATTACGAATCTTGTTAAGGCATATTTTGTCAATGTACTAGAGCTAATAGAATCAAATGGATGTCTATCTTTCAAAATTAATATAGTAAAATATTAATTTTCTTGGACGAACCCAAATTTGATCGTAATCTTCTATATCGGATGATATCGAACACAGTTTGAAATAATTTGAAAATTATTTTGATATAATTTGGAGAAAAGAATGAATTAGAAATCAATTAAATTAAATTGATATGGAGTGAAAAAAAAAATTGGAATTATGAGGATCCAATTTATAGATTTCAATACGTCTTTTTTCAATGGTCGCATTTTCTGACACAGTTTATTTTAACAATTAGATCGCACATTTTCAGATTGGATCAAGATCTAGTAGTTTATTTTGCATCATATCAAAAGGTCATAATTTTTGCATTTATTGGTGACTTTTTTAATTCACATATATTAATCTTTTTATGTATTTTTATTCCAATAATCCTCCAAATGAATAGAATAAGTCGTCTCAGAACAAGGAAGTGAAGAAGAAGAATACTATATGAATGATAATACATTAGAATATGTAGCTTTCGTTTTTAAACATTTCTTAGTAGAATCTATCTGATTTAGTTAATGCAACATTTTGAATTATTAATCGTTATTGCAAGTCTATACAATAGAGCAATACACCGTGTCTCATATCAAACTATGATTATATATTGTTTTCGTTATTTCGTGTGAATGTTTATGATGTCTATCTTTCAAAATAAATATCGTGTGAATGTTTATGATGAAATAAAAATTTAGTATACTAAATTGAACATAGTTAAAAAAGGAGTCGGTGAGCATTTAACATAGTAAGCTTTTCTACACTGTGTCAAAATTAATTAGTCAAATGTTCAACACTCAATTCCTCGCTAGACCCCTACCAATTTCATATAGGTATATGTCATTCGACTCTATGAGCGAACATACATAAATACGACCGTCTTGAATTATTTGGGCTGCCCCCACAAAATAACAATTGACAAACCAACTCGTGAAATAAAATCCGAATTGGCTTCATCTTAATTCATTGGATCAAATAAACTTTAGACTTCTAGAAAAATTGTTCAATGATTTGCCATTGAAAAGGGAACAAAATCATGCAACAAAATAAAAATTAAAAAAAGGAAATAGAGGAATAGACAAAAAGGTAGGTTTGGGAATCTCTGACAGCATATTGTACAACGAAGGTTAACTTCAATTGTTCCACGTAAATAGGCTCAAAAATAAGGGAACACGTGTCAACGAATGATTGAACAATTTGAAAAATAAAAATAAAAATACAACACCTAATTATTACCTGGCACATCATCTTATCTCTCCATCCATGTCCTTGAGCCTGTCCAATGAGCATTTTTCGATTAACTTATTTGGACACACGAACAAAAGTATCATTGGCATATTACTCTTTTAGCACGTGATTTAATGCTTTTTTATTGATATTTAAACATTTTCTTAATAAATAGGAAGAAGCAAACATATTTTCTTTACACATCGGCATATTACCTATGAACATCTTCTCCCTGTCTATGTTGACCTATAATTGATCTCATGTTTTGATTATAACAAAAAAATTATTTTATCTCTATCATTTTTGAATTCAATTTTTCATAACTAGTATGTCCAAATTAATCAAACTAAAGACAAAAGAATTGCTACCAAAAGACTCGTAATTTACGATCAAAGAAAATCGAGATGGAGGCCGAGTAATCACGTCTAATCAATCGAATCATTCACATCGAATCAAGCATTCATTGAAGATATTAGACTTAAGTGTCTAGGGCTGGACATGGTCGGTACCGAAATTTTCGAGTATTTAGTAAGTGGAACCGTCGGTCCAAATTTAATTATGGAACCATTCGCGTTCAGTTCCATTCTGTTTAGTTCGGTTAGGTTCGGTTCAGTTCTATTTGGTTCCAAGATTCCGTACAACAATTGATTTTTTTATATTTACAACAACGCTACATTAATTCTTACAAAATAACGTATTCCAATTTGGTGATATCTTTTGCACATTTCTTTGTTGAGTTCTTCATAAATTTTGATTGTTAAAATCACAAGGGGAAGATATCGAGTTCACAAAAATAGAACGACAAAAACAGCAATACGGTATAATAAGAAATTTGAATAAGATTTAAATCAATTTGATTAAGTTGGGCTTGGTTGAAAATTGAAAATAATAAAATCATATTTTAAGTTTGAGCTAAATTAATTAGTTAGCAAATTCATTTAGAAAAAAATAAAATAATTTGACTTATTTAAGATAAAATATTAAAAAAAAATAGGGAGATTCGATTCTAGGTCTAAAATCGAGAACCGAACCGAATCGAATCGAACCGAACCGAACCAAACATCTTGGTTCTCGATTTAGATACATGTTCGAGTATTTAATTTAAGAAGAACTGTACGGTTTAGTTCGATTCGAGTTGGGTCCAGTCCGATTCGGTCCAATTCGATTCGAGAGTTTTGTCCAGTCCTACCTAGCAGTCACAGCTAATCAATCTAATCATTCACATCAATTCAAGCATTCATTGAAGATATTAACTTAAGTGTTTTGAATCCATATGTAAAGGTAAAATATTTTAATTCTTAGCAATGAATTATTAAAAGCTCAAAAGTTAATTTTTTTTGCACATTATTCATAAAAAACGCAAAAGATAAAAATTTTCACTTGATTTTTAAATCTTTTACCAATATCACTTATTTTGAAAAGTTAAGTGAAAATGTCTTTCAAAAGCCTACACCTTTTAAAATAATCAAGAAAAGAAAAATTCGTAAAAATTTCGTCCAAGCGGACGTCCAGTTCGTCCATCAGTCAAATTTTTAACCGTTATGATTTTTGACGCACAACAACTAGTTTAGTCGTTCGGCTCAGTAGGCAGACGTCCGGTTGGAACGTCCAATTGATCAGAAATTTTGGTTCTTTTACTACTATAAATACAACTTCACTTTACATTCAATACAACACTTTTAGGAACATTTATATGAGATATTCTTTAGCAAAGCTATATTTATTTATCTTTATCAAATCATTCACTTTGAAAAAGTTTTGATTGAATTAACTTTTGGAAATTATTTTTCTCATCAAAGTTTATCTCACCTAACATTTGAGATTCATTCATTGATATTCGTTAAAGTGTTAAGCAGATTTATCTCGTGGTACTTAATTTGATCATATCATTTATTAAAGGAGAAGTTTCAAATTGTAAAATCACTATTTTATCAAATTTGTGGATCGTGTCGAGGTCCTGAGAAACTCACTTTTGTATAAGGATCGATATTCCTTATTTATAAGTCATTGGGAGCATTGTATTTCACCACAAATCAATCAATATAGTGAAAATGTTTTGCTCGTGTTGGAAAGCTTGGTAATGAAGGACGTCGATCATTATTTTGGATTGAACCTTCATAATTATATCATTTGCTTCATCTCTCCCATTTACTTATCGTATTTACATTTGTGCTTATTAATTGATTTTATCTATTTAGCCTTAACTTACTTGAATTTATATTAATTTTTCAAAAAAGTTTTGATAACCAATTCACTCCATCTCGACTAGCTATTCTTGGACTATCAATTTATTTAAAGAGTAATGAGTTGATGTATAAGCAATTTAATGGGTGACAATCGAGGGGAAACAAATTTTGAAACAGGAGATCTAAATTCGTCCCGATCAAATTTTGAGCCCAAACATGTATACTACGATTGTGGCGAAAATTAAACCCCATGCTTATTATTTTCCCCAAATTTAATTTACTGCTTTTTAAAATATTGGAGATATAAGTATATATGTCTTTTAATGAAAAATAACAAATAATGTTACATTTTAGATAAGTCTACATATATACAATGATTGTTTAATGAAAAAATTAAGGTGTCCAATATTTTTGAGCTATTTTCAACTCAAATTATGTTTTTTCCTAAGCGTATATATCATTTTTCCCTACTTATTATTTTAACGTGCATTTTCAACTCAAATTATTTACATTTTAAGGACTTTGTAAAACCCATTTCTCCTCAAACTAAATTTCCAATCATATATTCTTCCAATAAAATAATTTTACAAGTAAAGTTAAAACCCTTCTTTACTTTTTAACTACACAATTTTAAATACATCACTATTAGTAAAAAACAAATTCACATTAATTAATGCCACATATTGTAGCATGCATGCTTGTTTGTCTCTCTTAGTTCTTGTTCATTATCTAGACCAGCATGCCAAAATTCCGCAGAGAAATTTCTTATCAAATAAAAAAATCACTATCAATAATGATTAATCACGATTATTAAAACAAAATATTTTGATTCTCAACTTGTTGCATAACTTTTAGATAATGGGAGTTAGTCTAATTTCCAATAGAATCTGAGGTAATCCTTACATTTTCGCCTTTACGAGGATAACTAGAGAAATACTTAATTTTAATGAAAATCGAGAATAGAAAATAAAATAAAAAACATTGTACCACCCACCCATAGCACCCTCAGTCGCCCCTTCCCTTCACAAGTGCCTCTACACGTTGTTCAATCATGCTACATATACATAATCATCCACACAATCTTTTACACCCCTTCACATGGAGGGGGGTCCGACACACAATAAAATATTCGCGCATACTATTCATATGAGACGGGTGTACGTACACCTGGTGTACAAACAAATTTATCCAACTTTGTTTCACCTATTTCTTGAGAATCTATGACCTAGTTCTTTACATTTTAAAGATGTCTTTTCATTTTTGTAAGAACACGGACTCACTCACTCACTCAATGTGTCCATGTGGTACAAGACCGCAAATTCTCTTATTATCTTCCAAACATTTTTGTAGAACCAAACATTTCACTGCAGAAATGATTTTCGAGTGGTCCCAAAAAGTTTTTAACTTTTTTATTAGCTTCTTGGCATTGAAATTGAAACCTAAATTTGACTCGTATCGAAAAATACGAGTTGAAATGTGTTGTCTTACCCTTAATACAAGTATTTTTTAATATTAATGATCGAGCACATTATCTTTTCTTAGTAAATGAAAGGATGCCAAAAAATGTATTGAGAAACAAGTCAAAAACAATTTAAAGATAAGTAAGTTTGAGACAAAATATCTTAACATCCAAATAATTAAAAAATAACTCGAAAACAAGCTAATGATGGTGAGTGTACACGTTAGGTTCTCACTTTCGGTGGACAAATTAAAAAATGTGAGAATGTCTTGTCGTTAACAATATTTCCATAAAGAAAGTCAACCAACATAGCAAGGGTCGGTGAAAATCGGCACGTGTCGGTGGTCCAACGGTCACTTCAACTCATTTATTAAATTTTTTATCTATAAACTTTAGGGTTTCTATCTTTGCTTTCAAATCCCCACTCCCGAATCCAAATCCAACACAAAAAGCTAATCTGCTTTGTGTACTCGTACGCGCAACCAAAATATCTATTTTACGACACGTTTAAAAATTTTCAAAATGTTTTTGACAGAAAATTCGATAAGAAAATTTAACGGAAGCCTTCGACTAAAATATTTGAAAATGTGGATTAAGAATTGAACATTGTTTAATATTATCCATGATGGGTAGAGCAGGGGCGGATTCAATAAGGAAGTTCAGTGGGGCGAAATCCAAAAATCTCGAAAAAAGGTCTGAAAACCTAAAAAAATCTGGACATAAAAAACTAAAAAATTTTGAAAACTTGAAGAAAAATCGAGATATCTGAAATTGAGTGAGGGCGACGGCCCCCACGGGCCTCATGTAGGTCCGCCCTTTGCGTAGAGAGGCTTGTTCATATGGCTGGACAAAACTCTCAATCAAATTGGATCGAATCGAACCCGAAACAAATCGAGCGGTTCTTCATAAGTTAAATACCCGAACGGGTATCTGAATCGAGAACTGATGGGTTTGGGTCGGTTCTCGATTCTGGACCAAGAACCAAATCTAAATAATTTTTTTTAATTTTTTGTATTGAACTAATTAAATTATTTTAATTTTTTTAAAACAAATTAGTAAATCTTATTAGTTGAACAATTTTTAGTTTATTTGTGTTTATTAATTGTAATTTTTCAATTATGCTTGTAGAGTTTCTTACTATGACAAGTCAAGCAATTGATGATTAAATCAAATAGTTGGTAAGTATTACCAGTACTTAAAAAATATTTTATTTTTATAACTTTTAATTTATATTTCATTTTCTTTATGCAGGCTGCTTGAAGCAAATGAATTATTGATGTGGATCACCGATACTTATTAGTATCTACTTTTTGATTTTTGTATACATTGAATTAATTTTATTGGACAACTTGTTATTTATATGTTTTTAAATTGGACTACGTTAATTTGTAAAAGTTACGAATGAACATGTCATTAGCTGTATTTATGTAGTATTGCTGTAAATGTTAAAAAAATTAATTATGGTACTGAATTAAACAGAACCGAATCGAACCGAATCGAATTGAAGTCGAACCGTTCCATAATTATATTTGGACCAGATGGTTTCATTTATTACCCGAAAATTTTGGGTCAGTTCGGTTTGGAAGAGAATCGAACAGAATCGAACCGACCTATGTCCCAACTCTACTTGTTCATAGCTAAATAACAAAATGAAATTTAGTGAATAAAATTTTTGAGTTAGTTGACTTGAGACAATATTCATCGGGTAAATATATCTGAGATGCCTTCGATACAGAGCCAAGTTCGAATTAATCAATATAGCTTATAAGTTTTTATTATTGTTGTAGAGTTTTGGATATCAACATTTTTGGTTTTTCTTATGTCTTGAAAGGAATTTTTCTAGATTAGTCTACTACTTTTGGTCAATATTACATCTCTCCCTCTCTCTCTCTCTCTCGGAAATATGTAACAATCAAATTGAATTAGGGTTGTAAACTTCTGAATTTTATTTAAATATTAAAGTTGGAGAAATATTACTTATTTTTCCAAAATGTTGATGGTGAGATTTCGAATTAACTTGTAATCATCTATATAAAAGTTTAATTTATGCTGAAGCATGGTTTGTGAGTTGTTAGGTAGACAAGTGTCTTATTTCATTTCCACATTGTCAGTGCTCATGGAGTTGAAATTTTTTAAGCCAATAATTAAAAGTTAACAAAAAAAAAAGTAAGGGCCCCATTTTTTGACTAATTAACTCACCAACCAAAATCATTGACCTCACAAAATTCAAAGCTTGCATGAGATTTTCATTCTCAAAATGTTTCATGGCAAAATCATTTCTTTTCCAACCACTCAACTCTCTGCAATAATGTATATCCTCTTCCATTTGGATACAAATCTCTCTCTCTCTCTTTTCCTTCATGACTTTGGAGTATATAAAATCAGATAGTTTATTGACATAAATAAACCAGGACGGCACCTCTTGGAAAGGCGTTGATAAATTTTAATTGAATCACTAAATTTTAGTTTATCTCAATTGGATCATTCAACTTCAGTTTTAGTTTTAAATTTTATTGTTTTGTCACTGGCGTATCTCAAACTGACCTGAATGGTACCATTTGGAAGAGCCCAATGGCAAACCTATAATTATGGTTCAGTAGAGACAAGACAAAATTACGTAAAAATTATGGACTAAAATTATGGAGACATTTTTTAATGTCAAAAATTAAGGGGTCAGAGGGGATAATTGCACCCGCTGGATCCTTAATGAGCCCGCCCCTGGAAGAGCCATTCCTTGGATTGTACATAAGAAACACACCACTACACGACACATCTAATATTATTTTGTGAAAAAAGATTGAATATAAACCACGTTTAATAGAAAAGTTCAATTTCATAGTCACAATGAAATACTTATTTAATTATAATAAGGTGTTTGACAATAATTTAATAGCAAGTTATCTCTTGGGATACAAGATTAAATGTTCTAAAATAAAATGCCTAAAAGAATGGACTCAAAAGTTATTCAAGAAGAATTAAAATAGTTCTTCAGTTTCACAAATAAAAGAGGAAGAAATATTTTAAGAGAATTAGGGCACAAGTAAATCTTAGGAAAATTTACAAAATGTACCTTGTATATTTAGAAAGTATTTACATTTTACATACTATGTTTTACAAATTCACATTTTGCATACAACTTTTATTTAACAGTAACAAAAAAAAAAAAAAAAAAAAAAAAAAAGAAAAAAAAATCCCTTTTTGTTAAAAATTACAAATTCAATATTATAAATAGCTAAACGGACTAAAATACTCTTTAGTTTAAATAACAAATCACATCATAGATTGATGATATATGATATAAATTGTGGATTATGATGGCCGATCAATTGAAGACAATAGTCTGACTGTCGCCATGGTAGCTCAACTATCTATGCTAGCCCTGATTGTTGCTATGCTTGCTCGACTACTATTATGGTAGACAACCACTACTATCCCAATCTCTTGGACACATTTTAAATTGAGTGAACACTGTTTGACGATTATCATTGATTCCATTACCCAATTTGTAGATGGAGGTTAACTACTTACACTGTTGAACACTGTTTGACGATTATCATTGATTCCATTACCCAATTTTTTTTACTTTTGCACATAAAATGTTGTCCAAATAGGGGCTTAGCATGAGGATGAAAATCATTTAGTGAATGGGCATGTTGTATTGGACACGTGGACAATAACTATTTAGCGGTTACATAGCATTCTCTCTCTTTTGTTTAAATCATTCATCTATAAAAAAAAAATATTAATACAAAGGCCGCAGATAAAGTGGGGGAAAAAGCCAACCTCTTTTTGAAGGTTCACCGGAGTAGCAGAAGCTACTTTATTCACCCCAAGAAGTTAGGAGGTCTTATCTTAACTATTCTATTGGTGCCATTTGTGGGAATTCTTTTGAACACATAAGCTATGTTGAAAAGGCGAACTAAGAGCAACATGCGTTTGGTTGGAAATATAGCAGAGTCGGAGTTCGCGCCCAAGGTCAAGATCTATTGCCACAGCCTCAATATGTAAGTTAGAGCCAATTTAGCATACTGGATACCCAATCGGTTACCATGTTGACTCTCTTGAAAAGTCAACATAAAGAGCGATCGGTCCATCCCATAATACACCCTCTTGAAAAGTCAACATAAAGAGCGATCGGTCCATCCCATAATACACCATAAATTCCACCACAGGATACATATGGACAATCGCCGCAGGTGACTCAAATGATTGTCCCCCTCTCTCCCTTATTATTCAGGAAATGGTTACAGACCAAGGGTCCCATGAAGTCACACATCCGTAGGTACACTTCCAATGACAGACTTGGAACATAAGATGGAGGAAATGATGGCCCATAAGATTGACGATGCATTGTCAAGGAGAAATGATAGGGGCATGCCGATGGGCTTGGAATAAGATCCCTTCGTTCAGGAAATCATGGTAGTACTTCTACCAAAAGGTTTCAAACAGCCGATGATAGAGGGTATGATGGAGTCATGGATCCTCTCAATTACCTGCAGACTTTCGTTAATTTGATGAGATTGTATGCGGCCTAGGATGTAGTGATGTGTCGATCCTTTTCGCTGACGCTAAAGAGAGAGGTTAGAGATTGGGTAACTACCATAGCACCCCGATCTATCAGAAATTTTAATGAGCTTTCTAGGAGTTTTGTGGCATATTTTTTAAGTAGTAAGAGAAAGAGGAAGACGACCATTGGGTTGTACATGTTATCCAAGAGAAAGATGAGCATTTACAAGAGTACTGGCCAGGTTAAGTAGGGATACACTTGGCATAAAGGACCTTCAAATGTCTATCGTGGTGAACGTGTTAATAAATGGCACTAGAAACCGGGTATTTAAGATGTCACTCTCTAAAAACCCCTGGAAATCGATGCACGACTTGTTGAAAAGTGGTGAAAATACGTAGATACAGAGGAGGCGGAGAGGGTCACAAAAATCTTCGAGAATGACGAGACCTGAAAACTCACAAGCGGAAATCACATGATGAGCAAAAAGTCTTCGATAAAAACAAGTTAAAAATGAGCATATGAATATGGGATATGCACAAGTTCTATCGACTAGGCAGAGCCATGAAGAAGTTAAAGCCTTCACTGCTTTGAACACTCTTCGTGCTAGGGTATTGGTGGAAATAAGAGATATAAAAGAGCTCGATTGGCCAAAATCAATGGCAGCATCTGCTACAAGAGAGACAAGAACATGTATTGTAATTTTTCATAGAGACCATGGCCATGACATAGAAGAGTTCATCCATTTGAAGGAGGAGATCGAACATCTCTTGAAACGATGGCTCCTGACTAAGTATGTGAAAAATGATCCAGGTAAGCAGAAACTTGATGATTGCCCCCCCTCCTAGGGACAGTGTTATAAATGTGATTATTGAAGGGATAACGGCAGGTGGAGACTCTAATTCTGCTAGAAAGTGTTATGCTCGTTATGTTGACGTTTGTTCCATTCAGAATAAGACGAGATTCAATTAGAACATCACTTTTAGTGAAGAAGATTTAATCGGCATGGCAACTCTCTGACGAAGCCTTGGTCATAGTCGGGACATAGCGGATTTCGATGTCAAAAGGGTGTTGGTCGAAGGTAGTAGTACAGCAAACATTCTATCTTGGGAAGCACTTCTGGGTTTGAAAATTTCTCTAGAAAGGTTAAAATCAGTGTCCACGATTCTCCAAGTATTCGAAGGAGCTATCATTATACCGGAGGGAATTGTAGAATTTTCGGTAAAACTAGGCATATACCCTACAAGCGTGGTGATCCTGGTAAGCTTTCTGGTTGTAAGACACCTATGGCATACAATGCAATTTACGATCGACCTCTGATAAATGCTGCTGGTGCTGTTCTTTTAACTTACCACCAAGTTATGAAATTCCCAACCAGTCAAGGGGTTGTAAGGGGAGATCAACACTCCTCGAGGAAGTACTATGTTGATAGGATACAAGTAAAGGGTTCTCCACTAGTTATGATGTTGGATCTTAAGCTTCCAATAGAACAAATTGAGCACCTTGACATGACAGCAAAAATTTCGGTAGCAGAAGGACGTAAAATCGATATAGGGTCAGATTTGGAGTGAGATAAAAAGGAGAAAATGGTGAAGTGCTTGTCTAGTAACTTGGATGTCTTCGCCTGGAATTTAAGTGATATTCAGGGGATCAGCCCATCAATCGTTGAACATATTAGCAAGTTTTCATGTCTGATTGTCTAATCGTTTGGTTTCACAAATTGATGTAATTTTTCAATATGTTGTTTTCTACAAATTTCAAGTAATTGCTGGTTATATATTTTTCTGGATTAATTGGTTTTGTGAGAATTTAAAAATCTGATCTAACTCTATAAACACTGCTGGTCATTATTCTTTGATTTGGTCGCTGATAACGTGTTGTATATTCTCTGTTACAAGTAAATATTTTTTGATTGCTTATGGACATTGGGGATGCACATAATCTTGTGAAACAATCTTCTGCCAATAAGATGTCGCGGGGGTGGGGGGATGTTGACGGCCTTCAGCTTTGTTAACAACAGAAGTTACATGACCATTTGATTGGTTAATAAAATGATGACTAGGAAGGTTTTCATCATTATTTTCAAAGTTGAATTTCGTTAGTATTGGAGTTATCCACACCATACTCCTTATCGATATTCTACTCTTAATTGTCCTTCTCTAACCTTAAAATTTCTACACGACAACCATCAAATCATGCAATTACTTTTGGTTTAAACTATTCCTTCAGTTTGAATTGACCTACAACTTTAGAAGCTTAAAGCAAATTCAAATACTTCAGACTTGCAATCATGTGTGATGCTTCTTTATGTACTACAAGATTTGCTAATTCTACACATGATTTGAATCATTTTTGGTTCATTGAATAGTCAATCCGAATCACGATTTTAACGATCTTGATTTTCACTGCAAATTTTCAAATTTAGGAAAAGAAATCAATAAGACAACACTCATGAGCACATTTTCGAATGATATTTACAAATCAAGATACAAACCAATTATTGGCAGATAAACAATAAATCCTGGCATGAATCTTTTGACACTTCACTTGCTGCATCATCGACAATTGAATCAAGAAGCTGAAAGAAAGAGCTCTCAGTCAAAAGTGAGTTAGATAGAGATGCTTTCAACCCAGTGAGAGAAAGTCTCACTTGGTGCACACTTTTCTTAAGAGATTTCTTGTTTTTTACATTTTTTCTTGGTGATAATCATATTTGCTACTTGGATTTCTGATTTTCATCAGTATTGAGGTCAAATCTTGAAGTTTCATCCAGATTCATTGTGGTTTTATTCCAAGGTTTTGAAGGTTCTTTGGAGTTTGGAAAATTCCGTGGCCATAACATCGAAATTTCTTGTTATTGATTTGACTTTTACCTTATTCCTTGGGTGAGTCTAATTCAAGTCAAGATCTTGTTAATGTGTTTGGTTTTGGATCGATTTTTTGTATTCTACTTGGAAGAATTTGTTTTGTTCTCTCGGGTGCAAAAGTTCTTGAAGTTCTTCCAATTCTTGGTTGTGCAGATTCAATCTATAGAACAGAATTTCGTTGTTCTTGCTGTTTCCGTAGGTTTCGAACATCAGTTTGGGGTGCCGAAATCTGGGTGGCGCTGAAATTTTTTTTTTAGAAAGTGCAAGATTCTAGGCTAGTATTTCAAGATTTCCATTTTTTCCCTTTATACGTCATATGGGGAAGAAGTCAAATAGCCATAATGGTGGGAGGTACCAATTGCAATTGGTAAGCTACCAAATCCTACACTTGGAAAGGCGTCCAATTTGGATGATAAGTTACCAAATATTATACTTGGTAAGGAGCCCAATAGTGGGTTGGATGTCTTCATTCAAGACGAATTTCCAGCACTTGGTAAAATTCTGGAGACTTACCGATTGCGGCTGGATCCAAGTCAAACAAATTTCCAGCACAAGCAAATAATGGCGAGTCTTCATCTAAATCCGTGGATTCTACTAAGACCTTCTGGGAGGAATTTGACCATGCTAATTCGAAATCACCAAGTGTGTCCCAAACACTTGGTGATGAGGATACAACATCGGAGGAAGGCTCTAATGCAGTACATCAGGTCAATACTATTGTTCAAGAAAATAAATCTGATGCAATCAAAGCCCCGTGTGCCAGTTTGTCTAAGGAAAATTGTAAGCATGAAAATGGATTCAAGCTCAAAACCTGCGAAAACCTACTGAAAATATTGGTTTTTGGTGAAGATAACATTGATGACGATCAAACAACATGGGGCTACTGTTTGGTGGGGGTACTTTGCTGGACGGTTCTTGGGTAAAAACCCCTCTTGCAAATGTGTGATCAATGGGGAGTCATGTACTAATTTTTTTACATCAAAGTGGATGACTTGTGTTCAAATTCGAGAATTCTGACGATAAAACTCAAGTGCTTGAAGGAGGTCCTTATTTTATATATGGTAGACCGTTGATGTTGAAAAATGTACCATCATTTTTTTGAGTTTGATGATGGTGATATTAGCACTTTGCTAGTTTGGATAACATTACTAGGGTTGCCATTGAATTTTGGACGCCCAACGCATAGAGTATGATTTCAACAAAGATTGGTAAACTGATCACGATCGATTTGCTCACGACAACAATGGGACGCTATCATTTGTACGACTTCTTGTTGAAGTTGAAGCCTCAAAGGATCTGGTTCGCTCAGTTAAGATGAAACTTCCAAGTGGTAAAGGGAGGGATCAGCTGGTTTTCTATGAGCTAAAATTCTGTTCCACTTGCAAGAGTTTTAGGCACAAAAAAGATGCATACAAAAGAAATTCTGTGCCTGCTAGCCATAAGCATGCTATTCTTCCTGAGTATGTGGCAAAGAAAACGGGGATACAGAATGATGTACATGACCAGAACATTGCTGGGGCTTCAGGTCAGTTAGCTAATGATGGTCAGAACATTGATGGTAACTTAAGCAAGCCAGCAATTGAACAGAACTGTGTACTGGAAATGGATAAAATAACGATAAATTAGAACATTACTGGGGGTTCAGGTCAGTCAGCTAATGTCGGTCAGAATATTAATGGTAACTCAAGCAAGGCAACAATCGAACAAAACTGTAGGCTACAAACGGCTATAATAGCAACAGATCTGATTGGCTAGAATGTTAGTCAATCTAGACAAGCAGAATCCATTTGCCAAGCCAATATAGAACCATATGCCCAATTGGTACTAAATGAGGATGATGCCCCTTTTATAGAGGTGGGCAAGAAAAATAAACCAGTACTTACAACTAAAGGTTAGATGCAAAGGTGAATTACTCGACAGCCTATTCCAAGTGTTTGAAACACCCATCTTACATGACACAAATACAGTTCTTGAAGTTTTAATATCGAAGACAACGAGGAATGATAAGCTTAAAAGAAAGCCTGATATGCAACCAGCTAAACATAAGAAGGATAAAAAGAGAGGGAATGCCTGATAAGTACGTTTTACATACTTATTTTACTGTCAAAATATGAGCAATTGTTGATTAATATGTTGGAATATAACTTAATTCTATGCAATTCATGTTTTGCAGGACAAGTGATGAACGTGGCGGAAATAATGAGAAATAAGTGAAAAATAACCAGAATGGAAGAAAGTGAAAGTTCAAGGACTAAAGTGTAAATACTCAAAAATTATGTCGGGACTCATGATGAAGGTTCGAGAGTGCTGAGGGTCGATTGGAAGCAATTAGAAGTCAAAAAGGAATGGAATATTATCAAAATCAATTTCCAATTCGCACAAGATATATTCCAGATTTTTAGCCAAAAATTGAGACCCATTTATGATATAGTAAAACTCCGAATTGGAAAATATCTATTTCTAACAAAGTTGTAGCTATTTGAGTTATCTTTCCAACACATCTTGAATCATCTAAATCGAATATCAGAAGAGAAATTTATAACCAAATTACTGACTGCTGTGCAGAGACAAAAAATCTGCGCGCGAAAGGAACTTTCCTTATTCGATTAGAACTCTTTTGGAAACAAATTTGAACGTGATTTTCATCTAATTTCCGACTCTTACAAATACTTAACAGTAGAATATATATGGAGAAGGCTCCCATACACCATTCTTCTCCTTTTTGGCTCAAGAAACTCATGGAGAACTAAAACCCGTAGTGAAGCTACGAAGGAACTCGATTGGAATTGGTGATTTCATGTCTTTTATTCATTAAATTTGATCTTTTCATTGTCAAATAATGCTAGAATTTAGATTTCCATTCTCTTGAATTTATATTGAAATCGGTTTAATATTTACAAGATTTTTTCATGGATTCAGTCATACTTTTTCCATTATTCAATAAAACTATTTATTGAGTTTCAATTTCAATTATTTATTGTTGAAATTGGTTTAACAATTATTATATCTTTCATAAATCTAGTCATGCTTCTTCTAGCGTTAGATTAAACTAATTGTTGAATTTTAATCTCAATTTCACTTTATTGGCGGATTGATTACTGTCTTATGCTTGATGTATATGGTCGATCTTTGATCTTATTCCAATAAAATTGTGCGAATATGTCTTAAGTCTAAATTCTAGAATTACATTTGTAAATTAAATTGATTTTCACGATATATCTTCCGATTAGAGTGTCAGGATGAAAGCCTCAAATTGTGTTATAAAAATGAATAATTGATATGATTGATCCAATCCAATTGAGGGAATTCCAACGCTTCACCGCTTCGAATTATTGATTTTAATTTCACGTTTCAACATTGAATTTTATTACACACTTGAGAGAACAATTCAGCCTTTTTGATCCTTTAAATATTCTTCTATCTCCCTGTGGATACGACACCACAAAACTGTGCTACAACTACCGCGTTATTCTTTGGGCGTAATCAAATTTTGACGCCGTTGCCGGGGAGACGGTACAAAATACTAAGGGATCGACTACAAAGGGTGACATCGTTCCTTTACTTTTATTTTTAGTTAGTTTAATTTTCATTTTAGTGTTTTTATTATTTTCACTTTATTTTCTTTTACTTGTGTTTCATGAGCAGGCATCGAGGAGAGAGGGAGATCTGCTGACAGACCTGACATAGAGTTTGAATTCCATTTTAATCCTGTTTTTGAGTCTGCATCTAGTGACACGAACACCACATCACATAACACGATGTCTGACAATGAGCATGATGCACCGTATAGAACTTTGCATGATTATTTGCACCCCACGCGTATATCCATACCGCCATGCATTATTTTTCCACCTAATATGCCACGTATGGACGTTAAACCGGGAATGATTCAACTTCTTCCCACTTTTCATGGACTCGACAATGAGAATCCATACGTGCATATTAGGGAATTTGAGGAGGTAGTTGCGACCTTCCACAATCACTATGGTACAGCAGATACATTCAAACTTAAATTTTTCCCTTTTTAACTTAAAGATAGAGTAAAAAGTTGGATGTATTCGTTGAGACCACGGTCGATTGACACTTGGGCTAAAATGACTCAAGTATTCTTTAATAAATACTTTCCCCACCACAAAACTACTGCTTTAAAAAAGAAGATCTCTTTTTTTATCCAAAAGGAGAGTGAAACTTTATATCAAGCGTGGGAAAGGTATAAAGAACTTCAAGCTCTTTGTCCACACCATGGTTATGAGAGTTGGCGCATTGTGAGCTATTTCTATGAGGGGTTAACATCTAGAAAGCGCCAGTTTATTGAAATGATGTGTAATTGTGATTTCCTACAGAAAGATCCTGATGAGGCTATAGAATATTTAGATGAACTAGCAGAAAAAGGTCACACTTGGACTGGCCCTAGTGCCACTGATAGCACCAATAGGTCACGAGCCGTAGGAAATTCTTCTAGTCCAGGCATCTATCATCTTAGGGAAGAAGACAATCTTAGAGCTAAGGTAGAAGCCCTGACTAGAGAAATTGAGAACCTACGCACCAGTAGTTCAAAGCCTACATCTACTGTTGCTCCTGTTGAGTCTTTTGGACCGTGTGGTGTGTGTGGGGGACTTGATCATCCAGTGCAAGAGTGTTTTGCTCTAGCTGAGATGATGGGGGTTTATGATGAACACTGTAATACTTTAGGTGTGTACAAAAAGCCTTATACCCCATATTCTAAGACCTACAATCAGGGGTGGCGGAATCATCCTAATTTCAGCTGGAAATCTGATAACCAGCAACCTACTCAGCCACCTAGAGTTTTCAATACACCATCACATTAACCCTCAACGTCTAGGAATTCTTTAGAGGACACCCTACATGCTTTTATGGAGATTCAGGGAAAAACAAATCAGAAGTTTGAAACCATGATCAATCAAGTTGTTGAAGAGAGTAAAGAAATGAAAAGCCATATAACCAAATTGACTAATGCCTTAGCAATAGGGGAACATGGGAAATTTTCGGCTCAACCTCAACCTAACCCTAAGGGACAACATATGGCTCAAACTTCAGGTGTAGAAAACAACCTTAAAGAGATAAATGCTATCACCACTCGATCTGGGAAGGTTGTAGAACCAATCATTAAGCCTAGGGAAGTAGAAGAAAAAGAGAAAGACTCTAGTAATTCTGAAGAGAGTGAGCCTAGTGATAAGGTGGTGGAGAACCTAGCTAGAGCACCATTTCCTCAAGCCCTAAAGCTTAATGTGAAAGCTAATAGCCAATATGATGAGATCTTAGAACACCTTAGGCAGGTAAAAATCAATCTACCTCTCTTGCATGTGATTTCTCGAATTCCTACATATGCAAAAGTCCTCAAAGACTTGTGTACTGTGAAAAAGAAGCATCATGTCAAGAAAATTGCTTTCTTGACTGAGCAAGTGAGTGCAGTGATTGAACAAAGAGTCCCATCGAAATATAAGGATCTTGGTTGTCCAACAATTTTTTGCATCATTGGGAGTTGTGAGTTTGCACAAGCCCTTCTCGACTTAGAAGCTAGTGTTAACCTCATGCCTTATGCCATTTATCTACTGCTAGGCCTAGGTGAGATAAAACCTACATCTGTAGTTTTACAATTGGCTGATCGATCCACTATAAAACCTAGAGGAGTAGTTGAAGATGTTTTGGTGCAAATAGACAAGTTTTACTATCATGTTGACTTCCTAGTTCTAGATTTGAAAGTTGATGTGAATGTGAACTCCAAAATACCTATTATTCTTAGTAGACCCTTTCTTGCTACTGCTAATGCTCTTATCAATTGCAGGAATGGTCTAATGAAGCTATCTTTTGGAAATATGACTCTTAAAGTCAATATTTTTCACATCACTAAGCAACTTATGGAGGATGATGAGTGTCATCAAACGTACATGGTTGATGTACTCACTCAGGAGGATGCACCTGCAACCATTGATTTCAATCCTTTAAACTCATTTCTTATAAATTCTGAAATTTCTGCACATTACCATAATGAAGAATATGCTAATATTTGTGCCATTTTTACTAAATTTCAGGGTTATGGGACATCACCATGGCAACCAAAGTTTGAAGAACTACCAACTAGAACTCGAGGGCAACAACCATCAAGTATTGAGAGTCCAACACCGAAACTGAAACCACTACCCCCAGGACTGAAATATGTGTTCCTTGGACCGGGTGATACTTTTCCTGTGATTATTTCTTCAGAATTAAATGCTTCTCAAGGTAAAAAACATTTAAACATTCTGAATGAGCACAAATCTGCAATAGGATGGACTATAACTGACATCAAGGGTATTAGTCCCCTAATCTGCTCACATAGGATTCACCTAGAGAAGGGAACTAATCCTAAAATAGACCCACAACGTAGGCTGAACCCCACAATGAAAGAGGTAGTGAAAAATGAAGTGCTAAAATTGTTAGATGCAGGAATAATTTATCCTATTACCGATAGTAAATGGGTTAGCCCGACACAGGTAGTCCCTAAGAAATCAGGAGTCACAGTGGTTAAAAATGAACTTGGTGAAATGGTCCCTACAAAAACTGTGACAGAATGGCGCATGTGTATTGATTATAGGAAGTTGAATGCTGCCACTCAGAAGGACCATTTTCCCCTCCCATTTCTGGACCAAATTCTTGAGCGTGTGACTGGCCATCCTTTTTACTGTTTCTTGGACGGTTATTCTGGTTACTATCAGATTGAGATAGCATTGGAGGACCAGGAAAAGACCACTTTTACTTGTCCTTTTGGTACCTATGCATTTCGTAGGATGCCATTTGGATTATGTAACGCTCCTGCTACTTTTCAACGATGCATGATGAGTATGTTTAGTGATATGGTAGAAAACTGTATGGAAATCTTTATGGATGACTTAACTATTTTTGGTAATTCTTTTGATGCATGCTTGTTAAACTTGGAGAGAGTTCTAACCCGATGTGAGGAAAAGGGGTTGGTTTTGAATTGGGAGAAATGTCATTTTATGGTTTCTTCAGGTATTGTCCTAGGCCATGTTGTTTCATCTAAGGGGATAGAAGTTGACAAATCTAAGATTGAATTGATCTCCAAGCTGCCCACACCTAAGACAACTAAAGATATCAGATCTTTCCTTGGCCACGCAGGTTTCTATAGAAGGTTTATAAAAAACTTTTCATCCATATCCAGACCTTTATGTAATCTCTTAGCCAAGGATGCTACCTTTGATTGGACCCCAGCTTGCCAAGAGGCGTTTAAAACCTTGACCGATAGGCTAACTTCAGCACCCATAATGCAATCACTTGATTGGTCGTTACCATTTGAGATTATGTATGATGCTAGTGATTATGCGGTAGGTGCTGTCCTTGAACAACGAAGGAAGGGTAAACCTTTTGTCATTTACTATGCTAGTAGGACCTTAAGTGGTGCTCAAATGAACTATTCCACAACTGAGAAGGAACTACTAGCTGTAGTCTTTGCTTTAGATAAGTTTCGATCCTATTTAATTGGTTCTCCTATCACAATCTTCACTGACCATTCTGCCCTTAAGTACCTTCTTTTCAAGAAGGATGCTAAGGCACGACTGATTAGGTGGATTTTACTCCTACATGAATTTGACATTGCTATTAAAGATAAAAAGGGGATAGAAAATGTGGTAGCAGACCATTTATCTAGGTTAACTTTTTAGGATAATGTGAATCAATTGCCCATTAGAGATGACTTCCTAGATGAACACTTGTTTTTTGTTTCCTCTTTGCCCTGGTTTGCTCATATTGTCAACTACCTAGCTATAGGTGAAATCCCAAGCGAGTGGAGTGCGCAGAATAAGAGAAAGTTTTTAGTTGAGTCGCGTAAGTTTTATTGGGATGACCCATGCCTATTCAAATACTGCTCTGATCAGATTTTAAGACGTTGTGTGCCTAATGAGGAGATACCTAGCGTACTAGACTTTTGTCATTCACAGGCTTGTGGCGGTCATTTTTCCATGAAAAAGACTGCTGCAAAAATTTTGCAATGTGATTTTTATTGGCCTACTTTATTCAAAGACACTAACATTTACTGTAAATCTTGTGAGAAGTGTCAAAATCTTGGTGCTTTGTCTCGATGCAACATGATGCATTAAACCCCATTTTAGTGATAGAAGTCTTCGATTACTGGGGTATTGATTTTATGGGGCCCCTTTCCACCTTCCTTTGAATATATGTATATCATTGTGGCTGTAGATTATGTGTCTAAATAGGTCGAAGTAGCAGTTTGTCGAGCCAATGACAACAAAACTGTTGTGAAATTCCTTAAGGAAAATGTGTTATCTAGGTTTGGAACACCAAGGGCTATTATTAGTGATAGGGGTACACATTTCTGTAACCGTTCGTTTGAGGCTTTAATGAAAAAGTACGGGGTCATTCATAAAATATCAACTGCTTATCATCCCCAGACTAGTGGACAGGTTGAATTAGCAAATAGGGAAATCAAGCAAATTTTGGAGAAAACTGTAAACCCTAATCGTAAGGACTGGTCGCTGAGATTGAATGACGCACTTTGGGCCTACCGAACTGCTTTTAAGACCACTTTAGGCATGTCACCGTATAGACTTATCTTTAGAAAACCTTGTCATTTGCCTGTAGAGCTCGAGCACCGAGCCTTTTGGGTTATCAAACACTTTAACTTTGATCTAGAGGAAGGTAGTAAACTTAGGAAGTTTCAGTTAACTGAGTTGGAGGAGTTGAGAAATGATGTTACGAGAATGCTAAACTTTACAAAGCAAAAATGAAAATGTTTCATAATAGACACATTCTTCGAAAAATATTTGAACCAAATCAGAAAGTTTACTTGTATGACTCCCGACTCCATAAACATCTAGGGAAACTTCGTTCTAGGTGGTCTGGTCCTTTTGTGGTGAAACAGGTCTTTAACCATGGGGCAATTGAAATCGAGGACCCTAAAGATGGTAGGGTATTTAAAGTGAATGGACAACGTTTAAAGATAGCATATGGGCAACAGGTGCCTGTGGAGGAAGAAATTTCTTTTCCAGACCCAGTTTACCATCCTTGACGCCTTCCATGTCCGTCCATCACTTTACTTTTCTATATTTTCGATTTTTAATTTCTTTTTTTTAGTTTGTTTTGCATTATGTTAGGTCCTTTCATTTCTTACATTACCATTTCAATTGAGTACTTTCAGGTTTCTATTTCTTTTTCGACTGTTGTGAGCTTGCTGCAATACTCAGGTGATATCTTTCCTTCTTTTCCATTGGAACTATTGTTTTTACATTGAGAACAATGTTTCAATTAAATTTGGGGGTGGTGTATGAGCATTTCATTCATCGTTTTAACTGCAATTTTTGAATGTTTGTCTGTCGAATGTTTGTGTGTTTAAAAAAATAAAAAATAAAAAATTCTAGTTTTTATCTTTTAGTATTAGACTTTAATTCTTGCTTTGTGTGCCTGTGTGAGTTTAATAATTATGCCAGCTATGATGTGACTATCGGAATATGTGTCAGTTATGAATGATGAAAATTGTGTGTTATCCGATTAGTCTATACTTGTTTATGTACAATTTGACATTTTCTATGCACGACACTTATGTTAGCATTTTGAGTTAGTGATGCGATTCAGTATGTAGTGGATAGTGGAATATAGTGATACAACCAAATAACCTCTAGTGCCACATTCCATAAATCCAATTATAGGTTAGTTTGGAGATGATTGAACTGTTACAGGAAAACAATGAGATGAATAGGGATTCCATGCATGAAAACCTTGTGTGGATTGTCTGAAACCTATTGAGATGAAAACGAGGTGAAAGTTTTAAGTTAAAGGCTAATTTTAGAGATTGGATATCTAAAAAAAAATAGGGACATTGCACTAATCTTTGAGTACATTGAAGCATCTTTTCGAGCCTATATAACTCGGGTAATTAAGCTTGTAAGGGTGATTTAAAACCTGATACCCTATGGTCTTTTGACTTGAGAGTCATCGGTCTAAAGCTCACTACATGGGTTATACAGAAAGCAAATGAGAAGATGCTAAAAAAAAAAGATGGAGAAAATATGAAAATGAAAAAAAAATAAAATTCTATTCAAATACATTGATTAAGCCCCGGACATCCAGTTGACAAAACTTTACATTTGATGAGAAGCAAGTAACTTAGTCTAATCTCAATGGTAGAAGCAATAAAAAATATAGGAGAATCTCGATTTATTGAAGTGTGAACTTGTAAGAGTAAGGTCTATCCAAACTACGAGAGGGTAAGGAATAAAAATGAAAAGTTGAACCTAGGATGCACCCCGGGAAAAATGAGTGAAAATCATAAGTTTGGAGGTGTGTGAATCTCTCGAGCGAGGAAAGGACATATCGGACTACTTTGGGACAAGTGTTGAACCAATCACAAATCTTAAGATGTTGACATGTGTTTTCACACACACATGTCAGGTTATGCATATAACAGGTGGAGACTGATTTGATTTTTGCACTGTTGTAATTGTTCATTTGTCTGACTAGCAAATTTCAAACATGAGACACAACATATTGTTAAACCGTGTTGTTTGTAGAGTCAAGTTATATTGTTGTTGTTTGAGAACAAACCATAGTTCAAGTTTGGGGGAGTTTGATAAGTACGTTTTACATACTTATTTTACTGTTAAAAAACATGAGCAATTGTTGATTAATATGTTGGAATATAACTTAATTCTATGCAATTCATGTTTTGCAGGACAAGTGATGAATGTGGCGAAAATAATGAGAAATAAGTGAAAAATAACCAGAATGGAAGAAAGTGAAAGTTCAAGGACTAAAGTGTAAATACTCAAAAATTATGTCGGGACTCACGATGAAGTTTCGAGAGTGCTGAGGGTCGATTGGAAGCAATTAGAAGTTAAAAAGGAATGGAATATTATCAAAATCAATTTCCAATTCGCACAAGATATATTCCAGATTTTTAGCCGAAAATTGAGACTCATTTTTGGTATTGTAAAAGTCCAAATTTCTAACAAAGTTGTAGCTCTTCGAGTTATCTTTCCAAAGTATCTTAAATAATCTAAATCGGATATCAGAAGAGAAAGTTATAACCAAATTACTGACTGCTGTGCACAGACAAAAAATCCGCGCGCGAAAGGAACTTTCCTTATTCGATTAGAACTCTTTTGGAAACCAATTTGGACGTGATTTTCATCTAATTTTCGACTCTTACAAATACTTAATAGCAGAATACATATGGAGAATGCCCCCATACACCATTCTTCTCCTATTTGGCTTAAGAAATTCAAGGAGAACTAAAACCCTTGGTGAAGCTACGAAGGAATTCGATTGGAATTGGTGATTTCATATCTTTTATTCATTTAATTTGATCTTTTTTATTGTCAAACAATGCTAAAATTTAGATTTTCATTCTATTGAATTTATATTGAAATCGGTTTAATATTTACAAGATTTTTTCATGGATTCAGTCATACTTTTTCCATTGTTCAGTCAAACTATTTATTGAGTTTCAATTATTTATTGTTGAGATTGGTTTAACAATTATTATATCTTTCATAGATCTAATCATGTTTCTTCTATCATTAGATTAAACTAATTGTTGAATTTTAATCTCAATTTCACTTTATTGGCGGATTGATTACTGCCTTATGCTTGATGAATATGGTCGATCTTTGATCTTGTTCCAATAAAATTGTGCGAATATGTCTTAAATCTAAATTCTAGGATTACATTTGTAAATTAAATTGATTTTCACAATATATCTTCCGATTAGAGTGTCAGGATGAAAGCCTCTAATTGTGTTATAAAAATGAATAATTGATATGATTGATCCAATCCAATTGAGGGAATTCCAACGTTTCACCGCTTCGAATGATTGATTTTAATTTCACGTTTCAACATTGAATTTTATTACACACTTGAGAGAAAAATTTAGCCTTTTTTATCCTTTAAATATTCTTCCATCTCCCTGTGGATACGACATCCCAAAGCTGTGTTACAACTACCACGTTATTCTTTGGGCGTAATCAATGCCCTCTTTATATCATCATGAAGATTGCATCGTGGAACATTAGGGGTTTCAATATGCGCCTAAAATAAAATGGGGTTTTCCACCTCATTAAGCAACAATGTATTGATATTATTGGTGTTTTAGAGACGAAAGTCAACCAACAAAAGTTAGCTCGAATCATGAGGAACAAATTCGGTGGGTGGAGATAGATCGATAACTTTCTTTCACATCCGGCAGGAAGGATCTTGGTTTTATGGGACCAAAAAAAAGTGAACCTTTGTGTCTTGGAAGCTGCCCCATAGGTTATACATTGCGAAGTAACCTGGAAGGTAGCTTCTATCACATTACATTTAAGTTTTGTTTATGGTTTCCATTCTATTGTTACTCGGAGGACTTTATGGAGTAACTTGATTGATTTTGGAGATACATGTTCAATACCTTGGATGCTCATGAGTGACTTTAATAATGTACTTCAATACGAGGAAAGATGCAATGGAGTGGAGGTAACCATATAAGATTAGGGACTTCGCAGATTGTTGTTTGACTGCGGGTTTTACAGGCTCAAATCCATTGGATGCTATTATACTTGGTCTAAAAACTCAGTGGACAACATATCTTTAGTTTGGAGTAAGCTCGATAGAGCTATGGCATTAACTGTGGTAGCAAGCGAGATTTCATGCCTCAGCAAATTTCCAACCAGCTGGTTGTCTCTCGGATCACTCGCCATGCATTGTTTCACTTTAACAGGAAGGTGGGAATATAAGCAAACATTTTAAATTCTTCAATATGTGGACAGCTCATTTAGAATTTTAGAATGTAATATCTTCTAATTGGAACTAGCAGATCAACGGTACGCAGCCGTTTACTTTGTGTAAAAAGTTATAGAGGCTCAAGGAAAATTTGAAGCAACTCAATACCAAGCACTTTGCTCACATTTCTATTCAGGCTGAGAAAGCTATAAATGATCTCAAGGCTGCCCAAATGGAACTACATAATCATCCGACGAATAATGAGTTGCAAAGAATGGTTGCATTTCTACGAAAACAAGCCGTAGGTATTTGTGATGTAGAGAGAAGCTTTTACTACAACAAGCCAAATGTACGTACTTAAGCAAGAGTGATGAATGTACGAAATTATTCCACTCTTTGGTTAAAAGAAATGCGAAGCAAAATTTTATTGCTGCCGTAATTAAGGCGGATGGGACTCCTACGAATTCCCAAATGGAAGTGGCAACTTAATTTATAAGCTACTATCAAAACTTGCTTGGGACAAATATTACACGTGATCCCATTGATCAAAATATTTTTGGTGAATGGCTATTACTCTCTTCGGAACATGCAGAATTCCTTGTTAGGTGTAATACCCCAGACCAAGAAAGTTTAAGAGATTTGATAGGTACTACTCATACCAACAAGGTGCACCTTCTTTTCCGGAAGTCCATCGTTGGAAACTCCACAGTTAAGCGTGCTTAGCTTGGAGCAATTTTATGATGGGTGACCCCCCTGGAAAGTTTTCTCGGGGAGCGTGCGAGTGAGGACAAAGCATGCTGAAAAGACCCATGTTGGTACAGTGAGGACAGTACGTCGTCGATCTAACGGTCGGGACAGCCCGTTATGTGGGACCCGGGTCGTTACAAATGGTATCAGAGCCGTTTGCCAGTCGGAAATCGGGAACTAAGTGCTATGCGGGACAAAATGCTACGCCATAGGACGGGAGCCACCTCTTGAACTCGTAGGAGCCACCTCTAGAATCCCAACGCCTGGCAACGGATCCTCAGATGGATCAAGCGCGACGAGGACGTCGCGAGTCTAACGGGGGGTGATTGTAATACTCCAGACCAAGAAAGTTTAAGAGATTTGATAGGTACTACTCATACCAACAAGGTGCACCTTCTTTTCTGGAAGTCCATCGTTGGAAACTCCACAGTTAAGCGTGCTTGGCTTGGAGCAATTCTATGATGGGTGACCCCCTGGGAAGTTTTCTCGGGGAGCGTGCGAGTGAGGACAAAGCATGCTGAAAAGACTCATGTTGGTACAGTGGGGACAGTACGTCGTCGATCCGACTGGCAAACGGCTCTGATACCATTTGTAACGACCCGGGTCCCACTTAACGGGCTGTCCTGGCCGTTAGATCGACGACGTACTGTCCCCACTGTACCAACATGAGTCTTTTCAGCATGTTTTGTCCTCACTCGCACGCTCCCCGAGAAAACTTCCCAGGGGGTCACCCATCATAGAATTGCTCCAAGCCAAGCACGCTTAATTGTAGAGTTTCTAACGTCGATTTGGATAAGTTAGCTCCAAGATATTTCAGTTTGAAGAAGAAGATGAAATATAATTTTCCTTGCAATTGAATTGAATCATGAATGAAAATGGCCTTGCCACGTGTATTGTCTATGGAGTGTTTTACTTTTTATTTTATTTATTTATTTATTTCTTATTTTGAATTGTATGGGTTGTGGGCACGTGTAGGAAATGGTAGAAAAGGTAGTTTTGTTTAAAAAGTGAATATTTTCTTTGATTTGGGACGTGATGTTGATTTGATAGGGTAGAATTTATTATTGATTTTTAGAGTATTGTGATTTGAAAGATTTTTAGCAAAACACGGCAATTCACGATTTTTACTTCCATAAAAATTCATTTTTCCCCTTTCAACCTTAAAAATCATATAAGTAACCTTTATCTACCTTAAAGAGAAGAGTAAAGGAGAAAACACATTTCATATTACCGTGGCAGCAACCAGAAAGTAAAAATTTGGAGAACGTGAACTCCTTGTTTATCTCCCAACAACTCTTTTATCGATTAAGGTAGGATTACGAGGTGCAAGTGGTTAGTCCCGTTTAATTTTATTTTTTTTCATGTTGATAAGTATTATGCTAATGAAAGTTATGATATTATATGATATGATATGACTATGAAATGAAATGACCATCCGGTACTAAAGATATGATATACTATGAGCTCTTACCGGATTTCTAAAGATATGATATGACGGTATGATATTTTGATACATGGTTTAATAATGTTAATCGGGATTGCACCATTAATTCGTGTCCTACTGAGTATTCACATGTACTCACTATTTTTCCTACTCCTCACAGATTAGATCGAGTCGTTGATTGGCTGGCGATGAGGTGCAGTCGTGGTGCCAAAATTTACGGGACACATTAAAATAATTCGGTGTAATTGGACATCTCCCTTTAATTTCAGCAATTTCTTAGATTATTTCATAAGAACTTTTATTTAGGAATTTAAAACTTGTTTTATTGGGATATAGATTTAAATATGTGTTACATTTTATTTGCGAAACTAACATTTATTTTTATCCAATAATTGCGACGTGCACAATTTTTAATCTTTATTTGGAATTGTAGTTTATTGTGGTTTCATTAAAATGTTTAATAACGTAATTATGCACACCGCAAATCCTGTGTTAATTGTTTGAATATGGATTATATTTGATGCACACACACTGGTTTCCTCCTTGAATTGTTTTATTTTAATAATAAGAGGGATGAAAGTTACCCATTCATGTTAAAAGCTCCAGGTTAATTGCCAGTTCACTGATTAATGAGAAATACCCTTTGACTTCCCTTTTTATTTTATTTTTTTTCTATTATGGGCTCCTAATGTGTATGCAGTAAGTCACTTTAGAATTAGAATTTTATAAATGGTTCAGCAACTTTTAGATTTAAAAAGAAAAATTTTGGATCGTCACATTAGGGATATTTCTTTACAGGAGATTAAGGATGCTTTGTTCAACATTGGGGATGATAAATCCCCAGGACCGGATGGATACACTTCGTGTTTTTTTAAGAAAGCATGGGAGACGGTAGGTGATAATTTTGTTGATGCTATTATTGAATTCTTTAGGTCCAATTCAATGCTTAAACAAAATGATCACACCATCATAGCTTTAATTTCAAAAGGCATCCACCCATCCACAGTCGGGGATTTCAGGCTTCTTTCATGCTGCAACGTGGTTTATAAGGCGATTACAAAAATCTTGTCTAAGAGATTAGCGCCTATTCTTGGTTCCATCGTTGACCAATCACATATAGCCTTCGTGGAGAGAAGGAGCTTGGTTGAAAATGTACATCTTGCACAGAAGGCAATACAATATAAAAAGAGTATCATCGCGATGTCTCATCAAAATAGATCTTCAAAAGGCATATGATTCCATCAATTGGGAATTTTTGAAATCAGTTTTGGAAGGACTGGGATTTTCTCACAGATTTATTAAATGGGTGATAGCTTGCATCTCAACCCCTTCATTCTCAATTGCTATTAATGGCAGCACGCACGGGTTTTTCAAAGGTAAAAGGGGCCTACCGCAAGGTGATCCTTATGACCATTCTTATTCGTGATCCATCTCAAATATTTTTCAAGATCTTTGAAAGTGGCTATAAACAATACTGAATTTAATTATCATCCGAAGTTTGGGCTCTTGAAAATCACACATTTGGCTTTCAAGGATGATTTGATGTTGTTTGCTAGAGGTGACATTATTTCGGTGCGCATAATGATAGATTGTTTGACCAATTTTAGAGATTGTTCGGGACTTCGAATGAATGCAAATAAATCCAACATATTTACTATTGGAATTCACGGCCAAGACTTGGATGACATCTAAGAGTTAGTGAACATGCCGAGAGGTTCTATGCCGTTCAGATATTTAAGAATTCCATTAGTTGCACAAAAATTGAAAGTTAGCCTCTATGCTCATTTTTTTGGATAAAATCGCTACATACATACTTGCTTGGACAAGCACTTCATTATCTTATGCTGGCAGGGATGAATTGGTGAGATCGATTTTACAAAAAAAGGAGTTGAATACTTTTGGTTATCTATATTTTCAATCCCAGCCATGGTCACTTTGAGGATTATATAACTTTGTAGGAATTTTTTAGGAATTCCAAAAAACCGCTAGTTGCATGGTCTGATGTTTGTCTCCCCAAAAGGATGGAGGATTGGGATTTAGAGATGTTTAAATGTTGGAAGACACTATTAGCCAAGTCGTTGTGGAACATACATGCCAAGAAAGACACACTTTGGGTAAGGTGGGTCAATCATTTGTATCTTAGAGGAGAATCAATATGGGAACGGTCATCCAAGAAGGATGATTCACCATTACTCAAAAAGATATTGTCCATTGCGAAGTGCGTTAAGGATACTAAAGGATCAACTCATGCTGCCAGCCAAAAATTTTCAGATTGGATCCATGGGGACAATATAAGCATTGCTAAAGCTTATGATTATTTTCGATTGAAGGGAACACAAACTATCTGGGCAAAAGTTGCTTGGAGCTCATGCATTACTCCAAAACATTCCTTTATCCTATGATTCAGTGCAAAAACTAAGCTCCTTACCAAAGATCGACTACAACACATGGAGATCGACAACATGTGCGTGTTTTGTCAAGCTGCAACCGAATTAGGCCAACACCTTTTCTTTAAATGTAGCATGAGCATGGAAATTTGGAGACAAATCAAAGATTGGCTCGGGATCACTAGAGCCATGTCTACAATACCAAGTGCTTTGAAATGGATCAAGAAGGAAGGACATGAAACATCTTGGCAATGTAAGGTCAAGAAAGTTGCGTTGGCAAGCACTATTTATCATATTTGGACATCTAGAACCTGGAAGATCTTTGAAGATCTAAGACCACATCCCAATAGCATAGTTCAACAAATCAAAACACGGGCGTACAAAGTTATGTTTTTTTTTTTGTATCCTCATATTTTGTATCATTATGAATCTTTTGCACTGGGCATCTAGATTGATATCATTGGTGCATCTTTGAAGTTTGTAAGCCCGGGTATGCCCGTAATATTTGTTCATAACTTTTGATCTTTATAACATTTTATTTATCGATCAAAAAAAGAAGAAGCTGATATTCACGAAAGTAAAGCATTTGGAAGCCTAATTCAACCAAAGCAAGAAGACTACTACTTCATATTTATTTGTGGTATGAAAATGTCGTTTGATTCGATATAATATTACTTGTAAACTTGTATACACTAAGAACGAGTGAAAAAAAATGAATGATAAATTATATTTATCCAAGACATATTTTCAGCTCTTTACTTTTTGAACATGCACATTAGTCAAAGATATAAAATGATTATTCTTGATTAGGATACGACATTTTCATATATCAAATGCATGATATATGTTGAGAGTTGATTAAGAACAAGAAAACCAGCAACAAGAATTTTGCCAAAATGAAAGGTTTGAACACGATTGTGAATTGATGTCCTCAAATGATATTTGCCGCCACTGAGATAAGTGTTTGAATGCTTCAATGACAAATAGTTTGTAGGAGTAAACAAACATTAATCAAAGTTTGAATTAAGCAAACAAAACTTGAAAAAGGAACTTTGAAGAAAAATATATAAAACGAGTTTAATCTTTATTTTGGATGTGGATGAATGAATTTGATGTTTGTGATATATTTTCCAACATGAAAACTATCCATATATATAATATTACAACCTCCATGCACGAAAATATGCAAAAACCAAGCCAAAAGGTGTGAAACCCTTCAAAATGACGCTAGAATTTAAAAGCTAATGGTAACAAAATTTGTACTGGGCGATCGTCCAGTACAAAACCGGGTGATCGACCTATTTAGTAAATTGGCCTTTGTAATTTCAACACAAGGCCGAGCGATTGCCCAGTTTTAAGCCTAGGCGATCATCCAAACCATTTTTTGGCTTCCACAATGTTTTGTTCTCGTTTCGTTTTCGCTTGTTTTTCTCATGGTTGATCACTTCCATCACTTCCAAAGTAACTCATTGTTAATTTGAACAATATCCAACAATCTCATACTTGTTCAAATATAAAACGGGTACAAAAAAGATTAAAGTCACTAGAAAAGTATTCACTTTCCCTATCACTTATAAGAATTTTAATTTTTTTATTTAATTGATTTTCTACTTCGAATTTGTGTATCTTAAACATGTTAAATCCTTCATCCTTATATTTTATCAAGTAGATATAGCAAAACTTAAAACGATCATCTATGAATGTTATGAAATATCTATTACCTCATCTAGTTAACATTCTATTTAATTCACATATATCGGAATGAATTAAGTAGAGCAAATTAGATTTCTTTTGAACACTATAAAAATGTTTTTTTAATCATTTTAGACTAAACACATAATTCACATTTATTACGTTCTATATTTTCACATGAAATCATTCCGATTTTAATAATTCTTTTGAAAGTAGAAAAGCTAACACGTCTTGGTGCATCATGTCATAAAGACGTAGGCTCAACAACATAATTTAAATTTGTAATTTTATATATATTTTTGTCAATAGTACAAAATTTGACAATTTCATCACTAGAATAGACTTTTCCAACAACTATACCATTTCGGGAAAGCATAAGCTTGCCCAACACATATGTTGACTTAATTCTCGACTTTCCTAACAAATTACCACTTACAAGATTTCTATTCATATCTGGTACATGCGATACATTTATTAATGTGATCTTCTTGTCGGAAGTGAATTGTAAATTTATGCCTCCTTTGCCAACAATCTTTGATTGAATTTCATTCCCCATTGGAATGTATTTGCCATCCACTTCTTGATAGATCTTGAAAAGGAATCTATCATAGCACACATGTATGGTAATACAAGTATCATAACACCATCTTTAAACCTTTTCTTTGACCGAATTCACAATGCTCACGGTAGCAATGATGTTATCAATGGAGTTCACTTTGACTTCTTGCGTTGGTTTTTGGCGATGTCTAAAGTCCCAAGCATAATGTTCGAATTTTCCAACACATAACAAGGAATTTTGAATTTCTAACCATTTTTGTTATCTTTGTTGGGGTTTGAGAATTTTCTCTTCTTGGAATCCTTATTATATTTGTTTGGTTGATCCACGACATAGGTTTTAGAAGTGTCCTCTGTTGACCTATGATTCAATATAACTCCACTTGTTTTGATTATAACAAACATTCTTGTATTTTTTAACAAACGTTTCTTGAGTTTATTTCATGTGTAAATTGTCTCAATCATTCAAAGGACTCAAATCGTCATCCGTTGCAAATCACTCGGAAGTGATTCGAAGAAACCAAGACTTTTGAAGAATAGAAGTTTAGAAGATATCTTTATCGACTCTTCAAAATTATATGTAAAGGTATAATTTGTCAATTTTTAGCAAGTATAAAGCTCAAAGTTATTTTTTATACATCTCATAACTTGCATAAAATCTTCTCGAAATGAAATTGATTTTGGAAAATAGAATTTGTAGCTTAAATTTTTGAAATCCAAAACCTGATCATTTCGGTCGACCGAAAGGTACTCGACCGAAATTTGAATTTTAATTGCTGAAACTCCAACGGTTGAAAAATCTTACAACGGCTATTTTTGGGAGTTCGGTTGACCGAACCCTATCAACCGAAAGTCCCTGCACTTCACAATTTTGCTCTATAAATACATCTCTCTTTTCCATTCTAAATACGCAACTTTCAAGAAATTTTTGAGAGCCTTTATATTGAGAAATCATTGAGTTTACTTGAACTTTTATCTAATTTATATATTCAAAGAATCTTTTTGTTTGTTTGAAAACTTATTATTCATCTATTTAATCAAAGATTCTACTTGAGCAAAGTAGCTTTCATCTCTTCTATTATCTCATTCTTGACTAAAGCCTATTTCTTTGCCAACACTTATTTAAGTGCAAATCTCTCTCTATACTTAACTTTGCATTATTTGTGAAGAGAGATTTATTGGTTGAAATCTTTGGTACATTGATCCTCACTATTGCATTAGTTATCATTCATCAAAGTTTTGCAACATAAAACACTTGAGCTTAAACATTTGCTATTGATTGAAGTGTTATCTTAAACTCTCTAAACACTTGACTTGATTATATCATTTGTCAAGAGAGTTCTTTCAATTGTAAAATTATCATTTATACTTTGGTGGTTTCGAGAGCCTTGTGAAAACTCGATTGTTGTTAAGGATAGGTGTTCCTTGTTATAAATCACCTAAGGATAAGTGCTCCTTGTTGTAAGTCACTTAAGGATCGGTACTCCTTATTTGTAAGTTATCATTATAGTGCATTTGGCCGTGCTCGTGACGGAGAGCTTGGTAATGGGGGACGTAGATCATTGCCTTGGATTAAACCTCCATAACATATCGTTTGCTTTCTCTATCTCTTTTATTTAACGCATTTACTTTGCACTAATTCTTATTGTTTTATTTACGCGTTTATTTGTGTCTAGAACATTTGCGTATTCACTACATTAGAATTTTAAGTAATTAACGAAAAAGTTTCAATAACCAGTTCACCCACCTCTTGGATAGTTATTCTTTGGCTAACAATTGGTATCAGAGCCTAGGTGCACATTTTTAAGATTTCAGTATCTTGTGTTATGGCTAATCTTAATATTGAGGGGCAGTCTACAAATCGTCCTCCTTTATTTGATGGTGTACATTATAACTATTGGAAAACTAGAATGATGATTTATATCCAATCAATTGATTATAATGTTTTGGAGGTTATTGAATTTGGTCCTCATAAGCTTACTAAGGTTATTAAAGTTGATGGAAATCCGGACCAAATTATTCTCAAACCTAGAGAAGAATATGATGAGGATGACAAAAGAAAATTGTCTTTAAATGCAAAAGCCAAAAATCTTCTTTATTGCGCTTTAAACATAAATGAATTTAATCGTATTAGCACATGTGATTCCGCATATGATATTTGACATGCATTAGAAATAACACATATGGGAACAAATAAAGTAAAAGAAACTAAGATAAATCTCTTGTTTAAAAACTTCGAAAACTTCTTTATGAAACAAGATGAACCCATTGCTAGCATGATTACTCGATTCACCGATATTGTTAATAGTCTTAAAGGTTTTGATCGAAAATTTACTAATGGTGAACTTGTGAGCAAAATTCTTAGATCTCTTTCGGAAGATTGGAATTCATTGAGGATGTTGATAGAAAACACCAAAGATATCAACACATATCCTTTGGAAGAGCTCTATGGAACCTTGATGACGTATGAGCTAAATCATGCCGAAATAAAGGAGAAATCAAGAAAAGCAAAAGAGGAAGAAAAGAAGGAATCTCCTAGAAGGCAAATAGCTTTGAAATCATCAAATGATGAAGAGACCTCAAACAAGAGTGATGAGGAACTTGATGATCTTGTTCTCCTTATCAAGAAGTGGAGAGGATTTCCCAACAACCGTCGATTTCAAAAGAGAGAAGACAAAAGTGAGGAGAAGAACAAGAAGATTGTATGCTATGATTGTGATAAACCGGGTCACAAAAGAACCGAGTGTCCAAACAAGAGAAAGTTCTTCAAAAAGAAGGCTCTACAAGCCACTTGGGATGATAGTGATGATGAGCAAGAAGAAGATGAAAGTCAAGATGAAGTTGCAAACATGTGCTTCATGGCCATGGAGGATGAGGTAAACACAAATGACTCTCCTTCATATGATGAATTATCTACTTCATATGATGAAATTATTAGTGTGTTTGAAAAACTTGCTTTTAAACACTCTACTCTCAAAAAGCAACATATTTTGTTACAAAATGAGACCAAAAAGTTTTTAGAAACTCAAAAGGTCTTTGAAAAGCAAAATGATGATCATGAACTTCTAATCAAAGAAAATGTTTCCCTAAAAGAAAATATCTTTGATTTAACCAACATTGTGTACAAATTCACACAAGAAAAGAAAAACTTTGAGTTGATGCTTGGGAAACAAAAATGTGTTTTTGATAGAAGTGGCATTGAATACAAACCCTCTCTAAAACAAAAATCTCTTGAAAATATGTTTGTCAAAGCCTCTAACATCACATGTAGTTTTTGTAACAATTTTGGACATGTAGCTTTCAATTGCTTAATAAAAAAGAAGTTACATTTTCAAAAGAATATGTGGGTTCAAGGGTCCACTAGCGCTAACTATCAAGGACCCAAAGTTAAATGGGTACCAAGATCAAAATTTGAATAAACTTTTGTAGGTACCTCCAAAGATAAAAAGCAATTGGTTCTTGGATAGTGGTTGCTTAAAACACATGACCGGAGACAAAACATTATTATCAAGTTTCAAAAGGAAAGATGGAGGTCATGTCACATTTGGAGATAATTCCAAAGGGAAAATCATGGGCGTCGGAAATATCGGTAATCCTTCATCTCCATCCATAGAAAATGTTTTGTTAGTAGATAATCTCAAACATAATTTGCTAAGTATTAGTCAATTATGTGATAAATGTTATCATATCAAATTTGATTCTTCGAAATGTCTTATTAAGTATGCTACATCAAAAGGGGTATTGTTCATGGGTAGCCGATGTAAAGATGTTTATATCATCAATATTGAATTTGAAAATGAATTAAAATGTTTGTCAAGTTTTGAAGATAATACTTGGTTGTGGCATAGAAGATTAGGTCATGCTAGTATGGACCTAATTTCAAGAATCTCAAAAAATTATTTTGTTAAAGGTTTACCAAATTTAAAATTTGAAAAGGACAAAATTTGTGATACTTGTCAATTTGGAAAACAAACTAAAACCTCTTTCAAAATCAAGCAATTCTCTTCAACTACAAAACCGTTACAACTTCTGCACATTGATCTTTTTGGACCTTCTCAAACCGCAAGTTTAAGTGGCAAGCATTATGCATTCGTTATCGTTGATGACTTCTAAAGATTCACTTGGGTTTTGTTTTTTGAATTTGAAAAATGAAGTTTTAAAAGTATTTAAAAATTTTTGTAAAAAGGTTCAAAATGAAAAAGAATATTCTATCACTACCATTAGAAGTGACCATGGTGGAGAATTTGATAATATTGCTTTTGATGATTTTTGTAAAGAAAATGGATATGAACATCATTTTTCGGCTCCTAGAACTCCTCAACAAAATGGTGTAGTAGAACGAAAGAATCGTACATTGCAAGAAATGGCTAGGACCATGCTAAATGAAAACAATTTACCCAAATATTTTTGGGCCGAAGTTGTTAACACCGCTTGCTACATTATGAATAGAGTTTTTGTTAGTCGAAAGAACACCAAAACTCCATATGACCTTTGGAAAAATAGAGTTCCTAACATTAGTCATTTCAAAGTTTTTGGTTGCAAATGTTTTATACTTAATACAAAAGAAAATTTAGGAAAATCTAATTCAAAATCCGATGTTGGAGTCTTTCTTGGATATTCACCTACTAGTAAAGCTTATAGAGTTTTCAACAAAAGAACTTTAGTAGTTGAAGAATCCATGCATATTACTTTTGATGAAACTAATTCTCTTGATCAAGAGAAAGGTATTAATGTAGGTTTGGAAACCCCTTTTAAGCAAATAAACACTCAAGATCAAAACAAAGAAGATCCCAATGAAGTTGAAGACAAAAATTTGGAAGAACAAATTCCTCAACAAGAAGAAGAAGAAACTTTAAAAAATCAAGATGATCAAACACTCCTTCTTGAATGGAAGTTTGTTCCTTCACATCCAAAGGAACTCATCATCGGTGATCCTTCCAAAGGTGTAAGTACTAGACACTCAACCAAAAGCTTTCTAAATAATTGTGCTTTCATTTCTCAAATTGAACCAAAGAATTTCAAAAAAGCCGAATTTGATGAGTTTTGGATTCTTGCAATGCAAGAAGAATTAAACCAATTTGAAAGGAATCATGTTTGGGATTTGGTTGATAGACCAAATAATCAAACCATTATTGGTACAAAATGGATTTTTCGAAATAAACGAGATGAAAATGGTATTGTGGTACGTAACAAGGCTAGATTAGTGGCTCAAGGTTACAATCAAGAAGAAGGTATAGATTTCGAAGAAACTTTTGCACCAGTCGCTAGATTAGAGTCTATCCGCATGCTTCTCTCTTTTGCTTGCTACAAAGGTTTTACTCTCTATCAAATGGACGTAAAGAGTGCATTTTTAAATGGCTTCATTCAAGAAGAGGTTTATGTTGGACAACCTCCCGGTTTCAAAAATTACAAATTTCCGAAAAAAGTATTTAAACTTCAAAAAGCTCTATATGGTTTGAAGCAAGCTCCTAGAGCTTGGTATGAAAGATTGAGTAAATTTATTATCTCAAACGGTTTTCAAATAGGAAATGCGGATACTACACTCTTTATCAAAACCAAAAAGGATGACATGATTATTGTACAAATTTATGTTGATGATATCATTTTTGGTGCAACTAATATTTCCTTTTGTGAAGAATTTTCTAAATGTATGAGCAATGAATTTGAAATGAGCATGATGGGAGAATTGAAGTTTTTTCTTGGACTTCAAATCAAACAAACCAATGAAAGCATCTTCATTAGTCAAACAAAATACATTATAGACATGCTCAAGAAGTTCGATTTTGAAGACTTGAAACCAATGAATACTTCAATGAGTACATCAATCAAACTGGATAAAGATGAGAACGGCACTTCAATTGACATAACAAAATATCGAGGTATGATCGGCTCTCTTCTCTATTTAATCGCTAGTAGACCCGATATCATGTTTAGTGTTTGCTTATATGCTAGATTTCAATCCAATCCTAAAGAATCTCATCTAGTGCCGTAAAACGAATTTTTAGATATTTATGTGGCACTAGAACTTTAGGCCTTTGGTATCCAAAAGGCACACACATTGACCTCATTAGCTATTCGGACGCCGATTGGGCGGGATGCACTATTGATCGAAAAAGCACAAGCGGAACTTGCCACTTTCTAGGCTTTGCCCTTGTGTCATGGTTTAGCAAGAAACAAAATTCCGTTGCACTATCTACCGCCGAAGCTGAATACATTTCGGCCACTAGTTGTTGTGCTCAAGTTTTATGGATGAAACAAACCCTTGGCGATTATCACTTAACTTTTGAAAATACCCCTATTATGTGTGATAACACTAGTGTTATAAATTTGTCAAAAAAAATCCCATTTTGCACTCCCGCATGAAACATATTGAAATTCGACATCATTTTCCTCGAGATTATTGCAAAAATGTGATATTTATTTGGATTTGTTAGTACTGAAAAACAATTGGCTGACATCCTCACTAAACCTCTAACTCACGATCGATTCTCTTACATTCGTAGAGGCTTAGGTATCATAGATGAAACTGACATTTGTGGCTAAAAGTGTATCATATGCATGACTATGGGTGAAAATATGCATGATTATGGTTTTAAAAAAAAATTTGCATGTTTCGGTTGACCGAAGTATTTCGGTCCACCGAAAGTGGGTCTTTCGGTCAACCAGTGATCAACCGAACGTTGGTATGTCGGTCGACCAATGATCGACCGAAGTTACACTTTCGGTCGACCAGAGATCAACTGAAAACTACTGTAGCCTCCCTTAAAATTTCTTCTGCAGAGTTTCGGTCGACCGAAACATTTCGGTCGATCGAATTGGTGCGTTTAAGCTTTTTTTTAAAACCCACTACTTCTTCCCCAAAACCAACCCTTCAAAACCCTAACTCTCGACTTTTCTCCTCTCCCTCTCCACAAAAACCTCAAACTCCACTAATTTCACTCACAATTCTACACAAAATTGAAAAACCCATTACCAAGTACATCAATTCTTGCAAATTTTCATCAAATTGTTTCCAAAACCTTGAAAATTTTGGATTTGGGTCAAACTCGAGATTTCTTCATTTCTTTTGAAAAATCTCACTTCTACTCCTTTGAAAACACTTCAACCATCAAGTGTTTGCTATTTATTCATTTCTAAACGGGCCTCTCACCATTGGACGCCAATCATGCCGCCAAAGAAGAAGTCGAAGAAAGGAGAATCAAGTTCGTCCATTGCCGGAAGTGACACACCCATGCCCGACCGATTCACCGACCATCCCATTCTTCGCGGTAAGACTATTGACTCCTTTGAATTTTCCCTTAAAGCTCCATCACTTAGAATTGAACAACTCTTTGAAAATGTGGGGTGGAAAAATATCATTTCAATCTCCGAATGTGTATATCCAACTCTTATTCGAGAATTCTTTCGTAGTGCCACTTTTCACTCTCACTACATTGTTTGCATGCTCAAGGATAAACGTATTACCTTAGATAGAGCTACAATTAGACAAATCCTTAAGCTCGATGCTTGTGAAAACCGTGCCTATAAGCAACATTTCCCAATTGATTTTGATGGCTATAACGAACTTGAGGCATGTTGTCGTGTCACGGACCGACCATTAACCACTACTATGACTTTAACCTTGAATCACCTTACTATTCCGTGCAAGATTCTTCATCGAGCAATTGCTCACATTATTGTACCTCGTAGTGGCCGTTTTGAGGAAGTCCATCATCTAGACCTCTTTCTTCTCGACTACATTCTCGTAGGGCGAAAATTGGATTTCTCACACATTTTCTTACAACACATTATGTATGTTAATTCATCACCTCGAGCTTTAGGCTTACCCTATGGTATGATTTTCACCAAAATTTTCCAACACTTCGAGGTGCCTTTAGAAAACGAACTCGTTATTCATCCTAAACACACCGACGTTATTAACCTTCTCACTCTTAAGCGTATGAAAATTATTCAAGATCAAGGGCAATGGGTGTGGCACACTCAAGGTTTTAACGATGATTCGGGGCCAACTACTTGGCCACTCACAGAAGAAGAGGTAGAGGAAATGGGTAACGGAAGTGATGATGGTGATGATGTTGGCGATGATGGTGATCGTATTGGTGGTGATGGTGGTGATGGCAATAACCCACCTCCACCAAGGCAAAGATTGTTTACTCCACCTGTTGCACCTACTTCCGGGCGTCTCATATCCGAGGACCAATTCAACCTCCTACAAGGTCAAATTGAGTCCATTGCTACTACCGTCAACACCCAGATTGATTCTCTAGAGCAATGTATGGAGCAAATGAACTTAGCACAAAACCAACTCTTGGAGCAAATGCAAGTGTCTTACGAGGCTTTCTACACTCACATGTATTCAATCTACCCTCGTGGTCCTCCTCCACCGACGGAAGAATGAAGTCCAGCATCTATTCCTTTCTCCAAAATGTCCTACTTTTTGCTTTGTTTCCTTTTTAGACTTGCATATGTTTTGGATATCAATATTAATCTAATGTTATGACCATTAAACCTCTATGTGTTTTGTGACCTATGATTCTATAACCTTTTCTGTTTATTGCACCTATGGCTCGACTAAGGGGGAATTCCTTTGTTTGGTCCTCATCCTTTTTGATGATGGCAAAAGGGGGAAAATATACAAAATGTGATATGAATATGAGAATATGAAAATGTAATATAGAAATTGTTATAACTTATGGTTTGAAAACTCTATGTGTTTTTATCTCAAAATTATGAAATTATGCACACAAAGATACAAACTCTAACTTATCTTTTCACATTGATGTGAAATAGGTAGGAGGAACATATTGCATATCTCTATAATCACATATTGTTTGTCATAATCAAAAAGGGGAAAATTGTTGACCTATGATTCAATATAACTCCACTTGTTTTGATTATAACAAACATTCTTGTATTTTTTAACAAACTTCGTTTCTTGAGTTTCTTTCATGTGTAAATTGTCTCAATCATTCAAAGGACTCAAATCGTCATCCGTTGCAAATCACTCGGAAGTGATTCGAAGAAACCAAGACTTTTGAAGAATAGAAGTTTAGAAGATATCTTTATCGACTCTTCAAAATTATATGTAAAGGTATAATTTGTCAATTTTTAGCAAGTATAAAGCTCAAAGTTATTTTTTATACATCTCATAACTTGCATAAAATCTTCTCGAAATGAAATTGATTTTGGAAAATAGAATTTGTAGCTTAAATTTTTGAAATCCAAAACCTGATCATTTCGGTCGACCGAAAGGTACTCGACCGAAATTTGAATTTTGATTGCTGAAACTCCAACGGTTGAAAAATCTTACAACGGCTATTTTTGGGAGTTCGGTTGACCGAACCCTATCAACCGAAAGTCCCTGCACTTCACAATTTTGCTCTATAAATACATCTCTCTTTTCCATTCTAAATACGCAACTTTCAAGAAATTTTTGAGAGCCTTTATATTGAGAAATCATTGAGTTTACTTGAACTTTTATCTAATTTATATATTCAAAGAATCTTTTTGTTTGTTTGAAAACTTATTATTCATCTATTTAATCAAAGATTCTACTTGAGCAAAGTAGCTTTCATCTCTTCTATTATCTCATTCTTGACTAAAGCCTATTTCTTTGCCAACACTTATTTAAGTGCAAATCTCTCTCTATACTTAACTTTGCATTATTTGTGAAGAGAGATTTATTGGTTGAAATCTTTGGTACATTGATCCTCACTATTGCATTAGTTATCATTCATCAAAGTTTTGCAACATAAAACACTTGAGCTTAAACATTTGCTATTGATTGAAGTGTTATCTTAAACTCTCTAAACACTTGACTTGATTATATCATTTGTCAAGAGAGTTCTTTCAATTGTAAAATTATCATTTATACTTTGGTGGTTTCGAGAGCCTTGTGAAAACTCGATTGTTGTTAAGGATAGGTGTTCCTTGTTATAAATCACCTAAGGATAAGTGCTCCTTGTTGTAAGTCACTTAAGGATCGGTACTCCTTATTTGTAAGTTATCATTATAGTGCATTTGGCCGTGCTCGTGACGGAGAGCTTGGTAATGGGGGACGTAGATCATTGCCTTGGATTAAACCTCCATAACATATCGTTTGCTTTCTCTATCTCTTTTATTTAACGCATTTACTTTGCACTAATTCTTATTGTTTTATTTACGCGTTTATTTGTGTCTAAAACATTTGCGTATTCACTACATTAGAATCTTGAGTAATTAACGAAAAAGTTTCAATAACCAATTCACCCCCCTCTTGGATAGTTATTCTTGGGCTAACATCCTCATGAGAGTGTTTATTCACATCTTGTACCATTGACTCTTCATCTATGCGAAGATGCTTTTGAATCTCTTCTAAAGAATAATCTTGGGAACTATAAATAATTTTCTTCCTATAAGTTTTCCTTGAAGATGACAATTTCGTAATGATTGCACCAACTTGAAAGGTATCGAGAAGATCAATTTTCACAGCCTTATTTTATTGACAATAACTTGCAACTAATGTCTTGTCATAACAATGGTAAGTTATCAAAAAATTTGAAATCAAAATATTTAAAAATGATAAACTTTTTGGTACCTTCCTCATCAGCCTTATATTTGGTTTCTAAGGATTCTCATATCTCATTTGCCGAGATGTTATTTGTGTAGGGATCATAGAGTTTATCGGAGAGAGCGTTCAGAGTATGTCCTTTACATATCAATTCATCTTCTTCTCTCTTCTTCCTTTTTGCCCTTGTTTTGTTGGGGTCATTTGGGGTCAGTTCTGGCAATAGCTTCAAGTCCAGATCCAAGATATAAAAGATCTTCAAGGTTGCAAGAAGAAACTTCAACTTCTCCTTCCATTGTATAAAGTTCGACCCGTCGAATTTGTCACAAAGTCTTGATTCATTATCATTACCATAGCCATGGTTGTCTCATTCTCCATGTTGAAAATATCGTTTGAGATTGTTGAGAAAGTTGATAAAGAACAAAAAAAAAAAAAAAACCAGCAACAAGAATTTAGTCAAAATGGAAGGTTCGAACACGATTATTAATCATTGTCCTCAAACGATATTTGCCACTACTGGGATAAGTGTTTGAAGGTTTCAATGGCAAATAGTTTACAAGAGTAAACAAACCTTAATCCGTGTTTGAATTACACAAACAAATTTTGGAAAATAAACTTTGAAGGACAATATTTAAGAACTAGGTTTAATCTTTGATTTTGGATGTTGATGAATGCATTTGATATATGATATATTTTTCAACATGAAAACCATCCATATATATATAATACTACAACCTCCATACGTGAAAATGTGCAAAACCCAAGCAAAAAATGTGTGAAACCCTTCAAAACGACGTCAAAATTCAAAAGCCAACGATAACAAATTGTATTGAGCAGTCACCTAGTTCAGTAAATTGGCCTCTGTAATTGTAACACAAGGCTGACAATCGCCTTGCCTTAAGGGCGAGTGATCGCCTAGGCTATTTTTCAACCTCCACCGTTTTTTGTTCTCATTTTGTTTTTGTTGGTTTTTTTCATGGTTGATCACTTCCACCACTTCTAAAATCACTCCTCATTGTTATTTTGAACAATATCTAATAATATATAATGAGACAAATAAACTGCACGTTCAAATAGAATGCATGATATAACGAGGCATACGATGAAGCGTGATATGGCATAAATTAAATCATTTACCAACTGTATGCATTATATTGTGAGGCATACTACGAAGCGTGATGTGATGAAATTTGATTAAAACACATTTGCTAAATTGTAATACGTCTAAGAAAAATCATTAACTACACAATACATATAAATATTTTCAGTAAAAACACAAAATAAAGTGGATTTTATTTCGAGAGAAACTATGACACGTTATGTGATAAAGACGAACGAATAAATCCATATTTGCTCAAGAATTAGAAGTATTATAAATCGCGCTCTTTTGTTTTCCAAGTTTATCCATACTTCTAAAGAAATTATCATTCCCAAAAGTTTCTTCATGAAAATCACTACTCGAATTCCGTCCCTCTCGACCTCTTTCCCCAATATCTCTACTCTTTCAAGAACTCCTTTTATTGTTAAATCAAATTCATCGTGAAATTTCTTCAGTCGATATCTTTGCGATTAGTTTTATTCCTTGAAATTGAAATTTAAATAAAATTCATCGTGAAATTTCTTCAGTCGATATCTTTGCGATTAATTTTATTCCTTGAAATTGAAATTCCTTGGCAGGAATTGAAAAATAATATAAAATGATATATCATTAGGGGTTCTTCAATGTTACATATAGAAGAAAATTCAGGAGAATTACGCTAATTTTTTCCTCTGATTCTCCTTGGCAAATTGAGAGAAGGAGGTAATTGGAGGAATTTTAGGATTTCAATTTATGGTGTAATAGATGGTGATTAAATGTATTAATTTTAGGAGTATGAATATCAATTTTACTTATATATTAGAGTATTAATAGAAATTAAGAAAAAAAAAACATGTATGGTAAATTTTGAATATTTTATATAAAAGGAGTATGTGGTGTAATTCCCTCGATTCTTTAAATCTCGAGGCCATAGGCAATGGCCTAAGTTGCCTTGGTCTAGGGCCGGGCCTGCAAGGTAATTTATTGTTCTTGTTATTTATACATTTCAAATATTCTTACTTCGTATCCTACACAATTCTTTGTCCAGCTACATCACATTTACAGAAAATTAAGCCATGGATTTCCTATTAAGTAAATACAAAAAGAAAGAGCTGTTAAAAAAAAATACAGATCAAATTGGTTGGAAATTTGTCGTTTTGAGAGCCATGAATTTGGCTGCTAGTTCATCATAGTCTGGAAGCTTTGGGTGGATATGGCGAAAACAAGACGATCCATTAATTTGTTGAAGTGGGAAGGACTTTGACCTTAAAACGTTCTCTTTAGGCATTTCAAAAGGCATACTCATTGCCCTTAAATGGGGTTGCTCATCCCTTTCTTCGTATAGACTACGCATTGTAAAAACCTTGGAGGATGCGGTTTCTGTACATCTCAGTTCTTTCTCTTCGTACTTGACAAAACTTAAGCTGCTCTTGACTTTGACAGAGCAAGTGTGCTGCTCATTTTCTTGACTTCCATTCTTGTCCTCGACTGAAATCTTCTTCTGATGCTTTCTCCGATTAAGAGATTTCGTCTTGTAATTTGATAATTTCTCACTGTAGTAGTAACTTGCATATTCAACATCGTTCACATCTCTGTTCTCTATTGAAACTGATCTTCTCAATCTATTTCCACCTGCCTTCCTAGTTTTCCTTGACTTCGTTGATACCTTGCCATTACGAGGAATGATTTTTGCCTTGAGATCATTCTCGATAGCATAATCTATTTTTGGTTTCAAGGCAATGGCAGATGATTTGAACATGAATAATCTTTGATCTTGGCAATTTCGGTCTTTGCTCAATGGAGACACGAATTCCTCAATATCATCAAGATATATCATTTCTTCTGGTAGTCGAACTGAAGTTTCTGAAGAAGACTCGTCTGCCAGGCCTCCACCGTTAGTTTCACCAATAAACTCTGAAACTGTAAATTTAACCATATCATTATGCTGTAAAGACTTGACTAGTTTCTCTTCTATAATGTGCGCTGAGGTTTGGACTGCTGTAAACTTGTAAGAATCACACGGAGTTTTCAAAATTGTTTGCTTCTCGGATGACAGATCAATGTTTACAATTTTCTCTTCAATGTTGGAAACCGGCATTTCAAGGCTATCATCGTCATCGCTACTCGATATCTTATTGCCTATAGGATTGGTTTCCGATTTTTCTTGCAACTCAGGTTTGTATTCAAGCAACAGCAGCCCTGGCTCAACACAAGTCCTACAAATTTCATCTAATAGGTCGAACTTCACTTCATCTGGCACATTTTGTATAGAAAAGCTCTCTCTAATCTGCAATTAAATGATTCAATAAATTCAAATAGTTACAGTTCAATGTACTACTATATAAACAAATTACATCGATTCAAGTAGACAACCTGATGATTCACAAAATTTCCGTGGTGTAATTCAAGCGCAGCACTTGCAAATCTCTCACCGTAACGCTCTTGAAAGAGTTTCCTAATGGATAAAAGTTCTGGTAGATTGCCAAATCTTGCCGATGCAAAAATGAGAGTCGACACTGCTTCATTAAATTCTTTCGGACAGTCCCTATGAAAGTAACCAAAAACAATCCATTTAGCCATAATTCCCACGAGGATGAGATTGAATTGATATAGCAAAACATACTTGTGTTTGCGGATGTAGCCAAGATTTTTAATTATACATTCACAAAAGTTCTCAATCAGATCATATACTTCCACCATACTTTCATCTATCAATAGCTGCTCAACCTGAAAATTTCATTGCAAAATATGAGTAGAGGCTATGAAACAAGGAAAATCATCTCAAAATTTCGATTTCTACAAATTACAATACAAATATGAAATTACTTGAGCTATTGGTGACTTCACTTAAGTTCTCACTTAGGTAGTTGATTTCTTTATCGTTTACTTTTAAGCACGGTGGGATATAAGCAGAGAATTCAATTCCTTCCATGTAAACCGATAGCAGAAATAAGATCATACACAATCAAGAAACTATGAGTTTACAAAGTAAAAATTCTAATGAATTACCCTGTCGAAGGCACTTTTTTCATGCCCATGTCGAAGAAGCTCGGCCACATCCTTGCGCAACTGCTTCACAATACAACTCCTCTTGTTCTTGAGCAGTTTCAGACGACACTGAACCCTTCGTATAAGTTTCTTGCTGTCGAAAACCATATGAAATCAATACATTGAAACCCAACAGAATTAGCATAACAAAATTCCCATTTACCATTTAGAACCTTTTCTCCATCCAAAAAGGATATCAAACATCTTCAAATATATGCTTCAGTTCTTGGAGAAACAAAGAGCTGATGATCAATTGTGAAAAAATGAATAAAATAAATTATTATTTTTTATTTAGCTACAAGAGTGTTTGATGATGAAGGTGAAGTGACAGTTTGCTTATTACCTTTTGGGTAGTTATTTTATGGTTTGAAAAGTTGTTGTGGGGTTGGAAACTGCTCCACCATTTCACTCCATGACTTGTTTGAGTTGTCATTCTTTCCCTCCATTTTGTGGGTAAAATTCTTCACTATTTGAAGATTTTATTTTTAAAAAAGTTTCTTTACATTCTTTCTAAGTGGCGACGAATATCAATGCTAAAAAGCAAAAGTATTTTGATTTCTTTGATGGTAAATTTCGTTTGCAGTTACTAAACTTTCAACAAAATTTCAAATAGATTATTACACCTGAAACTAAACACCACTTGTTTTCCAAATTGATGAAAATTACTTCATTGACAGTCATACTGCTACGAATCTTAAATGTGATAATCCTTGTGTGCATGTCAATTTACTATTATACAAGTTTTAAGTTTTATTCTAAGCACGTTGCCGTAACTCTCATTTTACCTTTTTGGTTTCTCCATTCCAATGTCGTGGAAGTTATTCGAAGCTTACTAGTTATTAGTTTAAACAATATCACGTGTGATGTTGTCAAACAAAAACAACTAATTAGACGTTTTTAAAGAGCGAATTTCATTTACAATTATTGAACTTTTAGTAAAATTTTAATAATTACCTGTGTGATCAATTAATTGTAATTTAGTTTTAAATTTCACTTGTCCATTTATCATTATATTACGTCAGAAAAGTCTTAAAACTAAAAATACGCATTAACGTAGGGTTCCACCTAAAGATGCATGGAGGATCAATTACCAACTAAGCAATTCTGCTAGTATGAGAGATGGTAGTTGGCGAAATGTAGCAAAACTAAATTGACGTTCACTACCCCGATAATGACTCAATTTAACTTTCAGTGAAAGTTTAGTGACTGTGAATGAAATTTACCTATTTTTAAACTCAACCAAATATCCTGTTATCTTACATATGGGTCAATGAATATTACAAGTGACCCACCCACTGACTATTCCTTTTCTTGTCGGAAACGAAAAGGTCAGTAATTTTTGTTGAAGTCAAGGAAATAGGTAAACAAATTCAAACCAACTCCACCCCACTCACGTACACATTACTTTTTACATTATGCCCCCGTTTGGCACCCATTTTTTTCTCATTCTCATTCTCATTCTTTTTCTCATTCTTCATTTCAACCACACATTCTATTAATAAAATAATATTACACATAAACCTAAAAATTCTCCTTACTTTTTAATCACATATTCTTCCATCAATCACTATTCAAAAATACATTTTTCTACTAAAATGGGTGTCAAACACCCCCTATATCACATGTCATCATTTACACCATTAATTTTGAATCTTGAATTATATTAATGTACCGTCACCCACCACATAGGAAGGGATGTAATGCTAGATGTACAGAATTCATATCACTCATACAATCTACGTATGTAAATAATAATTAATCATGCTTTGCGTACAATCATGAATTATAATTTGCTAGACAACATGTCACGTGACATTCACTCATTCGGCAATTTCCATATCAACTTGTTTTGGCAGTCGCTAGTTTTCTTGCGAGCACACACATTGTCATCCATAGTTGTAAGAATAGATTAATTCAATAAAACATACATTGTCTCCCATTGAAACGAAAATCAAAATTGGAAATAAAAAGTAAAACATTACAATACTAAGAAATTCTATTTATGAGAAAAGTAGGATATGAAATAATATACAAATATTATAATTTATTTTTTAAAAATTAATTATTTAATTATAAGAAATCTATTTAACATTATTTTAAACTATAATTTCTTGTTAATTTAGTCGTAGTACAAGATTTAAAATTTGAAACTATGTAATTGTTCATTGAATCTTCAAAAAAATTGCTTCTTAGTTGAAAGCAACAAAAAATTCCCTAACTTTTTTCTCTAGATATCAAAATTTTATTAAAAATTTAAAATATGAGAAAACACGTTTTGGAAATAGTACCAACGCTCGAATCTTGTATATTTGGTAAGATACACACATAACTGTGTTGGTGTTGGTGACCAACTAATGGCAAGCAAAGGAAATTTGTGCAAAACGTGCATCTGTGAAAGTGGGGACTTCTGATTTGAGAGTGATGGCGTGCGGCGCCTTAATCATTTCAATCACGAGTATAATAATCAATCAACGTTTATCTCCATTGAAAATTATATTTTTAATAAACTTTAATAAAAAAATAATAAAATGTGTGATTAAAAAATTAGTTAAAGTTGTGGTCCTCGCAAATTTATGATTAAAATTCGTGATTGAGCTCCTGCTTGAGCCACATTAAAATTTTCATTCTTTTTGTTCAACTCATTTTTAACAACATATTCTTTAATAAAATAATATTTTCCATCACATCAATAATTTTTTTTCTTTTTCAGCCACGTATTCTCCATCAATCTACTATTCCAAAATACATTCTTTCAAAATAATGTGCCTCAAACACATTTTGACATAAATTTGAAACATGTTTTTTATTTTTTATTTTTGCACTAATTTACTCTTAGCCCATGTACACATTGTTGGGCAATATTGTTACATTATATATATATATATATATATATATATATATATATATATATATATATATATATATATATATATATATATATATATATTAACTGTATATTCTCCAAAATATTGTTATTATAAAATCAATTCTCAATAAAAATGTGACATATATTGCCCAACAATGTGTACATGGGTTTGGAGAACCTCATAAAATAGGTAGTTTTAGCATAATTAGCACTTCAAAAATAGGTATCTAAAATGACGCATTCAATAAATCCAACCAACCAACCGTGATCTCGACTCTAGTACATCTTCCTTCTCATGAATTTCTAAGCCAATTGCTAATCCATATTGTCGCACATTGATCCCATGGCATGTCTTGATGTTATGATGCATTCATTTCAACCATTATTTGTTATTCATCATCTAGAAGGTCTACCTCATCAGCGCCCTTTGTCATCGTCAACTTTCTGAAAGGCCTCATTCATATCCCTAGACCTTTTGAGGAAATTGTGTACCGCCATGGTTGCGACATGATGGCTATCTGTGCTTGAAAAGAGTAATGAGACATACAATCAAGAATCTGATATTGCTACTTCCAAACACCGAAAGCCCCCCTCTCGATTACTTTTTCTATAAGAAAAGTGACGGTAGTTGAAATTTGACAACGTAATTTTGGCCATTCTCAGAATTCTCGAAAGTGAATTATAATGTTAGACCATTTATACAGGGCGATACACCCAGTTCTATCTGAAGAACCTAATTCAGCAAGTTAGTACTTTATGAGGTGTTCCATGCATTCACTTGGAGAAAAAAGATTGAAAGTCACGAACTTGTAGAACGTTACACTTTCGAATTCCCTTACGTCCAATGAATTTTAATTGTTGCTCTTGCTGCAGGACATCTTTCACATGTGTTTTGTTAGTGCACCGATACAATCCTACGTGTGAATAAAAAAACTAAAGCCAAAAAATGAACTACAATATCTAATTATCAAAACTGAAGGTAGGCGTTAATCTTGGTTGAGTACAACATGAGATGAACTTAAGTTTGAAAAATGAAAGCCTACACTTAGCAAAGATCGAAAAAATATGGTAACAATTTCTAGACACCAACAAACCTGAAAAATGGGGTGCTTGTTGGGATAGGCCGATAGTGAAGTGAATTTACCACGACTCGCAAAACAATCTTGAAATAATGTACGAGGTTTGCAGCAAGTGGCCAAACAAAGCCTACACCTTCCGATTGCATTTTTTGTGGGCTAAGATACATCCTGACTTGTTCATAAACATCAATACACACGGTATGATCACGGAGAAACCCAACTGGAAAAAACTCCGGACACCTTGTCATTCAACAATCCACTATAAACGATTTGAACAACTTACAGTCTATCAAACTAGACGACCCGTACTATTTGATCACTCGACTGCATTCCCTACAGCTCTCCCTGGATCCCGTATTTCCCTACACCAATCTATTTCCCATGAATCAACGAAGGACTCCGAGTTCTTCATACACTGAAACTCCTGTCGAACTTCCTCGATTTTCAGAACTTTGACCAGATGTAGAGGAAAGACAGTTTGGTATTTGGATTATAGAAACGATATTTTTTTCACCAAAACAATCAAAGCAGATGAACGTTGAAAGGAGTAATTGAATCAATCTCTCACAGATGTAGCTTTCTAAATGTTCAACCTCACCAATTTTCATACATAAGTGTTTTGGTATATATATGTAGGTTAGAAAAATGAATGAGACGGGAAAAAAACCTTTAAGATGCGAAATAAAAATTTCTCGAATAAACCTGTCGCTCTAGCGAGAGCTCAGCGACAGTCGAGCGACAGACTGTCCCTCGAGCGAAGTAGGGACGACAATCTAGCAACAATGTTTCTGCTTTTGTAATTCGAGCCAAACCTTGGCGACGGTCTAGTGAAAATTCACGCCGTTTTCCTCCTTTTGACATTCTCGAACCCTAAACCTAATAATCCTATTTTCAACTATTTGCATAGTACTCCTTGACTTTTTAAATATAGTACAATTCAGTCCTTTTGTTTACAAAATCGTCAGTTACAAAATATTAAAAACCTAACAAACTCACAATTTGACATTCTGTGACAAAACCACTAAGTCAAGGCAGTAAACAAAAATAAATTACAGACTCAAAACCTATGACTTGAACAATTCTCCAGTTTAATCAGAACCTGTTTCTTGAAACAAATAACTCAACACTCAGTGTAAAATGTGTGGAAAACAATATAATAAAACAGTTCAAGCAGTTTATCAAATTTAGGCAATTTATGAATCAATTGGACTTGTTCAGTTTTAATATGCATGCTAAATCAAGACGCAGTAACAATGCAACCTAATATACCACGAAAACATATTGATACTACTAAAACATCAAACTTAATTTAGCAGAATTGAGATTAAATCATAAAATGCCTTTGAGTCATAAATCAAACAAACAAGTGGAATGTCTACTCCTCATTTTTGTCATAAAATGACAAAGGATAAAGAATAACATGCAACATCTTAAGAATGTAGGTGTAAGCAGTCATAAGTATATGCAATGAATAATAAACTTTCCCACAAAAATAACTCAAAATACCCATGGAGTAAATGATATAAGTGACTCATATGTGTTAAGTGCTACTAATCATCTGATAGTAGGACCCCAAACCTTAATTTTGTGAGAAAGGATTTGCAAAATATCATTGCTAATAAGTATATTCCTCTACTTATGAAAGTCAAACTAGTAAAGCATATTAGAACCTATATGAAATCTCATTTGTATGGAGAATGTCTTTTCTCCCCCTGACTTGTAGCATAAAACTTTTATCTTATATCACATCAGTAAACATGAATGCTCATATATATATATATATATATATATATATATATATATATATATATATATATAACAATGTAGGTGTAAGCAGTCATAAGTATATGTAATGAATAATAAACTTTCCCACAAAATAACTCAAAATACCCATTGAGTAAATGATATAAGTGACCCATATGTGTTAAGTGCTACTAATCATCTGATAGTAAGATCCCAAACCTTAATTTTGTGAGAAAGGACTTGCAAAATATCACTGCTAATAAGTATATTCCTCTACTTATGAAAGCCAAACTAGTAAAGCATATTAGAACCTACATATGAAATCTCATTTGTATGGAGAATGTCTTTTCTCCCCCTGATAGCATAAAACTTTTATCTTATATCACATCAGTAAACAGGAATGCTCATATATATATATATATATATGACCTTTGTAAGGATCTTTAGGCCGGTTAACCCAAGTCAGATGACCATAAGCACCAGATTATGAGAAACCCCGCAGTATTAATTACTCAAGTCATGTAGGTTTCGAAAAGTAGAATAAGATATTGAACTCCTTTATTTTAAATTTTTCATTAAATGTCTATTGATTATTGCAGGGGTAAATTCGAGTTTAGGTCTAAATAAGTTGGTCAATTCATGTTCAAAGTCACCCTAATAACATGTGATAGCCATCCCAAATCTCACACACGCGATAGTGTCCCACTATCAAGTTCATATTGTATGCAGTGCAGATGGTATATGAAGAGATCTATATTAAATACTTCAAAAGTATCCTAAGCCAGCAATGAGAATTATATTATAGCTTACTAAATAAACTCATATTTGATTACGAACAACAAAATCCAGTGTATTGTATATCATGCTGTAAAAATAATTTCCTGCGTAAAATCTTTGTGTTCTCCCCATTTTTTTTTGTTTAAATTAACAATATGAATGCACCAAGCACACAAAACAAAAGAAAATAAACACAACCAAAACACAAAAAAGAAAGTACAAATGTATGAGAATAAATAAACATGATGCATACATAACTGAAAGTCACACAATAGTAGAATACGAGCATGCATCAAAGATACTCAATCAATAAGGCACACAAATACCAATAACCGTTCTAAGAGATTCGTACTGAAACCCATCTAACGGTTTAGTAAACAAGTCAGCTAATTGATTTTCAGTAGAAATATGTTTAAGATTAACTATTTGAGTTTCCACAAGATCTCGAATGAAATGATACCTAATATCAATATGTTTAGTTCGAGAATGTTGAACATGATTTGGTTCAAAACACAGTCATAGTTCCCTATTCAATCCCACAATCACTCAACATCTGCTTCATTCAAAGCATTGTATGCATCAACTTCCTGCTACAATATATTCAGCCCCTTCCATGGACAATGAGATATAATTTTATTTCTTACTCATCCAAGCAACAAGATTGGCTCCAATGTAAAAGCAACCTCCAGATGTGTTTTTTTTATCATCCGCATTGCCAGCTCAATCGGTATCAGAATAACCAGCAAGATCAAACTTAGAGTCTCGAGAGTACAAGATCCCATAATCGACAGTCCCATTGACATATCTGATGATACGTCGGACGGTACTCATGTGAAATTCCTTGGGATCAGCCTGAAAGCGTGCACAAACCCCTACACTAAAAGCTATGTCAGGTCTACTAGCAGTGAGATAAAGTAAACTACCTATCATACTTTTGTAAAGAGTCTAATCGACACTCCTACCTGTAGGATCATGACCTAACTTGACACTAGTGTTCATGGGGGTTCTAGTGTGTTTCTAGCTATCTAAACTAAAACGTTTAACAAGGTTTTTGTCATATTTCGATTGAGAAATAAACAAGCCATCATCAGTTCGTTTGACTTGAAGCCTTAAAAAGTAATTCAATTCTTCAATCATACTCATCTCAAATTCTTGCTTCATACACTCAGCAAAATAATGAGCAAGAGAATCAATAGGAGAACTAAAGACAATGTCATCGACGCATATCTGGGCTATCGTGATGGTATCTTCAATATGTCTTATAAATAGGGTTCTGTCTGCACTACCTCTCGAGAACCCATGTTCCATGAGATATGCAGTAAGCCTATCATATCAAGCTCTGGGAACTTGTTTCAGACCATATAAGGCTTTATTCAACCTATAAATATAATGCAATATTTAGGATCAATAAATCCTTTAGGTTGTTCAACATAGGCTTCTTCCTGAAGTATTCCATTTAAGAAGACACTCTTGACACATTTGATATAATTTAAAACCTAAAGTGCAGGCAATAGCCAGAAAAATTCTAATGGATTCAAGCCTAGCTACTGGGGCAAAAGTTTCATCTAAACTCCTTCGAGTTGAGTATATCCTTGGGCTACTAACCTAGCCTTATTTTTAGTTATAGTACCTTGATAATCAGTTTTATTCTTAAATATCCACTTAGTACCAATAACATTACAATCATCAGGCCTAGGAATTAGATCCCAAACTTTGTTTCTCATAAACTAATTTAGCTCTTCATGCATCACATTAACCCGAAGTTCATCCCCAAGAGCTTCTTCCACTTTCTTAGGCTTAATTTGAGATACATAACCAGCATACGTCAGATTGTTCAAAACCCTCTTACGGAGTCTCATTCCTTTATCCAAATCCCCTATAATATTCACTTTAGGATTATTCGTTTTAACGCGAGACGAGGGTTCTTTTGGAGGTTCAGGTTTATCATCAGATGTGGATTCCTTAGTAGGACTATCTAAACCATTAGAAGCACGTGGGGAATCGTGAACGTGGGTCTCTTTAGGTTCAACTACCATGATAGGATCAACACTTAGGTGTTCCAGCTTCACCCTATTGCTTCCAGTCTCCCCCCTCACTACAGACATCATCCACCACTACATTAATGGACTCCATCACAACCCGTGTATGAGAGTTGTATACACGATAGGCTCGACTATTTTTGGAATAACCTAGAAAGATTTCCTCATCACTTTTAGAATCAAACTTGCCCAAATTTTCTCTATCTCTTAGTATATAGCACTTGCTGCCAGACACACGAAAGTACTTGATAGTTGGCCGTTTTAGGTCTCAAATAAACACTGTTAATAATGTGGCAAGCAGTGTTGATGGCTTCTCCCCAAAAATGCATGGTATGATCCTTACTGTGAAGCATGGCTCTTGGCATTTCTTGAAGTACATGATTCGAGTTTTCAAACTCTTTTCCATGATTACCACGAATCCTAAAAATAGAATATCCTTTCTCATTTTTAAGTCTCTTGCACAATGAGATGATAAGACCGAACACTTCAGTTTTATCCCTCAACAATTCAATCCACGTATATCGAGAAAAATCGTCAACCACAACCAGAATATATCTTTTACCATCAAGACTTTCAATCCTAGATGGTCCCATTAAATCCATATGGAGTAGTTCAAGCGGCTTGCTTGTCAAGATCTTAGAAGTTTGTTTGTGAGGCACTCTAATCTATTTACCTTGTTGACACGGACCACACACAATTGTATCTGTATTTTCTAGCTTAGGTAGGCCATTGAATATCTTTCTTGGCAAGCTTAGACAAACTATTATGGTTCATATGAACTAGCCGTTGATGCCACAACTCAGTAATGTTGAACTTAATACTACTACAAACGTAGCTGGAATCTGGTAAAACTTCATAACAAGTTACCAGTTGAGTCATACACAGTGCACCTTTTCTGGATAAAACTAACCTCAAAATCAGCATTACAAATTTGACTGATGCTCAACAAATCAGAATTTATCTCTTTCACATAAAGCACATCAGATATGGTAGGTAGTCCAGCAATTTAGCAATACCTTTTCCTTGGATCGGTGTAGTGGCTCCATCTCCAAAAGTAACTACACCGCCATTCCACTCATGTAGAGAAGCGAACAAGACTTTGTCACCAACATGTTTCTTGAACAAGCACTGTCTGGATACCAAATGGAGCTATTTTGAACTTTAAGAGCAAGATGGGCAACACAACAGTTTTTCTGGTCCTCAGACCGTTCACTCTCGTTATTCCTTTCCACTTTTTCAATCTCACGATCAGATTCGATTGTAGCAATCGAGATGAAGGCCATAAATTTTTGATCATCCTCACCACCAGATGTCTCATACTGAGAGCTAATCTCTGATATCTCATCACTCATGGTCATGGCTAAAGCCTTAAAATGTTCTATACCCGAACTCCTCTTCAAATTAGGACATTCACTCCTAATGTAACCATACCCCTGACACTCATGGCATCTAATAGATTGAGATTTTTTAACGGGAGTCCTAGAGGTGTTTTTCTCACATCTATCTCTCGAGAATTTATTAGGGACTTTACTATTTCGCTCCTGAGGTATTTTCCTATTCCTCATCACCTTCTGGAATTTCTTAACGAAACAAGCAATTTCGTCGTCACTAAGAGTCTCAGTATCAGTGGACTCACTCTCCTCTTTTCTAATGGTGTTCATGGTGATGGATTTTACTTTTTTAAGTTGAGAGACAGTGAGTTCATACGTTTGAAGTGATCTTACGAGTTCTTCAATCTTAACTGTATCTAGGTCCTTGTTCTCTTCTATCGCAGTAACCTTAGGTCTAAACCTCTCGGGCAGGGATCTAAGAACTTTTCTAATGATTTTCGTCTCGGGGATCCTTTCACTTAAGTTAAAGCTAGAGTTAACTATATCATTCAGCTTCATATAGAATTCATCGAACGATTCATCGTCCTTCATTCTAATATCTTCAAACTTAGTGGTTAACATCTGCAGTTTAGAATTCTTAACAGTTTTGGTACCCTCGTGTGTGGTTTCTAGCATATCCCAAACTTCTTTAGTAGTTTCACACATCGACACTCGCCTAAACTCTTCAGCAGATACAGCCATGAACATAGCATGTAATGCTTTACTGTTCCAGTTGCATTCATTAAGGTTAGTTTTAGTCCACAATGATATGTCATTGGGTGTGACTACACCAGCAACAGTTGTTGAAGGTGGAGCCCGCCCATTTTGAATGTTAATCTAAATACGTTCATCTAAAGATTTAAGAAAGGCTCTCATTCGAACTTTCCAGTGGCATAGTTGCTTTCGTCGAAAAACGGAAGAACAGACAATGACTGACTCATCTAGATATTATAAAGGGCTAGGAATCAAAATAAGGCTCTGATACCAACATGAGATGAACTTGATTTTGAAAAATGAAAGCCTACACTTAGCAAAGATCGAAAAAATATGGTAATAATTTCTAGACACCAACAAACCTGAAAAGTAGGCCGATAGTGAAGTGAACTTACCACGACTTGCAAAACAATCTTGAAATAATGTACGAAGTTTTGCAGCAAGTGGCCAAACAAAGCCTACACCTTCCGATTGCATTTGTTGTGGGCTAAGATACATCCTGACTTGTTCATAAACATCAATATTGAAAGTTACGCAGTTCGGCCCTAACAATACCTAAAGAGGGGGGGGGGGGGGTGAATAGGCATATTATGCGGAATTAAAAATATTATAACAAATTAGCAATAAGTCACCAATTGTTCCCTTTAGATGATTAAACTTTCACGTCAATTTAATCCTATATTTGAATACCACAAATTATATAAACAATAAATAAAACTGTAAATCAATACACGGTATGATCACGGAGAAACCCAACTAGGAAAAACTCCGGGCACTTTGCCATTCAACAATCCATTATAAACGATTTGAACAACTTATAGTCTATTAGACTAGACGACCCGTACTATCTGATCACTCGATTGCACTCCCTACAACCTTCCTGGATCTCGTGCTCTCCTACACTAATCCTTAGCCGCTGTTGTCAAAGTTCTCCGTGGAATTTGCTACTCTACAGCACTCCTAGCCTTGTGATATCATCTATTTCCCGTGGATTAATGAAGAACCCCGCTTTCTTCATAGACTGAAACTCCAGTCAAACTTTCTATCTTCAGAACTCTGACAAGATATATAGGGAAAGAAGTTTGGTATTTGGATTACAGAAACGATGTTTTTCTTACCAAAACAATCAAAGCAGATGAATGTTGAAAGGAGTAATTGAATCAATCTCTCACAGATGTAGCTTTCTCAATGTTCAACCTCACCAATTTTCATACAGAAGTGTTTTGGTATATATATGTAGGTTAGAAAAACGAATGAGACGGGAAAAAAGCCTTTAAAATAAAAAATAAAAATTTCTCGAATAAACCTGTCGCTCAAGCGAGAGCTCAGCAACAGTCAAGCGACAGACTGTCCCTCGAGTGAAGTAGGGACGACAATCTAGCAACAATGTTTCTGCTTTTGTAATTCGAGCCAAACCTTGGCGACGGTGTAGTGAAAATTCACGCCGTTTTCCTCTTTTTGCCATTCTCGAACCCTAAACCTAATAACCCTATTTTCAACTATTTGCACAGTACTCCTTGACTTTTTAAATATAGTACAATTCAGTCCTTTTGTTTACAGAATCGCCAGTTACAAAATATTAAAAACCTAACAAATATTATTTCCTAGGAGCATGCCATAAAGATATGAGGAGGATGATACATTTAAAACTCCTGGACAAGATATTTCGCCTTCTTGGTCCAAGGCTTCCAACATGAAAAGTGGTCATTCCAAGCTCTCATATATCTTCAAATGTGTCATTTTCAATTACTGAAGGGTTGATGAACAACATATCCATTATGCAACAAAAATCAAGCAATATTATAAATCTTCTTCTAACTGAAATTCATCATAATATGGGCAAGAAATGAATGCGTATCTTCATATTTTTATAGAAAAGCAATAATATTGTGTTGTCGTTATGAATACAAAATTATTGCATTGTCACTTCATTCTTCGCCAGTTGCACAGGGAATTCTTGCAGAAGTTGCGAATTTCTACAATCCAAACAAAATCATTAAATATATATTTGTAGGTTAATTGCTTGTTCAACTTAATAACATCATGTTCCATGCACACACAGTCTACAAGAAGATTTAACATAGAAGCACCATTCAATTTTCACAAAAGTTCAATCACACAACGTACACAAAACATGCGAAAGGAAATTAGTAACAATTTATCAAAGAAACTAAAAAAGTAAAGTCTGACGAATGCAATCATGGAAAAAATTCAACAAATAATGGAGAAAATTTTAGGTCTGTTGTTTCTAGCTTGATCTTGGATTCATTTCAACCAATCTGCAAAGTTGAAATGGACTCAATTGAATTTTGTCTTGGCGTCTAAGCAAACAGTAAACCTTTCCATATTCCTTTTGAAAGTGAGGAATGTGAGAGTAAACATATCATTCTTGTCCATCTTTCCTGCATCTCGAAGTTCTTTACACTCAGCACAAGAGTGTATCCGATGGCTGAAAGTATGCTCTCCTTCTACTCTAGCAACATGTCTAGAGAAAATGATAACTCCCGAGCTTCTTTCCCTTTTCTTACAAGTGGAAGCCTTTTTCTTGTCACCATTGTATTGACCAAAGATATCCATCCCCTGAACTAATTCTTCCTCACGAGGGTCCATCACTCGACTTTAACGTTTCAGATCTCATTAGCATCTCATCGTTGTTGTCTTTGCCTAAATGCCATTGGAATAACTTCATGGGGGTCATTGTGTATTTTTTAGAATTGAACACGTCCCCAAATAATGATCTATAATGATGGTATATCAAATGGAAATTGTGGTTTTTGAACTTGGCATACTCCACTTTTTTGAGCAACATTAATAAATGTTCATCAATGTTCTTTTTGAATAGAACAAACTACAAATTGAAGCTACAATGAATATAAACCAACAAAACACTTGTATTAGACAAATGTTGAGTGACACTTAGTGATATCCATGCTGAAAGAACGAAACTCTACAAATCATTCCTGGTTGCAGCATAAATTGAGAAATTTTCGCCTTCGTGGAAGGACATCAAGTATTATCTAAAGTATAAGCGCAAATAAATGAAGCTTGAAGAGATCATTGTCCATTTAAAAATAGAAGAATATAATAGGAAATTTGAAAAGATGAGTGGTGCATTTCATTCAATGAATCAAAGGCCAAAACAGTGGAAGGAGGTTTCAAGGCTAATAAAAAGAGGAAGCACAACAAAAAAGGACAATCTTGTTCTTCAAAGGTTTTTAAAAAGTTTAAAGGCAATTATTATAATTGCGACAAAATGGGTTACTGATCCAATGATTTTCAGCAGCCAAAAAATGTTAAGAGACAAAATGCTTAGGCTAATATAACACAACATGACAACATTTTTAATAAGGTGTAAAACATGAATATTTTTGCGGTCATTTCTCAACTTAGTAGGAAATACTAAGCTCTATTTAACAACCATTATTTGGGCAAAACAAAGTTTTGAATAGTGATTTTTAGAAGAATGTGAGGTTAAAAGTAATGAAAAGTTTCGGTTTTACTTGCAAAATATTTTATTGTGTAAATGTGTGGTTGAAAATAAGTACGTAAAAAATAGAGTTTTCAAATAATGGTTGTAAAACAGGGGCAAAAAATGGAGGATAGACACTGAAGCTACTCGTCCCATATGTGCAAACCATTGCATGTTCTCTACATATTTCATGATTGATGATGAAATCTTTTCTACACAGTCATGCTATGAAGACTAAAGAATGTGAGGATTGTTAAGTTGTGGAGCCCCTGGATCAAAATTTCATTATGGGCATATTAGGAATTTGTGTTTATGTAAAATTCGTCGTAGAAATTTGAATACTTGTAAATTTTAGTTTTCTCCTAATTTGTCCAATAAATAGGGAGCCTTCGTTAGACTTTTAATTACTATAGAGAGAGAGAGAGAGAGAGAGAGAGAGAGAGAGAGAGAGAGAGAGAGAGAGAGAGAGAAGATATGGTGATTTTCTCTTGTAATTTTTTTTTTTAAATCATAGTGAGTTATTGTAGTGGTGGATGATGACATAGTCTTATATTGAGGCGACTCAATAAATCTTGTGTGTCTTTATTTTTTTCTGCAAATTGATTGATCTCTGTTATGTGCAAATTATACCGAAAGCGCACGATATCAAGTTTTATAATATAATGACAAGTTAGGATATCGAATTCAAAGGGATTGATAATTAAATTCTTACTAAATACTATAGTTATATTAATTCTTACTTTATTTGACGATCAAATTTATGATATCAATGTAATTTAAATGAATCTAAAGTAAATTTTGACTAAATCAATGGTATAATACAAGTTCGTAGGGATTAAAACAATTTGAGACGAGCCTGGGCTTTTGATTTAATCTAACTATTAGTTATGTTTCTTGTTTCTATCGAGTGCCGAGCGAAAATAATTCCCAAATTCCAATTCCAAATCTCTATTCCGAATAAAAAATCTAAGAATTATAAATTTCTATGGTTCTTCGTAGAAACTCTTCAAAGGAATTACAATTTCTCTCAAAACTTATGATACATATGTTGTGTTATTATGTAATCACGTCTATGATTCCCTCTTTCGAGTGCCGAAACTTAAACATCTAATCGATCAATTAATGACCGATTAGTAGAAAGCATTAAGAATAACTAACACAAATAAAACATAAACGAAAACGAAAACCACAAAGAAATAATTATTGAAAATTAAAACATAGTTTTAAGTATCGATTACTTCAATCCCCTAGATGAAAGATTAAGTTCATGAGGTAAGAATAAGAAAAATCTCAAATTCATGATTAATAACATAGAGAAAAAAGAGAGAATCTGTTTTGGAGTTTGATTCAATCTTCTTCTTGTCATTCCTTTCGTTCAATTTCCTTGATCTTGATCTGTCTCTTCGAAGTGTAGTTCAAAAGTTCATTCTTTCTTTCTTGTATTTATGATTCCTTTAATGTTTGTCTCAAGTTAGAAGTGTTTTGGACTTTTATGGACCAAGAATAAACCCTACAGCCGTGGTGCAACACCTACGCACTATCATTATGGAGTTGGGCGCTGCGACTATTTTTTGGTTAGTGACTAGGTGCTTGGAGCGTGGCGCCAAGCGCTCAAGTTCTGCAATGGGCATGGCACCCAAGTTCTGTATTAATTTATGTTGGCTGGTGTTGAACGTCACTAAGGTAGTGCCTAGGCGCCGCCTTTGTTGTACTTTACCTCATTTTTTCTTGACTTAGCTTTTTTCTTTGCCTTCTTTTGCATGGTTTCAATTACTCTTCTCATCAATTCATGTCATCTTGGTTCAATCTCCACAAATTAACCTTTTATCACCTTGTCACCTAGCATATAACACAACACTAAAACACGCATCAAAACGTTCTAAAAACTCTTAAGAACGAACATTTCATCACATATAAATGATACTAAATGCATGAGTTAAACAAACTCATCAAACACCTCCAAACTTGGATACTTTATTAGTCCTTGAGCAAACAAAAAACAAAAAGAAAGGAAACATAACAAAGGAAACTCATGAACAAAATACTATACATTTAGACCGACTCACATGCAACAATGTTTAGTTAGATAGTTTGTCCTTTTGGCTTAAGATTGAAAACATTATATCAAATTTATGAACTGCTTCAAATTTACAATGCAAAAGCCAAATTCTCACTTCTCCAATGGAAAACGGGTGTGTGTGGGTGTGAAGAATCAAGTGCAACACTGTACATTCACAAATTTGTTCAATATATCATTTTTTCACTCGTGAGATTCACACACCAAAATTATTTTCATTTATTCTCGTTTCAAGGTATATTATAAGGTTGATTTTCAATTTACTACTTTATTTATCCGCCCAAATTTGGTTGTATCTAATTGGCAACATCAACAATCTACAACTCAAGGTCAAACCTACAATTCAATCTTACTTGCACAATTACTTGCTCTTTTTCCAATTATAACTCAAGATCAACCTTGGCCCTTTAAGCTTTTTTTTTACCCTTGTAATGAGCTTTTGTTGATAATTCCTTATCTTTAAAAGCCAAAGGGTATTGAGTTCGAGATGCCCCAACGAACTTACTAACTTGAGCAAAAAATGCTATGGTGTGAGGCATATGAATAACAAGTGCAATGTATTTTTTTTCCTATTTTTTCTCTTTTTATCAAGGCAAAAATAAACGGGGTGTAGATTTGCAGCATATCGTCATCACTTAATTTATACTTAATAGTTAAAGACACTGTGCACAAATATTTTCTTAACATGCATGAAATCAAGACAAGTCTCCATCATCTCTTTTACCGGCTTGACCATCCCAAATTATACTATAAGTGGTTCTAGGATGTAATATACAATAGTTTTAAGGGATTGAGCATCTAAGTCCACTATTTCAACCTATAAGACATCTGACTCAACTTATTCATGTACAATTCTAAACTCAATTCACGTGCATATTTTGTGTCACATTCTACAAGGATAAGCAAAAATTCAACTCAAAAATATAACTCCTTCACAATTCATAAACTAACATGTATTTTCAAGTATATACATCATGGTCGGCAAGGCTATCCAATTCACAAAAGTATGCAACAAATTTATTATTTTTTGTTTTTATAAGAAAATAAAATTCACACAGACTTAATAATTAAAAAAAATGACAAACACACAATAGAAGAAAAAAGAATCGACGACCACATAAAATAGTTAGGCCATTGTACCATCCTAAAGTTAAATTAAACATTGTCCCTAATGTAAAAATAAAGACAATGGCAGAAGACTTCCCTGATTGAAGACCTTAGTTGTCTTCATTGTTGTCGGAGTCATGGTGGGAGAGATGGTGGATTGATGCGATGGATGTTGATTCTATTTTTGTTCGCAAATTTGAGCATTACAAAATTAGCAAAAATATTAAGAAACAAAAGAAAAAAACTATCTAATAGCTATATAATTAAGAGAGGGAAAGAGCTTGGGTTCCCTATGAAGAAGCGCTTCTTCAACGTCATTAGCTTAACGTTGTCGAACTACCTTAAGTTAGTTCTCCAAAAGGTACTTCTTCCACTTTCCACTTTTCCTCTCCATAGTAATGCTTTAGCTGTTGACTATTGACTCAAAAAGTTGATCCATCTTTGCTTATTAACGCAACTACGCCTAGAGAGAATACCTCGTCAACGAGAGAGGGTCCCGACCATCTTGATTACAGCTTACACGTGATTCACTTTTAGCAGGACTTATTGAGAAATACTTGTTGTCCTGGAATAAGCTTTCTCCTCCATATAATCTTTTGCACAAGACATTTAGCACTTAAGATCTCTTTGGATTCAACGGAGTTGAAAGGCTTCAAAAGATTTTCTTTCTAGTTCTCATTACCTTCGAATAGCAAAACTTCAAGAGCCAAGATAGAATCAACCACTTTCCTACTCCCTGTGTAACTTTCAGTAGTAGCTATTTCAATTCTTGAAGCACTGGTTATAATATACTGCTCTAGAGGGGGTCATCGAACAATTCTTTTTTATAGTTTTCTCTCTCACTACTGCATCAATTGACTCAACCCTATGACAAGTATACTTGTTTTCAGGAAATCTTTCAGTTCGGTATATAGTGAACCTGACTTATTTTTCATTAATCTGAAGTGTTAGCTATCCCCTTATACATCAATCAGTGCTCTACCAGTGCCAGAAATGGCCGATCGATAATTAATAGTATTTCTTGATCTTCTTACATGTCCAACACTACAAAGTCAGCTGGAAGTTTATGTCAATATGTCTCTAAGATGCCCTTTTTTCGTTTTCTCTCTCTACCCCCAAATGCTCTCCTTTCTCTCTAGAATGTGAGACAAAGACAAATCCATCAACATCCTTGATCCACCACCAAAACCACCAGAAAACACCACCACTACCAAAGAAAACACACCTCCAACACCTTCCGGTACAAATTTTCAACAATCAACAACAATATTTGAAGAAATTAGATCTGGTTTGATCCAAAAAAAGACTGATTTTTTGATTTCTCCCTTTGTGGGACCCACCTTGCTACACGTTCCTGATATTCATTTGTCTCATGATGAGGTGATGCTTTGACAGAAAAATCGACCCATTCAGAGCTCGAACGCGCCCGTAATCACCCCAAACATGAACGCCTAGTAGGTCGGAAAAATACAAATTCCGGCCAATCCTGACCTCATCTCCTACCACGCGTCTGACCGCCATGTTCAGCACGAAATTCCACACCACCCTATAAAAAATCATCAAATTCTGAGTTCGGAGGTCCGTGGCCGCCAGACGCAGTCATCGACGGCCCACTAGTGGTGCTCCAACAATTTTTGGGCAAAATGTAGCCCCAGTTAATTTACGCACAATTCCATCGACGGATTCACCGACCAAAATCCTTAAGTTGCCAAATCAAACTCGAAAGTCGTATGCTGCTGCCCTTTCAAGCAAAACTGTTATATCTCAGGTCGAGCGAAGCCAGAAAAAGTCATTTGTACTGGCTCTTCAGGCTCCACAGGACACCACTGATTACAGGTTTGTCTCTATAGACCCGTATATAGATAATGGTGAGCCGACGATCTTATTTACAGAAGATCAGGAGAAGCATCTTTCTGCGTCATACAAGTTCACACTTGTTGGCAAATTCTCTCATCGTAAGCCTTCTATAGTTTAGGTACACGGTAGTTTTTTGCGCTTTGGATTTCATGGTGATTATATGATAGGATTGATATATGCTTATCATATTTTGATTCCCTTGGCACACGAGGACGATTATTCTTGCTTATTCCTTAAGCCCGCATGGTATATTGACAGGTGTCCCATGAGAGTAACCAAATGAATGCCTAGTTTCAGCTCTCAGTATGAGACCCCCATTGTCCTTGTTTGAGTTTCATTACCATTGCCCATCCAATTTAGGGCAAAGAGTAGTTTGTTTGCTATTTCTAAGGCTATTGACTTTCGCTCCGTATTGATGAAGCTACTTCTAATTTACGACGAACTAGTGAGGCACGCGTTTGTATTGAGGTTGATCTTGATTTTAAGCTCCCTGATAGGATATGGATTGAGAGGGAGAAAAGAGGTGGATACTGGCAGACTATTGTATATGACAAGATACCGGATTATTGTTTTTGGTGCAGACACTTTGGGCACACTGATGAGCATTGTATGATTGGATCACGCCCTGCACCACCACCACACACTGTACCACCCCCTACTGACCTTACACCATCCTAGTATGATTGGATCACGCCATGCACCATCAGAGTATGCAGTATTGATAGGAAGGTAGTACTTTTATCTCTCATCTTGCTTTTGTTGATGATATGATTATATTTACCAATGGACAGAAGAAGTCTATCAAAAGGGTCATTGATTGTTTAAAGCACTACGAGGGGGTCTCTGGCTAATTGCTGAATAGAGACAAGAGTGGTCTTATATTGCCTAGGTGGACATCTGATATTCAGATATGCAGGTTAGTGAATTTGACTAGATTTTCACATCAGAGACAACCGTTCACATATCTGGGAGTCCCTATGTTTAAAGGGGCTAAGATGAGTGTTCTAGATGATGATTTCATTATGAAGTCAGGAGTAGGATTTCTGGATGCCTTCTCTCTCTTGGTGGTAGGATTACTCTACTGAGATCTGTTTTATCCTCTATACCACTGTATCTATTCCAGATTATACGACCTCCTAAGGTCATTTTGAAAAGGCTAGAGAGTATATTTGCACGATTCTTATGGGATTCTAAGGATCATGCGCGTCGTCTACATTGGCATAGTTGGAAGGCAATTTGCCTTCCTGCTAACGAGTGAGGTCTGGGCTTTCGACGATTACAGGATATAGTGGATACATTTTCATTGAAGCTATGGTGGTTGTTCAGGTCTCAGAGTTCTCTTTGGGCTCAGTTTCTACTAGGCAAATATAGTAGAGGGAGACATCCTTCGCTTGCAGTAGTTCCTCACTCAACTTCTCCTATTTGGAAGAGATTGAAGAAATTTGGACCATGCGTCGAGACACACATTGCGTGGCGCTTTGGGATATGGCAGATCTTTTTTTGGCATGATTGTTGGATGAGTAATTCTACATTGGCATTCATTTTTTCACACAGATAGCATACATCTGTGAGGGTGCAGAACTTTTTCAGGGAAACTGGATAGGATTTTGGGCAATTACTTTAGGCTCTTCCATCAGCTAGGTAGAGCAGATCACGACCATTCCACTATGTCTTGATGTCTCGGATCATATTTTCTAGAGGGCCATATCAGATGGAAGATTTAATACTAAATCAACATGGCAGCTGATAGCAGGCCAGTTCAGGATTCATTTTGCCTACTGTGGAGCACTATCATACATACTACCGTTTCGTTCTTCTGTTGGAGACTATGACAGGATTTAATACAAGTTGATGTCATTATTCAGAGGAGGATCGACAGTTATTTGGCTTCTTGATGTCAGTGTTGTTCTGAGATTGAGACCATCACTCATATTTTTACTAGTAGCAGTATTTAAGATCATGTTTGGCAACATTTTGAGGGTTTATTTTAGATTACCACGAGTACATGAGAGAGTGCCAGACAGAGTTTTCTGATATGGAGGTATTCTGGACAGTTTGCAAGGACCAGACACATTCACATCATTATTCCTCTATGATTTTCTAGTTTCTTTGGACTGAGAGAAATAATGTAAAGCACATGAACATGCGTATGAGCTCGAGACGTATTATGTGGTAAGTTTACCGTATGGTATCATTCCTCCATATTGGTAGACTATTTCAACCGTTACACTGGCATAATGACATGCAGCTTGCTATACTTTTTGGTATTTCTTTGACTCTTCTCCCATCTCTTCCCCTTATCATAGTTTGATAGCGCTTTCCATCATTGGGATCTGTCAAGTCAACACCGATGGTTGTGTCAAGGATAGGTTTACAAGTGGGGGAAGCATCATCAAGGAGACAAGGACTACGTAGGAAATTGTATCAGGGCTTTCTCAGCTTCATTCCAATGAGCATGCATTTAAAAGTTGAACACAAACTATTCGATATCGCCATTCATATGCACTTTTATCATCAGGGCATGAAGCTAAAGCATTATAGTGCTCGAGCTATAATTTTTAGAGCTTTAAGGATAGAGTTCTAACATTTAAATAAAAAAATGGCTTGAGTAGTTTGCTTACTTGTTATTCACAAGTAATAAGTTCGAGTTAAAACATTTAAATGCTCGAGCGGTTTGTTTCCTTGTTATTCACATGTAATAAACTTGAGCAACCATAGGTAATATCTTGAGCATTTTGCTTACTTGTTTTTCACAAGTAATAATCGCGAGATAGAACAACTAGAGCCTAAAAAATTGAGCTCTAGCGTCAAATAAAATAGATGTTGAACTCACAGAAAACAAGGACTAGCTCGAGCCTAAAAGCTGAAACTCGACCATAGCGAGCTTTTAAATCAAAATGAGTATAGTTTGAGCTATAAAAAATGTAAATAAAAAATCCAGGAAGCGAAATGAAAAAAAGAGTAAAATGCAGATTGATTCATTAAGCCAACACCATGCTTAACTCTTACAACAATAAAATAAAAAAATGATAAAATCAAAAAGTACCTAGAACGACCTATGTACTTGAAGTTACATTCCAAACAACCAAAAATTTTAATCAAAGGTTCGGGGTCAGGGGACCTAGCCTAGATTGTAAGTGTCTTCATTGGTAGCATTCTAGACCTCGATCTCTTGGTCGACCTCCTCATCATGCTCGTCCTCTTCACCCGTAACATCAACCTCGACGATGGAAAGCTCGAGCTCTATGTGGAGCTCATCAACTGTCCTCAAAGACCCAATCAAGGGCTTCATATCCTTAGGCAGTCAGGGGCAGATGAATGCTCGAGCCTGTTTCAGGCCGTAATTGTACGAACCATCCTCAGAATTCCCTTGCAAGTTCCCAAACTCAAGGGAGTTTTTTAAGTCCTCCATCGTCTAAGCACGAGCTTAAGCGAGTTGTTCCTCAAAACTTCTCTTTGAGTGGATAAGCTCAAGCTTTACTTTCTTGACCTCATCCCTCATTAACATAGCCTCATCATGAACTTTTCTGGCATCAGCACGAACCTCACCAAGCATTCGGTCGAGTTCACTAGCACTCCTCTTACTGCCATCTACCACTTCTTTAAACTCTGACATTTTCCTTAGCTTGATCTTTTCCTTCCTGACAAGCCCGTGAGCAACGCTCGAAGTTTGAAAACAAACCTCTAGCATTATCATTGGTTGATGCATAATAAAAAATAATAATAGTAAAATAAATTAAAATATAAGAATGCCTTAAGTGTCAGGAGCTCAAGGTTTTTAACCCATTTTTCAAGTTCGAACTCCGTCAAATACTTGGAAACGATGTTCAAGATCAGTGAGCTATCCTCTTGCCCTCCTTACAGAGCATCCTCCTCTAAATACATGACCTTTGAGGAGGTAGAGGGAAAGAATTGCTCCTCAGGTTGAACGACAGCCCCGTTCCTCTATTCCTTAGAGCCGTTAGTCGGGCCGACTCGAGCTTTTTCTGGCCAGCCGACGAACCAACTTATCATCACTAGGTTCTTTTCCTCTCAAAATAAAAAAAAAATAAGAAAGCAAAAAATCAAATTACGAAATAAATCTCAAAGATCTTAACCTATCTCATGATGCCCTCCCATATCAAGTTGCTAATCTTTCGATCGATGTAACGTCAGTCAAATTTATCTAGCTGAGCTTAAGTCTCTCAATCACCATCTTCGTGCACAACGTTGAACAATTATCTTAAAATCTAGGTAAACTTTCTATAGATGATAGGTCAAATCATCTACGATCTACTTCGCTACACTTTTGACAACATACTACCAAATCCATGCAATCAAGATCTAGGCCCCACATCCTTTATCTGGATCATTGTGATCCATTTGTCAATCATGTTCCTCATCTAGAACCCTTCCTTACATTATGGCCAACATCATGACCATGTTAATAACGTTACCAAGAAAGTTAAGGTAGATGCTCCTAAAATTTGATGGTCGCTTAGACTCTAAAACCTTTCTTGACTGACTCAATTCTATCAAATAATACTTCAACTGGTACTACATGTTTGACTATCAGCATATTCATTTTGTCAAAATAAAACTTATCAAATTGACTAATTGTTATTAATAGACAGTTTTGCAGACCCTTGAACGATTAGGTAAGCCTATTATTGTATGGGGGAGAAATAAAGGTCAAGCTCACTGAGAAGTATGTCACGATTCACCATCGTCTTAACTTTTAGAGCATTTTCTCAACCATAGATAAAACTTCTTGATCGTATTAGAGTATAGATCTTGTTTTGATAAGTTGTTGTACCATTTTGACCTTGCTAAACTAGATGACGTTACTGTTACTAGGTTTCTTAATGGCTTGAGAGCTTACCTCAAACATCGAATAATTGTGCTCAATTCTGACTCTTTAGAATATGCTTTCCATAAGGCCATCGAACATGAGCATTATTTTCGAACTGCTTATACATGGCATGGTCCCTCTACCTTTCCCAATCAACATCAATCCCATTTCCCTCTGATCATCACTCCTAGTAATGGCTATGTGTCTGTCCAAACCCATACTATTGTTAGGTATTCCTTTATTCCTACAATTCCTCGCGATACCAATAATAGTTTATAAGGACACCCCTAGTTTATAATCATGATGTTAAGCACTTCGAGCATGACAATACTTATGAGTTTGTCCATAATGAAAACCCTATTTGTTTCCTTCTAGTGAAGCTATCTAAGTCCCGAAGAAATCGATGCACATCTCAAAACCTATGAGTGCTGCCGACGTTCCAATTTTTTGCTCATGTTTGCCTTGGTTGCCAAAGCGGGTGACATTCCTTTTCTAACTTCGACATTGACTTTCAACCGGAGGTAACTCCTTTGGTAGAAGATTTTTGTAACATCACTCATGCCGACCATCTTGATGAGCTCCATCCTATGCGAGATATTCAACATGCTATCAATCTCGTCTCGGTTCCCAATTTCCAAACCGCATCCATTATAGGATGAACTCTTCTGAACAATCAAAACTTAATAGACAAGATGAGGATTTACTAGATAAAGTTTTTTGCCCTAGTCTTTGTAAGGACCCGACCTCGCGCCGGAGCAGTTATCTTACGTATTGTCCACTTTAGGAGAGCCTAGGCATGCCATTTTACCCCTCACGGATTTCTGACGCGTCCCCCAGGATTCGAACTCAAGACATCCATCATATGAGAAACTTACCAATTGGGCAAGTTGCTCAATTGGTACCAGGATTCAACTTAATTATATCATTAAGCAACTGACAGTTGATATAGAGAACAAGAATCGCTCACAAAATCGCTGACAGTTGCTATGATCGAAAAAAGCAACTGACATTCTTACTTATATCATTAAAGTACTTCATTCTATGAGCATTATTGGGGATTTGAGTGTTTGAAGGACGATTATCCTAGTTGTCTGTTTGTGCAAAACTCACAAGTGTACGGGATCATTGACAAGTAATACGTAATGAGTTAAGCGTTATCGTCCCACAAGGAATAAATTTCAATCAAGTGTATTAGCTTTAATTCAGATTCAAAGTGAGCAAAAAAAATATAATTGTGGTTGATAATTATTCTACGAAATCTTGTAAAATTCGAGTTTTGTATTTATATGGAATGAATGTATTGGATTACGAATCCACCTATTATTATCTATTTCAATTCTCAATTAAGTAGCTAGTATTATTCATGCATTCTTAACAATTGATAAATCTATTGTAATCAATTTTCTTTTTCAAGACAAATTAAATCTATTCTAATCACAACCCGAATCTATTCCTAATCTGAATTCAAATGAATTTAACACATTAAAGTTTAGATTATCTCAAAAATTGCACACGTGATAAATATTGTTCCTAATATCTATTCCACGCATGTTAATCGAGCAATGTTCTAGACCTATTGTGAGCTTCTCAACACTACAACAAGCAACTATATATTTAATTAGTGATCAAGTAATCAAATAATAAAATTAATCAAGAAAAACAAGAAATTAACTAACTACTTGTTTTGAATTAAAAATAAATAATAATATGTTTCATCTTTCGTCCAATACAATTGAAAAACTAGCTTAACATATTGTCGAGATTAAACACATAGAAGTGGAACGACATCACCTATAAATTGATGGAACGTGATTAATTCCCAATTTTCTTGCCATTCGTATCTTCCTCCTTTCTTCTTCAGCGTGTGTGTGTGTGTGTATATATTTTCTCCTCCCCCAAACTGCCTGTGTATGCGTATGAATATATATAATCTTTTGGCTATTTTTTTTTTATCATTTATGTGCAAAGTTGACGTCCTCTTTTTCCTTCCTACCGTGTATATGTATGTATATGTTATCACCCAATTCAGCAGCCCACTATTGCATGTATAATATATTTTTCCGCCTCTAATGCGTGTCTCTCGTCCCCTCTTCTTTCATGCCGTCTTATATATATATATATATATATATATATATATATATATATATATATATATATAAGAGTCCAACATGCAAAGCCCAATTATGTCTAATTTCCAAAGTCGTCCATTAAGTGGTCCAATTAGAATTTCAATCCTTGAGTCCACTTAATTGTGCAATCAATGCTAATTTAGTCCCCATACTTTGGATTTTGCCATTTTTTCGTTATTTTGCATTCTATTCTCCAATTTTTCATCAAACATAAAGTTTTACCTACAAAACGTAATATAACCTATATTAGATATAATTTTATCCAATGAGACAATAAAATATCATCATTTAGGACCTCGAATAAGTGTAGAAACTACACTTATCATTATCCTAACTTTGGCATCATCTATCAGGAACTCTTTGATAATCCTTCTCATGATCATGTTGTTTTCTTAGTTAAAGATGGTTATCTTTTCAAGGCCACCAAGTTATGTGTTTCCCGTACCTTACTATGTGACTTCCTAGTCTGGAGACTACATTCAAGGGGTCTAGATGGTCATTTTGGTCGAGATAAAACTATCGCTTTAGTTGATTATCGATTTTATTGGCCTTCCCCTAGGAAAGACATTGCTTGCATTGTCTCTAGGTGTCATACATTTAGTTGGGCAAGGTACAACGTTAAAAAGCTGGGATGTGTACTTTTCTTCCTGTTCCCTATTCTCCTTGGCTCATCCTTTGTATAGATTTCGTTCTTGAGTTACCTAAAACTGCTAGAGGTCATGACTCCATTTTCGTGGTAGTGGATAGGTTCTCTAAGATGGTATATTTCATTCTGTGTTCCAAATCTAGTGATGCTTTGCATATTGCTAAGTTATTCTTCCAAGAAGTTGTCCACCTCTATGATCTTTCAGTCACTATTATGTTTGATTGATATGTTAAGTTTGTTAGTTATTTTTGAAAGACACTGTGAAAACTATTTGGGACGACACTTGAGTTTTCATCCACATTTCACCCCAGACTGGTGGTCTATTGTCCAGGTAATCTACTTAATTGCTTAGTTGGGGATAAATCAGATAATTGGGATTTTGTGTTGTCAATGTTGAGTTTACTTATAATTATTTTATCAATAGGTCTATCAATCATAACCCATTCAATGTTGTTCAAGGTTTTTTCCATGCCAACCACTTGATGTTGTTCCTTTGCATATTGATCTCAGTCTTGTTGCCTCTACTCAGGCTTTTGCTGATCACATTTGCAACTTGCATGGTGAGATTAAACGTAAAATTTCTTTAGGTAATGATCTAAATTGGCGGTATCACACTGTAGGCATAAAGAATTTAATGTTTCCAATTATGTGAAGATCCGAATTATACCTAAACGATTTCCTAAACGTATTGCTAAGAAACTATGTAATCGATCACAAGGACCTTTTCCCATTATTAAACAGCTTGGAATTAAATTTTATCTACTTGAGTTGTTGACGTACTTAAATATTAGTCATGTTCTAATATAGCATATTTATATCCTTATCGAGGTATGTTCAAGCCTCCGGTATTTTTGTCTAATATTTCTATAGGATAGTCTTCTTGGCTGGCTCCTCAGGCACTTGTTACAACATTTTCTCGATAGGTTATCATTGATGGGATGCTTGATGATCTTGCCTCATAGGATGGTGGTTTTTGTAGGTTTCTGGTGCATTAGAAGTGCCGTCCATCTAGTTATGATACTTGGATTACTGAAGATAAGTCTCGTCACCTGGATTTCACGCTTTTAGATGCCTATCTGAATTATACATCAAAAGAGTTGAGTTCTTTCCAACCGAGAGGAATGATGCAACACGAAAAGTATATATACGAGGCAAAGAAGAAATTTAGTCAATTAGGATATTATATTATTTTCCTTATTAATTAATATTGTCTTTTATTGAGATTTTAAGACAATTGATTTTGTTTCCTTATAAGGAAATTCTAAGTTTCCTTATTAATCCTAGATTAGACTTTATAAAAATGGGTAATTTGATTATAATAGGTGTACATTGTTATTGAATAAAATTGCAATCTTCATCCTAATTCTCTTTTCTTGCTCTCTTCTTTGGTTGTTCTTGTTCATTGTTCTCGGCATCCATTAGAATCTCACATTGCTTGGAAAAATATAAATGATCAACTTAATAAGGTGAGGGCAATCCTCCCCTAATAAGCTGGTTTTATTAGGTGGAGTTAGGCCAAATATTCCTAATATGGTATCAGAGATAGGCTAAATTATGCAATGTTGGGTGCCACCCAATATCGATTTATTCACAGTTGTTTGGCATGATCCACGCTGTGTGTGAGGGGGCGTATTAGAATCCCACATTGCTTTGGAAAATATAAATGATTCACTTAATAAGGTGAAGGCAATCCTCCCCTAATAAGCCAATTTTATTAGGTGGAATTAGACCCAATATTCCTAACAGCATCAATACGAAGCTCATGTAAAAAAATTGAGAAACATGAATTTTGTTTGAAAGAGTTTGAATTCTTAGGCCATTGGTTGAGTCATGGCAAAATTAGAATGAATAACCTTAAGTTGAACGCAATTGTGGATTCGCTTGGCACGATTAATGTTACCAAGCTTTATTTATTTCTTCGTTTAGCCAACTATTATCATCATCATTTAATAGAAGGCTATTCCAAGAAAGTGAATTGCGTTACTTTGTCGAAGAAAACTGAAAAATGGGAATGTACCAAGGTGAGTCAGAATGCTTTCAATAAGCTGAAACTTTGTGGTTCAATTGAAGTGTTGTCATTTAATAGAAGCTTATTCCAAGAAAGTAAATTACCTTATTAATTTGTTGAAGAAAACCCAAAAATGAGAATAGACTGAGGCACAAATGCTTTCAATAAGCCGAAACATTCAGTTTCAACTGAACCAGAGTTGTCTTTACTGGACTTGTAGAAGCCATTGAGGTGCATACTGATGCTTCTAAGTGAAGCCATTGGTTGTGTATTACTGCAAGAAGGGCATCCATTATCTTTTGCAATCAGTAAGCTGAAAGATACAGAATAATGATAATTTACTCATGAAAAGGAAATGATTGCGATAGTACACTTGGATACGTCATTTTTGTTGGGTACTAGGTTTTGTGTATTAACGTATAATCTAGCGAATACATATTTCAGAACTAACAAAATTTTTCGTCGAACAACCCAGTGGCAAGAATTTCTGGTTGAATTTGAATTCAATTGGCTGCAAAAACTAGGTCGACAATCAGGTTTTTGATGCCTTGAGCGAAAAAGAGGTAAAGTAATTTGTTGCTATGTTAGCTTCGAGCAATCTAATTTTTTTAATGAATTCGGGAAGTTTTTCAAAATGATGATACTTATTCCAAACTTCAGTTGGAAGCCAACGAGATAAAATTGGAAGAAAAAAGCAAGCCGGATGGTTCCAACCACTCTTAGTCCCAGATACACCATGGCAATCAATTTTAACGGATTTCATAGTTGGTTTTCTAAAAGTTGGGGAAATGAAATCAATTATGGTGGTGGTAGATCAGTTTTCTAAAAATATGGTGTTTTCATTATTGTACGGCATGACAGAGAGGGTGGATGTTGATATAGGACGGTGTTAATAATTTTTCATGATGGTCGGCTACTTAATGTGCACCCCCAGGACGTCGACCCCCATGTGACGCTCTACGCTCACATAGACCGTCTACCATTACGAGGCCGTCGACCCCCACTATACTTAGCAAATAAATGACCCTGAGATTGATTAAAATCACCAAACAACAAACGCGAGAATAACTAATTACTAGACGATTGGGCTAGACACTATAGAACGAGGAGGAGTGGGAAGGCACACGTGGGACATGTGGTACAACGAATCATGGAACATGGACATACCATCAGGTGCCTATAAATACCCCAATGTGGGAAAATGTATGAACTCTTAAAACCTGAACTATTTTGAATTCAATACATTCTCTTTCTATCCACTTAAACTGTATACTAATTCTCACGCTGGAGGTACAACGGGAGAGGAAGGCCCGACCTCATTTTGCAGGTAGTAAACACTGATTGGTTGAGCCGAAACACCATCCACGTCAGGAAGGACACAGAATTTACCTCACTACTATTTCATTGGTGCCGTTTGTGGGAATAGACTGACAAAAAAGCTATGTCAAGAAGATGGACACGAAGTGAAACACGCATGGTCTGGAACATGGTGGATGCGGAGTCGAAGTCTGTTGCAAGGGGTCATGATCCGCCACCGCCACTGCAGTACGTAACGCAAGGCCAATTTAATGCTTTGGAGACACAATTGATGACCATGATGACCCTCTTGTAGAACCAAATACAAAAAAATTGTAGCTCCACCGCAGAGTTCGTCGGAAGCCGTACGCAAGCAACCACCCCAGATGGCGCAGACTATTACCCCGCCTGCTATTCAGGCAATAATAGGAGACATGAGGGCTTCCGATTTTGTGTATCCTCAGGATCCTCAACCCGTGATAGACTTGGAAAAGAAGATAGAGGAGATGATGACCCAGAAGATATACGATGTATTGACAAGGAGGAAGGACAGACGCGGCAAATGGTATTGGAGGATGATCAGTTCACCCCAGAAATAATTGACATCCCTTTGTCGAAGGGGTTTAAACAGCCAATGATAGAATCATACAATAGAGTCACGGACCTGCTGGACCACTTGCGGACTTTCGTCGATTTAATGAGGCTCTATGCAGCCCTAGACACAGTGATGTGTAGGTCGTTCCCCTCGACACTTAGGAGGGAAGTAAGAGACTGGGTAGCCACACTGGCACCCAGGTCTATAAAGACTTTTGATGAGCTCTCCAGGAGCTTCATGGCATACTTCATGAGCAGCAAGAGAAAACGAAAGACGGCTATTGGATTGATGCAGGTGGTACAGAGGAATGATGAATCTTTGCAAGAGTACTTGTCTAGGTTTAGTCGGGCAGCCCTTGGTATAAGGGATCTTCAAATGTTTGCAGTAGTGACAGCATTAATGAACGGGACGAGGAACTGGCCCTTCAAAATGTCATTCTCCAAAAACCCTCCGGAGTCAATGCGTGATATGTTGAAGAAGGGTGACAAGTATGTTGATACAGAGAAAGTAGAGAATGCCACGAAAAATCTTAGAGAATGATGGGAGACGGGAAGTCATAAGCGGAAGTCAGGTGATGTGCGAAAGCCCGTTGATAAGGATAAGCAGATAAATGAGCGTATAAACAGGGGGTACCCTAAAGACCGATTTGTCAGACAGAGACGAGAGGAGGTCAAAGCTTTAACCCTTCTGAACACTTCGCGGGATAAGATATTGATGGAAATTCGAAACATGAAAGAACTTGATTGGCCGAGGCCAATGGCAGCATTCGTCGACAAAAGGGACAAGAGCAAGTACTACCATTTCTACAAGGACCATGGACACGAAATCGAAGAATGTATACACTTGAAGGAAGAGATCGAGCACCTCTTGAAGCTGGGATATTTAACCAAATATGCGAGGAGTGATCGAGGTAAGCAGAAAGTCGATGATCGATCGTCGCCGAGAGCCAGCGTTATAAATGTAATTGTTGGAGGATGAATATGAGGAAGTTATCACGGGCCTAAGTCTGGCAGTTAGGCTTGGGATAACATCAATCGAAATTTGCAGTAACTCTCAGTTGATCGTCAGACAGGTGACAGGTGAATTTGAGGCAAGGAACGGAAAAATGGCATCCTATCTGATGAAGGTTAGGGACTTGCAAATGGGGTTTATGAGTTTTAAGATAACCAATCTCCCTCGTAAAGACAATGAACGAGCAGACACCTTGTCTAAGCTGGCATCGACTAATCCTAAGCATCTACCTAGCACTGCTAATGTACAAGTCCTACGACAATCGAGCATTTTGCTCATAGATGATGTTGCAATTCCAGAGCATGAAAAGAGCTAGGTACACCCGTTGGTAGACTACATGATGGAAAATAAGTTGCTCAATGATGCACTTGAGGCTAGGAGGCTGAAAATACGAGCGGTGTCATTTACCATGATCGATGGAAAACAATACAAATGAGGTTTTACCATGCCATACTTGAAGTGCTTGCATCCAACAGAAGCTCTGGATGTACTACTTAAGATACACTCGGGGATTTGTGGCAACCACCCGGCAGGGGTGCTACTGGCCCACGATGAAGGAGGATGCCAATGAATTGGTAAGGAAGTCCGATGCATGTCCTTTCTTTCAGTGGAGAATGAACATTTTGGGACCTTTGCCCATGTCTAAGGGGTAGCAGAAGTTTTTGCTGGTGGCCACTGATTATTTTACTAAGTGGGTTGAAGCGGAGCCTTTAGCTACCATTACCACGGCGAAGGTACAAAGCTTCATCTGGAAAAACATAATATGCAGATTTGGCATACCAAGAGTCATTGTCACCGATAACGGCAGGTAGTTTTACAACCACAGCTTCAAGGCTTTTTGTTAAGTTATCACATAGATCACAGACTCACCTCGGTTTCCCACCCTCAATCTAATGGGCAAGCAGAAGTCACAAATCGAATGATCTTGTGGGACCTCAAAATGAGATTAGAGAAGGAGAAGGGGCTCTGGACAGACGAGCTACCTAACGTGCTATGGGCATATCACACCACTCCACGAGAGTCCACATGAAAAACCACTTTTAAGCTATCTTTTGGAGTGGAGGCCGTTGTTCCAGTAGATCTCCTAAATGAGGAAGAGATCGGCTATGTGAATGATAGCTTATAAGCGGAGGGCCACTGGTATTTCAACCGCAGGGTAAAACCAAGAGTTTTCCAATCAGGAGATCTCGTACTAAGGGAAGCAGCAGCGGCAGGCCACTCTCCAACCAAGCTTGGACCGAATTGGGAAAGACCATACGAGGTGATCCGGAATCTCGGGAAGGGAGCTTACAGCCTGAAAGACTTGAAGGGAAAACCATTGGGCAGGCCATGGGATGCTGAGCACCTCAAGCAGTACTATCAGTAGACGAGCAAGCGTGGGATACGAACAACGTAGTGTTTGCATGTAAATATAGTTGATAATAGGCGAATTTTTATTTCTTCATTTCTGATGTTATGACCGATCGTAAATATTGTAGCTAGGATTCTTCATGAAATAATGCCTGCAATGGCACACCAGATTGAAATTTATTTAATGAAAGGCCTAAGTGGCGGCAGATGATGAGGGCACTACGGAAGGGCCAGCCTAGCTGGGACGTCTCGATGCGCATACTGAGTCCCCAAATATAGGCAATTTAAATTTTAGTATGAAATGTTGGTTTATAACTACTTGAAGTGAAGACCACTAGCGGTGAGCAAAAAAGACAAAAAATGGCTAGCTCAAAATCACTAGGGGCTGGTGGTGAGCCTTCAAAACCTGAAATGGTTAAAGCTCAAAATCACCTAACCCCGACCTCGACGATGCAAGATAGCTCGACACATAGTGGTGAGCGAAAAAGTAAAAAATTGGCTAGCTCAAAATCGCTAGGGACTGGTGGTGAGCTTTTAAAACCTAAAATGGTTAAGGCTCAAAATCACCTAACCCCGACCTCGACGATGGAAGATATACAAAAAATGTCAAAAATTTGCTAGCTCAAAATCGCTAGAGACTGGTGGTGAGCCTTCAAAATCCGAAATGGTTAAGGCTCAAAATTAGCGGTGAGCAAAAAAGTTAAAAATTAGCTAGCTCAAAATCGATAGGGGCTGGTGATGAGCCTTCAAACTCAAAATGGTTAAGGCTCAAAACCTTCTAACCCTGACCTCGACGATGTGAGATAGCTCAACACACAGCAATTAACAAAAAAAAAAAAATGAAGAAGACAAAACCAAAATGATGTTCAATAAACAAGTACTCATATTTGAAATGCAACAAAAGTGTCTATCCACATCCCGGACCAAGAGAATGCGCACAATAACAAAAATGTGTATCCACATCCCGGACTAGAAGAATGTATAAAGCAATTAACTGACAAAAACATAATGGAAAGTGCTCAAAGGCCTAAAACTAAAGATCAGATCAGCTCGAGCGAAAGGTCTCCTCACTCCGGCCTCGTGATGTTTGCCCAAATGTCTTGGGCTGGGGGGCTATGCCTTCCTTGACTTGGCGCTTTGACAAGAACTTATCATAGCCTGTGGAATCAATGGAAGGATGCTAAGTAGATATCCACTCCTTGGTCAATTTGATGGACGCCGCCATCACCTTCCCCCATAAGAGTTCAGAGCTTTAGCAAAGTCAGTAAACGACTTGTGTCACTCTACCGAGGTCTCTACATCCTTAGCGTACTTCGCAGAAGTCCTATACTTCACCACCGCCTCCTTAAGAGCTTGAGCCAAAACAGAACGCAAGTTATTCATCTCAGACTCTTGCTCCGTAGAAAGAGACTCCGAATCCTTGACCGACTTCCTAGAGGAAGAAAGTTTCTTCTTGTAACGGTAAGCTTCCTTCTCTTTCTCTTTTGCAAAGACCTTCAACTCCGATGAAAAACAATAGCAGACTCAGCGAGCTTAACCTGAAGAGCCACCGCCTAAAAGGATAAGAGATCACACAATTAGAGCATGTATAAAAAAACGTATGTACCCTCTGGGTGTGAACTGATATAATCATCTCATTGTCGTCGGCACTCTGACAAGCATTCGATTGGACACGCCTGGGTGTAACTAAAGACTTAACCGTCCTCATTCCCGAATAGCCCTGAGAAGGAGAAAATTTGAAATCTGCTAGAGGAGAACCCTCACGCTCTGGGATGCCCCCTATGTCTCCTCGGCTGTAGGCTGCTGTACTCCCCCATCGCAGGCCTTCTTCCTCTTCAACGAGGTGGGAAGTAGATCATCGTCACTCTCATGACCGCACTTTACCAAGGAGTCCATGGTTTTCCCTAAGTTGAAGTACATGCCTGCATCAATAGAATAAAGACTATCAAGCTTACGAAATAACAAGTCAAGAGGAGCAAGAAGAATGAGACACGTAAAAATCTTACCATCAATAGGTGCAAACCCTTCATCACTCCCGGGTTCGGGCAAGGACCTTAATACCTCGTCCAAGTCGAGATCCATGTCCGTGTTAAAGCAATCGAGTTAATCCGGCTCAACTAATAGAAAACAAAACAAAAGATACTCTAAAAAATAATATATACAAGCAGGGTATGAAAACCTACCCGTAGGACGACCAATCCCAACCAGCAACATGTTCCTCATTGTTAGAACTAACCCCAGATCAGGTGTGAGGGGTGGAATTTTGGTCAACTTTTAGATTTGTGTTTTCAGAATGGGGGTGATCTCGACCTCACTATTGAAAAGACGGGTCAGGGATCCAATAGGTGTTAAAAGGAAATTGGCGAGGGCGAACAAAGAAAAATCGGGACTTCCACTCACTATTGGACTTCCTAAAATTAGGGAAGTGTAATGGGACCCGAGTGGTAAACAAAGGCATTGCTTTAAGCTAACTCGTGCATCTCGAAAACGCACATGAAAAGATCTATTGAAAGGGGAATTTTCTTGCTAAGGAAAATAGGAAATAAAGAGCTTTCCTCCACGCATTAGGATTTATTTGGCTAGGAGTAAGGTGTAACTCATTGAATAATGAGACAAAGAAATGATGTATGGTAAAGTGAAAACCACCGTCCATGATGTCTTTATAAACGGCAACCTCGCGGGGGGCAGTTTCGAGAAGTGTTTCATAGGGGCCTAGGGGCTCTATAGATGTAGTTATCTACCCGCTCATACTTCTTGAGTGATTTTTCTAACTTAGATGGGGAGTTGTATAACCTATGACACTTCAGAATCTCAAGAAGCACCTCCTCACCGGCGACTTCTCGCCCAATCTCTAAATTTTGGCTTGAGGATTGGGTTGACCATATATGGCGTTTTGGAGAAACGGATTGAAAAACATTAAACTCAATGGAAGATACTCAATGACCAAGCCACTGGTAGATCGTTGACCAGCAGTTTTGCTGGTCGACATTGGTCAACTAGCTTGGCTGCTGATTGATCGTTGACCAGTAGCCAAGCTGGTCGACCCGGAAGCCCCCCATCCGGCCGATCCAATGAGGGGTCAGACTTTTCTCTCACCCCCTCATTTTCACTCTCACTGGAAGATGAAGAGATAAAAATTTTGTACATGATAAAACTATACAAGATAAAAGGAGATGGGAGAATGAGATTACCTTATGAGAAAGTGGAGAAGTTGAAAATTCTAGCAAGGTGGATTAGTGAGAGCCCCACACCTCCTTAAATAGTGGTGGAAATTTGAAAATTTTGAATTTTTTGGGGAGAATTTCCCCCCAATAGTGAAAACCAATTGTAGAATGCCACATGTGCAATGTAGACCCAGTTTGTTAACCCGAAAATTGGCTAAAAAGAGTTGTTCCGAAGAAACGGCTGATAAGTGTGTTTTTACATACTTATTTTATTGTCAAATATGAGCAATTGTTGATTAAAATGTTGGAATATAGTTTAATTCTATGTAATTCATATTTTACAGAACAAGGTGATGAATGTAGCAAAATTGATGTGAACCAAGTGAAAAAGGGCCAAAAAGGAGGAAAACGGAAGTTCAAGGACCAATATGCAAATACTCTAAACTAGAATCTTGTGATGAAGATTCGAGAGTTTTAGAGGTTAATTGGATGAAGAAATGAGTCAAAGAGGTGAAATATAGCCAAGATATTATCTCATATCAACTTTCAAGCTGAAAAGTTTTGCATCGGTTTTCAACCTCATATTGAGACCAATTTTTGACATAGAAAACGATCGAATTTGAAGATAGTGTCTGAATCAAAGTTGTATCCCTTTGAGTTAGCTTTCCAACATATCTTGAGTCATCTCAATCGAATATTAGGAGAGGAAGTTATGATGAAAATACTGAAAAGGATGTAGAATTCAAAACAGCAACGCAACGCCCAGACGCTTCAACACAGCGCCCAGGCGCCGTTTTGCCCAAGAAAAACAGTTTTTCAGTCATGGAAATTAGGGTTTTGTTTTATGTTTGGGCTGCGAGAAACCTAGAAAAAAACCCCAAAAACATTTCATTCATCATCATTCTTCATTCCACACCATTCTTTGATGGATTTTGGCTTAAGAAACACATGAGGAACTAAAGATCTTGGTGAAGCAACGAGGAACCTCAAGTACAACCTATGGCAAGTGGATGATGATCCAGCTAAGATTAGACATCCTAATGGGTCTGGTGAAGCCACGTTTGCTTGATCCAGTGGTCAAGGCTACGATAGTAACACTATAAATACCAATCTTTGTAACACTTTGAAACTAACACAACTCTTTACACTTAGAGTTATTAACGGTCTTCTCTTTTGCTTATAGCACATCCTCATTTGCTTAAGTTTAGATCATCTTGTTTTAATTGAGTTATTTCTGATTGATTATTGATAAGCAATCATCTTTAAATATACTACATTCAATACTTTTATCTCGAGTTATAGAGCATCTCCCACGTATATATACAGTAATCTTCTCCGGCCAAGTCCTGGTCAAAATGTGTTGGAATTTATTTGTGTGGATACGAGTGGGCCTAACATTTGTTGTCCACATCACTTTTACAAAAAATAAGTTTAAAAATTGGCACCATATGTAGGAAAGCGCACATTTAACCACGAGAAAATCGTGGAAAAAGCTGATCGAAAAATATATTTTAGGCGAGTTTTCTACCTTTGAAGAAAATGAACTATTCTTGAAGAAAGAACACCTGAAAACCCTAGGAGAAACCATTTGGGAAAAGTCTTGTTTGATCACTAAAAAAGGAACATTATTTGTTGAGAAAATAGCCTTAAGAAAGTCATTTTTGAAGAAACGATGTTAGTCTGAGCTTTGACAACGAAGAGTCAGCACCTCGAAAGGTTAGGAAACATCCTGAAGAAAATGAACCCTCACCCGCCGGTCCTACAGCCCGCCATCAATTTCACCACCAACATCGACAAGGTAGGTCAAGAGATGGATCCAGGCTAGTTGTCAGGCTTATTGGGGGTGGCGACCATGGCCGCAAATATGAGAGATATCAACCAATAGAATATTGCCATGTAGGAATTACTTAGGTAGATGCATGGGCAAGGAGGTCAGCAAATTTATGCCCCTCCAGGGGATTATTATGCACAGCAGGGGCTAGTAGCCCTTTTTGTACCCTAAGGAAGATATTATCCCCAAGAGCATGAGGTTCAAAGCCAAATGGTACCTTAACACTATGAGAGAGACGACGACCCCCAAGAAAGAGAAGTAGGTGTGGATATCTCCTCGAACTACGCATCTAGCAAACCAACTGAGATGATAATTTCTCTCTTGTATATGAGATAAAATCTAGACCTCAGAGATCTGTCAGTTTGTTTGATAGGCTGAGTTTGGCAAGGCCTAGAAATAGTCGTGCCTAGCCGCCTCCAACGTTGAGGAGCAAGCCTTAACCACCTCACTATGCGACATAACACAAGAATGTTCAAGGATGTGTACCACATAACCCTCTACCCAAAAATAGGCTTGAGAGGATGGCAGATTAGGCCAGAAATCATGCAGGCCTATCCCAACCACCACCTGGACATCAGGTCAGAGAGGATGAAGATTCCAATGAACCACAAATGTCTTTCGATCTTGACGACGATGACGATGAAAATTTGTTTTTCTCTCAGGAGCTAAGAGACGCCTCTGTCCCAAGCCACTTCGTCCCACCTAAAATCCCCAAGTATTATAAAAGGGTTGACCACATAAAGCACCTCAACAACGTTAAAACTCATATGAGTTTAAGGGGCTCTTCTCCTGCAGTAAAATGTAGAGCCTTCCACTTGAATCTAAGTGGGGTGGCAGATGTGTGGTACACTAGAATTTCAAAAGGAAATATTAGAAATTGGCCAAATTTCAAAAATACTTTCCTCAAGCGCTTCGCAACTACCAAGGAAGGTGAAACGCCTGTATACAGCATCTCATATACATAAGGCAGCAGTCAAGAGAATTATTGAAAAGCTTCTTATTACATTTTTACAGATGAATGACTTACTGTATGTAAGTTAATGTTAGGGAGGCACTGTCTGCCTTAAGAAGATGGCTGGATATGAGTTTTCTGTTCTAGAAGGATGAAGGATCCCACTAGTTATGATGGCCTACTAGAAATGATCAGGCATGAGATCATCAATGAGAAACTGAAGGATCACCGTAATAAGGCCAACCAAGGACTTCTACATCCTCAAAGACAACAAGAAAGAAGCTCCACTTCTCACTTAATAGACCACTAGGTTGAGCAGTCGACCACCATTAACATAGGGCATGTACTGGCCACAACCACGCTACATATAGTACCTAATTTAGCTAATGAAGAGGTGAACCACAACATTGATGCACCGAGGAAGGTCTAGCCAGTGAACTCCTCAAAGAGGAAGGGATAGAGGATGAAGCGTTGAACCTAGAAATAGGGACGAAGTGTCCCTCTACTGCACTCAACACCAATCCTACAGCCACAAAGTTGCTAACTGTAGAGATATTACCTTGCACCCCTAATCTGATCATCAAAGGACAACTTAGGAGGGATAAGTCTATGCGACCCCATCAAGATGATATTTCTCGTAGACGAAAGAACGATGGGAAAAGGTCTAAAGAAGGGCAAAGGCAAAGAAGGGATCATCTAAGCAACACAAGTCATGAACACATTCAAGAAATAGATACAATTTTTGGAGGCATGTATGTTGGAGGAGAAACTAGAAATGTATAAAGGAACTACATGAGGGAGGCCAATAATCCCCAATGCAGAGCCTTATTTTTGAAAGCAACCGCCCCCAAACTAACAAGGAGATGCAACCTATTAACTTTACCAAAGAAGACGCTGCAGGTTTACACTACCCCTACTGCGATGCTCTAGTTGTAAGGGAAGTTTTTGCGCACAATGGTTTAAAACGAATGTTAGTGAACAACGAGAGTTCTATCAACCAAATCTTTGGAGATAACTTTGATAAAATGGTTGTGGATCATGAACTGAACCTCCATTACTTTCCAACAGTATGGATTCATAGGAGACAAATCATCCCAAGAGAAAAAATCACTCTTGCGGTTGAAATGGGAGTAGAGCCGAAGTGGCCCATCATTTCATGGAATTCTTAATAGTGGACAACAGTTCAATCTATCATGGAGTCATGGGGCTACCTGTTCTGAAAGAATTATGGGCAGTCATGTCTATCCACTACCTATGCATGACGTTCCCAACTGAAAATGGCATAGCCACAATCCAAAGTGATCAGATAGATTCAAGGGATTATTATTTGAACTCCCTAAGGAAGGCCAAACCGTGAGACATCAACATAATTTTGGTAGATATTTATAGGGCATTGTCCTTAAACAATGGAAGACTCCTAAACAAGAAAAAGATGTCAAAATGTTAGATGCCTCGGAAGAAGAAAATGTCTTTGGAGCGATAGACATCCCCGAAGAAGGTAGAAATATTGAAGAAATGGCAAAGTTTTATAAATTGGATCCTCGCATTGTCAAATGAGAACCTCAAGTGGCCCCAGTGAGAAATTGGAATGTTTTTCCAATGGATCTCCAGGATCTCTCCAAGTCCCTATAGGTTGAAAAAGGATCAGCCAAGGGAGGCTAAGGAAGAGTTGAAGTGCTTCATATGTAAAAACTTAAATGTCTTTACTTGAAGGCATGAGGATATAGTCAGTATTGATCTAAAGGTTAGTTGTCATCACCTAAAAATTAATCCTAATTTTGCCCCACATTGACAGAAGAGGAGTCTCATTCTAGAAAGGTATGAGACCCTGAAGAATGAAGTGAAAAAGCTAATTGTCAATCAACTCATTAGAGAGGCAACTTATCGGAAGTGGATCTCCAACCTCGTCTTTATTAAGAAACATAATAGTAAGTAGAAAGTATGCATTGATTTTTCCAACCTCAATCAAGCTTGCCCAAATGATAATTTTTTTCTTCCACGAATAGATCAACTTGTTGATTCCATCGTTGGACATGAAATACTCTCATTCATGGATGCCTATTCAGACTACTACTAGATTCCCATGTACCCAGCTAATGAAGGGCATACGTCCTTCATAATAGATATATATTTCTACTACTACAAGGTGATGCCCTTTAAGTTGAAAAACGCTGGGGCAACATATCAAAGACTCACCAACAGGATGTTTGCCAACCTTATTGGTAAAACAATGAAGGTCTATGTAGATGACATACTAGTAAAGAGTCTCAGAACAAGGGATCATGTGAAGCACTTAGACAAAGTTTTCCAGATATTGAGGAGGTACATGATGAAGTCAAACCCCCCTTAAGTACGCATTTGGTGTCGCTTCCGAAAAGTTCTAAAGGGCATATAGGCTAATCTTGAGAAGATTAATGCACTGATTGAGATAAGGTTTCCCCATAAGCCTAGAGAAGTGCAAAGCCTTACAGGATACATAACGGGCTTGAGCCACTTTCTCTCAAAGGCAACTAATAAGTGTTTTCCTATCTTCAAGGTTCTAAAGGAAAATAAGAAGTTCCAGTGGACAGGAGTGTGCGAAGAGGCCTTTCGAGGACTAAAGAAGCACTTGGGATAGGGCTCTTCCTCTCAAAACCTAAAGATGATTAACCCCTGCAACTATATTTGTTGGTATCTGCCAATGCCATCAGTTTGGTTCATGTAAGAGTGGAGGGTGATCGCTAACTACCCATTTATTATGTAAGCAAAGTGTTTTTGCCAACAGAGACCCGCTACCTAGACATGAAAAAATTAGCTCTTGCCTTGTTCACAGCCTCTAGGAAGCTAAGACCATTCTTCCAAGCCTACATACACGTTCTAACCACCTTTCCACTGAAACAAGTACTTTAGAAACTAGATGCCTCCGGGAATTGATGAAATGGGCTATGGAGCTTACCGAATTCGATATAGTCTTCAAGATAAAAACGGCTCAAGGGCCAAGTACTTGCAGATTTAGTCACAGAATTCACCAATGCTCTTGAAGTGGAGAAAGTAATGGACCCATCAACGCTACCATGGAGTTTATATGTTGATGGTTCATCCGGAGAGATATGTTTGGGAGGCAGGGATAGTCCTGGTAAGCACAGAAGGTCACAAACTTAACCGTGCAGTAAGGTTTAGGTGCAAGGCTACCAATAATGTAGCAGAATATAAAGCTCTCTTAGCTGGCCTTATACTAGCCAAATAAATGCAAGTGAAAAGGTTAATTATTAGCAGTGACTCCCAGCTTGTGGTTAGCCAGGTTCATGACAATTTTTCGGCAAGAGATAAAAGCATGGTCGCATATGTGAAGTTGGTGATAGACCTCATTCCGTCCTTTGAAAAGTTCGATTTAGCACAAATCCCATACATGGAAAATACTCATGATGTTGCTCTCTTAAAGTTAGCAAGTAGTAAAGATTCCAAGCTATTTACTGTAGTACCTATAGAACATCTCCCTAAACCTTCCACTGCTAAGGGTGAAGAGGTGATGTGGGTTGAGGAAATGCATCCCTGGATGCAATCCAACGTAGCGTACCTCAAAAACTAGCCCCTACCCACTGATAAAGAGGAAGCGCAGAAGCTTAGAAGGAGCAACATACTTCGTATTTCAAGATTAATTACTGTATAAAAAAGTTTTCTCCCTACCCATTTTCCAATGCATAGGAGGCGAGCAAGCAACCTACGTTCTTCGAGAAATTTATGAAGGGGTTTGTGGCAGTCATTCGGGAGGATGGGCTTTGTTAAAAAAAGTGTTGAGACAAGGACACTATTGGGTTGCCTTGAAAAATGATGCATAGTAGTTTGTGAAAAGATGTGAAAATTGCCCTTGCTTCTCGACAATATAAGGGAAACTTTCCTAGAAACTAATTGTCGTCTCCAGCGTTTGGTCATTCGCCAAGTGGGGAATTGATCTCATAGAACCTCTATGTAAAGGAAAAGTTAGTGCTACCATTGTCATCATTGATTATTTCACTAAGTGGGTAGAGACCCTTGGCCTCAACTAGGAGGGTTCCACCCCTACCATATCAAAGAAGAGTTTTAACTTAGAACTTATAAAATCCAAAGTTTAGATGGGAAAGCACAACCTCATCCTTGGAATGAGGAACACATAAGGAGATATTATTAATAAGGACGTATGCAAAAGCTCTTAATCTATGTACAGTTTGTTAAATTCAATGACAGCATCATTATTAAATTCTTAAAGTAAACACCTTCCATGGACAAAGCCATGGAAAAAGTCTTTTGCAGGGATAAACTATCTGATCCCATACTTGGGAAAACTAAAGTAAAAAAATAAACAAAGTCCTAACACTTGTGTGTGTGTGCGTGTGTGTGTGTGTGTGTATATATATATTGAAATCTTAGTGAAGGTCGAAGTACATGGGAACCAGTAATACGTCGAAAAAAAATGTTATATCTAAATATCAAAGTGACAATACATGTGTAAAAGAAAACATCTTTCTTTAAAAAAATCCATAATTACTTGGGATTCGAAGCTAATTACAGTGAAAATGTAAAAATAAAAAGCCTAATAGCTAAGTCGGTGGAGAAGAAGCTATAAAAAGAACGACGACATTGAGACCAACCTCCATAGAGGTTGCATTGTCAGTCCTAGCCTCATCTTCTTCAAGTTCTATCATATGGCTACCATCTGTTGGAGTCTGAGGTTCCATCTAGTCCAAAAATTCTGACCTCAACTCAGAAGTATTTAAGGTTTGGGAATGCACCTCAATCTATTCCACCACTTTGATGTATTTGCTAGTATTTTGCGAAACGTAGATATTCCTCAATTAAGTGAAAGTTGGCTATGTACTGCTTTATAGCATCAACACCAGCAGAATGGGCCTCACTTTTAGCCACCCCAACCTCGTCAGTGAGGCCAGTAATTCTAAATCTGAGTTCCTCCCACCTGTTGCTTCAAAGCAACATTCTTCTTATTTAACCTTTGCAAGGCCTCAATAGCTATTCTTTGATGAGTATCAGAGGTCTCCACTCGCTTGGTAAGAGAAGTCACTTCACTAAAGTAGAGGCAAGTTTCACATCATCTTCAACCTGCTACTTCTTAACAGCCTCAGCGTCAGCCTTGGCTTTCTTGGCTTCCTCTTCGGCCTTGGAAACCTTATTCAAAAATTCTTTATTTTTCTTCTAAAGGTTTTTAAAGAGGACTTAGCCTCTATGACAATTCCAAATGCCCTCCCGATCTGGCTCACCATGGTGGCTAACATATCCACCGTATCACTAGACTCTACAAAGGTTTGCCACATATTCATCTAGTACTTATAAAATGTGGTAGTAGCTATTTGGATTTCTGGAGGCAGTATGGACAGAGCCTTCGAAGCTAAATCATAGCTCCTCTTGGACAAAGAGAGCTTGGTCCTAGAAAGTGTTGCATCAGAAGCAATCGACGTGTCGCTTGATGCCCTCTTCCTCTTCAAAGATTTTTGCCATAGAGTCTCTATGACAGTTGCCCTTTTCTGCCCCCTCTTGCAACAGTAATGGATGGTGTTATTAATTGTTACCCCCATTTTCGGGTAAAAAAGAACGTAGGTTTCCTCTTGGGGACCTCTTCCACCTTACTTTTCCCCTTATCCTTCAAGAGGGTTGTGCCTCACCCTTATGACTTGTAGCCTCCTTTCTAAACTTTTCTACTCGGTCCCTCACCTGCTTGGCAATAGCAGATGAGGGCTTGAACCTCTTCTTCCAAGCTGTGGAGGTTGTAGCCAGGATGGGAGCCATATTAGGGGATGGGTACTTCGTCTTCTCGAAATTTTCTTCGAACAAAATAAAAACATAGAGGTTCAGTATGAACTACCCTCTACAAACAGTAAGAACTTTTCTAAGCTTTAAATTTTCAAGGCAATAGTCCGAACTCCTCAAAAAATATTCTGGTCGGGATCAAACGAACGGGAAGACAGAGGACAAAGATAGATGTCCTCTATAACACCCAATTCCACTTGGTTCAGTTCGAAGTGATCTACCGATCCTATAATATATACAAGGTCAGAATCAATTCAATTATAAAAAACAAATACCTAATGATGAAGCACTCAAGAGCTTCGGAGTATGTGGTCAGAATTGTCACGTATGGGACCTTGTCACCCTCACATGTATGCCATTATACCCTCACCCAGAACCATATCTCTTTATATCCTTTGATGGATGAGGGAAGGTCTATTATAGAAATGGAATGTTTCCTATCAACAAAGAGAATACTAGCCCTAGGAGTCCCCATTTCCTAAGACCCTAGGCTGGAAAATGGAATGAAAGATTTGGGGGGGGGGGGCATGTCCTAGCCCAATAAAGTCTTCTTCCACAGAAAGTATGTCCTAATAGCTGGGCACAGGGATTAGGGACGAGTTAGAAAGGTGCTAGCCCACATGACCTAAGGACAGCTCTAAAGAATGGAAGAAGGGATAGATAAAGTGTTCCCTTCAGAAGAAACTCACTAACTACTACGCATCCCTGCCTTGGAAAATAGGCTCATTCGTCAAGAGATGGTACTTAGAGCTCTATAGTATAAAGGATACAATACTTCTCCCTAATATCTACTGATCGGCAATAGCTAGGTTAGAAAGAATTTTGTCTATCCCCAAGCGTCATAATCCAAATGACCATTCCTTATGGATAAACCACTCTGACCTGCCATAATGGTATGCACAAGGTCAGTAGTATTAGTTATGGTTACCCCATCTCTGAAGCTAATGTCCTAATGTCTATATTCCCCCATCAGAAGATGAAGAAGCCATGAAATTCAAAATCAAAGAAAATATTGGTCAAAAAATAGTTACGAAATCAAACGACAAAACGTAAGTTGCCGGAGTTCTTAAAGAAAGCCGAAAAAGTTCTACATGTTTGAGGAAATTATTAAAGGCCTCCACATCATCCGTGACTTCATCCACCATGTGTTGGATAACTATAGATGAAGTGAATTCATCTGCCATGTGGCTGACAAACTGGACTAACTGAATTCATCCTCCACATGGTAGACGAACTAGATGCTTCCAATGTGTGATAGATGCTAAAGCCTGCACTCTGCATTACTTGTCACACCTCAAACGGACTAACCAATAAGACTAACTGAAATGAATTTTGAAGTGATGAGTCAATAAGATACCCAGAACGCGACTACCATTCCTGCCATAAACTACTCTACTTCAACCATATGTACTAGGAGATCTTTATGTAAAGATCTCAAAAATCAAATCCTTAGACTGATTGATGTGTGCAGACTCCAAAATGTCAAGTCACGCATTATTGAGTCAAGAAGCATTAAATACCAGTCTACCTATGGATTGAAGGATTGACGCCTATGAAAGGATGATCCATCCAAAATTCGAAGCCACGTGCTCTACATCCAACGGTTCTCCTCTCACCTTTTTTCATAATATATACCCACACTTGCACTATGGGAAAGGAGAGCTCTCAGTCCCTCGAGAAAAGATAACATTAGCTTTTTACATTATCCTTGTCCACACCACCACCAGACATCCCAACTCCGGTTTACCAACTCACTACCTTGATCGTCAAGTGCTCGCGGTCGCTTTCACCCTCACCAGAAAAGGCCACAAGTGACTAAAGGTGTGTTACCACTTGCAGGAAGGAGACGTTAAGTTATATCCTGTTGGCCATGTGTTTGGGTCACTTTTCGAGGTCAACAGAAATCACAGAGAATTCGAGATTTTATGGGAGCTTGATTTCTTTTTGGAAAAGTAGAGAAATTGTTTATTCAAGATTTGGCCTTTTATAGGCAAGGGTCCTCAATGTCAACCATTGGATCTTGATTTGAAGCATCTTACTGCTCATTTAAAAGTCAATTTGAGCTACCCACTATGTCTGTAGTTTCGTGTTCAACGATTTAGATCAGAGGATTTGGTTTACGCACGTGTAAGCATCTCCCTCCCAAGAACACGCCTACAACATTCATCATTGCTCATTAAATATGGTGACGATCGCTTGAAATTTGAACCGTTTCAATTGTCTTTTCTTGAAACGTATAAGACAACAAATCATTTGGTTGAGGACGCTTCTTTTTCGCAATGTTTCAAAAATATACAACTTTAGAGTCAACACATTATAGCCTCAGGAAATAGCGGAAACACTCCATTTCAACTCCAACGTAGGCAGTTGAGGCCATTCAAAATTTCTTTGAGGTAGACAGCCTCGACCAAAAGGACCTCAGATGCTCTTTCAAAATTTCATTTTTCCATAAGTAGATAGCTTCGGCCAAAAGAATCTCAACTGTTCCTTCAAATTTTCTTTTTCAAAATAGACAGCTTCGGCCAAAAGGACCTCAGTAGCTCTTACATAAATATTCATACTTGGACTTGGGAAACTATTGTGTTGGGTGAATAAAACACAATAAGAGAAATCAACCATTGCGAGAAGAGGGTCAACCCAATTGAATAATATTTTCAAACGAAGTCCACAAATTATATAAATAATCATACTTGGATTTGGGGACTATTGTAATGCCTTGCAACTGAGGCTCTAGTCCAAACACATGTGGCAACCACGTGGAGGCATAGGTCAAAAGGAAAGACAGGTTGACCAAAATCAATAGACTGAAGCACACTCAATAGCCGAATCCCTCCATCCTACCCTCCAAAGGGTTTCGGATTAGGAGCGGTTCCCAAGAAGATCATGGTATGTGGCGAATAGTCATCTACAACACAATTAAGTCATGTCAACCTAATAAATTATGTACACTGACACACTCCAAAGGGCGGCCCGTCTTCCCCGCTCACTCAAGTGCAACGTATGGCAAGTGGATGATGGGACAGCTACGATAAGACATCCTAGTGGGTCCGATGAAGCCATGTCTGCTTGATCCAATGGTCAAGGCTACGATTGTAACACTATAAATATCAATTCTTTTAACACTTTTAAACTAATGCAACTCTTTACACTTAGAGTTATTCTCAATCTTCTCTCTTGCATAGTCTTGTTTACTTGAATTTAGATTATCTTGTTTTCATTGAGTTGTTTGTGATTGATTATTAATATGCAATCATCTTTAAATATATTGTTGGTGTCTAAACATTTTTGTCTCGCATCATAGAGCACCTCCCACATCCATATACAGTATTCTTCTCTGACCAAGTCCCCGGTAAAAACGTGTTGGAATGTGCTTGTGTGGATACGAGTGGGCCTCACATTTGTTGTCCACGTCACCCTTATAAAAAATGAGGTCAACAATTTGCATGCTAATTCAACGAAGGCTTCAAACTCATCTGATCAGGGCTATTTATTAGCCCCTTGATGGCTGAAATGGATAAGGAATGAGCAGTGCCTTGCTCCACGCTGCAGCCTTGATGAAATGTGCTTTGATGGGTGCATTTCTTGGACGTCGGTGCAATTCAGAAAAATATGTGGGCATGTGGATGAGAATTGGTTTGGTGCTGGATGGACGAAAGAATGGCATAGGTGGCGCCCAACATGTAATGCAGCCTGGCAAAAATGTAGCATACAGACCCGAAATTCACACAATGCAGGAAATGGGGAGAATTTCCAGCTAGCTGTCTTCACTTGGTAGCTATTTCATGGTCTGGTAACATGGCAGAAATTAGACATGTGCAGGTGGTTTTAAAGCACGCCCGAGGTTATCTTGGATGTGGGCGGTTTTCAGCAAGTTTCCTCGGAGGGAAAAATTCAAAATGCTATTTCTAATAGTTGAGGTGTCAACTGAACGAATTTTATGTACTTTAGGCTATTAGACCCAAAGCATTGAGTGCATTATTGTGATCCTAATTCTTTGTAAAGTGTGTTCTTTCATTTGGCAAAAAAAAGGTGGGTAATAACACATACGTGTTGTGTTGTTTACTGCTTTAACATCCCTTTCGTTCTCTTGTCGCTGAGTTTTACCTTAGTGAAAATTGAGTGTTGCTGGCTAACTGGTTGAAGAAAATCCATTGCCTACCAAGCAAAAGTTTTGCCAAGTATTTAGCATAAAATTTTACCCGTGTTATACGAGGCCAGAAACTCAAAACCCTTGCTTAAAAACTAGAGCTACCTTCAAACTCAATTTTTTCTTTGTCATACTATTAAACAATACCATCAATTTCTTTAATCAAAATCCACCAATTTTCCACCAAGTAGGGTTAAATTCCCCTGTGGTTTCAAGCAAACTCGGCCTCTGCTTGTTGATGAAGAATGCTATCAAACCCACCAATTATCCTAAATGCTTGCACATGCATACAACAGAATGAATAATCTTGAAGATAGAATCATTGTAAAACTCGGAAGAAGCCTAATCTTACATATACTGTTACAGTTCTTTTTTTTTATCCCCGTAATATACATGCTTCGAGGAGAAGCCAATACATATATAATCCAAGAATAAAAGGAAAAGTTGTGATTTGTTCGCTATGTACCATAAGAAACAGATGCTTTATCTGATTCTTTATCCGCTATTCATGAAGGAACTAAATGTTACATCTCTGTGAAAGAAAGAAAAAGAATACAACCATAGTTCCTTAAGATCCTTGAAATTAATTAACTCAGAATTTAAGATCAAAAGTGGTGTTGCTTGATATGATACTGATTTTCTTGTTGGGCACCAGGTTATCTACAAGCAAAGAACAATTGACAAAAACTACAAATTGCCTCGTCGGAAACTTTCCCACCACCACGCTTACAGGTACCTTCACCTTGACAAGCAATGGAATCCTCTTGTTGTCTCTATTTGCTGTATAAGCCTCCTGGAGACCTGATCCAAACTCACTTTTCCCTTTCAAATCAACCTTCATTGTGGTTGTGTTCTTTTCACCCTGATGGAAATCTGGCAGTTTTCCTGTGCAAAGATTTGAATCTGTGTACATGACAATAACCGAGCTATCCTTTCCGTATATGAATCCAATATTGCTGTTTGGGTTGTCTGCTTTGACAGTGACAAGAAATTCCGTTTTGAGACTGAAATCTGGCTGAACATCAAAGGCCTTAACCTCGAGTTTTTCTACCTTGTAGGAAGGCATTTGGGGCTCGTATACTGCATAGAAATAGACAACGAGAAGGGCCAAAATGACGATGAGGAAGAATAGGCAGCAATAACACCAGCAAATGCACCTATAGCAACTTCTACCGTCTGATCTCTTGTGGTAGTCGGAATGGTATCGAGGGACATTCCGCCCATAAGGGGGAGGCCGGAAATTGTTTCCGCTGCTTCCCTCAAGCATGACATAGGGAGGTGCACTCATTGTTGAGGATGATCTTCCAATCTCCAGGGATGAAGAACCACCAAAAGAGGAGGAAGAAAGAGAGGCCCTCCTTCATCCTCCCTGATAAAATTTGGACCAGAGAGAGAGAGAAGTCAAGAGATTGTTGTTCCTAAGGTTAAGGACTTCGCTACATATTTGTGGTTCAAGGCTACAACATAATGTATATGAGAAAAAGTATTTTTACAGAAAAAAAACCAGAATTGCACCAGAATAGAGACAAATGTGAGCCCCACCATGTATCTAAAAAGAAAAAAAATGTGCAGGCCCCACACTTGTGTGAGTGGTCTTTTGCAATTCTGGTGCTTTTTTTCTTGTTTGTGCAGCAAAGCTCCATGCATATAGTATAAGGTAAACACTAAGGGTAATTCTCACAAAACGTCCCCACCTTTCAATATTATTGTGTAAAATGTCCATACCTTTCATTTTGTCATTTACACCCTTATTGGAAATCTTTCATTGCCAAAAAAGTCATTACATCCATTTACCGTCAATTGCTCCATTATTTCAATATAAAAAACTAAGGTAATTAGCACAAAACGTCTCTACCTTTCATATTTATTGTACAAAACGTTCATTCTTTTCATTATTTGACATTTTCACCCTTATTTCCACTTTTCATTGCCAAAAAGTCATTTCATCCACTTATCGTCAGTTGTTGTGTCAATCCAATACAAAAGGCCAATTTTCTTTTCAAACACCAAGGGTAAAATAGTCTAGGTCCATTTAACCCCTCATTCCTGCTTTCAAAATAGTTATTCCATAAATAACAGTAATGTGAATATGACAATAATTTTTAAAATTATTATATTAAATAAAGAAAAAATGGCGTAAAAATACTGTATTTCATTTAACTCAATCACCCTTCTGCAACCCCTAACGAAACCATCCCTCAATGGTCCAAGGCAAATGTACATCCGTCTGAATTCTCTGGCATACCCCTCGAAATTTTATCATTAATCTACCATTACAGTAGCCATAGTTTTGAAATACAATATTCTTTACGCCATTTTTTCTTTATTTAATGTAATAATTTTATAAATTATTTTCGTATTCACATTACTGTTACTTATGAAATAACTAATTTGAAAACAGGAATAAGGGATTAAATGAATTGAGATTATTTTACTCTTGGTGTTTGAAAAGATAATTCGCTTTTTGTATTGAATTAATGTTACACTCCTTGCCTACGTGACATTCACAATCATCTTTTGTGATTGACTTGGACCGTATCTTGAATGGTACTGACTATTACTTATGGCGTGGAGTAATTTAAGAAAGGCTAAAAGTTTCAGTCGAACAAATGACAAGAATAATCGTGATCCAAAATTGGGATTTAAAACGCTATGACCTAGTGGTACAAGTGTATTAAGCAATCAACCACTTGGAATTGCGACAAGTGGCTATGCTCTGTATTTGATGCACAATTTTTGAGAAATTCTATCACGCTGTTCAAATGCACTATAGAGAATTAAAAGTAAATCTTCAACAGAAAAGTTTAGAGCACCACAAAATTATGTATCCATTAGATTGACTTGAGACCTCGAAGAGTACTATCGTCTCTACCTATATGATTGCTGGAAAATTGAAATTACATGCAAGCACTTCATTTGTGAGGCGAGCATGGACAGCCTTTCCTACCTTCGTGTCCAAGGCAATGAGGTTGCATCCCATTACCTCATCCACTTTCATTTTAAAGGTTGAGAGTAGATCCCAGTATCGTCGAAAACAACCTCTAATGTGATGCAATTCACTACAGACTTATCACGTCCTCTTTCCAAGGCAATCAAATGAGACTTAATATATAGCCCCGGAAGATGGGCCTCCTGAGTCCAAGATTGTTGAGGCCAAATCACTAATGCCTTTTGCAAGTTATAATGTGATACAGTAAGCCACTTGCAATTTGATTGATATGACATATCTTCAAGGGAGATCGTGAGTCAAATACCTTTCTTCCTACCAAGGAGGGTGTATGGGAGGTTAGAGGCTTATGATGGCTATTATTTTTTATTTTTTTTTGGATAAGGTAAGTATATTATATCCAAAGTGTAAAAATAAAGTACATGATCATTGGGGCATACCCCAGAAAAACAAGTCTAGGAATATATGTCCTCCTATCACCAAAACAGTAACCTAGATTAGAGCTTATAACCTAGTCACGACAATAGAAAATATTCACAGTCCCATGAGCGTTGGAGCCATCTATTCTCACTAGATGGGACCAAGCCTCTACATAAATCCACTCGTGTACAAATAGAAAAAATAATATCTCGAATAATAACAAATTTATGTTTAGGAATCACACCACGGGCCCTAGCATTAAGCTCACGCCAAATAGCATAAATCGAAGCCGCAAACATCAAACGAATAACAATAGACCGCAATGACCTCCTACGAAACTGCTCCATCCAAGAAAGAGTATCTGACCAACTCCACTGAACCCAAGGCAAGTTAGATTTTGCATGCAAAGCATGCCAAACATGCTCAAAAAATGGGGAAGCAAAGAAAAGATGATCCAAGTCCCCCTCCGAACATTCACACAACACACAACGTATAGACTGTACCAAACCAAAGCGAAACAGCTTTGTTTGTGTATAAAGGCCACCCTGAATTGCTAGCCAAAGGATAAATACATGACAGGAAATATACTTAGGAAACCATACAATGTGACACCAAGTCACCCTAGGACAATGAAGTCAAATAGACTCCCAAGCACTCCGAACAGAGAAGACTCCATGCACATCATCCACCCATAGCAAGACATTCTCTCTAGTACTATATGGCCGAAAAGTATTAAGTGTATCTCGCATTAGATTAGACAACATTGGGGAACAAGCTGATGGCCACCTCCAACTATCACCCTCAACAATATCAGCCACCTTAGCTAATCTACTCAATCTAGATTCATGAATGATCCTCTCACCAAGAATCTTCTGTAAAGGGCCAAGAGGATGCCAATTATCAAACCAAAGAGAAGCACATCTACCGTTACTAATTATAAATTTCATTTTGTCCCTCCCTATCTCCCGAATTACAAGAATCTTCCTCCAGCTCCAAGAGAAATCCCCAGGACACTTCAATTCCCAAATGCTTCAGCCTTTAAATAAGTAACTTCGTGCCCACGAAACCCAAAGATAAGAGCCAGAATCAATACAAATGGACTAAAGGTGTTGTAACATAGCAGCCTTATTCTAAATCTCTATGCTCCGTAAACCCAAACCACCCACCTTCTTAGGCGTACAAATTTTCTGCCACGCTACTTTAGTCCCTCCGGTGCCAAGGTCATAACCCTTCTACAAGAAGGCACGTAGAGTAGCTTCCACTTGCTTGATCACAACCTTAGGTAAAATAAATACAGAAGACCAATGTACCTAAATAGAAAATAACACGGACTTAATAAGTTGTAACCTTCTCGCATAGGAGAGTGCTCGACAAGTCCAACTCTTAGCCCTAGCAATAATACGATCAACCAACATCTTACAGTCCAAAGCCCGCAATTTGGTAGAGATAAGTGGAACACCAAGATAGTGTAATGGTAGAACTCCCTCCTTATACCCCAAAACATCAAGCAACTGATCCTTAAGCTATGAAGAAACTCCACTAGCAAATAAATTACTCTAATCGGGATTAAGAATAAGACCGAAAAGTGCTTTGAATCGATTAAGGCATTCCCCAATAAGAGAAACAGAACCTACCTCAACTCTACAAAAGATCATAAGGTTGTTAGTAAAACACAGGTGGATGATCTTCCATTTCTTACACCTCCAGTGGTATTTAAAATCCTACTCTGCAACCATCAATCCCATTATCCCTGAAAATACCTCCATTGCCAATACAAACAAATATGGTGATAACGGATCTCCCTGTCTCAATCCTCTTCCACCAGCGAAGAAACCATGTAACTCGCCATTAATAGAAATTGAAAACTTAGTGGTAGTGACACACTCAGTAATCCACGAAACAACCCTCTCCGAAAAACCAAACACCATTAAAACTGCAAAGAGAAATCCCAACGAACAGAATCATAGGCTTTCATGAGATCGACTTTAAGAGCACACCTAGGCAGTCCTCCACAACGGTGATAATTTCGTAATAGATCTTGGGAAAGAAGGATATTATCGCTAATATGCCTCCCTTAACAAAAGTAGTTTGTTGAGGTCCAACAATGTCTAGAATCACCAGCTTGACTCTATTGGCAATGAGCTTAGCAACACAGTTATAAATAGTATTGCAACAGGAGATAGGCCTAAAGTCATTTACCTTAGAAGGATTTGGAACTTTAGGAACCAATCCGATGGTAGTAGCATTGACTTGCTTCAATAGTTGCCCCAAGTCAAAGAAACTTAAGGCACATAGAACATCATTTCCTACAATATTCTGAGGCCTCTTGAAGAAACCTGCATTAAAACCATCTGGCCCTGGAGCCTTGTTGTCTTTCAAAGATAACAAAACCTCATTAATCTCCTCAAATGTCACATCTCTATCAAGGGTTTCATTCTGCCCCGCTGAGATACTCTTAGGAAGAGCTCTTCGAAACAAGTCCATATCCAGACTCTCACCACTAGGCTGCTGTCCAAGGAGATTTTGATAGAATTCAACAATAACTTTACTAACCTCGTGCGGCTCTTCCAATCTAGTAACCACATTATTCCTGCCATAGTGACTTTTCATAGCCTTGAAGAAGAAAGCAGTATTCTGATCCCCTAAATTCAACCACTTAACACGAGCTTTTTGTCCCAAAAAACTTTCCCCAGCCCTACTCAACTCACAAAATCCCATGGATACCTTCTGGTTCCATAACGGTGGCTTCGACACAGAAAACCCGCTACATGAAAAGCTGCCATGCAAACCTTTCTATAATAACAAAGGCAGCTCCAAGTCATGCAGATGCCTCTCCATTGTAGATACCCATTATAGAAAACCCCTAGATGCATCTGTCACCTTACAAGTGACAATGGACATGGAGACATCAACAAGTTGATGAGAAGGTGAATAGTGGCCTTCCTAGAGGACCCCTATAAATAGGAAATATAGTTCTGTTGTTAGAGAACTTTCCATGGATACCTTCTGGTTCCATAACGGAGGCTTGCACATAGAAAACCAGCTACATGAAAGTCACGAACTTAGTGAAACTACCCATGTAGCATGGCAATATTGCTTATTTTGAGTTCAAAATTAAAATATCGAAAAATGTACTTACAATCTCATATATGCAAGTATGATTGCAAGCTTCCTACCCAGAGCTTATTGTGTTTATCTTATATCTTGGGGGCCGAACATGCAATCAATCAATTACAATTGGTATCAAAGCATATCCGCTCTGAATGTTAGATTGTTGGTTACCTAAGACTAATGGCATACGATCCTGCGAAAAAAAATTTGGGACTACCAAGGTGAAGCAAAGCCTTAAGATATGTGTAAAAGCACGATTGCAAGCAAGCGAAATTGATGATTGAAAGATTTGAGGATGATGGAAATAGGGACCTGCATTATGCAGTTTTGCCTACTACACAAACGTTTATTTAGTAGAGCATGGTAAAACATTGCAAAATGAAACAAAAGTGGAGACATTTGTGATGAATGTTTCGACATACGTGGTGAAGATGTGGCCACAAGAGCCATCCATCCGATGAACCAATGCAGAGGTATAGAGGGTGAAGGTTGGTGTCGAATGTCGCATGTATAGGTTACTACTATAAGAAGAGGTGCACGAGGCACTGTGGATGCCCATACATCAAAGGGATGAACTGCAATTGTGGAGAATTTTCTTATCCACTCGCATAGAGGAGAATACAATGTTGAAATCACTCGAAGATGTGAGGCACACATTCCACTATGAAGGCGTTAGTGGATTGAGTGGGAGTGTAAGTCATGGCCTCAGTGAATGTCCCTACCCATGTGGAACGGCAACATTGTTTATTGGGATTCAAAGTTATAATATTGGAAGTACACTAACTATATTCCATATGCAGGTATGATTCCAAGCTTCCTATTCAGAGCTTATTGTAGTTATCTTATATCTTGCCTTGTCGACCCGTGTGTGTGGGAAGGTTGCCACGAGGACTGTCAAGAATCTTAAGAGCCGAACGGGTGGTTTGTTACTCGGAGTCCAAGCCAGCTAGCTATACTAGCGTGTTGGACTAGTCGAACACTTCACTTAAATAGGCTTCAGAATGAGATACCATGTAATGTCCAAGCCCAGGTCAATTAGGCAAAGTCAACTCCAATTAAATTATTCAAAGTCAGACAAAAATAAGCTTAGTTGGGTCTTTAAATGTAAGGACCACAGTTGTAGAAAAGAAAAGACGTGAACAAAACAAAAAGAATCAGTCTACAAGGACAGGAAATTGGTACATAATTTTGAAATGGACAACACATTCAAAGATGGGAAAAACACATACACAGATGCACACCTGTACAAATTCTGTGAATTAATAAAGTTAGGCGGTGGGAATCTTTGCCAAAGTCTTTAGGATAAAGATCGATTTTGTTTCCAATTCTTTATTCTAGCACAAATAAAAAAAAGAGAGGAAATAGTCAGATACATCTAGAGAGAGAAAGAGGCAGCAAAAATAGAAACGAGAAATGAGAAAGTTAAGGGAAAGAGGAAAGAGAAAAGAGATTTTGGAGTTGGTCATTGTTCACTCTTAAATTCTAGCATAAGGTAATGAAATTTTACAATTTTAAGAATGTGTCAATGTTTATACGTGCATATATAGGTGTGCAATCGAAAATAATTGATAGGGGTCTGAGAGATGATAAATTGATATAATGGAGAAATTGGGCAGAATTATGGTGAGGTTGAATTCAATTTTATGGTCCTTTTCTTCGTTTTCAACATTAATCCAGTGCTTTAAATTTTAAAGTATTATTATATGGGTAGACATTCATGTATCACTCACTCACTTAAAAGAGGCAATCCCCTGATCACTATTCATTTATGTCACACGAGTTTTCACATTTATACCCTGTTTCATTGTGGTTTTGCTACAGTATAATAATTGGTAAATATATATTTGTTGACTAATTGGCATTCCAATTGATATTTTATATAAATATCTCTTATAAATATCTTCTTCTCCACGAACAAAAATTTAGTTTCCTCCGATGTAGTAAATGTAGTAAATTCTCTCATGAATATCTTCTCCACGAACAAAAATTTAGTTTCCTCCGGTGTAGTAAGAGTAGTAAATTCGCTCCACAAATATCGCAACAATCATTTTCATGCTCTCCATTTTATCTTGGTGTTCTCTCTACAAATACCTATAAAGAAACCGAGAAGATTTGCTCGACCTTTTCGTGCGGAGATCTGAATTCTCTCCTCAACATTTATTCTACACAAAAGATTTGCTTCGTCAACATTTATTCTTCCACTTTCCACTATTGGTTATTTCTTATTTTTTGTATTTTTAATTGAACGTTTATTTCACTGTTGGCTATTTGTTAATTTTTGTATTTTTTTTATTTTTATGTATTTGAAAGTTTTTATATAAGTGTTTTCTATGCCAAATGTTTGGCATGTTAGTTGAAAATGTAATAAAAATGTTATTGGGTAAAAAAATCTTATTTTTTTTTGTTTTTATTTATTTGAATAGTTGAAAATGTAATCAAAATGTTATTGGGTATAAAAAAATATATTTCACCCCCCGCACATCGCTCCGCACAGTGCGGAGTTCACTCCAAAACTCCGCAATGCGGAGAACTCAGCACATTGCAGAGTCACTTCGCAGTGCGGAGTGTAAAACTCCGCATTACACTCCGCACTGTGCGGAGTTTCACTTTGTGTAGTGCGGAGAGTTTTTTTCCCTTGTATCCATTTTAAATAAGCATATTATTTAAATTAATTATGTTGTTTAGATTATTAGAATCCAAACTAAACATGCACACCATGCAGACACCAAATGTACCAAATGCCTAGACACTAAACATCTAGTATGTACATACCAACGTCTGTGCTGCGCTGTGCAAGCATCGTAGGGAATTTTTTTCCTACAATTCTCCTCTTTAAAAAATGAGTCTTTTTCCAATTGGTTCTTAATAGTTTCTTTCTTGTTTTATTTGCACTTAAATCTAATTTCCATTTGTTAATATTGTGCAACGTTTGGCTATTCATCTCTCGAATTTTCTCCTCTTAGTTTGTCTTAGGTGAAAATGTATCCTTTTAAAATGTTCAATATAGTATATAAAAAGAGTTCATAATTTTGTTTACATTTCATTCCATCAATATTTAATGCAATGATTTTAAGATTCATTACTATTACATTGAATTTTACAATAATATTATTTGATGAGTTTAAATTTATGTTTTTTTATAAATGTTATATACTAGAGTTTTATGAATTTTACCCGTGAATTTTATTTGACATTGAGCTAAAGTTAATATGATTATTATTTGTTAGTTGTTTGACTAATAAAATAATTTCTATTTTATTCAGATCAAGTATAAAATTTACTCTCCTGATGGATCTAGAAAGTTGTGATAATGATGAGCATATTTTTAATAATCTTCAAACTATTTCCGAAAGCACAGATAAATCATATAATGCTTTCATTCGCCAATAACAAAATCGAAGGCAAGCAGATAGAAGGAATCGAGTTCAAACCGTAAGTATTGATCATCATAAACGAATAAATGATTCTATGTTATCTAAAAATAATAATTCTAGTTTACCTTATATACATACATCTATAATACATTCTTATTCTGATGATTTCACTTCAAATAAAAAATCGACTAATGTTTCTAATTCTGAATTACATGCAAGTTTTAACTTGTTGAATATACCAACTACAGCATATGTGTTACCAACATGTAACTATTGTAAGTATTGTGGTGCACACAAGTTTTATAGAGAAACAAAATGTTTTTGTTGCTATGATGGGAAAATAAAACTTTTTATGCTTGATTCGCCAAATGAATTGTATGATTTATTTATTTCTAAAGATTCTATCTGTATGGATTTTAAAAAACTTTCATGTGGATATAATAATCACTTTGTATTCACTTCATACGGTGTGAAATACGATAAGGAACTGTTTCAAACATACCGAGGCATTTACACATTTAGAGTTCAAGGACAGGTTTATCATTATGTAAATCAACTTATACCACAAAATAATAAACCAAATTATATGCAATTATATTTTTATGATACAGATAATGAAATTCAAAATCGTATGAAATTTTCGAAAAACTTAGTAGAGTCTACTTTCATTCTTCTAATTGAAATTTTAAAAGTAAATCCGTATAGTAGATTTTTTAGGTCTTTATGTAATATAACCAATTTGGAAAACCATCAAATATAAATAAGATGTTACCTTGGACTTGATCAAAGAGTTTTCAATATTCCTCTAGCATCTCAAAGCTGCTGTATGGGTTGAAGATGATGATAACGCAAATACTCGTGTTCATGATATTACTATATACGGCCATTCTGGTGATTCGCATAGAGTTCATTATTATTATGGTTGTTATGATCCTTTACAATATCCTCTGCTTTTTTCATTTGATGAACTTGGTTGGAATGAATCCATTCAAAGATATAGTTAATCATGTTGCTTTTCCTGAAACAATAGATTCTACAGCTCAAGTTATTAAAAAAAAAAAAAGCTAATGGTATATACTTTCTCGTATATTTTTTTTTTACTTTTAAAAAATATGGATGTTTTATTTAACTATAAACATTGTTTTATTTATCCTCATGCAGTGCTCCATAAAATGAAAAAGCGGTCTCAAGTTTCATGTCGGGAATATTTTGCATACAATCTACAAATTAGGCCTTCTGGTAAATTTGTTTTGCTTCACACTAGTAGACTTTTTCAGCAATATGTTGTAGACGTGTATGTTAAAATTGAAACAGTCAGATTAGATTACTTTCGTAACAACCAAAAACAAATTTGTGCTAACTTTGTCAAGGTATTGTAGATAGTGTTGAAAACGGGGAATTGAGCGGCTATAAAATTGGAAAAAAATTGTCTTACGACAATCTTTTACATGAAGACCTAGAGATATGCTGCGTAGATACTTAAATGCTATGGCCCTTGTCCAACGTTATGGAAAATCGGATATATTTTTAACTATAACATGTAATTTGAATTAGCCAGAAATTAAGCAAGAATTGAAACACAATGACGAGATTCAAAATTGACCATGTTTAATTGTACGTGTATTTAGAGCAAAATTAGAAGAGTTAAAAAATAATTCGTATAAAAACAATATTTTTGGTCCTGTCATTGCTCATATATACATAATTGAATTCCAAAAAAGAGGTATTCCTCGTGCACATTTATTGATGATTTTTAACGATGGCCATAAGATTTCTTCCGTTGAACAAGTTGATAGGATAGTATCTTGTAAAATTCCTGATATAAATAAGTATCATCATCTTTATTCTGTTATTGTAAAACACAATATGCATGGCCCCTGCGGAAACCTAAATCCAAAAAATGTATGAATGATAATAAATAGTGGTTGCAAGAATAAATATCCATAGCGTTATTGTAATAGTACTATATTTGGAGATAAGTCATATGCATTGTATAAACGTCGTAATAATAATATTAGTATTAAAGTTCGAGGTGAAATGTTAGATAATCAATGGGTCGTACCATACAATCATTATTTAAGTGCAAAATTTGATTGTCATATCAATGTTGAAATATGTTCTTCTATTAAAGCTATAAAATATTTGTACAAATATGTATACAAAGGATATGATCGTATTAAGTTTTTCATTAATAAAGATAAAAAAGGGAAAAATATTGATGAAATATCTGCTTATCAATCTGCTGATGGATATCTCCACCAAAGGTTATGTGGAGAATTTTTTCATTCAATTTAACATAAATCTATCCAACAGTCTATTCTTTACAACTTCATATCGAAGATTATTAACAAATTATCTACAAAAATACATATGAGTTATCTATTATTATTGAAAATGAAAATACAAGAAGAACTATGTTAACTGCATTTTTCAAATTGAATAAAACAAATGATTTTGCATGAACACTTTTGTATCGAGATATCCCAACATATTTTGTTTGGAATGCAAATAACAAAATATGGACTCCCAGAAAGAAACAAATTGTTATAGGACGAATTGTCTCGGTAAATCCATCTGAAGGAGAACGATATTTCCTTCACATTCTTCTCAACCTTATTAGAAGGCCAACCTCACTTGACGATATAAAAATTTTCAATGGAATAGCTTTTGATACATTTCGAAAAGTAGCTCTTTTACATGGTTTATTAAGTGGAGACAATCATTGTGAAGAATGTTTATCTGAATCTATTATTTACGAAATGCCTTTTTCTATAAGATGGCTTTTTGCTACACTTCTTACGATGTGCAATCCTAATCATCCAAAATTACTGTGGGGTAAATTTAAATTTTATATGACTGATGATTATGTACATCAAAATATATCTGTTGAAATTGCTAAAATACAAGCTTTGGAGGATATAAATTCTTTTTAATTATCGCTAGGTAAAAATATAAATGATTATGGAATTGTGTCATTTAATGTAAATATAGATGAGCATGAAAGGTTGTCAAAAATGATGGCAGAGGAAACAATTCATTTGAATATGCAAGGAAGCTTAGATTGTGCCACAATGTTAAATAAAGAACAACAGTTTGCATACAATATAATTATGAATAAAGTATAAACTGAATCAAGTGGTGTTTTCTTCATTCACGGTCCAGGAGGGACATGTAAGACTTTTTTATACAAAGCACTTTTAGCTGGTATAAGATGTCAACATTTAATTGCTTTGGAAACTGTGTCCTCTAGAGTAGTTGCATCTTTACTACCTGGAGGTCAAACGGCTCATTCGAGATTTAAAATTCCTTTAGAAACAGTAGGAGAAGTGAATTGCTCTGTTAGCAAACAATCAGTTTTGGGAATTTTTTTAAGAATGTGTAGGTTAATAATTTGGGATGAAGCACCTATGGTAAATCGTTGTGCTATTGAAACTGTAGATAAAATGTTTAGAGATATTACTGATTGTGACTTAACTTTTGATGGAAAAGTAGTCGTTTTAGGAGGAGATTTTCGACAAGTTTTACCAATTGTACCAAAAAGAAAAAAAGAAGACATAATCAAAGCTAGCCTCATTTTTTCGTATCTATGGCCTTTATATATACATTTACCATTGGTAGAAAATATGCGAGCAAAGTTTGATTCCATGTTTTGTGATTACTTACTTAGAATTGGAGACAGAACAGAAGAAGAACATACTTGTAAGTCTATTAAGCTTCCAATAGTATAATTTTACCATTTGTAGATGAGATCACATCTTTGAAAACATTGATACATTGTGTTTTTCCACATATAGAAGCATATGCCGATCATTTACATATTGTGATAAACCGTGTTATTTTTACGCCTACAAATGAATATGTTGACTACATTAATAAACTTCTTGTTGAACAAATTCTTGGTGAAATGTTTACATACTATAGTTTCGATGAAGCAATTGAGAAATCAGAACAGAGTGTACAAGAAGATTTCTTGAATAATTTGACATCAAATGGCATTCCACCTCATGAGTTAAAACTTAAGGTAAATTGTCCTATAATGTTATTTCGAAATATTAATCCTTCCGAAAGTTTATGGAATGGAACACGTCTCACCTGTCAAAAATTTGAGAGAAATGTTATTCTTGCTGAAATCGCAACTGGTGAATATCATGAAAAACAAATTTTTTTACCAAGGATTCCTTTTATACCTCTTAAATCTGATAGTCACAATTCTGTTTAAAAGAACTCAATTTTCAATTAGACCATGCTTTGCAATGATAATAAATAAAGTACAGGGTCAAACATTTGATTCTGTAGGTTTATATCTTCCACAACCACTTTTCTGTCATGATCAGTTATATGTAGCATTATCGAGAGCAAAAACAAGCACATCTCTAAAAGTTTTACTAAAACCATCAACCACAGATAGTTCGCATAACTCGTATACTGAAAATGTTGTCTATAAGGAATTTTTTTCCTTTATACATACATTCATAGATTTTTTCACACAGGTATATTTAATGATATTTGAAAAAGTATTACAATTTCATGCCATTCAATAATTTCCTAATTTATTTTGTTTATTTATAAAATAGTATTTTTATAGTTACAAAATAATATTTTCCATTTTATATACAGGTTATCAAATATTCCATTGATATTATTGAGAAGTTCATATCAATTCTCCACTACTTCTGTATATTTAATAGGTCGTATTAATTTAAAGATAAAATGTAAAAGATTTTATTAACATTTAATACATTAGATGATTAATCTGTAACATTGACGACACTGACGTTAAATTTCTTTATAACCAATTCATACCCTCCATTTTAAAACAAAATTAAGTTTTTAAATCTTTTACCTCTTTATTAATGGATACAAAATTTGCTTCGCAAAAGTTTGTAAACTGTAATACATTTTTGGTGTCTTGGAAATTTTTATAATACATTTGTCTTACTATCTTTATAAGCAAGTTCTGAACCATTTGTGTGTATATATATATATATAATTCAAAAAATGATTCTGAACAACATTCTAAAAATTTGTTTCCTCTTCATAACTATGTATTATGTCAATGGTTACAAATCATTGTGGATTTTATTTTTCATCGAAGTTTAGGAAATTCAATTTTTTCAACTACTTCTTCGTAAATCGAACATCATACTTCTTTGTTGTTGTTATTTTAGTTCAACTAGCTTTATCATCATTCTTTATGCCAAAGGTAACTAAAACTACTTTTTTATTACAACCAAGTTAACAATGCTTTTAAATCTTTTATAATATATTTTTTCTAACTATCTTTATTGTAAAACATCATTCCTTAAAGTCGAATTCAATAACCTCAACCAATCAGAAAATCAGTTGTGCAGGAGTCTTCCTCTACTTTTTTTGCAACTAAATTCTGGTGAAACCTTTAACCAACTCCAGCCTTAGTTAGTTGTTAATTAATAACTAAAATGATCCCCCTTTCTGTGTCTATAAATAACAACATTGGGCTAGAAAGAAAGGGAGCTCAAAAGAGAAAAAAAAAAAGTAGAATTTTTATGAGCAATAAGTAGAGATTGGAAAAATTCAATCTCAAAATTCTTCTAATGATTCATGGTCTATGAATGCAAAATCTTGTGTTTATAAAAGGCTAAGAAAGTCGTTCTTCCTGTTCCATATCAGTTCTTCGCCTTTATTTCTTGTTGGTCTATTTTTTTACTGAATTGCTGCTGCTTTTTAATTCTGTAAATTCTCTGCATTTATCTGAAGTTGGGTGAAGATAAATACCCAACAATTGGTATCAAAGCTGGGCTTTAAATCTGCAAAGAAGAATTCAAGAAATCTGAAATTCCTATCCTAAATTTTCTATGATAACTGACTAAAACAACAATCTGATGAAGGAAGATTATTGCCCAGGATCTTTCTCATACCATGTCTGCATCCAAGTTTAAAGTGGAAAAACTTTATGGCAAGAATGATTTCAATCTATGGAGGGTTAGATGATGGTAAACCTTAGTAACCTTAGACTGGATAAAGTCTTGAAAGAAAAATCTGACACTAATGCATTAAACCAGACCGACATCCTGAAGAAGGCAAGAAACACTATCATACTTAGCCTCAATGATACAGTTTTAATGAAGGTAATAAATGAAGAAACGCCCTCTAAAATGTGGAGCAAACTGGAGGAACTTTACTTGACCAAAGCATTACCAAATTGGATCTACTTGAACCAAAAGTTCACTGTTTCAAGATTAATGAATCCAAGTAAATTGATGACAATATTGATGAGTTCACAAAGTTGGTTTCTGATTTGGAAAATGTTGAAATCGAGAATGATGAAAAAGATCAAACCATTTTCTTGCTAAACTCATTACTTCAATCCTATAATCATCTTAGAGATACCATCAAATATAGCAAGGAATCCTTAACCCTTAAAGAAGTTGCTGCAGCAGCCTACTCAAAAGAATTGGACCTGAAATTAGGGTTGTCCAAAAGTCCCGAACCGAACCGGACCGAACCGAACCCGAACCGAACTGAGCGGTTCTTCATAAATTAAATACCCGAACGGGTACCCGAATCGAGAACCGATGGGTTTGGGTCGGGTTTCGGGTCTAGACCAAGAACCGAATAAAAACCGAAACTAAATAATTTTTTTATTTTTTATATTGAATGAATTAAATTATTTTATTTTTTTTTATACAAATTAGCAAATTAATTAAATAAATCAGATTATTTCATAATTTTAATTTTAAAGTCCAAATCATTTTTAAAACCCATTAACCCATTTTAATTTGAAACAAATGAATATATTTTATGTAGTTTTGCTGTAATATTAATATCTACTTTTTGGTATTTGTATACACTGAATTAATCTTATTGGACGGCTAGTTATTTATATGTTTTTGAATTGGGCTACGTTAATTTGTAAAAGTTACGAATAAAATGTCGTTAGTTGTATTTATGTAGTGTTGCTGTAAATATTAAAAAATTTGATCATAGTATGGAACCGAACGGAACCGAACCGAACCGAACCCGAACGGTTCCATAATTATATTTGGACCCGACGGGTCCATTTATTAAATACCCGAAAGTTTTGGGTCGGTTCGGGTATCTTCAGAACCGAACCGAACCGACCCACGGACAGCCCTACCTGAAATTAAATGGAAATCTTGCGAAGATGATTGAAGAAGGTTGAATGTGCAAGACAAGAGCGGATATAAAATGTGATGTCATCAAGAAGAATACTTTAGGAAGAATTGTCTACAAAACAACAAAAGATGGTTGAGTCAAGAAAATCAAAACATCCAACATGGAAACTGTGCTAATGTATTTCGAGACTGTAAAGTTGCTGAACTACTTGTTATAACAAGAGCAAGCGTCGCAATGTTTGTATAATGGACTCAGTTTGTCAATTTTATATGACAGCAAGAGAAGAATTTTTCATCGATTACAAACCAAATTATGAAAGCAAATTGCTATGGGCAAATGACAACACTTGTGAAGTGATTGGTGTTGGTTCTATCAAGATGAAAATGTAGGATAGCTCTTCAAAAATTGTAGATAGAATAAGGCATGTACCATGACTGAAAAGAAACCACTTCCACTTGGAGCACTTGACAAATCCGATTGTGTGTACAATTTTGAAAGTGGAGTGTTAAATGTAATGAAAAATTCTATGGTGATCATGAAAGGAATGCTACAACAAGACATTTATATTTTAAAATAAAGTGAAGTTGACGTTCCAGCTGCAATTAGCCTGTAAATTCTCCTTAAAAATGAAAATGGAGATTGTAAAACATGATTCCTTAAAATCGAATTTAGCAACCTCAGCCAATTAGAAAATTAGTTGTGCAGGAACGTTCCTCTACTATTTATTTGCAACTGAATTCTGGTGGAACCTTCAATCAACTAGAGCCTTAGTTAGTTGTAACTTAATGACCGAAATGATCCCCCTTTTCTGTATCTATAAATAACAGCATTAGGCTGGGACAAGAGAGAAAGAAAGTAGTATTTCTATAAGTAGTAAGTGAGGATTGGAGAAAATCAATCTAAATTTTTTTCCACTAAATCATGGTATATGAATGTAAAGTCTTGTGTGAATAAAAAGCTGAGAAAGTCATTCTTCCTGTTCTATATCAATTGTTCCATTTTCTTCCTTCTATTTCTTGCTGGTTTTTTTTTTTTTTTTGGCTGCATTGGTGGTACTTTTTAATTCTGTAAATTCTCTACAATCATTGAAGCTAGGTGAAGATAAATACCCAGCATTTATAAGCAAGTTCTAGATCATTTGTACGTATATATAATTCCAAAAATGATTTTGAACAACATCGTAAGAAATTGTTTCTTCTTTATGGCTATGTATTATGTCAATAGTTACAATTCATTTTGCATTAAAGTTTATGACATTCAATTTTATCAACTACTTCTTCATAAGTAAAAAATCATACTTCTTTGTTGTCATTATTTTAGTTGAAATAGCTTTGTTGTGATTCCTTATACTAAATTTAAATAAAGCTACAGAGCAAAGTTAAGAATACTACAAATAGTGAAGTAAAATAAATCAATATGAGATAGTTAATCAATTGATGTCCCAAAAAAAAAAAGTAAAATTTTGAATAATAGCAACACGAACAGACAAACACAACTATTACAAAATATAAAAGAAAACCAAGTATTATATGAGTTAAATATATCGACTTATCAAATACTTCAAGTGTTTTTATTTTGCAACAATGTTATCTGTAAATTTAACTTTGGAATCTATAATTGATTTACAGTTTTTAAGTGCCAATAAATTCCGTTTTGTAAATCTTTTTTATTATTATGTTAATGGTTACAAATAATTTAATGGTTTCGTTTTTCATTGAAATGTATGACATTCAATTTTATCAACTACTTCTTTATAAGTAAAAAATCGAACTTCTTTGTTGTCACTATTTTAGGTGAAATAGGTTTATTATGATTCCTGATATTAAATTTAAATAAAGCTATTTCTTGATTACAACAGAGTTAAAATACTACAAATATTGAAGTAAAATAAGATCAACATGAGATACTTAATCAATTGGCGTCCAAAAAAAAAACTAAGATTTTGAATAGTAACAACATGAATAGACAAATACAACTATTACAAAACATAAAAGAAAACTAGGTATTATATGAGTTAAATATATCGACTTATCAAATACTTCAAGTGTTTTTATTTTGCAACAATGTTATCTGTAAATTTAACTTTGGAATTTATAATTGCTTTAAAGTTTTAAGTGCCAATAAATTCGTTTTCGTAAAATCTTTTCTATTATTTACAAGATAAAAAAGAAAAAAACACATTTTTTTTATTTATAAATATGAATTTCTTTTACGTTTTCTTTGTAGCTACTCTCAACAATGTTTTTGTAAATTTAAACGTTAAGGAAATAATTATTACAAACATAACAAGATTTACCATATAATTTATACAATTCCAATTAAAATTCAGTACAAAAATCAAAATACACCTAAGTGTGCAAAAAACAAAATGCAACCTTTTTTTTGAACCAAAACAATATAGATGTATTATATTTCTTTTCTCATAGTAGAGGCCTGTTTGGGAGGAATTAAATTTTTCTACAATAAATCAATTCTCATTTTCAACCACACATTTTTCAATAAAATAATATTTTCCATCACATCAATAATTTTTTCTTCTTTTTCAACCACACATTTCCCATCATATCACTATTCAAAATCAATTTTTCCCCCAAAAATCTCTCCCAAACAAGCTTTAGATATTTCACAATTGACATCTGCCAATCTTTTACAATTGATATTTATTAAATTATTATTATATATTATTATGACCTCTTTTATACTCTATAAATACTCTACCTCAACACTTCAACTTCAAAACAATTAACCATTCCCGTTAGCTATATTTGGAGACATTCCATCTTCTGCTCATTTCAGGTATTTTTCTTGCTATAATATATATATATATATATATATATATATATATATATATATATATATATATATATATATATATATGTGTGTGTGTGTGTGTGTGTGTGTGTGTGTGTGTGTGGGGGGGGGGGGCATGTGCCCCCCAACTTTTGAGGTTTTTTTTTTTTTTTTTATCTATATATGAAATTGTGTTTGATATCGATAATCAAAATTAACAATTAATTTTAATAACATATTTCGTAAAATCCATAACTATTTAACTTTTATCAAAATTTACTAAAAATTTGATTTTAATGTCCAACAAACAGGGAAAAATTACAATAAAAATTTTAATTTTTCTCTTCTTCTCCCGTCTTTTAACAAAGTCTTAACTTTCCATCAAATAAGGGTAAAATATTGCATTCTTAATACCATTTCGAAGTGTTCACGATCTAGTTTTCTACGTCTTTAATGGCGTACGAAACGATCAATCGTAGCAAATGCTACGACTTGTCAAAGTAAGTCGTTCAAAATTAGTATTTCGAAAATTTCGATGATAGGCTAACTTTAAAAAAATTTCAACGATCATACGCTAATTGAATCTACAAATTGCTTGTGTCATCTCAAAACTTATTTCGAGAACTACATTATAGGCATATCAAATAATCAAAACAGATATCGAAAATAGTTAAAAATGAGTTAAACGTGAGTTTTAAAGAAAGACGTTTAACTCGCATTTTCTTTAAAAAAAATTCAATTATTTCATTAACATTTATTATTTTTGCAATACAAATTTTTCAATGTAATTTTTATAATTTTATTAGGAAATTTTATATGGAATATGACATAAATTTTTTCGAAATTTTACATATGAAAAAATCATGTCACATGTAAATTTTCGGATGCAAAATTACATGGAGTATGATTTTTTTGGAAGTAAATTTTTTATTGTAAAATTTCTCCCAATTTCTTTATAAGTTCAATTGTGCCCCCTAACTTTTAAATTTTGCGTCAGCCCCTATATATATATATATATATATATATATATATATATATATATATATATATATATATATATATATATATATATCCTAACACATATAAAAGAGGCAGAATTGCTGACGTCATCGTCGACCAAAACGACGCCGTTTTAGTGGTTTTCCGCGTTTGCCAATACGACGTCGTTTTATGTGTACCGCCTTTGCCAATACGACGTCGTTTGATAGTCGGTTGTGTTTGTTTGTTTAAAAGGAAAAAAATATTTCTGTGGTAGAAGCTTCTCGTCTTTCTCGTCTTTTCCATTTGCGTGCGATAGTGTGATTCTCTATTCTGCTATTTCGATCGTCATAGCGATTTCCGGTCATAAGTTTGTTTGTATATTTTTAATTGCATTTGTTTGGGTGTTTCACGATCGTCTTCACGGCGAAGGTTTTTGGCAAGAAAAGTTAAGAGTATTCATCCGAAAGTCGAAACCTAGATCTTTTAGATCTATATAGATAAGCGACCAATTTTGACTTTGTTTTGGGAATAATTTTTCCTTGATGGTTTGATTTGTATGTTTTACTGCTGTTGATTACCTTTGTTTTACTTTTATAAAAACTATTTTGTATTTGGGAATTTTGGTTAGGGTTATGACTTCTGTTTCTTTATTTCATAGTCAAAAATTTGCTACGATTTTTTACCTTCTTCTGTAATATGTTGTAACTTTTTGTCTTCCATATTTGCGTGTGGTTGTATTCTGCTATTTCGGTCTTCATAGAATTTGACGGTCGTAAGTTTGTTTTTATTGTTTATCACATTAGTTTCGGTGTTTTACCATCGTGTTCACCTTTATTTTACCTTTAGGAAAACTATTTTGTATTTCGAAGTTTTGATTAGGGTTATCAGATCTGTTTCTTTATTTCATAGTCGAAAATTTGCTATGATTTTTTACCTTCTTGTTCTGTAATATATTGTAACTTGTAAATAGAGATCTATAAAGTTTTCTATAGAACACTGGTTTTAACCGTTTCTTTAGCGTCAAATTTTGGTTCTGCAGTTCATTTTGCCAGCGGTATGTTTCATCATTTTTTTATCTGTGTAAAATTTGTATTTTACTTTTGTTGAATGTGGCTACTTTTAGAATGTTTATGTCAGTTGTTATGTCTTTCTTGATGAGAAGAGTTAAATATAATGAATGTTGTTTTTGTAAAAGGGATAAATTTTATTAGGAAATATCTACTTAATATGAAGTTATTATATTTATGAATTTTTGTTATATAGTTTTAAGACTGTACAAATAAAGTTTTTTTGGTATAGGTGTCAAGAAAACATCTTTTGTAAATTGTAACTAACTTTGTTTACATTGTACTAATTGTGTGAGGTATGTAGTGGTATAATAAAAAATATATTAAGTTTTTGTATGATTGTTTATTTTTATATGATGATAAGTCCTTAATATGAAAAAAACTAATGATATTAAAAGCTTATACATTTGGAAAATTTGACTATCGATTAGATCATTACTCAAAGGTAAACAAAATGAAAACATTATAAATCATAGTTTAAATTGAATTGAATTTTTTTTATTTATTTCATTATGTTTATTATTTAAGAAGATGCTTATTATTCATTAAAACTTTTGAACTCTACAGGAGACAAAATTTCCTGTTGATGCGCATCCAACATTGTATAAAGTTATAGACAAGCTGTTCAAATCAAGAAAGGTAATATCTTATTTTCCTCAATGGTTGTTTTATTTTTCTTGATAAGACCCCCAATTGCTCTGAAGATTCATGTCAAGAAGGAATAGAGTAATACATGATATGAATCATATTCTGTTTCGTGCGTAATGGAGACACAGTTGTATGCATTGTAGATACTTAGTTTGAATTTTTCTTCTATTTTGATGTTTAACCAGTATGCATTGGAAGAAAATTAACAGGAGATGTGTATTTAGTTTAAATTTTTTCTGTGTATGGCTTGTATTAATGAGTATTTTCTGTAACTGTAAAATTTTACTGTTTATTAAATTATATAGATGGATTGGAGTCTAATTATTTTCTTTGTATTTTCACAGTACATAAATATATTTTACTTCTTTTCATTTATCTCTCTATTCTCAAACAATTACCTTCTTTTCTAGAATAAAAAAGGAACTGTACAAAATCATCTTTTTGTGCTTCTCTGTTTTTCGTTGATAGATTGATCAATTAAAATGGTATTAAAAGTTAATTAATTTATGTTTTCTCTAATTTTTCTATTTTATGTCATTCTTTGTGTTTATGTTTTTATACGACTTGTCTTTCCTTTTTTTTTTGGTTTCCGTTTTTGCTCTCTACTGTGTTTCATTACTTTTTCTTTAGTTTTTTTCAGGTTTTGTTTTCTTTTGTATTATTTATACAGGTATTGTTAAAAGATAAGTTTTACATTTTTATTTGGCTACAAAACTTAAAAATTAGAATTTATTTTATGATTTCTGCTTAGATTTTCTATACAAACTGTTTTTCTTTATGTTTTTAGAATCTGTTGTTTAGATTTTTCCCCTTTTTCCCTTCTTGATTTATTTTTTTGCATCCTTTAGATTGTTCGTTATCCTATTTTTTTCTTTATTTTCTTGAGGTTTTGTTTGTAGTGTGTATTTTTTTGTTGTTAAAAGGTAAGCTTTATTATTTATTTTTTTGCCACTAAAAACTAGAAATCTTAGTTCTTTTTATAATTTTTACTTAAAAATTCTATGAAAGTTATTTTTCCCCTTATATTGTAAAGTTTTGGTATTTTTTTTAATTTCCTTGTCCCGAAAACGTAATACTTTATTGTGTTGTCTAAAAATTTTGATTGCGCAATCTTTTAGGTTATACTTTATTTTGTTTGGGAGTTTTACTTTTAGCTTGACTTTTTCTTTTTATCTTATTTGACATTTTTTTTTTCCCTACAAAAACTAGAAATCTTAATTTCTTTTATAATTTTTACTTAAAGATTTTATGAAAGTTAGTTTTTTTTTTATATTCTAAAGTTTTTGCACTTTTTTTACTTTCTTTTTCCTGAAATTGTAATGCTTTATTGTGTTTTCTATAAATTTTGATTGTGCAATGTTTTAGGTTATATGTTATTTTGCTTGGAAGTTTTACTTTTAGCTTGACTTTTTGTTTCTACCTTGTTTCATATTTAACACTTTCTAATGTATGATCTATATTTATGTTTCATGTTTATGTAAGTTAGCTTTTTTATTTACTTTTTATATATATCTAAATTCTTAGCTATGTTTTTGCTCAAAATTTCGATCTAAAAACTTACATTCTTAACAATACTGTCATTTTGTATAATAATTTCGTTTTAATAATTCTCTTTTCTTATACCTGTTTTTTTGCTTATTCATTTCATTTTCTGCTGAGATGTGATATGATTCTAAATGATGAACCAAAGATCGATATTTCCAATAAGATTTCCTTTCTTATTTAAAAATTGAAGCTTCATAGTATTTTACTCCTTTGCTATTACTTTTTAGATCATTATGTTCTTATCTTAAGCTATCAAGCATTTATTATTGAATTTACTAAAGTCAATAGTATCTCTATTTCCAAAACTGCTTATCCCAAGATTTTTTAATTGATAGGTCTCCAATACATAAATTGTGTAATCTATGAGCCTATGAGTAGGCATTTTACCACACGTTTATAATTTACCTTAGTATACTTTCTCTTCAGACTTCTACAGTAGCAGACAAAGGTATATGACAAGCAAAAACTATGATAACAAATTCTGCTCCTATAATAGACATAACATTAAAAGCTATTTATACAAGTAGTAATGTCTAAAAGATATAGAAAACAATATTAGGTATTCTACTTATAGTTTCAAAATTTATTTTCATTTAGTATATATCTATTTTCGCTAACATGTTTAGAAATAATTCCATAATATAATTAAGTGAGTAAACTTTAGGTTACCATTTGAGTATTACATTAGATGTTTTAGTTAAACAAGTAACTTCTTAAAATAGTCTATATAAGGATATCTTATATATATATATATATATATATATAAACAGAAATAAGGAAAAAGATTAAATTTAACTACAAAATAATTCATTTTCCTTTAACCTACGAAAAATTTAGAAGTACTTCTGTTATACTTGCTATATACATTGCATATACTGGGTTCTATATTTAATATTTAATAATGTAATTTTATGGTTTATTATGATTATATAATCTTATGTTACTATTTTGAGTTCTTTTTTTAGATTTGTTGTACAAATGTGATTTTTAAGCATTATATCATTTACATATGTTTTTTACTAATTTCTTCTTTATATTTATTCTTCAATTAGAACAAATGAAATATGTCCATTTTACATTGTTGAATTTGTGTAGTGATTGATTTGTTGTAAGTATGTTAAAATTAAGTTTCCATCAAAGGAATAATTTTGTAATTAATTCTATAAAATTTCATGCGTTCTATTTTTATTTTACACTTGTAGTAAAATCACATGAATAACTTTATATTTTTGTAATGAAGTTTCATTAAGATATAGTTAGATATATTTTCTATGACAATGCTTGTGTACTTTCGCATCAGGATGAAAGAGACAACATTAGTTGGTGAAAATATAGTCTTTTATGACAGTCATTAACTTTTCCCTTAAAGTGATATCAATATTAATCATTGAGATAATTGTAGTTAGCTTAAATTCTGATGTTTCACAATAGATATCCCTATCACTAATCAAATACACCTAAAGGTTTAAAAAATAAAGTAAACAATGTTTAATTAAATTTCTATTTCTATAATTTTTTTTAATTATCATAATCTGTATCTAAACTATAATTTTTTTAAACTATGAAAAAAAATTTCTGTCTTAGGTTGGTCATCAGAGAAATTCAGCTTTCTGCTTGATGCAAAAATATGCAGACTTGAATTATTTAACTACTAAGCTACAGATAATGTCTACATTGGCAGTCAATCATGTGAAGGGTTTTATTTATATTAAAACCGAAAACCAATACAATATCAATAAGGTATTTATTTTACTTCTTTATAGAATCATTATTTTACTTAGGTGGTAATTATTTTATTGCATTTTTTTTTATGATATGTTTACGTTATTATTTATGAATACATGCATCTACAGGACTTTGCACTATTTATCCAACTCGACTGGCCAGAATACCTCCCAATGAAATCCATCATTTGCTCTCCATCAGGAGCAAATGTAATGCAATCTCCGAGCGCATCTGACCCGTGTAACGAATCCAAAATATATAGCCAATCTTGCACAGGTATGTCTTCAGTTGATAATTTCTGCTGCATTTTACATACTCAAGTTTATCGTATTTCTATTTTGACTGTCCATCACTCACTTTAAAGAAAATTCATAAGAATAACTGCTTATCTGGTTACTCTTTATATTTATATTTTTTTCCTTTCATTTGTTGAATCATCCAATCTAACTGCAATAGTCTCTATTATATAGAAACAATATTCATTTTTTCGTCAAAGGTTTGACACATGCACAAACACATCCCCATGTACAATTTTTTCCTGTTTTTGTGAGAGATCTCCATCTAAGATAGAGACAGCTGTATATTATAAATGATCTGACTACATACAGTTATTTTTAGTCTTTGTTAATATTAATTTAGCTGTTTTAAATGTTTTTTTTTTAGCTTCACCATTGTAACTACATTAAGTTTTGTATTTTGCATAAACCCTGTGTATCTTTTCAATTATTTAATGTTGATACTACTGTATAAAAATCATGTTAACTAAATATTTCTCAAGATGAAATCGAAAAAAATAAATTAATCCTAAAAAGTATACTTATACAAACACCATAGCTTTAAAGTGTTTATCTTTTTGTATTTACAGTAAGTAGGAAAAACCTTATTTGGTAGTAAGTTATTTTCTTTTAGATTTTACCAATATAACCTTCAATGTGCAGGCTTGCAGCATAAATGATGACTACATTTCGAATAAAATTTTTATATTAATACTATCAATTTAAATTATCTTGTCAACATAATGATCTTGTTTCCTACAATTTGATCTGACTATTGATAAACACCATTGTTTTCAATTCTAAAAAAATCTTGTTTAGAAAGAATTCAGATCCATAAAAATTTACTCCTTCCCTTACCCTTGAAAAAAAAAATATATAATTAAACTAATCCAACATAATAGCTTCTGATTAACATCGTGAAATGAACCACAAAAAATGATAAATTTTTGTTTTTGCTATCATATCAGATATCAGTTAGACTATGTATTTCCTTGAATTTTAAATTTTTACCATATTGCTTCAATATTATTTATTTCAAAAAAATACAAAAATCATAATTTGTAATGATATTAACACTTGATGCTTAAATTTATCTTTTGCTTGCTGTTATTTATTTATCGATATTAAAAAACTAATTACAGAATTTATAATGTATTCATGCAGACTGGTTCCCATCTTCCTTTTACAACTGCATTTAAAAATGTAATCCTCCACAGTTAGTATTTAAGACTTGATCAACAGATTCAGTCATTGTATAGTTCAGAGTTTGCTACAAACATATAGAAAAAAACATCAGTAAGATCTTGTCAACCTTCAGTTGTTTGTTCAGTATTTCTTCCTTTTTAAATTTAACTCAATCATGTGACTGTTTACAAATTGCAAATAACAACTAGAGAAAACATTGATGCACATAAAAATAATATATGAATGTCCATTTGCAAAATATATAAAAAGAATAGCTGCTTTAATATCTCTACAGCTCTATTGCACTAAAATATATGAATGTCCATTTGCAAATGTATGAGGAATGCTAAAAGTTTTACTTCTGAAAAATACGTATGGATAGTTACTTGTTAAATTATAAATAACGAAGTTGCTCTAAATAAACTTTTAGAAATAAGTAGCGTCTTGACGATAACTCTCATGGTTGCTTTTTTCACATTATAGATTTTTTAATATATCTATGCGAAAAAATGAAACTAATGGGTTTGTACTATTTATCCAAGCTGAATGGCTAGAGTACCTCCAAATGGAATCCATCATTTACTCTCCATTAGGAGCAACTCAGAAGCAAGTCCAATGCAATTTCTGAGGCCATGTGGTTCCGTCTAAAGAATGGAAAAACAAGGGCGATCTCGCATATGTATGACTTTACTACTGATGTATAAAAATAGTTTTTTATAATTCATGTTTATCTTTTGTGTATTATCATTTCGCTAATCAATTCCTTTGAATTTTTTCTTTTCACAAAGATCCTATTACCTTATTTTTGTTAATTGTTTCAGTTATGCTTGTACTTTTAGGTTGTAGCTGTGAATGATACAAGGAAGAAAGTTACTGTGAAACTGATTCGAAGAATAGACCTACAAGCTACGCTGAAAAATTCGTAAGATGATCTGTACCAAACATGCTTTTAATTTGTATATATATTTATTAAATCTCTTATGAAAACATATGCAGGTTATATATATTTTTAGCAAGATAACCTATAAATTTAAACTAAACGTTAACATCAAATCAAAGTATAAAAATAAAATTGAATGCGATTATACTTTTCATTATGAAAATTACTTAAGTATTTTCTCCTCATCTCTGTATCTGAAGTTATTTGTTGCTGCATACATTATGAAAGAAAAATTATATGAATAATATACGGTATTAACTCTAATAGACATCCAGTGTCACGCTTTTCAACAATATTTTGTCTGAATATTTTCTTTCATTATTTAAAAACTTCATCATGTCAGGCTATAGCCGAACTATATGTGATTCATAAATAATATGAAAAAGCTTTTGCACATGCTCATGTAAGATATTCATAACTGATTTCATTACTATAATATCTTACTAAATGTATCCGAAATGTGTCAAATATATTTTCCCCATTTTTTACTTTACCCATTTCTTGCTTTCTCTATTACAATTAGATGACCGAATTAAAATACCATTATTTTCTTTGAGTTTTTCCATTCTTTACACAAACTTACATGGCCTCAGGAATTGCATTGGACTTGCTTTTGACTTACTCCTGATGGAGAGCAAATGATGGATTCCATTGGGAGGTACTCTAGCAAAGGTGATGTTCTATATATATCATCTTACTACTGATCTATCAAAATATTTTTTTATATTCTATATTTACTTTTTCTGTATTTCCACTTTGCTAATCAATTGCTTTCATTTTTTTATTTTCACAAACATCGTATAAATTTATTTGTGTAAATTGTTTCAATTATGCTTGTACTTCTAGGTTATAATTGTGAATAATACAAAGAAAAAAATTACTGTAGAACTAATTCCAATAATAGACTTGCAAGCTAAGCTGAAAAACTTGTAGAATCATTTGAACTTGTCAACGAATCCATTTCTCGCTAACTAAATATTTACATATTGACTACTATACTAATAGTAAACTTAGTTGTCTACAAGACTGTGATAAGAATTATACTTTGGAAAAAGAAGGAAGAAAAAAAAAACCCCTCCAAATTTTTCAGAATGACAATGTTCAAATAATAGTTTTAAAATATTAAAATTATTTATCCTTGAAGTTTGTTTCAATTAAGAGCAAAAAAAAGAAAAGACATAAATAGAAATTATACTATTATATGTGTTAAATATCTTTAATTCCATTTGAACTATTCAAGAAAAATGTATCTAAAAAACCTGAGCATAATAATAACTGGGAATACAAAATTACTGAATTAAATGATAGTTCTGCAAAAGACAACTATGTAATTTCTTTGCTTTATTTTATGATATTATTTTTTATTTTTTTTACTACTCTGGTTTCTATTCTTTGGGATGGTTTGAAGTTGTATCATATTATCAATATTTTAGGTTTTCATTAAAGCAGAAAAACAAAGATGATAATTATGAATTTCAAAATATTGACATAACTGTTTATGATTACTTTCTTAACAGCTGGAACATTAATTTGTCATATTTTGCCAATCCTTATTGTATCGATATGACGAAACATAAGCATCAAACAAACTTTCATATCAAGATGAAACTATTGCATTTCCTATTCAGTTTAATTCCAGATTGATTTTCCCTTCATTGTTGCTATTAATTTTTGAGATCTTTTTCCTTCGATACAAATAAATCTCACTGATATCCAAAGAACATAAATTTTACTGGTCTGCTTTTGTTTTTCCATTTATGTTTAGTGAAAAGAAGACTATTCAAACAATTATAAGTTCTCTGTTTGCAATCTTCTATAGCTATGAATATCTGTATACTTTTTCTACATTCGAAAGGGAAAAGTCGAACAAAAACAAAAATGGTGTTGATCAAGTCAAATATGTCTTCAAATAAGAATAATAACAAAAACAATAAAAATAAAAAATCATTTCCTCCAGTAAAATCTTCATCCTAAAAGTCTCAAAAAACACTGTCCCTGTATAATTTTTATAATTTTTGAATTATTTAACTTGAATTATTCATTTTGAATAATTCTCTGTTTTTAATCAATTTTTTTGACAGGACAAAAGTAGTAATTGTAATAATAATAATTTAAAAGCAATGAACAGATTAACTCTGCCCAAAATAGTCTCAATAATAACAGCTCTACCAATACAATACCAAAACTTCCAACTATTCACTCCATCATTGACACTACTCCCATATTTACAAAAGTCTAGAATTTATTTAATTTTTCAAATTAAACAAATTCATTTTCTTTGTGTATGCTTCTAAAATGCAGTACAATGTAGAAAACATAACATTTAAATTTTTGCTTTGTTGTTTTGCAATTTCAGGCACTACACTGGCAATATTTAACAACTCAAGGAGTACATCCAGTTCCTACAAACAGCATCAAAGTCTAAGAAACTTCGTAGCTTTTACACAAGATTTTCAATAAACTCCCAAAGGTGATTTGTTTTTCTTTTAACTAGATTTTTAGATAATTTTGATATGAAACAAAGGTCTTAGTTTACAACATTAGGTAAACTTAGAATTTATGTCTTTGCTTGATAGAGTCATGCTGTAAAACAATATCATAAAATTGATTTATTTTCATATTAAGAATTATGCTTTGAAAGAAAAAAAAGGGAAAAAATAAAAAAAAACCACCACATTTTTCAAATACACCAATTCTGAACAATTGTCTTAAAATATTTAAATCACTTATCCTTTAGAGTTTGTTTAAATTAAGGCCTAAAAAAAGAAGATAATTAAATAAAAATAATTCTATTAAATCTATTAAATATTATTAATTCCATTTAGTATCTCAAAGATGAAACATTGATGTAAAATCATTTCGTCATATTTAAGCTTCTCCACAAAATACATTCCATAATTTACAGCTCACTTCACTAGCTTCTCCCTTTACCTGTGCCTTGGCTACAAAATAGGCAAAAATTAGACGTATGGAATAATGTAGGTTTCTTCTTTTGTTATAAGCCTAATTCAATCATTTAACTCTCCTTCCATTGTTTTTACTTTATTAATTATACAAGATGAAGAAAAGTCTCATTCAGAATAAAAAAAAAAAATCAAGAGCAAGTATTTAACCATGTTTATATTTTAATATCACTTTAAATAATAAAAATCATAAAAACATACATATGGAAAAACATACTACAATAATTATGAGAAATCGTTCTACCTATAATATAAGGTAAAATAAGAAATGTTTATTTAAAAAATTATTTTACGTATATACTTTTGTCTATCATAATTAACAGTTTCATTTCTAATGTCATATTCATGATTTACATAAGTAGATACACCATATAAGCAAGAATGTAAAGATAATAAACTACTTTTAATTAAACTACTTCTCCAACCAAGATTATTTCCTCATTGCAAATAAAATCTATTATAATTTAAACTACTCTAGCAAAACCTATTGTCAAGAATTTGAAAATAGCAATAGCCAAAAGTACAAAATTATTGGATTAGGTACCAGCTCTGCAAAGAACAATTGTATAGTTTCTTTGTTTCATTTGATTTTATTAATTTCTTTTTTCTACTATAATATCCATTGATTAGCAAAGGTCTAAAGTTGTACCTTTTTATCAACTTTTTAGGTTTTCACTAAAGCAGAAAAACAAGGATGATATTGGTATATTTCAAACTGCTTTTTAACTTTTTATTATTACTTTGTTAAAAACCATAACATTCATTCGCTATATTTTATTATTCTTTATCAATGTCCCTCTTCTTCCATTTGTTTATCTTAACATTTATCTTTCTTACACACTCCCTTTTTTTATTTTCTTCCCTTATAGTAATACAGAGAACCGCTACAGCATCACAAGTATTTGTAAGACTCAAAATCTCGTCTCAGGAATGAAACAAAGGTCTTGGTTTACAACATTAGCTAAACTTAGAATTTATGTCTTTCCTTGATAGAGTCATGCTGTAAAACAATATCATAAAATTGATTAATTTTTATATCAAGTTATGCTTCGAAAAAAAAAAACCAAAAAAATAAAAAAAAAACAGCACATTTTTCAAATATACACCAATTCTGAACAATCGTCTTAAAATATTTAAATGACTTATCCTTTAGAGTTTGTTTAAATTAGGGCCTAAAAAAATAACATAATTAAATAAAAATAATTCTGTTAAATCTATTAAATATTATTAATTCCATTTCGTATCTCAAAGATGAAACGTTGATGTAAAATCATTTCGTCATATTTAAGCTTCTCCACAAAATGCATTCCATAATTTACAACTCACTTCACTAGCTTCTTCCTTTACCTGTGCCTTGGCTACAAAATAGGTAAAAATTAGACGTATGGAATAATGTAGGTTTCTTCTTTTGTTATAAGCCTAATTCAATCATTTAACTCTCCTTTCATTGTTTTTACTTTATTAATTATACAAGATGAAGAAAAGTCTCATTCAGAATAAAAAAAAAAATGAACAGCAAGTATTTAACCATGTTTATATTTTTATACCACTTTAAATAATAAAAAATCATAAAAACATACATATGGAAAAACATACTACAATAATTATGAAAAATCATTCTACCTATAATATAAGGTAAAATAAGAAATGTTTATTTAAAAAATTATTTTACGTATATACTTTTGTCTATCATAATTAACAGTTTCATTTTTAATGTCACATTCACGATTTACATAAGTAGATACACCATATAAGCAAGAATGTAAAAATAATAAACCACCTTTAATTAAACTACTTCTCCAACCAAGATTATTTTCTCATTGCAAATAAAATCTATTATAATTTAAACTACTCTAGCAAAACCTGTTGTCAAGAATTTGAAAATAGCAATAGCCAAGAGCACAAAATTATTGGATTAAGTACCAGCTCTGCAAGGAACAATTGTATAGTTTCTTTGTTTCATTTGATTTTATTAATTTTTTTTTTTATTCTACTATAATTTCCATTGATTAGCAAGGGTCTAAAGTTGTACCTTTTTATCAACTTTTTAGGTTTTTACTAAAGCAGAAAAACAAGGATGATATTGGTATATTTCAAACTGCTTTTTAACTTTTTATGATTACTTTGTTAAAAACCATAACATTCATTCGCTATATTTTATTATTCTTTATCAATGTCCCTCTTCTTCCATTTGTTTATCTTAATATTTATCTTTCTTAGACACTCCCTTTTTTTATTTTCTTCCCTTATAGTAATACAGAGAACCGCTACAGGATCACAAGCATTTGTAAGACTCAAAATCTCATCTCAGGAATGAAATCTGACTTAATTATCAGCACCTTAATTGCTCTTGTTTTTTCTTATTCTCGCCTCTTCATTGCATTTCAATTCTATACTTTTATTTCATTCTCTACGTGGATTTATGCATTCGTTTATGTAAGATTCACTCATTTATATGTGCTTCAATTTATTCTCATTCTGAATTATGATTCTCTGCATAATCAAATCAAGAAATTATGAAATTTCCTTTTAATCATTATCATGGAATCTGAATGAAGTAATATATTTGTATTCTACTACAACTTTCATTCAGGATTGATTCAAAACTCTATTTATTTTAGAAGGATCTTATTAATCTATATTCAATAGAGGACAGAAATTTGTTTCTACAACTAAATTGCAACTTATTGAACTAAAATTAAAATTGAATGAAAACTCTATTGAAAAACTTTGTTCTTCTCCTCATTCAAATTTCAACTAGATTTTAATTCTTGAATGTCAAGGTGAATTTCATAGCTCATTGAACTTCATTCATTCTAAATCAAATTCAAATCTATAAATTGTTATCTACCACTGATACACTATTTCTGTAAGCTATGTTTACTGATTACACTACTAACAGGGTTTGGATTTATGACAATGAGTACAGAGAAACAAACTAAGAAAACTGTGCAAATGTTCAATAGTTATGTAAGTTGTTCTATTTTTGACACATATCCTTTAGCTTCTTCATCCTTTTCTTAATTCCTATTACAAATAGTTTTATTGAAATCAGATTACAAATTAAAACAAATTCTTGTCATACTTTACAATATTATTTCCTATATTTTCCAACAATGAGAATAGCTATATAACAGCAAAACTAATGAAAAACTTATGCCCCACATATCTTATTCAGTTTGAATAGGATTAACTATTTATCTTGTACTCTACTCTTTGTCTTTTCAAAGGTAAGTTGAATGATAGTGGATTATGTTTTTATTAAGCAGGGTCTGGATGAAGCTTTGATGAGGCAAAACAAACTGCTTACTTATATAGACAGTCAAAAAGAATCCAAGTTTCGGGTCAGTTAATTCAATAATTCTTCTTGTGATGAAAAATATAATTTCAATATTTTTCTACTATAAAGATTTTTCGCTCAAACCTAAAAATCAAAAAATATGTTTAAAATTAATTGTTAAGCTTTAGATTTATCTTTCTAAGAAGTTACTTATTAAGAGATTTAATTTCAAACTTGCTTTTTTAAAAAAAAAATGTCTACTTTGCAAAAATATTTTTATCTTTTCCTTTTCAAGCCAAATATCATGCTCTATGACTTAATTTTTCTATTCCTCTTTTTCTCACATACTCAAATCTTTATTATAAGTTTTTTTTTCACCATTTTTGCTATATCTCAATCCTGGATGGAAGCTTTGACAAACGAACTCAATCTGGGTACAGAAATAGTTATAGTTCAGAGGCATCAAATCTTTATTATAAGTTTTTTTTTCCCCTTTTTTGCTGTATCTATATCCTAGATAGAGGTTTTGACAAACCAACTTAGTCTAAGTACAAAAACATTTATAGGTCAGAGGCTTATCCTCAATAAACTTATCGCATCATATTTACCCTTCTATATGACTTGAATTACATTTTCCACCAATCCAGTAAACTTCAATATTCTAATTTCTAATGCTTCTAGATCTAAATTCGTATTATAAATGCTTTTGATCTTTTTGCTATAGTAGCAATCTATTACAGTAACACCTCTATTTTCATGATTATTTGAATTTTAGAAAATGAATTTTCGCTACATAATGCTTTGATGTTTTGACTGTACTCTAACGTTGGTAGCTACCCCATTAGTTGATCCAGATTCTCAAGTGACTCAAAAAGAAGCATGGATTAAATATAAAATTAGACCAATGTTTGTGTAAAACTTCTCAATTTAGAGTTATTATTAAACGAAATGTGCTCTTTTATTTCTTTCTTAGATTACAACACTAGGTCTTATACTTCACATTCTCTTCTGTTAACCTAAATACCACATCCACCCATGGCTAAAGTGCATCCATTTTATTAATACAATCTCTCTTCTTCATTCCAAATCAACACAGAGTCACTATACCTATAAACCATAAAATACTTCTTCAAAATACTTTTGTTCTCCACATGGAATTATTACAATATTTTATCTGTGACGCCACCTCTTGCTTCACTTATGTTTAAAGCTACCACAGTTTCCTTCAATTTGATTTCTTGTCTTTTATTTCAAACAAAATCAAAAATAAGAATTTGAAATCTTAAACAAGAAAAACAGTTCTGCTTATTATAAATATTACTTTAAAATATATTCTAATTTATCTTAGGTAAACTACAAAGATGAATACTTATTTTTGAGGTTCCAAGAATAATATTGATTAACATCTTCCCACTCTTCCTTCAGAACCAACTTTCCACTTTTAAATCAATTAAGAATAAAATTACTATACATGATTATCTCTTACATTTTTCCTGTCTTACTAAGAAATATTATATAACATTACTCATAGTAAAAACCAAAAATATATTAAAATTTTGTTACATATACTATCCAGTACTTAATTCAAATATCATTTAAGACAACAAATACATTTTTCCAGCAAGCCTATTTATCATTTTTTGATTTACAAAATAGTTTTTACCTTTTCCTATATTTGACAGTATTATTATCAAAAAAATAGGTTATTCATAACAACAATTGTTTCTAGATAAAAATATAGAATTTTTTTTTTCTACCTACCGTTCCTATACCTATAACTTTACCTTCATATTTGTCACTCTATACTTATCAAATTAATTCTATGAATACCGATTCTCCTAAGGAAAAATACAGCAAGAAATTATGTAAATTCTGCCAATCAAAAAATAACACATCCACATCTTGACTAGGGAAATTTCTGACAATATACTTTGTGCTGTCCACATTGGTTTTTCAACCTGCAGCTATTTTCCTGGAATCAGTACCAAGTACAAATATTATTTTAATCTGTGCCTTGTCTTATCCTGTACAATCAAAAATATCTACAGAAAAACATTTCTCCATTCATATATATATAGATATCCAATCCCAATATAACCAAACAAGAATCACCAGAGGAAAAACACGGTATGTTTACATTTTCCATATTACTTTACTTTCTCCATTCTTAACAGTTCTTTCTTTCTGTCCTTCATAATCCCACTTTGAGCACACAACAATTACCAGAAGAAAAACACGGTATGTATACATTTTTTATATTACTTCACTTTCTTCATTTTTGCTAATTTTTCCTTTCTGTCCTTCATAACCCAGTTAATTGAAGAAAAATGCGAGCAGCTTACAAATTCATTCCAGAAATCAGTCCGGGTCAGAGAAATTGGGAAGCCAAAGTTGTTGTTGCTGAGAAACTATCTCCCAAAGAAGCTCGAAACAGTAATACCAAATATTAAAACATGGTTTTGATGGATTTTGGGGTAAAAATTATATGCTCAAATTTATATAATATACAGCCTTTTTACCTACACAAATATATTTCAAATAATACTTTTAAACCATTATTCTTCTTATCTGGTATAGGGAAATACAGTCCATGCAACATTGTACGATGGAAATATCCTAGCATTTGAAAATCAGTTGCTACTGAGTAAAACCTACATCATTTCAAATGCCATTGTAAAAGACACAAAATCTGAATATAAAGCAATGAACGGTGACTTCCAATGGACAATAACAGGAAAGACCCGTATCCAAGAAGTGAAGGAAGACAACTTGGAGTTCTTATTCTCGACATACAAATTTACTAGATTTGATGAGCTCGAAAAATATATGGATTCCAACAATGACATAAGTATTTCTTCTCATCTCTACTTACATTTTCCTTTTCTGTAGCTTATATTATTCTTTCATGCGATTTATATATTCTCTATTAATTTTTCTCCTTTCATTTCATATGGTTAGGTATACTTGCTATTGCTATTGATATGCGCCCTAAAAGACTTATTCAAACAAGAAATGGAACCCAAAGTTATGTGCAAGACCTCATACTCATTGATAAAAACTTTAATTCAATCACTCTAACAATGTGGGATAACTATGTGGAAAAAGAATGCATCCTTCTTGCAGAAAAACTGGCTGCTAAACCTATTGTCTTAGCCAATCGGCTGAAAGTGTCATCTTTCAACGGTAATCATATCATTTTTTATCAAACTATTCTTCATGTATAATAAATTAATATCAATCTATACAATATTGCAGGCCTTACCTTATCAACCAAAATAAATAGCACTTTTTTTATAGATGCTCCATTCAACAAAGTTGCAGAACTTCGAGCATGGTAAAACTATCAGATTATATTTTATATTATCTATCTATTATTATCTTTTATCTACTGATTTTCCAATTAATATAATTAAAGGGTGGACAAGCACACTGAAGAACTTAACGAATTTACATTGGAGAAGTCATGCTGTCCAATAACACCAACAAAATTAACTCCTCCAGCTCAAAAGAAACTTACTGAAATACAAAATATGAAAGGCCGATTACTAGGAGTAAGTCTTTCAGATTATATACATGCTCTTTCGATATACATTTATATATTCCCTATATTGACTATGACTGTTTGAATAGCGCAAGTACTTTTGGGTCAGAGCCAAGCCAATGCTTGTAGCAAGAAGACAACCTTGCTGGTATATGTCTTGTGTGAATTGCAACAAAGTTACTCATGCAGATTTCGGAGATACTTTTGCCTGCATTTACTGCAAATATCCTTCATCGAGAGCTGTCCCTAGGTAATTTTAATACTATTTATATACACCAGTACTATATAGTTTACTTTGTTACTTTTGTATGATTTATTTAAATGTTCCAATAATCAATAATAATAAATCTTTTCTCCATCATTATAGGGCAACTATCAATGTTCAGCTAGAAGATTCTACTGGAATATTAAATGCAAGTGCAATTGGAAGCCCGGCTGAAATACTGTTGAAATCTGATGCTGAAAGTCTGATGAATGGCTCAAAATCGGTACACTCTCTATTATTTTTCCTTACCTATTCTTTTAAATATTACTTCTCATAAAAATAAAATGACAACCTCAGGCAACTACTGCGAATGTCGAAGAACCGATGAATTGTGAAGAACATATCTTTTACATAAAGGTTACACAGCTGGAGCCAAATGCTGCTGAATACAAATATGAAATTGTGTTTGTTCTCGATCCATCCTCCACCATTGCTGATACTCCAGAAGGAACGAGTGAAAATCAGACAGATAGGAATCCTGTATGCCTTGTTGACAACAACAATTCTGATAATGACAATGCCTCTCCACCAGCAAAACGGTCTCTGTTTCATCCTTCAAGTGAACCAATGATTTCCATCACAAATCCTGTCGCCAAACATCCAGAAAAAGAAAAGCTCGTCTCAACTAATAATCCTTTACCTAAGCATCCAGGGAAAAAAAAGCCAGAATGATTGTTAATGGTTACATGCACACTACAACCTAAAAGCTTCACTCCATGTTCTGCTGTCTCCATCCGAATGATTTCAATCATCTTTTGTTTTTATTTTTGCTAGCATCACAGGCATAAATCCCCTAACTTTTGAACATGTATTTTTGTGTTTTTGTGCTGGCAAAACATCTCAGAAGGAAACTCAATCTACAAAGGATGTAAATATGTTGTATGATGCTTTTAATTCTGAATAACAGGATGGAGTCTAAAGGACTTTTGCAATGTAGAAAATAACTTCACTTTCTGAATGTCTGTAGTTTTCGTTTTTATATGCCAATTTTACATTTTAGCTTATTTCATACTGCATTCTCACCATATGTTTCTGGTATTCTTTTTGCCTAGATAATGTCAATTCTTCATTAAGCCTCAACTTTATGTTAAACATATACAATCTTCTGCTACAATTAGCAATAATCAAATCATAACCAACCTACTATAAATAATCCCCATCCATAAATATATATCTACGCTATTAAATACCTAATAAAAATTCAACACGTGCATTGCACGTGCCTTGAACTAGTATATATATATGTGTTAGGTTGAGGATTCGGGACCTCCAACCATTCATTTAACACACAGGTAAAAGCTCTCAAATTTTCCTTCCCACACTTTTTCTTTCTTTTTTTTACACACTCTAATCCAATCTTCCATTCATATGTAGCTATATAGGTATATATTTCTTGAAGTATCACTGTTCTGATGAATTCCAGATTGAGTCCGTGTGTGTTTGAATGTTCTGATGATTTTGAAGATCTAGAATCTAAATAGAAACATGGTTACATCATCCTTAAACTTAAATCAGAAATTTATCAAGCCTTTTTTCTGAATAATCTACTTTTGTTTGTTCATTGCTTTTGTTTTCTACAAGTATGCTGCAAAAAACTGAAAGTCGCATTTTGTTCCTCCATATAGAGGTGGATTCGAGCGAAAAACGACGCCTGTGGGATACATATGTCACAGGTGCAAGGTGCCTGGTATGTTAGTGTACCTGCAAATATAGTTTTCTTTCTTTCTTTTTATCTTTATCTTTATCTTTATCTTTTTTTTTTTTTGCCTTTTTTAAAACTCAAGTGAATAGAAGTTCTTAGATGAAACAAATACACTATTAAAGCGCATACTTGATAAATACTTTTCTGTGGTGCATTTTATAGAGCGCTGCCCAACCAATGGAAATTCAAATCATGATGTAGAAATAGTGAAACTTCCCGTTGGAATTATCAAGTCTATGCTAATGGCTATACCTGGAGACTCATGTGCATTACAAAGTGGGGCCGTTGCAGTGTTGAAGCCAAATCAATACGTAGTTTCTAGCAATTCATACTGACCTTTTTATGTAGATGATGAGATGTTTGAAGCTATAAACTGAAGAGGGGACAATATGGGCCTTTTATGTTTATTTTATTGGAGAATTTTTTTATTATTGTTCTTTCCCTTTATGCTGATGCTATCGCTCCCCCATTTGTTTGTATATATGGTATCTATTCTTATTTATGTGAATTTTGTTTTGCATATAATGTTGGAGGGATAAAAACAAGAATGAAAGCAATAATGATACATATCTGGCTAATCATCTACGTAATCAAGTTCTCCTATTTAGTTTTTGCATTTTCACTTGCTTAAACAAAAATCATTATCTTCTTTCCATTTTATCCAAAATAGTCCTAACATACAACACTAACATCACCTTCAAAATAACCCAACACGTGCATTGCACGGGTAAAAACTAGTATTGAATAGAAACTGAAATGAATTGAGTTGTGATTTCACTGAGTAGAATGAGTTCAGAGTTTTGATTAATGGATTTGGCCAATTCTAATTACGGTTGTACTACACGGTTTAAATGTTGGGCAAAATTTCTTCAACCAAATTAAAAATAATAATAATTCAACCAATCTCTTTTCGACACTTTGTAAATCATAATGTAATTTCATTACATATAAATAACATTATTATTCTTGTAATTAATGGGTACCTACAACAATAGAGAAAAGAACAGGGACTCAACTTTAAGTTTCTTGTTTCGTCTTCCAATTAACATCAATTTCTTTCAATTAGAAAGGGAATGCAATTGGATATGTATAGGCCTCAATAGAAGATAACGTGAAGAAATAAATGGGATGGAAAATAAAAACATCGATGGATTTTCTTTCATAGTAGAATGAAACGGAAAAATAGAAAAGGAGCAATAGTTGAGGTGCTGAGGCCTTCTATTTGTTCATTGGTTAGGATTTGGATTAAATGCTTACTAATCTGAAGAAATGTCTCATTTTTCAGGAAATAGCGAGGATGGGACAACTTGTTGATCGAAATTGTCTTTGTTCAGTACATAATCCAGTGAGTAGAAAAACTTAGATATTTTTAGATATTGATAAACTAATTATATTAGTACGTTATGTGCAATTATGTAAATTATATTTTCAACTACATAACTATTATGAAAGGTTTTCTCACTGATATATGGGAAATTATAAAGATTGTATATATCATATTTGTGAGTTTGGTATATTGAAATTGATCAAAAAATTACCCTAAGAGGGTCGATAGATTGCTCGAAAGCCTAAGAGGGAGATTGTTTCCAAGTGAGAGTTGGAGGCTATGATTGCTGAAAATTTTGCTAGTCTACACCTTTGGGAGTTTCTAGTGGTAGATTTAAGATCTAGTTATCGTGGTGTTTTAGGCCGTCCCGCCTTAAAGGAGTTTTGGGTGGTCACTTCCATTCATCAAACGTGAATGAAGTCTTCGATAGAACACAGAATCACTACAACAAGAGGCAACCAAACTCATTCTGAGGGAGACTATATGAATTCCTTACGCAAAATACACCTTGTGTTCAACATGGTGTGAGGGATACAGAGATAGCAAAAGCAGAGCCCTTTGTAGAAAGGGTGAAACTGTTAAATCTTTGATAGAAAGGATAAACTAAGGTTCTCTTAAGAAATGGCATAACTGGAAATGGTAAACCCTCCTCCAGATTAAGTAAAGATGACAAAGGCGAACGTCTAACCCCACATTACAGAATCCAACTCCCAAATCACTTGGCGAAGAGGCCATAAAGCTTTCCAGTGCATCCCCACGAGCTCTGTAGGTGCTCCAACCTTGGTGGAAGAGGTGAAGAGTGCAATGAAAAAATTGTTGTTGTCATTCCAAGTTTATTGAAATTACTCTTAAGTACATAACCAATTTGTTGTAATTTGTTTAATTATCTTGTTAACATCGTTACACATACAGAAATATTTTCTAGATGGATTGATTTATTTTCAGTCATTGAAATTTCAGTGAAACCGATTGGTTCGTCAAACTTAATTTCGCCAACATTAAAAGTTAATAGCAATTTGATGGGTCTTACATATACCACTTACTCACGACATGACTACAACATGGGAAAATATTAATGCTTAAAATCCACAATAATTCATCCGATGAGTAGAGATTTTATCTGGCCTGATCTCCTTCCCACCGTAAAAAAAAAAAAAATCTTGGCCCCGCCTTCCCAACAAATGAAAGAATGTATGTTTCGGACAAACCAAACCCTTCCTTTCATTCCACGGAATAATAAATAGGAAATAACCTTTATAAAAGAAGTACAGAAACCAAAGATCAGTAAATAACTCAACAAAACTTAATTACTTTAGTAGGGGACGATGCACAAACGGCTGACCGGGAATTGCAAGACCTTAAAGCACCACCGCGCATGAATGATAAAACCGACGTCACAGCTGATTTCACTTTGACAGCAAAATTCTTCAGCTTCCGAGTTCTAAAATTCTCTCTAGAATGGAGAGATGATAATTTATACGTTTGCAGGAAAATATTCCTCTTTCTTGCCCTTTCCCTTCGAACGCTAAAAGAACTCATAATATGGCTTTTATTCAGTCGAATTGTCCTTCTCGAAAACATTTTCCAGCCATTATCACATTTCTCTTCATCCAAAAAATCTGATCTGCTGCTAAAACGGCGAGTAGGGTTTCTTACAAATGTGTTCATGGCTCCTTCCTTCCTATACAGAGAAAAATATCTTCTGATATAGAAATATTCAAACAAATATATATAACCTATTTAAGATGCAAGATAAATACAAATTTGACTATAATTTTTCAATCTTGGCGGGCGGGAGGAAGTTGAATTTCTAAGTGTAACCAGTCAACAGTTGAATATCATATGAGAGCAGAAACACCCTGACGAGAGGTGTGCTTAAAAAATGGACATTCTAAGTTGCGTTGTTATTTTATTATAGGCAAACTTGATAATAAAGAGGATTCCTCAAACGAGCTACCAGACGTATTAAATGATAAATTCCACGTCGATAAAAAATCTTTTAATAAGATTGATATTTTAAGATGAAACTACAACTCTTAATAAAACAAAAGATCTAAATTAATTAGAAATTCTTATCAACTTTACTTAATCTGATTCGTAATTCATGACAAAAGAAAAGGAGATGCTGTTTCTCGTCAATTTTGCCTAGATATATACTTTGTAATTTGTGCAAATATGAAATTAGAGAATTTATTAACACTTTTGAAGAGGGAAAGGAAAAAAGTGTATTTATCAAAAAAAGTCAAAAACATATTTACAAATCCGATTACAGTGACCAAAATTTATTTTCTCGCTCTAAAAAATGTCTAGAAGGAAACTTTCCTGTATTGATGTGATATAAGATTTAATTAATAAGCGAAGAAATGGAATTAGTTTGGTCCAAATTAAGAAGCCAATTTTGACCATGGACCAGCCCTACTTAATTTCTTTGTAATTGCCGGTTCATTCTGGTCAGTGGGAAATAAAATAACATATACCTTAGGATTTAAATCATTCATAGGAATCATTGAATAAAATATAGATATAGGCTCTTTAGGTGTTACGAATTGTTAACTTCTTTTTAAACGTGTTATCTATGAATGATTAAATATTGAAAATATGCTTTTAACCGAATATATATGTATAAATTAAGGATAAGTAAACAATAGAGTAAGCAGTTCCTAAGAAACTGAACTGGGTCGTATTTAATACCGTTGATTATGTCAAGTATTATAGTGTAGAGCTTCAACTACTAATAATAACTCAATACAAAAGCATTTTTCATTATAGATCTGCCGCCCCAAGTAAACCTCACTCCTAAGATGATGGGTTGTGCAGAAGTGGACTCGTTAGGCAAACCCCAAGAAACTGTAGTAGAATGTCCTCGGAAGTCGGAATAGAATTAAGGGTCCGTTTAATTACAAATGTGGAAAAAAAATGTTTTATTGGGAATTGAATTGCCTAGAAATTGTTTTACTGGGAATTGTAATTAATTGATATAATTTTCCACCTGAAAAATGTTGAAAGTTTGGTGTCCGTTTAACTTTATTTTTTATGAAAATTGTCTATTAAAGTGATAATTTTTTCTACCATTGCGTCTAGAATTTGTTCCAATTACGAAAAAGTAAAAAAAAAAATTAAACAATTAGAAAAAATTACCACTTTGTTTTGCATAGAAATTGTCAACAAAAGTGAAAATTCTTTTTGCAATAGATGATAGAATTTGCAAGAAAATGTGTATAAAATGGTTGTACCTAGAAAAGGTAGGAAAAACAAAAGTCAAGAAAACTTTTGCTATCAAACACCATTAATTGGGTGAAGTTGGAAAACATTTTCTTTTTCCACCTAATTTTCTAGGCTTTCAAACACGCTCTAAGATCTGAATCAACAACCATCTGTAGTTGGGTTGAAACAGAGCCTTGAGGACGGCCATCGCTATTCAAAACATTGTTGAGGGAGAATAAATGACGGACCAAATGGGACTACGGTAAAAAGGGTAGCCGAAAAATGTAATTTAGAAATTACATCTTGTTCAGAATCTTTTCATCCTTGCTTACAGAGATTTAGGCATCCTATAGGTATGTTCCTCTCCACTTTGCTCATCAACTGCAAAAACCCATTTGCCCTTACTTGTCTTCTTCACGGATTGTCCTTTTCGCTCTGCTTGATTATGGCTTCCTCTGTTTTGTTCTCTTTTTCCAAACACATTGCTCTTCCCAACATAGTAATCTCCATACCTTTACCTATGGGACGCTTTATAAACTGTACTTCAACCATAGTTTCAACTCCTTTCAAATGACCTTCCACCCTTTTTCTCCCCTCGATCAAGTTATTTGCCACTACCACTGACCTTTTGCGATTCACATTAAGCCTTTCGAGCAATCTTTCATAGTTATCAATCTTACAATCTACTAGGAAGAAATCAGCGTTCTCATAATTCAACAATACCTCATAATTCGACCATTTCATTTAGGCGTAAGTCTTGAATTACCTTTTGTGATTTGTCCAGAGTTATTGGTTTGGGAAGAATGCATAGGAGCTTTCCTCCGAATTGTTGAGCAGCTGCTGCCAAGGCAATTGTCGATGAACATGCCTCAGAAGTGACTTCTACAATTAGTTTTGAATTCATGCCTGCTGCTAAGTCTGATATGAATTCATTAATTTCGAGCTTCCCCGCTTATTATTAGGAATTGCATTTTTTTCTTGCATTTGCTACACTGCAAGGGCATTAATAATAGTGTCATACATTGTAGGAAGTAGAACTGTTGACCCCAAAAAATGAGTTAACAGATGTCGGGTCCACTCTCGTCATGTTAGGCAAGCTCTGGCACGTTTCTATCGGGGAGACGGTGAGAAAAACGGATGCGAACGCTGGAGATGCCTTACGACGAGAGACAAAAGTGTTCGAGCTCCGGCGAGTGTAACGAAGATGATCACGTTAGCAACGATCACCAATCAAGATCCAATCTATTCGACAAAAACCAAAGGCTAAATGGAAATATGTGGAAGGATAGATGACATGTGTGTTTATGAGTGTTAGATTACACGTTAAAATTTGTATCTATTGGAAGTGTTCTCGAAGGGAAGATGATCGCTCAAATGTTTGTAAGAATCATTTGCTTATTTCAATAATCAAGAATAATCAAGAACTCAAGATTCTAACTTTCAAAAATTCAACTCTTTCTAAGTTACAAAGAGAACCTATTTATACTATCTTGGCCGACGTGGTGTCTGTTGGATCAGAACCATGTGGCCTCATCTCTTTAACTGAGGCTGTACATCACTGTATATTCTTACAATTAATACATTGATAAGAGGTCAACCACCATATACAATAGGTTGACACACCTAACATTATTTATTACAAGTGTTACATCAATCACTTCTAAAAGATTTTCAAATATGTTGTAAGAGATAGCGTTGACTTCATTGAGCTTCGGATGTGCTGAAAGTCTCGGAGAGGTCCTTATGCTGGTTGTCTGAATGGGGAGCTTCAACTCTTTTATTTGTTTACTTAGGCAGTGTTTCAACCCAAGTTATGGGGCTTCGTCTTTTGAGGTAGTACCTGGAAGGAACTTCGGTTGTTGCACGTTTCTTCGTATTTGACAAGTTGAGCCTTCATTTGATTTTTCTGTTGACTTTCTATCCATGTGGATTTCTACGTGGCACTTTGATTTTGAGCTTTGGTAGCGAGGCGTAACAATAGTCCCCCAAGTCTAGGCATGATTATTTATGTAATGCAAGGACTTGAATATATACAAAAAAAAAAAAAATTAGTAGGGGTGGTTTTTGCCACACTACAATAGTCCCCAAACTCTAAGTATAAATATTTATGTTATAGTTAGAATTTCAAATGTACCTGAAGCTTTACATCACCTTCCATTGTTCACCGAAGTTGTATACTTAGAGGTATTTGACCTTCTCAATCAATTCTTAAGAGGGTCAGGAAAGTAGAGTACTTTCGAGACTGTATTATCCAAAGTGCCTTGGCACATCCGAAGCTATATCTGAACTGGTTCGGGAGGGGTGGGTCTGACTCTTACAATGCCTCAGAATTGATAATTACAAGGAGCTTTTGACTTTAATATGATTGAGGAACACGAGGCATCTGGAATTATTGTGCCCAAATGATTTTCTGTCGTGGTACTTTTTCAAGAAAAGACAGTTGAGGTGGTTCAACTTTCCACACACACAACTGTCGCGTGCATTTAATGCGTAATGATGGCTGTCTCCCACACATTTTATAAATTCTAGCCTCATGAGATTGCGTGAAGTAGACGCTCTTATTTGGGTCGTAGAAGACGAAGCGGTAGACGCGCTGAGTGGCTCAGATTTAATCTTCAAATGAACAGTCAGATGACCCGGATCGACATCCAACGGCTGGGATTAAGAATTTCTGCCTATAAAAGGCAAAAACTTAGGAAGAAAACAATTTTATCATGCGAATTCAGCATACATATTCTCTAAACTCTTAAATTTGCTCTGAGTTTTTTCAAGAATCTTTGAGTTCTTCTCCTCCATCCTTAAGTTCGTTTTCTTTTCTTCTTGCTTTTTTCTTTTCAACACATTTGTCACTTTCTCGTGGTTCTTCCTTCAATACTTTAATTGAAAATCTCGTAAGTACCTTTGTAAACTTTTATCTTTGAAAAATCTTTAGTCAATGGCCTCTTCTACGTCTACTGGGAGGAATGTTGATTTGAGTGAACCGACCAGTGAGATGGGGGTTGAAATCACCAATACTGTCGACCTTGTTAAGGTTATAGAAGCGAGGCGTAGTGTGCTTCTCTCTAGGGGAGGGGGGTAGGAGGGATACCGGTGTAGATCCGACCCACCTTACAAACCTTAGGAAAAAATATAGGATCCCCTATGACATGGAACTCCTCTCCCGAGCTCTTAATGAGCGAGCCTACTACTTGAGGCAAGGCTGCGTCGCAATTAGTGAGTTCCTCTTAAAGGTTGGGCTTCGCCTGCCTTTACACACATTTTTCAAGGTGGTTATTAGGTTGTACGGGCTGGCCCCCACCCAGCTTGTCCCTAATGCTTGAGCCCAACTTCTGGGGGTATTCTTCCTATGGAAGGAAACTTCCATGGGCGAGAATATGCCCCTTCACATTTTTCAAACCATTTTCCAACCTTGATCCTTAGGATGGGAATTCAAGGGGGTAGTTCTCCTTGTGCCCATGGGGATCACACTCTCCCCTTGTCCTGAGCTTACCCTCCTCCATCAAAAGATGGAAGGAGACGTAGTTTTGGGTCAGAAGGAAGTGGCAGGAGTGTGAGGGGGACACCGTACCTCATGTTAAAGCCCCAACTTCCTATTTTGAACCTAGTGATTGATCCTGATACTTATCATTTTAATGTTGCCTTGCAGGGTCGGTTGAACGCTTCGACTTCAGCGAGAATGATTGGAAGACTTTGACGGATATCTACCGCCAACCCTACTCGTCTCGTGATTTTGATTGTTTGATCTTCTCCAAATGACTTTTAGAAGAATTTAATCTAATGAAGTTCATTCTGATGTAACTCCAACAATGGCTCCTCACAGTCCTAATCAACCAGTATTAGATGAAAATGTGATATCTGAGGAGGTTGCAAACACAGAGATTAACACTGAAGATGGTTGCACTGAAGTAGAAGAAGATATCTTAAATACTCAGTCAGAACAAATAGAAGCGAATGATTAAATGTTCCTAAGAGTGGAAGAATAAGGAAATCAAGTTATAGAACACCCTATGATCACTAAAAGCAAAGCTGGCATATTTAAATCGAAAGTGTACTCTGCTCAATGCAAAGAGTATAATCCTCAGCAGGATAAATTTGAGCCTAACAGTGTTGCTGAGGCCCTGTCAATAAGTAGTTGTAGGGAAGCTATGGAGGATGAATACAAAGCACTAATGAGGAATAAAACCTGGAAACTTGTACCACCAATGATCAACCAAAAAGTGATAGGGAATAAATGGGTTTTCAGAGTCAAGTGTGACATTGAAGGAAGAATTCTAAAGCACAAAGCAAGACCTATTACGAAAGGATTCTTGCAAACCTCAGGAGTCGATTATTATAAAACTTTTAGCCCAGTTATAAAGGCTTCAACACTGAGAGTTATACTCACCCTTGCAATCTGGAAAAACTAGAATATCAGGTAAGTTGATGTCAACAACACCTTCTTAATTGGAAAGCTCGAAGAAGAGGTCTATATGAGGCAGCCTAAGGGGTTCATCAACAAAGACAAACCTGGCTTTGTCTGCAAACTTAAAAAGGCGCTCTATGGACTTAAGCAAGCTCCTAGAGCTTGGTATGAGAAACTGAAGAAAACACTCTTGGATTGGAACTTTTCGAAATCAAAGGCTGATTGCTCCCTATTCTTCTACATGAATCAGAAGCATATGATCTTTGCCCAGGTATATGTCGATGATATAGTAATCACAGGCAATGATCATCAGAAACTACATGACTTCATTGACAAATTGAATGCTGAATTTGCTTTAAAGGATATAGGGGAGTTACATAAGTTTCTAGGAACTGAAGTCAGAAGAGAAGAATCAGGGATGCATCTAACTCAAGTCAAGTACACAAGAGACTTACTAAAAAGGTTTAATCTTGAACGTGTTAAGCCTTGTTCAACACCTATGACAGCAGGGAAGATCATCTCCAAAAATGAAGGTGTACAAATGGAAGATCTGTCCTTATATAGAAGTGCCATAGGTGGTTTACAATACTTGGCTCACACTCGGCCTGATATAACATTTGCAATCAATAAGATGAGCCAATTCTTGCAATCACCCACAAATGCTCCTTGGAAGGCAGTCAAGTGGATTTTTAGATACCTGAAAGGAACAATTGAATAGGGGCTATGGATACAAAGAGCTGACAGAATCCATCTCACAGGCTTTGCTGATGCAGACTGGGCGTCGTGTCCTGATGAGAGGAAATCTACAGCTGGGTATTGTATCTAATTGGGAGACACCTTGGTTGCCTAGTATTCAAAGAAACAGCATGTTGTGGCTAGATCTAGCACTGAGTCAGAATACATAGCTCTAGCGCACGCAGCAGCCGAAATAGCTTGGATAGAATCATTACTGAAAGAAATCAACTTGCACACTGATTCTTCTCCTGTACTGTGGTGTGATAATCTTGGCGCCAGTGCCCTGGCCTCAAATCCAGTCTATCACGCTCGAACCAAGCATATTGAACTAGATATCCATTTTATCAGGGACAAGGTTCTTGAAGGAAAGTTATGCATCCAATATGTTCCTTCTTCTGATCAAGTTGCTGATCTGCTGACCAAACCCTTATCACATACCAGGTTCCTATTTCTAAAGAGCAAGCTGGGAGTTAAAGAATGAACTCTAGCTTGAGGGGAAATGTTAAAATTGTACACATATTAGCTGGGATTGCAGCATATCAGTAGGGATAGTAGCCATGGTTCACGTGTTCTTTTTGCCTAGTCACACCTGATACTAATGTGTGCTAATGTGCACCTATAGTGTGATAGATTTTGGGTGTAACTGTAATTATTCTCTCACGGATTCTACCACAAGTAATCTGTTATTACTTGCTTGCTCACCACTCCAAAATACCTCTATATAATGTATAAATCACATTGTAATTAATTATCAAGTTTTGATCAATATTATCCCCAATTCTCTTCTTCATAACTTCAGTCATTTTATTCCAAACTTCAACTCATCGGAGCCTTCAGAATATGATGGAAGACTTGATTGCTTCCACCAAGGCGTATTTTTTCATCTTGTTTTTGTCTTCAAGTTATTGTTCTAATTTCACAATATATTCTGGATCATAAAGGTCGAAAGAGTAAGTGTAACATCCCAATTTCTACAAACCATGAAGTGTAACTAAAAATTCAATTTTCTACACATAATTATGGAAACAATAAAAATATATTTATTTAGTTTCAATAATAAATAGTATCAATATGTTGATCGAAACATGAAATTTGTTTCTATTCGAAAACAAAACACAACCAATTAGAAAATAGAAACCTTAATGCTTTTATTTCTTCAAACCCTTTGGCAGCCTGCATTACCATTCCGCTAGAGATCCAATCGACCTGAACTAATTAGTAAATGTTTTGAAAGAGTGGGTATTTAACAATACACAATAAAAAACTAGTAGTTTCTATAAATAATTATATATATATATATATATATATATATTTTATATATATATATATATATATATATATATATATATATATATATATATATATATATATATATATACACACAACAAAATACACTTTATACTACTTTTCATTTGGAGCATTTTGTTTGATCACTCATCACGTAGTTATTTCGAATTCACGAAGGATTTCACATTTCGCTTCATTTTGAATTCCTGAATGAGTTCACAACTCATTTTAAAGAACCCAAAATAGTTTACATTTCATTATGTCAAACTCGAAGGTCCACTGACAATTCATGCATATTCCATTAAATATATAAAAGTATAAGGAAATAAACCACTTACACATCATGTATCTAACCTAGTTATTGAAAGGTTGTAAAAAGGAAGATAAATCTGAATGCGTATTCCAAATATTTTCCTAAATCTCTTTGCTACCATATACCTTAAAGGGACTGTTTTGTTTTCTGATTAAGAAAAAAAAAAAAAAGGCTTGCTGGGCAGATTTACGTATTGTTTTTTGGCCTCAAAAGTGTTCTGCCAAAACACCCAAACTGGGGAAATTTTATAAAAGTTTTCCTATTGACCTGGGATTTACTATTTTAACTCAATTAAATAACATTAAGTCCCGTTTTTATTGCATACAATTAACCTTTTTATCTAGTAATGGCAAAAAAATTCCATTATACTCGATACTGTGAGATCTCACCCTCAAACGGGATGATGATTCACCGCATAATTGTGTACATGGAGTGGGTTTCGTTGGCCTGAGATGATGGATGGGTGATTACAGGAAATATGATCCTTGTCCCCGTTACCACTTAAAGTTCATTTCTAAATACGAATCTTTCATCACACAAAAAGAAAAGAATCATCATTATTTTTAAAGGAAATACGATTTTTTCTACAATTTGTAAGAAAAGTAATGATTTTCACCAACTAAAAATATTTAAAAAAATAAAATAAAAAATAAAAGCCGTGGTAAAAGGGATATGGGATCGGCCCCAACCTTGCCCCACCTTAATCGGATATGAAAATGGGACAAGAAGACAAAAATACCCAACAGGACGGAGGACGAGAATAGCTGCCCACACCCGTCGTGTTGTCATCCCTATTTTTATCCTAATCCAAAGATCTAAAGGCTAATTCATAATTATCTATGTATTCGTGGCTGCCAATCTTGTTAAATTATTATTCTTAATTTTTTAAAATTTTGTTTAACCTTAATTTCTTTTAATTGTATCTAACTTGGGTTGATCTTATCAGATTTAAATTTTTCTTGGGTCGAGCACGTCATTTTTCTGGTAATCCTCATTTGAAGAGGAGTACTCGTATGACTTAGAGCTAGTTTTGTTGGTTAAAAAGATAGGTAAAGGATTGTTGGATTTTAGATTTCACATCTCTCCTGGAAAGTGGAGACGGTATTTTTTTATCATCTGTGAAGGTTTTGGAGGAAGATTAGTACTGGTGGTATGTGTAGATTCATGTGACTTTGGCTTTTTGGATTGTCTTCTAATAGTCTTGGGTGGTCATAATTTTCTTTCATATTCTTTAGAGATGAAGAGAGATGCAGTTGCATAGCTTGCTGGTGTTCTATCTGAATTAAATGTGATATATGTCGAGGATTGTTAAAAGTGTGCTTAACATCTAAGTATTGTAGCCCAAATATGTTCAGTCCAATTGCCTTTGATGAGTGTGACCCGTAGCCCACTTACTACACATTCTCGCACTTTACTAAAACACGACTTTAGTTGTTGAAACAAGATGGCTGAGATTGTGACACGTGATGTTGGCACAACCGTTGGATGCATGATGACTCTTTATACCCCAGACTCTTCCATTTGCCGGTGGATCGTTCATTCTTCTAAGGTTTTCTCTCCTAAGATATTTCTGTATTTTTCTCTCTTATGAAAACTCTTGGTTTTTCATTCTATAATTGTAAGGTTAGATAATCTTGGTGATGTCTACTGTAGATTACAGTTCTGGTTTGTGACTCTTCTGATTCTTGGTGAGCACAAGTTCGGTTACTTGGTGTAATCTGTAAAAGGGAAAAAAAGAGTTTAAGACTGAGGGTTTGAGTCGAGTGATTCTTGGGTCTCTAATTCTTGTATTTGATAAACTTTGTTCGATTCCAGTGGATTAGAGCGATTATCATTTCGGTGTATGCTCAACGGGTGAGTAGCCAAATTCTTGGTGAACATTCGGGCCTATGGGCGAAAAGTCTCTCGTGTTCATTTTGTTCTTGTTGATTTGGTTATTTTGGGACTGACAAATACCAACAATGGTATCAGAGCTTTCGATTTGTGTTTAGAAGCCTTCGATCTGAAAATTCCTGGCATTCTTGACGAGCTGGTAGCTGACCTTCACAAATCTGTACCGTGGAGGCTTGATCTTCAATTTTTGGTTGAAACCCACTTTGATCTTCCTTTGTCTAGGGTTTCATGTGAGAACCCTAGAAATCTGAGGGGACAAAGTTTAACAGTTTCTTCAAGATTATCCTCTAGTTCTGTTATTCGAAATATTAGACATTGTGTTTTGTTGCTTGAGATAACTTGCTTACTCTTTTTGGGTACATAAGTGCTTCTGTGTGAATATCATTTGTACTTTAACACTTGGTGTGTGCTCTATTGTGAATATATACTTTCTCTATACTTGTTACTTCTATTTGCATCACTTTGTAAAATTATGACAAGTACAAAAATTGATATTGAAATTTGAAATGCTAAAGGAGACTTCAGTCTTTGGAGTAAAAAGATGAAGGCGCTGCTAATGCAACAAAAATATGCTAAAGCCTTAAATGAATCTTGGGGTGTAGAAACCACTCAAACCAAAAGGATTGGACAAGCTGAAATTGCTTGGAGTACCATATTCCTGCATTTATCTGACAATGTGATTAGAGAAGTAGGTGACACTACTACTGCAGCAGAAATTTAGACTAAACTTGAATCTTTATATAAAACCAAAACTCTTCCCAATAAATGTTAGTTGTGGAAACAGTTTTTCAGTTTTAAGTTTGACTCCAATTGTGATCATGAAACAAATTTGGACAGATTTAATAAGCTATCTCAAGATCTCACCAATAGTGGTGAGACTCTATCTGATGACCAAAAATTTGTAGCCATACTATCATCATTACCTGATAAGTACAAGGAACTAAAAAATGCTCTTGAATATGGAAGAACCTCTATTACAGTTGATGATATTGTGTCTTCTTTAAGGAATAAAGAACTTGATTTTAAAAGTGAATCAAAAACCTCCATATCTGGAGTAGGTTATAACATAAAAGGCCATTATTCTTTCAAGAAGAACTATAATCAATTCTCAAATAAAAATTTTGGAAAACCAAAAGAGTATTCTAGAAATTTCTCAAAGAGCAAAGTTAAAAATCGAGGTACATACCAATACCTAGTATGGGTAAAAAGATAGAAATTGAAAGAAATTCAATAAGTTTGATAGTAAGGCTAAAGGAAAAAAGATGTTATTTTTGTGGTAAAATGGGCCATTATATAAAAGATTGTATCAAGAGAATGGATGAACTGAAAATTTGTAATAAAGTTGAGGGTGGAGCTGCAATAGCTTATGAAGAAGCTGCAGCCACAAATGGATGAGTCTATGTGACATGTCAATCATCTGTTGAAGATGAATGGATCTTAGATTCAGGGTGTACTTTTCATATGACCCCATGTAAAAAGTACTTTATCGAATTCTTAGAGATCAATAGAGGACAAGTAATAATGGGAAATGATTGCTCTTGCAAAATTAAAGGAATTAGTAAGATTATTTTTAAACTAAACAATGGGAATGAACTGGTTCTGAACAAGGCCAGATACATTCCCAACTTAAAGAGAATTTTAATCTTTTTAGGTACACTTGATGATAAATGTTTTAACACAATCATTAGTAAAGGTAAGTTGATACTCCAAAAGAATTTTGCAAAAGTTGTTCAAATCAAATGGGATTTATATTTTGAAAGTTTTACATCAAAAGAATCGATCCATTGCTGCCACTGTCACATAGTCTGATAAATCTGAAATATGGCATAAAAGGCTAGGACACATCAATGATAAGAATCTGCATATTCTTAAGAAACAAGGACTTTTAGGAAATCAAAAGATTGAAAAAGTATCTTTTTGTGAACACTGCATATATGGAAAGTAAAAGAAATTGCCTTTTGCTACAGGTACACATAAATCAAAATCTATACTTGATTACTTGCATGCTGATCTGTGGGGACCAGCTTCTGTGAATACTTATTCTGACTTTAAATATTACTTCCTAATTGTTGATGATTTGTCTAGAAAAAATTGGATCATACTCTTGAAAAATAAATCGGATACTTTTCAAAATTTTGTTGCTTGGAAAACTCTTGTTGAAAATAAGTAAATAAGAAGGTTAAAGCTCTTAGAACCAACAATGGCCTTAAATTTTGTAATGAAGAGTTTGACATTTTTTTGTAAAGACAATGGGATACTTAGACATAGGACTGTCACCTATATCCCTCAACAGAATGATCTTGTTGAAAGAATGAATAGGACCCTTTTAGAAAGAGTTAAGTGCATGTTAATAAGCTCAGGCCTTCCAAAATTATTCTGGGAAGAAGCTGTCAAAACTGCATCATATCTTATAAATAAATGTCCTACAAAATCCCTGAATTATGACACTCCTAACCATGTTTGGAATGGTCAGCTTGCTGATTATTCTAATTTTAATACTTTTGGCTGTGGTGCCTATCTACATCAAAATGAAGGAAAACTGGAGCCAAGGTCTATAAAATGTGTTTTCTTAAGGTATAATGAAGGTGTCAAAGGCTATAGGGTCTGGTTGAGGGACCAGGGAGGATATAAAGTCACTATAAGTAGAAATGTTGTCTTTAATGAGTTAGACATGCCCTGTTAGAAGGAAAAAGAGGCTACTTCCACTGAAACTGATCAAAATAAAAACATTATTCAAACTGAATCCCTTCCAGCTGATTTCAATACTGGAAATGAAGATTAGTTTGAGGTGGAGCATGAACCTGAACAGGTTACTGAACTTGTCTTTGAAACTGTACCTGATCAGCACTTAAATCCTTTAGAAGAATATCATTTGGCTAGGGATAGAACTAGAAGGGAAATTAGGCCACCTTTAAGATACAGTGAACCTGATTTTATCACTGCACTTAACATTCAATTTTTTTTTGGAAAATGAGCCTACCTCATATGAAGAGGCCATTGAAAGAAAAAATGCTACATGTGGATTAAAGCTATGAAAGATGAAATGCAGTCTTTAGAGAAAAATAAGACTTGGGTTTTAGTCAATAAACCTAAAGAAGAAAAAGTTATTGACTGTAAATGGATCTAAAAGATTAGGGAAGGTGACTCAAAGGATGGAAATGTTAGGTTCAAGGCCAAGTTGGTTGCTAAGGGGTTTAACCAAAGGATTTGTCTTCTTGAACATAATTTTTTCACCTTAATGGTGTACATACACACACAAGTGGTGAGACCCACTTGAATATTTTATTTGAATGGGTCCCACCACTTGTATGTGTATGGACACCATTATAGTGAAAAATTATGTACATTAAGCATAGCTCTTAACCAAAGGGTGGGAATTGACTATAATGAAATTTTTTCTCCGGTAGTCAAGTATGCCTTCATAAGAATTTTATTATCTATTGTTTCTCAATTTGATTTTGAATTGGAACAATTAGATATGAAAACTGCTTTCTTGCATGGAAATTTAGATGAAAAAAATTATATTGCCCAACCTAAAGGTTTTGAACAAAAAGCTAAAGAAAGCTGTGTATGTTTTCTGAAAAAATCACTTTATGGTTTAAAACAAGCACCACAATAATGGTACATCAGATTTGATACTTCTATAAAAGGTCTTGATTTTAATAGAAATGAATATGATCCATGTTTTTACTATAAAGGGAAAGGAGGCCCAAATTCTTATTATCTCTTGTTTTATGTTGATGATATGTTGCTTACTGGTTGTGATGTAACTGAAATTAATAACATTAAACAAAAACTGAAGCAAGAATTTGATATGAAGGACCCAGGTACTGCAAAAAGAATTTTAGGAATGGAGATTAGGAGAAACAGATCTAATCACACTCTGTTCCTCACTCAACAGGCATATATTTTAAAAATATTGACTAGATTTTCTATAAATGAGGCTAAAGATGTAACATTACCTCTTGCCAGTCACTTTAAATTTTCTGTGGAACAATGCCCCAAATCTAAAATTGAAAGAAGTAGAATGGATAAGGTTCCTTATGCAAATGTCATTGGTTCAGTTATGTATGTAATGGTCTGTACTAGACCTGATCTTGCCTTTTCCGTATGTACCTTATGTAGATATATGAGTAATCCAAGTGAATACCATTGGGAAACATTGAAATGACTGTTAAGATATTTAAAAGGAACTTCAGATTTAGGTTTGATGTTCTGTAATAGCAAAACTAGAATTCAACTTAAAGGCTTTGTTGATTCAGATTTTGTTTGTAATTGTGACAATAGAAAATCTACATCAGCATATTTTTTACTTTTAATAATACATGCATAAGCTGGAAATCACAGCTGCAAAAAATAGTTGCTTTGTCTTCCATAGAGGTTGAGTATATTATAGCCACAGATGCTGTGTATTTGACTGAAAAATTTATTGGATGAAATTGGCTTCTCTGGTAATAATGCTACTGTATATTCTGATATACAATATGCTATACACCTTAGTAGAAATCCAGTCTTTCATAATAGGACAAAATATATAGATGTTAAATTTCATTTTATAAGAGATATTATAGAAAAGGAAATTATAAAAATTGAATAGATCTCTACTAAGTGTAATCCAGCAAATATGGAAACTAAAATACTTCCTTTACAAAAATTTAGGGATTGTTTAAATCTCCTAAATGTTATTTCTAACTAATACTTTTGCAGGTACCCAAGCAAATGAAACCAAATTGTTAACCTCTAATCCATATGAAACCCGATGATGTCAAACAAGGTGGAGATTGTTAAAAGTGTGCTTAACATTTAAGTGTTGCGGCCCAAATATGTTCAGCCCAATTGCCTTTGATGAGTGTGACCCGGGTAGCCCACTTATTTCACATTCTTGCACTTTAAGAAAACACGAATTTGGTTGTTGAAACAAGATGGCTGAGATTGTGACACGTGGTGTTGGCACAACCGTTGGATGCATGATGACTCTTTATACTCCAGACTCTTCCATTTGTCGGTGGATCGTTCATTCTTCTAGGGTTTTCTCTCCTAAGATATTTCTGTATTTTTCTCTCTTATGAAAACTTTTGGTTTTTCATTCTGTAATCGTGAGGTTAGATAATCTTGGTGATGTCTAGTGTAGATTACAGTTCTGGTTTGTGACTCTTCTGATTCTTGGTGAGCAGAAGTCCAGTTACTTGGTGTAATCTGTAAAAGGGAAAAAGGAAAGTTTAAGGTTGAGGGTTTGAGTCGAGTGATTCTTGGGTCTCTAATTCTTGTATTTGATAAACTTTGTTCGATTCTAGTGGATTAGAGCGATTATCACTTCGGTGTATACTCAACGGGTGAGTAGCCAAATTCTTGGTGAACATTTGGGCCTACCGGCGAAAAATCTCTCGTGTTCATTTTGTTCTTGTTGATTTGGTTATTTTTGGGACTATCAAATGCCAACAAGGATTTTGGTAATGGTGAAGGAGACTATGTTGTTGATGGAAAAAATAAAGTTTGGGATTCCATGGCAGTTGGTTCTTTAACTGTCAAATTTTCCTTTCTTGTGCTTCAAAAGGGAGTCTTTGGTCTAAAAGAGACATAATTTTATTGTGGACTGTCTTCATTCTTTATTTATAGGCTTCAATTGAAGTGAGTAGGGTAGTGGTTTGTTGTTTAAGAGTCCTTTCAATCGTTTATTAACTTTCATCAATCTTTTGAAGAGCAATTTTGTCTTACTGCATTTTTAGGCTGCCAATTTAGTACTACTTCTGCTGGAGAAATAGTTTTGACTAATTCATCAGCTATTCTGGTGGTCAGCACGTTACTTTCCACATATGATCTAAGTGGTCTTTCTCAAAACTTTTTGGAGTAAAGTTCATTGGAGAGTGAAACATAGTCGCAGATTCAGCTCCAACGATTTTTTATGTGGGATTCCCATCATGATCCTTCCAATCCCATCCCATTGCTTATAACATCTTGTACAATCATCCCCATCATCCCAATCATCCCATCTACAAGGAATGATTGGTTTATTCCCATTAGGTATGGGCTTAACTCATTAAGTAATTTAAGTATTCAAACGTTATCTCAATAAATTTACTTAGAAGAAAATAAACCTATGTTTTGAGTTTGCCACGCTAAATGAGAATTAGATAGTATACAAACATATATACTTAACTCCAATATAAATTCTACTAATTTACAACCAAATATTTCCCAATCTTTAGTTAAAAATAGAATTTTTCACATATCTGAAATGTCCCACCCTCTTTATATAGACAACTATACACACATATGCATAAAAATAGAAATTGACTACTCGACGTAAACATGGGAGCGCACATTTTTTATTTTATTTTTTTGAAATAGTAACATGAGATAAACATACTCCCAATAAAATCCCTGCATATTCACATGATCACCTGTAATTTTCATATAATATATCGAGATAAAAGATCGAGTAACATTATTCAAACATGTTTTCCTTGTGATTACAAAAATATTTACCATACTATTTTACAAGTTATATATATATATATATATAGACACACACGCACACACATACACACACACAAAAGACTGTAAGATCAAAATAATATCCCAAAAGTAATCCAGCAGGCTGTCATCCATATACATTAGCCTTCAGAATCCTATAAGAGCTTCAACAACTAGCTATGCTATCTATGGAGCTCCAAGCTCACCTACAATGCAAAAACTATATAAGCTAATGTCCAATAAGTAAACATAATGTATCTCATGAATATGAATGTGTCTGTGCCATTTCCTTTGAAAACATCATACTAGAAATTCATCATATTCAAATATTCATTAATGTAAACTCAAGAAAATTTTAGTTGAAATCTTTACTTTTCATTGGGCCCTTGACACACCTATTATGCCGGATAAAGCTGTATGCAATATCAATATCAATAATAAATAACCCAATATCGACACAATCTAGTGGACCATCTTTATGTGATCACTACAGGTACATCGCCTAACTGTCCCTATATAACCCAAGAAGTATCCTACTCACAATGCCAATAATTATAATATCACAAAGGCATGGTCAAGTAGTCCATCCTCCCATGACACCAAACGTATATCCTCTATCTTCCCTTGTGATCATTAGGGGTCTCACTTGTGATGCCAACAAATATCACATAAGCATGCCTCTCATGCCTCAATGTCTTAGTTGTAAGTATTATGCCCTAAGTCCAATCAACTTTGGACATAAACACTTTGAATATATATAATCAATTCATATATATGGCAATATCTATTATTTAATTGAATTAATATTCTAATAAATTAAATGATAGAATCCGTAGATTCAAGTCTTAGTGATTTGTTAATCACAAGGAGTTGTGATTGTGAGATACAAATTACATATGAGTGAATCTTAAATCGTCCGTGGTCGAGGTAATAACGAGATACGGATATCGTTATTACGGATAGACTATCGCGTGTGGTATTCTTACTTGTAAAGTAAGTAGCTGATCTCACAAGCTAAAGTGTGGTGACACTTGAATGAACACGTGGATGTTTTGTTATAGAACAAAACATTGGAGACCCGCTAAGAGATTCCACATGGATAACTATCTAAGTGTTAGTGGTTAATCTCTAACGTTCGGTAGTGGAATTGGTCCTTTGACTTGAGGTCATCATAGTACCTTATATGAGGGCAGTCATATTTTGGTGATGTTGGATGTTGCTCTGTCAAGGGTCGCTAATACAGTATCGTTCGGGTATGTCAAGAATCATATGAAGGTTGTGAATGATCAATAGAGGATTCGTCACTCTTAGATAGTAAGAGATTATGATCTACATTTTATCCAGTTAAGTTGATAATGAAATCCTTGGCCAAGGTGAACTCATAAGTCGGAAAAGAGTTTTCGACGTACATTGACTTAACAGTGGGATAAAAGATATGATCGATAATTGAGATTGACACATATCCATATCTCATAATTGATCGGATCATATTGACGAAAGGATTATAGTTTCACGGTAAACGAACAAGTTTGGTTTTGTCATGCTACGTGATATTTTCCGTCACATGTATTGCCCTGATACATTGCTAGATGTCAATCTGGGACAACGAAAATGAATTAGTGATAAATTAAAAGGGGCGTTTTAATTTATTGATTTTGATTAGATCAAAATAATAATTCACGTCGTTCGGCATCGTGATCGGGAACCTAATGGGTCACACACAAAAGAGAATCAGAAGAATGAGATTTACCAATTAATTAATTGATAAGTGTTGGATAATTAATTAATTGGGTTGTTTATTAATAGGCTCGAATTAATTAATTGGATTAATTAATTCATGGACCAGATTTAATTAATTTGATTAATTAAATCTTGGACCGGGTTAAGTTTAATAGATGGGCTGAGCCCATCTGGACTTATATTAATAGACTACTAGGGTTTGAAAAACTGTAGAGAATTTTCATTATTCTTGCTAGCACAAGAAAAGAAACCCTAGCCGTCATTCTTGTTCTCTGTGTGGATCACCATTGGAGGCTGGACAATTGGACAGCTTGGATTGCAGATCGTGATCATTGGGGTTCAAGAAAAAGCAAAAGAGTTTGTGAAATTCATCAAAAATATTATTCTCATCACAGTTTCTATCTAAACACATTGCAGATCCTCGTTTGGGAATTGAAAATTGTTTAATTTCCGCTGTGCATGTTAAGTAAATTCCCAACATTAGTAATGGTCAATAAAATATTTTATAATGTAAATTCCTTTTTTCAATCATGTCACGCATACTAGATTGTAAATTATGGACATATGTTGTGCATACATGTGCAAATGCTAATGAATAGCATACTCAATCAAAATGGCTGCCAATATGTTTTTTAAAACAAATACTGAACCATCATGACAAACATAAGATATACAATAAGTTTATTATCAAGTTATAAAAAAGTCACGACAATGATTAAAAGAGAATATTTTACCATACACACTTACTTACCTTTTGCCTTTGTGTGCGCGCTTTCTACTAGGTGTAAGACAAGTCTCTTTTCCACTTAAAGGTGGCAAACAACTTGTGTTACCATCTAATATCAAACATGGTCCTCAAATTGATAAGCTTAACACACACAATCTCGTACTACAATCTTTAATATTAAAATAATCTATAATATTATAACTTCAAGTTATCAACTACATTCCGAAATAGCCCCATAAGTCCTATTTTTCAAGTTCGAAGAGAAGAATGTAAACATAATCTAATTGTATCACTAACGAACTAACACTCATTCAAATCAATTCTCCAAACTTTAGAGATGACTAGTGAACATGCAAGGTTGAAACTAAGGCTATGTTTGATTGTACAAGATTTTCCATGGAAAATGGAAAACCAATTCCAACTTCCACTTTTGCAATGTTTGATAGCAATAATTTCCCTTGGAAATGGTTTTCTTGGTTTCCCTTACATGAGCACAATTTCCATGGTTCTGTTGAAAATGAATTCCCACCACTTTGGTGGGAAAAAATTTTCCAAGTTACCCTTTTTTTATTTTTTTATTTGTTTTTTTTTTGGCAGTTGAAAATTTTTTTAAATACAATGGTAAAAAAATTTATCACTTTCATTGACAATTCCATGTAAAACAAAACCAAACGAATGATATTCGGTATATATTATATATATATATATTTTTTTTTTTTTTTTTTATTATTATTATTATTATTTTTTTTTTTTTTTTTTTTGCAATGGGAACAAATTCTAGAACAAGTGATAAAAAAAAATCACTTTAATAGACAATTTTCATGAAAAACGAAGTCAAAACGGATACCAAACTTTCAACATTTTTTAGGTGGAAAATTATATCAATCAAACACAATTAATTACAATTCTCAATAAAACAAATTTTAAGCAATTCAATTCTCTATAATTCATTTTCCTTCCACTCAAATTCCATCTTTGAAATCAAACGGGCCCTAAGTGAAAAAATGAAAATGGACATAATCTTATATTTAGTTTTTATCATAGCATGGTTTACTTTCGTCTCTCTTTTTGCACCTTTAATCTTCCATTCATTCCCAAACTTTTGCAAAACTTATATAACATGTATATAAAGGTACATGCCACAAACCACAAGTATTAGGATTTTCAGCCTCAAGTTCATCCCCTTTCCCAAAACATCGAATCAGGCATCTCATTATGACTGTTTTGAGTTTCCATTGCATTAGCATGCCAGAAATTAGATTCTAACCTATTGATATCATATTTATACTTATAAATCTTATATAAAAATATTCAAAGTGATAAATATACGTTATCCTCAAAGTATTATCTAAAATCAAATGTTGAATAGCAACCATCAATTTCTGTACATAGTGATTCAACTCAAATTTCTGCAACAAATTATATCCCCCTTTTCGTCATAATAAAATCACTAAAAACACCCCAAAAAAATTATTAAGCGAGTTCAGAGGTTTGAAAGATTATAAAATCCTCAAAAATAGTAGAAACAAATCTAAAGACCGTGAGCTAAACACACTTGCCCACAAATTCAGTTTCAGCTTCTCGACTTTCATTCCCTTCTCCGTCCCTTTGCTCCCCTTGTACTTGAAATCAATTAGAGCTGACTTGAAGGAGTTAATATGAAAGTGGCTATTAAAAGAAGTGTTACAAGTATGAGGTGTGCTGGCATGTGGAGGTTGTTGACGATAAAAATTTGAGTTTACACAAATGTTTGTATGTCTAAATCAAGTGCCCTTGACATATTTTCATTTGTTTACAACTTAATTTACTTACCCTGAGATCCTAAATCAATTTATAGAGGTAATTCATTTACCTTGCATTTCATCTCCTCTTTCCAAAGTAGCTTATTCTATTGATTGATTATGTCATAACACCTTAACTAATGACATTTTCTTGCTTCTAAATTGCTTTACTTCTCGTTGAAAAATCTCTATCAATTTTTCTTCATAAGTCAAATCTTGTTTCATCTCTATTGGTTCATTCTTCAATACAAGAAAAGGATTTACAATGTACTTTCTTAACGTGAATACATAAAGCATATTGTGCACTTGGAACATTGATGAAGGAATATCAAGCTTCTAGGCAACATTTCTAATCTTCACAACAATAGGAAATGGACAAATATATCTCAAGCACAGTTTTTCTTTTTTTCCAAACCGCATAATCCTTTCATTGGAGCTACCTTAAAAAATAATTGTTCTCCAGCATTTTTCTTCTTTGGTCGACATAGCTTTTCTATCGATTTTGAGCAAATTACATCCGCTAACGTATTTGTGTCACAACTTCAGACATTATACAAATCATATCTGGACCTAATAGTTTCATTTATCCAACGTTATCCCAATAAACTGAAGATCTACGGTTTATGCCTTATAAAGATCCACTCCAATCGTAGATAGATAATTGTTGTTGTATGCAAATTCCACCAAAGAAAAGAATTTACTCCACTAGTCTTGGAAGTCCAATACACAAACCCACATCATATCTTTCTATATTTGTATTGTTCTTTCTAATTGCCCATTAGTCTAATTGCCCATTAGTCTGGAAATAATAATGTGCTAAAAGATAACTATGTTCCCAAAGACATATGTAAGCTTTTCCAAAAGAGAGATAAGAACTTAAAAACTCTATCAAAAATAATAAATAGTGGTACACCATGACGTCTAACTATTTCATGTACATAAAGTTGTGCATTTCGATCCATGGAATACTTGGAACAAATTGAGATGAAATAAACAGATTTGATCAAATCAATCCACAATAACCTAAATACTATTGTGTCCTTTTGTAGTTTTTGGTGATTTCACCACAAAGTCTGTTTTAGCCCCTGTTTGAAAACCATTATTTGGATAAAATTGAGTTTGAAATAGTGATTTTTTAGGGAATATGTGGTTAAAAAGTAAGGAAAAGCTTTGCGTTTACGTACATAATATTTTATTGTGTGAATGTGTGGTTGAAAATGAATATGTAGAAAAAATAGTTTTGAAATAATGGTTGTCAAATAGGGGATTAATTCTTTCTCATTTCGACTCTGAGATAGGTAATAGTTGTAAGTTCATTCTGATCTTTGATGTTATGTCTTTATTTGTTGACATGTTAAATATTGTCCCATATAGTCAACTATATAGCATTTCATGTTTGGCCACCAATAATACAATTTCGAATCTCTACACATTTTAGTAGTTCCTGGATGAGCATAATATGGTGTTGTATGTGCTTCAAATAGAATATCACCTTAGATATTTTCTGCATCTGGTATATACAACCACCTTCTAAACAGGAAAAATACTATTTTTTTATATCTGAAAGTTTGAACATAAAGTATATCATTCTTTACCTGGAAACAGTAATCATCAATCTATTGCCCTTGCTAAATTATATTCATCAAAGTTGACTGAAATGTCAAGGCTGCAAGTTTAGCCTCTACAATTCCTTGTAATACAATTTCAATATCCATTTTCTGCAAGTCTATTAATTCTGTTTTTTGAGTTACAATCATAGCTACAACAATCGATATCGATTTCCTACTCAATACATCAACTACAACATTAGCCTTATAATACAATCATAATCTTTTACCAACTCTAACCACCTCTGTTGTCTCATATTCAATTCTTTTTATGTGAATATGTATTTCGAACTTTTGTGGTCGGAGTAAATCTAACATTGTTCTCCATACATATAATGTGTCCATAATTTAAGTGCAAACACAATTACGTCAAGCTCCAAGTCATGTATATGGTAATTCTTTTCGTACTTTTTAAGTTACCTAGATACATATAAAATAACTTTACCAGTTTTCATCAACTCACACATCAAGAAACATTTCTCCTCCCCACATCATCCCCACTCTAACGGGCAAGTTGAAGCAGTAAATAAAACAATCAAGTACACCGTAAAAAGGAAACTTGATACCTCCAAAAGGGCCTGGGTGTATGAACTACCCTAGGTCCTGTGGGGTATCAGAACAACTATCCGAACTGCTACTGGGGAAACCCCGTTCTCCATGGCATATGGGACGGAGGCTATGTGTCCCGTCAAGGTGGGTCTCCCATCCTTCAGAAGGATACACTTCAACGAGATAAGCAATGATGAATTACGAAGATGCGGACTGGACCTCCTTGAAGAAAGGAGAGATAATTCCCAAATCAAGATGACCATGTACCAAAGAAAAATGACCCGGTATTTCAATGCCAAGGTAAAAAAGAGATCTTTCCGGGTGAATGATTTGGTACTTCGAAGAGTTTTCTTGTCTTCCAAAGAGCCGGGAGCAGGAGCCTTGGGACCTAATTGGGAAGGGCCATATCGCATCGAGAAAGAAATCCGACCTGGAACCTACTGGATTCAAGACATGAGTGGGAAGACACTGCCCCATCCATGGAATGTGGAACATTTGCGAATGTACTATCAGTGAATGCAAGTCAAGGCTGGAGTTTCTTCCAGTTTTTTGTAAATAAATAAAGACTTCTTTTTTTTTTGTTCAGAGAAGAGTCATCAAAGTTAAAAGGGTCACGCCTTCCTTCGACCAAATGTCATGTCGAGGAAGAAGCCTTTGCATGGATGTACCATTCACCATGCAAGGAAGCGGTGGCACCTCGGAAGAGAGGTTGACATTCCCTACAGAGGATCACCTTGCTTGAATTCCTAGGCGGGCATACGCCTTCACATGGATGTGCCATCCATCAAGGATTCCGGGCTCGAAATCGATTTAAACAACGTATATCCTAATTTCGATTTAACAAGCAGTGTCACTTGATTTAAATAAAGGCTAGATTCGTTGGAACGCGAAAGATTGAAAATAGTTCGATTCGAGGTTGAGTTGTTGTTACAATGTACCAACACAAAGACAAAACCAACACTGAAAGCAATGAAGAAAAAATGAAATGTGTATTTCATGAATAAACCAATACAATAAGAGGCTCAACGAGCTTCACAAATAACAAACTTAAAGTAAACATATGTCTATTTGAAGGAAGGAGAGGGGGCTACTTCATCTATTAAAGCCTTTTCGGACACCACTTCGACACAATCTGCTGGAGCCTCGTCTGCAGTCATCATCGACGGGAGTTTGAGGCACCTTATCTTCAATAAACTCTCTCCGTAGTTCAGAAATGTTGAGCCTGGGGAACAATTGCTCCACCATGCTAACAACCTCATTATATGCATACTTTCTCCAATAATAGCCGAGGCGACTGTACTCCTCGATATTATGGAAATCAGCAATATAAGCCCTCACCGCAATTTCACATGCCTCGACGACGTCCAACTGGTACTTCCTCCATTCATTGGAATACCACTCCATTTCTTTTTCCATGCGATCTCAAGCTCTTCTGATGCCAGCCATTGAACATTCGATTCCTCAAGAGCTTCGGAAGTAATTCTCTTATGAGCGTCGGAGGTCTCCACCCGCTTCGTCAAAGCGGCCACTTCACATTGAGACTCATGGACTTCTCTTTTCATTATTTTAATCCCGGATAAGGTGGAGGCTAACTTCGCCCCATCTTCGGCCTTCTGGACTTTCAACTCATCAACCTCAGCCAAGATGGAGGCCAACTTCACCTCATCTACAGCCTTTTGAGCCTTCAACTCGCCAACCTCGGCCCTAACTCTCTTCAGTTTAGCCTCGGCTGCGCTCAAACGGTCATATGAAGCCTTATTCCTCTGCTGAATGTCAGCCAAGACTCCCTGACATTCCAGGGCAACCCCGAAAGCTCTAGCACTCTAACTTACTAAAGTCGCAGTCAAATCCACCGCATCGCAGGTGGTAACATAGTCTTGCCACCTTTCGGTCCAGAATTTGTTGAAAACCTCAGTGGCCTTGCGGACCTCGACAGGCAACATCTCTATCACGGTTTGGGCAATCTTATTATCACGCCCACCTAAGAAGTTTCCAGATTTTCTTGAAGTCCTTTCCAACTTCTTAGGAACCTCCGGTGTAGTCTCCTCTGAATCATCTTCGACCTCCCGAAGCTGCTCCTCTGTTGCAGCATCAATGGAAGCCTGCATCAGCTTCAGTTGTGTGGAAGTCCATTTCTTCCCATGGGCTGTGGAGGCCCTAATGATACCAGAGCACTCATTAGCATGGACCAATTTCCTTTTCTTTAGGGGCTCCTCAGCTACCCCTTTACCTTTGTCCGTGGAGGGCTGATTTTCTTGGGAAATGCCTCCCTCTTCCCTGGCGACTATATTGAGGGCTAAATTTTCTTGGGGGACCGAACATTCTGATTTCTTCCTAGTCCTTGAAGGATGGTAGCCATATCAGGTTGAGGATACTCTTTCTTTGGGGCCATCTATTCAATGTCGATGAAATATGTTCAGAATCAGTTCAAAAACAAACCGGTTGCTAGAATGCTTTGGGAAGACAACAAGAAATTCGCATCAATGTTTGCAAAGGTAAAGTACTGAAATGGCAAAACCTTCGCTTTTTATAAAGGAAGGAAGCAAATCTCAACCGTTGGATGAAAGTCTGAAATAATCACAGTCGTACAGTTGCCCAAAGATCTGGACCGTACAATTCAAACAGCCCTTTTTTCTTGTATCAACTTGCCACGCATCTCAATCGCCCGCCATCATTGGGCATTCATTGCTAGGACAGCCGGACGTGTGATAAAATCGTCTTGACACAGCTGTCATCTTAAAAACATACGAAATCATTAAATGATGACCATTACTATATATTCAATATGGGTTTACCTCAGCCTCGGCATGGCTAACCATATTAACTCAACATCGGCAATCCTGGGACAACATATGGCCAACCTTTTCTAGGCTCAGATTGGGTTAAAGACCCAGACATGATGTGAATATCTAAGCACACATAACTTAAGTTAAGAAGCCTCGAAAATATCGAGCCAGAACGACCTCGGAGTTGGTAAGATTCTCAGCTTAAGGACGTCTGAAAACACAAAAGGAATTTGACTCTGAAAAACGTTATTACTTTTTTCCATATGCGGGTCTTATCAAGATGAAGAAGTTAGCAAGTTGTTTCAACGGTAGCAATAAGCAAAATACTATAGTAAGGGAACAGTTGAAGTCAGAAGAAAGATAAGTTCGAGATTTATTAAAGTAAAGACAAATTACACCTTACAAAATGGACCGAAGCCCTAAAAGAAAAGCAGTGTACATTAGTCTATTGGGACGGGGGTTGGGGAGCTTCGAAGGGAACTATGGCCCCGGGGGCCACTTCATCGTTAACAGCTTTAGTAGTTTCCTCGTTTGGGCTTTTTTCTTCTTCCTCTTCATCCTCGCTAAGGAACTTAGCCCTAATCCCTGAGGTATCTTGTTGGGAATGTACCTCCATCCACTCAATGATCTCGGCAGGCATACCGTCTCCAGTACAACCCAAATCTTTGATAATGATCCGTCAAGTGGAAGTTGGCTAAAATGCGGGCTTCAGCCTCCTTGTTAGCTTGTTCAGCCTCGTGGTGAACTCCCTCAACCTGGGAGGTTAACTCCCCCACCTGTCCTGCCAAGTTGTCCTTTTCTTTACTGGTTTTCTCAAGGGCTTCGGTTGTGGCCTTTTGATGGGCGTCGATGACTCCACCCGCTTCGTCAACGAGGCCACCTCGTTCTTTGATAGATCACCTTCTTTTTCAAGGCCTTGATCTCTGCCAACGCAGAAGCAAGTTTCACAGACTCCTCGACATTTCTTTTCTTAAGTGCCTCGGCCTCATCCTTGGCATTCTTGGCTGTTTCCTCAGCCTGGGAGGCCTTCCCCCCAAATTCCCGATTCTTCATCTGGAGAGTTTTGAATAGGTCTCAACCTCTACAGCCATGTCGAATCACCTCGACGCTTGAGCCACCATCGTGGCGACGACGTCCACGGCATCACTTGTTTCAACAAAATTTTGCCATTTTTAAGTCCAGAGTTGGTGGAACGTCGTCGTGGCTGTCTGAATTTTCGGAGGTAGTAGGGCAACAGCTTCAGGCTCTAACTCTTCAGCCCTTTTTTCCAAATGAGGCTTACCCCGAGAACGGTCCGAAGGGACTTCACCGGAAGGTTTGTGTTTCTTGGCCGGTTCCTGGTTTTAATGCTCCGAAGTGGCCACTCGTTTTTGGTTCGTCGAGGCTGGGACGAAAGACGCCGCCAACATCTTTTGCCCTGTAGGTACTTCGGATCGAGGAGAAGGGACTTGGTTGGAGCTGCCTACCCTAGTGGAGGAAACTCGAAACTTCTTCTTTGGTTTCTCAACCAATACCTTCTTCCCCTGGTCTGGCAAAGAGGGCCGACCTTCCTCCTGAGAGGCAGCTTCCTTGCTGGCCCTCTCCAGCTTACGCTTGATATGCCTTCCCCCGACAGATGTGCCTTTTACGCCTCTGCGACCTGTCGTCGAAGTGGCTGCAAGAACGATATACATGTCAGGGGCAGGCACCTTCCTTTTCTCAAAATTCTCTACAAGCAACATCACGAAGTCTAAGATAAATGAAAGACAACAAATAACCTAAAATATATTCGCAGATCCGAACGTACCTCTGGAGGCCATGAGAAATAGGTCTTCGTAAAATCGTTGCGGGGTAACCACTTTATCGAAGTGGCGAGTCGGGGAGGGTTGACTATAGATATCCAACAAAACTTCCTAGTACGAAGGGTCAAGTTCAAAATGCTCGACGGTTCCTGAAAGTTATGAATATTGCATTAGTAAGAAGGTTCGGAAAAGAAGTCGAAGATAAAGCTTAAAAATGGCACTTACTGGGCTCGGAGTAAGTAGTCGGGACTTGGATGAAGGGGACAGTGTCATCCTTACACTCCTGCCACTTCCCTCGAACCCAGACCTGTCACAAAAGGAGCATGCCCCCCCATGGGCACATAGAGTACAAACCCCGGGAATCCCCTTTGCCTAGCGACCTAAGCTGGTAGATAGTTTGAAAAACATAAAGGGGCATATCTTCACCTAGGAAAGTTTTCTTCCAAAGAATGTAGGAACCCACTAGTTGGGCCCAGGTGTTAGGAGAGAGTTGGGTGGGAGCCAGTTCGTACAATCTGAGGACGGCTTGAAAAAATGGGTGAAGAGGGAGACGAAGTCCCGACTTGAGAAGGTACTCGCTAATGGCGACGCATCCTTGCCTGGGGTAACAGGCTCGTTCGTTAGGAGAGGGAAATAGTAGCTCTATGGTGTAAGGGATCCTATATTTCACCCTGAGATCGACTAACTTGGTGGGATTGGCATTGGAACGAATTTTGACGGCCCCCCAAGCTTTTCCCTCATCCTCCCTCTTATAGCCCTCTCCTGAAGTGGCGTCACTTCTACCAACCTCAATAGCTCTAATAACATCGGAAGTACTGACCAGTTCACCCCCCCATCCCAATAGCTAACCTATCGATACCTACGATAGGTTAGCTATTGAAGGTACTCGCTAATGGCGACGCATCCTTGCCTGGGGTAACAGGCTCGTTCGTTAGGAGAGGGAAATAGTACAATCTGAGGACGGCTTGAAAAAATGGGTGAAGAGGGAGACGAAGTCCCGACTTGAGAAGGTACTCGCTAATGGCGACGCATCCTTGCCTGGGGTAACAGGCTCGTTCGTTAGAAGAGGAAGAAGAAGCCATTAATCCAAGAATCAGAAAGAAATTCTTCGTGCAATACAAAAGGAGTCCACCGCACTTACAAGAATGTCCTGGAAAGGCGAAGGAGAAATCTCAAAAATCGGAGAACTCGAAGAAAGTTTGAAGAAAATGAGTTAGCAGGCAGAAATTCACGTGGAGTTAAAGTGAAAAAGTTTCTTCTTGAAGGCAATCTTCTTTTATAAACGGGGAAGCTTGACCCCAACCATTAGATCAAAGTTTAGGCAATCTAATCATGCGTTTAAAAGCTAAAATCAAGGCCACACATCACTTTAGACGCTTCCAATTCAACGGTTCAGATTAATGCATCGACCGCACGCACGTTGTTGCGCCTATAAAATGTATGGGGAACAGGAAAGATAGCCATGATCGCTCATTTAATACGGCAGCTGCGGCGCGCTTGGCGAATTGTCCCATCATGATTACCTCTTCTTGGAAATAGCCAACATCATCAAATCATTGAAATGCAGTAGCCGAGAACTCCTTGTATCCCTAAACAAATCATTACTCAGATAATACCTTTCTTAAATGTTGATCCGAGGCTGCTTGGTCAACGATGAACATCCCTAACCTCTGAAAAGAAGGTACTATAAACTAGAAATCGATGTCACAGAGCTAATCACTTCTGGAGATGCTGGTATGAAGGTCTACAAATAGTAAATCCTCTTCACGAAACTACATGACATTTGCAAGTCCATGCATTACATAAATAACCATGCATAGACTTGGGGGACTATTGTTATCCCCCAGGATTGGAAGCTCCAGGTCAGTAGTCCACATGGACATCCACGTAGTCTTTTTCTTGTCAAATAGACAGAAAGCAAGTTGAAAAGTCAATAGGGAAGCCAATGTATACAAGGTCCACGGATACTCCTACGTCCGAAGCTCCTACGTTCGAAGCTCCTTCGTTCAAAGACGGAAGTTCCTACGTCCGAAGCTCCTTCATGCAGATGTATAGGCTCTTGAAAACCTAAGCACTGAAGCTTAACACATACGTTTCTTCATAGCGGATTCGAAGATCTCACAGGAATGATTGACGTGACATCTACCATAGGGTATCTGTAGCATTAATGTATGTCAGTAAGGCAATCTATGAAGTAGAGCGGCGGATCTCCTGCAAAACAATAATTGTAAAGATTGGACATTGATGTGAATCAGTCCAGGGGATGTCGTCACGTGGATTTGATCTAACGGTCACCACATCAATTAGATTAGTATAAATAAACCCCTCATTGTACAAAGAAAGAGAGAGATTTTTGGGAAAACGTATTTGGCCTGGCTTGATCTTGAATAAGACGACTTGTATTAAAATTCACAACATATAATAAGATATTCTCTTTTATCTATCCTTCTACATATTCCATTACAAAACAGATATTCATTTTAGGAAAATCGATCTAGCTCTTGTTGATAGCGCAAGGGCTGTTTAAATAAGACCGTTGAAGCTTGAACAGATGTGTCCCTTGTCGGATAGCACCTCCTGCGTTCTTTCCAACCATACTACCGCTCCTGCTCTGGTAGAAACGCGTTGGATCACTGCTGGCGTGGCAATAGTTAGCTCGGTATCTGTTGAGTTCATTTTTTGGGGTCAACAATCACCATACTCATAACTCTTATATAAAAACATACAAAGTGATAAACATATGTTTCCCTAAAACAATTATCCAAAATCTTAAGGTTGAGTAACTAAAATCCAATAGCCATCAATTTCTATACATGGTGATTTAACTCAGGTTCTTACAACTAATTATCCCCCCTTTTTGTCATAATAAAATCACCATAACACCACCAACAAATTATTAAGCAAGTTTAGAGGTATAAGAGAATATAAAGTGAGCTCAAAAATAATAGAAACTAATCTCAAAATCGTGAGTTAAACTCAACTGTCCAGAAATTTAGTTTCAATTTCTTGATTTTCACTTCCTTTTTGGTTCATGTGCTTCCCCTTCCACTTGAAATCGATCGGAGTTAAATTGAAGGAGTTAATATGTGACTTAAGAGGTAGAGATAAGGTCTTTAGGGGGTTGGATTCAGTTTCAACTTCTTGATTTTCACTTCCTTTTTGGTCCACGTGCTTCCTCTTGCACTTGAAATCAATTGGAGTTAACTTGGAGGAGTCAATATGTGATTTAAGAGGTAGAGATAAGGTCTTTAAGGGGTTGGTGTCATGAGAAAAGTGGCTATTAGGAGACTAGTGTTACAAGCAGGAGATGTACAATGCATAAGGTGGCTGTCCATGATAAAAATCTGATTTTACACCAACGTTTGTAAGTCCAAATCTGATTTTACACCAACATTTTTAACCTAATTTTTCAGAAATGTATTAAAAATCAATTCACCCCCCCTCCCCCATCTTAGTTAGATATTTTTGGGCTATTAGAAGGGGTTGACTTTGATGAGACGTTTGCCCCAGTAGCTCGACTTAATTCCATTAGAATTCTTCAGGCAGTTGCTTGCACTTTATGATTCAAATTATATCAAATGGATGTCAAGAGTGCCTTCTTGAATGGAATACTTGAAGATGAAACTTTTGTTGAACAACCAAAATGATTTAATGATCCTAAGTTTTTACATTATGTCTATAAATTGAATAAAGTTTTATATGGTCTTAAGCAAGCTCTTCGAGCTCGGTATGACAAGTCGCATATCTTGTAGAACATAGTTTTTCAAGAGGTGGTGCAAATAGAACTTTATTCATTAGACATATTGAGGAAACCATTACCATAGCTCAGATTTATGTTGATAACATCATTTTTTGTTATCCTATTGATTCTCTTGTTCATGAATTCACTGAATGCATGAAGCAAGAAGTTGAGATGAGTATGGTTCGAGAACTAAATTACTTTCTCGGTTTCCAAGTAAGACAAAATGATAATGGGTTGTTCATATTTCAATCGAAGTACGCAAAAGACCTTGTCAAGCGTTTTGAACTCAACTGCAAGAAACACACTAGAACCCCAATGAGCATTAGTGTCAGTTGGGTCATGATCCTACATGTAAGAGTGTAGATCAGACACTATACAGGAGTATGATAGGTAGTTTACTTTATCTAACTACAAGTACACTTGATATAGCTTTTAGTGTTGGGGTATGTGCGTGATTTCAGGCTGATCCTAAGGAATCACACTTGAGGGTCGTGAGACATATCATTAGATATGTCAATGGAACCATAGATTATGGAGTCATGTACTCTCAGGATTCTAATCTTGACCTTTCTGGCTATTCAAATGCCGATTGGGTTGGAAATGCCGATGATCGAAAAAGTACTTTCGAAGGCTGTTTTTATGTTGGTACTAATCGTGTAGCTTCGATGAGTAAGAAACAAAATTTTATCTCATTGTCCATGGCAGAAGCCGAATATATAGCTACAAGAAGTTGCTGTACTCAACTGCTTTGGATGAAGCAGATGTTGAGTGATTATGGAGTTAAATATGATATTATAACTGTGTTTTGTGATAACACTATTGCCATTAATATTTCCAAAAATCTCGTTCAACACTCTCGAACCAAACAAACCGATATATGACATTATTTTATTGGAGAGCTTGTAGAGACCCGTATTATAACTCTGGATAACATCTCTACAGAGAACCAATTAGCTGACTTATTTATCAAACCATTAGATGGTATGCGATTTGAATATCTTAGGAAGGCTATTGGTGTCTATATACCTCTTTAAGTAGGTATTTTGGTATTTGCTCGTACTTTATCATTGTATGACTTTAATTTATGCATGCATCATATTTCTTTATTTGTTTTCTAGGTAGGGAGCTCATGCATTTTTATTTTTATTTTTTTGTGTTTAATTTTTTTTTTTTTTTTGGTGCATTCATGCTTTAAAATAAAAACCAAAAAAATGGAAATTTTAAAAATAAAAAATGCGTAAATTTGTTTTTATAGAAAAATATATAATAAACTTGAATTTGTTTGTTATGATTAAATATGGGTTTAATCGATGAGCTGTAACATAATTTTCATTGCTGGTTTAGGTTATTATGGAAAACTTAGTATATGTAGACTCGTGTACCATCTGCACTGCACACACTATGATATTGTTAGTAGGACTCAACCGCTTGTGTGAGATTTGGGGACGATAATCACATGTTACTAAGGTGATTTTGAACATGAATTGACCTTATTTATTAGACCTAAACTTAAGTTTATCCCTGCTAATAAAAAACTCAATATCTTATGTTCTTCTTCGAAACTTATTTGACTCAAGCAATTAAACTTGCGGGGTTTCTCATAACCTGGTGCATATGGTCAACTGACTTGGGTTAATTGGCCTAAAGCTCGTTACGGGGGTCATTTTAGTTGCTTAATGGAGAAGAGCATGTACCTAAGATGTGAAAAACAATAATGAGCTTAAAATATTGAAAGATGTGAAAATAAAATTTGTTCAAAGTTAGGGAGAGAAAAGAAAATATCCATACAAAATAAGCTTTTCTTTATAAGTTCTAATGTGCTTTAAATTGTTTGACTTTCAAAATAGACGAATATACTTGTTAACGGTGATGTTTAATATGTCCTTTTTCACAAAATTAAGGTTTGGAGTCATACTTACAAAGGATTAGTGACACTTTACACATATGGGTCACTTATACAATTTACTCCATGTTAACTTAAACTATGTGGGGTACATTGATTATATTTCAGCATGCTAACAACTGCATTTTTGAGTTATTATATGTTAATGTTGTACGTTTTTAATTATCAGTTCACTTGTCATTTGTGACCAAAAGGGGGAATAGATAAGGCATATGATAAGGCTGATTCTTTTGACTGATACTTTTGGTGTACTTTAAAAATTTTGTTTTGATATTAACATTTTGATGTACTTAAAAAAAAATTTGATTTAGAGGTATATGATATTTTTTTAGCTAGATTAAGTTTTGATTTTTAGTGATATCAATGTTTTCTTTTTGGTATGTTGGTTGACATTGATATTGTATCTTAATTTAGCTAATATGACTTATGATTAACTGTTTGAATTGTGTTTATACATATTACTATTTTACGTACTTTTACGCTGGGTATTTGAGTTGTCTATTTCAGGAAACATGTTAGACAAAGGAAAATCACAATTCAGCCAAGACAGTTGGTTTTGGGAGTAGTAGTTGTCTTGTGTTTTATAGGTTCTAGGGTTCGAGTCGCCCGACTTTACACGAGCGGCAAAAACAAAAATATCGTCACTCGCCTGCCGCCTTTCCCTAGCTCGAGCGACAACCTGTCACTCGCCTATCGCTAAGCTCTCGCTCGAGCGACAGTATTATCCAAAAAGTCTCAATTCGTGTTTTTAAAGCTTTTTATCGAGACTATTCAACTCTAAACTTACAGTATAAATACCAGCACGCCTCTAAATGATTTTTTCCAAGATTGAACATTGAGAGAACACAAACTGCTTCATATCTACTTCATCAAATTTCTCCATTGCTTTAAACCTTCGTAGTTCGATTTGTTCTTGGCAGTGAAAACATCAAACCCACTTAATCCAAATATCAAACTGCTTAATTCCTAAACATAAGTCATAGTTCTGAAGATCGAGGGAAGATGACTAGAGTTCTAGTTTTTGTATGAGAACGCGGAGTTCTTCGTTGATCCATAGGAGATAAATGAATTCAGAAAGTCGGGAGTTAGTGCATGGGCACGCAATCCAAGAGGGCTATAGGATTTGCAGTCAGAAAGTACGAGTGGTAGTTGTCTCTGACGGACTGTAAGTTTAAATTCGTTTATAGTGGATTTAAAGTGCCTGAAATTTTTACCCAATTGGGATTTCTCTGTTATCATTCTATGTTATTTACTATTTTTATATGTCTGCGGCAGTTCCACATAGAAAAATTGGATTGATTGATTCATCATCTAGAAATAATTAAAAGTGACTCGTTGTTATTTAATTATTATTATTTTTAAATTCGCATAGTCACCTATTCACCCCCCTCTAGGTGTAATTTGGGTCGAACCTCGTAATTTCAGTATCCATTCAATCCAATCATTATGACTATTTTAACGACCTGAAACTCTATGCTCAAGTTGTTAACTTACATATTGTCCATTTTGGGGAGAGTTTAAGCCTATTTTACCCCCCTCAATAATTTCTATCGCGTCCCTCAAAATTTGAACCTAAGACATCTACCTTATGAGGGACTTAAGTTGAAAGACTTGAGTTGAAAATTCTTATGAGAGGCCTCGCCTTATGAGGGACCAAATAGAGAGGGTCAAAATCCAAGACCTACGCCTTTTGTAATATTTGTTATACCTACATCGATATTTTTGTAACATTCATCCCTTTTATGTAATAATGTATCATATTGTGTTTATGGACAAAAAACACATCTACAAATATTAATATTTTACTAAAATATTACTCTCTCTCGAAGGGCATCATTTTATGAGATCTAACATATGCTATGTTTTTGCTCCTAATAATTAAATCCTTACATAATTTTAATATTTTAAATAATAATTTGTTGTTGATCTTGAAGTTGCACAAGTTATATTAATATTCTAGAAATATATTACTTGCTCCTAAAGACTACAACATTACAATTTCAATATTTCAGAATAATATTGATACATTGTTCATGAAAAAACAATAGTAGCATAATTTTTCAAAAGAAAAGATAACGATAATATTTTATTATGCTCTCAAAGTAGCACATTTCTTGAAGTATATATCATATGTGTAATTTATGAACTATTGTTTATCCTTGAAGGAAAACATATCACTCGTGTCATATGGAAATTGATTCTCATATAAATTTAAAATGTTAAATCACATTTTCAAAAATTAATTGTATTTTATTTTGCCTAATTATATAGTTGTTGATGATTTGTCTAGAATTTTAAATTTTTCATGATGCAATTAACTTTCTATTTCTAAACATCTCATTTGTCAATGTGATTGTGTAATGTGTAGAAAATTTATTATATCAAATTATTCTAAGTACATCCCATAAATAATTACTCAAAACTTTTGATATAAGGAAACCTCTAATCAATATATATTCATTGGATTTATCAATTCAAATATGGTAACTAGATGGTATGTTCAAAAGTAAATGTTGTACTATTTATGTCCTTAAAAGCGATTATGTACAAATCCATGCTAGTAGCTTCATTACATGTAATTAAATATGTACATTATTAGCATGTTTGTTGCAGATTATTCTTGGGAAAAAATGGACTTTTTGACCGTTATAACCTACAATTTTTGACCTTCTCTCTCAGGCATGGGACCCTACATTTCTCTCCAATGGCCATAGTGTTGATTTTAATCCAGCAAAATAGAGATACCAGACAGGGCCTAGTACTGTTTCTATTGTGACATATATTCTATATATTATAAGATCCAAAAAACATGTATTATGTCTTGGAAATTATTTAATTTATAACAATAATCATTATTAGTTGTAATGTTTTCAATTTGTTTCACACTAAAGTCATTCTATTAATTTTTGCTTATGCATATGTGTGTGATTCATGTGTTGCAATAATTTATTCATTTTAGCTATTATTTGATATGTACGCATGAATCAAATAATTAGGCGCACATAATATATTACCATAGCACATTTATGAAATTTTAGCGTTCAATGGTATACAAATTAGAGATGAATTTCCAAGATATTTGTTTACTAAATAATGCAGCTACGCATATTATTCTTCATGATAAAAAAAAATAATAAATAAATAAATAAATAAATAATATATATATATATATATATATATATATATATGTGTGTGTGTGTGTGTGTGTGTGTGTGTGTGTGTGTGTGTGTGTGTGTATTTTTGGACTTAAAATTAGCACAAAATAAGGTTGATACGATATCAGATGCAATGAAAATCATCGAAGGCTCCAAAAAACCGGTATTATTTATTGAATAATACAAAATTATATATTGAATATACATGTTTCCAGCAAATTCCTTCTGAATTTGCTTAATTTTAAAAGATATCAACTGCAACAGATAATACATTAAGATAATGTAAAAAAATAATATTAAATATTTTTGCATAACTTTTTTTTGTATCAGCTAGAAGTAGCTAAAAGAAAAATTTACGGATCTCCCATCTAGCATGTATTATACATTCATAAAAATGATTAATCAAACATTATTATGAACAAAAGTTCGTTGATCAAAAAAGTTTATAATTTGAAATGATCGACTAAGATACCTAGAAGTAATAATAATGCACAAAATAATTAATAACTCATATGAACATCCACTAAAGAACAAAAAAATTCTTTTGCCTAATAATTATTTATGTACTACTTGTTTGCAAGTCAAGTTGGTCATCAGAATATTCACTCTAGAGGTCAATATTGAATATCCAACACTCGAAAAAAAAATCATGAAAATATATGTGGGCTTATACACCTACCATGTGGATTTTACTTTTTATGGTTTTAATTGATACTTCTACTCGATGGTCTCATGTATATTACTTTTCACTTAGAATGTAGCTTTCACTAAACTAATCATCTAAATCATAAAATTACGAGCTTAGTTTCTTGATTACTCAATCAAGACAATTCATCTTAATAATGCTCATGAATTTTGATCATAAGCATTTGATGAGTATTGTATATCAATTGGAATTGTCATTGAACATTCAATTTCTCATGTTCGTACACAAAATGGCTTAGCAGAGTCGTTTATCAAACATCTACAACTCATTCTTAAACAATTATTCATGAAAACAAAACTCAAAACTTATGTTTGTGATCTTGTCATATTACATGATACATCATTGGTTCATATAAAATCAATTGTTTATTATCCATACTCACCTTTAGAGCCTATGGTCGTGAACCTCACCATCATGATCTTGTCATATTACATGATACATCATTGGTTCATATAATAATCAATTGTTTATTATCCATATTTCTTACATATGAGTTTTCGGTTGTGCTTTCCAAGTTCCAATCTCACCATCATAATCTAACAAAATTTGTCCCCAATAAAGACTTGAGATTTCTGTTGGTTTATATTTACTATCTATCATTAGGTACCTTTAACCTCAAACGAAGAATTCATATATTGCATGATTTATAGATTCTAATTTTATGAATTGACTTTCCCAACTTTTGGAGGGACAATAATTATCCAAAAAAGAATGGACCATAAATTTTCCAAGCACGTAAAGAGATTTTAAAATAATGAAAAGAAATTCCTTAGGGAAAAAATTAGAATACCATGACTAAATGAAAAATACTAGAAAAGATACAACCAGTCATAGATAAAAGAACGAGGTTTGTTTGTCTTCGATTTCCGACCACACAACTTCTTTCCCAGCTACAAGTTCTTTAAATTTCAGCCTTGTCATCTTTCTTTTCTTCTCTTCTTTCTCCGTGATCGCCTCTCCACTTTTCTTTCTTCTGTTGTCCCTCAATTCCTCATAGAGCAAAAAAATTACACCCAGGCCTTTTTTTAATATTTATATTTCATTTTAAGTTTAATCTTTCGTAAATTATATTATAATTTGTTTCGCGCGTTTTTCGCTCGCTAACAATTAAGAAGAGAATCAGACGATTGTGTAAGGGACAAACCTATTGGAACAAAGTCCCAAAAAGGGACGTTTATTGAATATGAAGATTTAAAGTTTGAACACGAACAAGATGCCTTCGAGGGGCGCAAGCACACAAGTACGAAGGAATTTGAAGTAATTAAAAGTTAATCTAAGAAAAGTAAATTACATGTTCTTTGTTTTGAGAGTGAATTTTGTCTTTTCTTTCTTCGTTGTCTTCTTCCTTCTTTTATACGGCCTGGGCAGTTTTGATCGATTAACAACTGCTCGTAACTACCCACTTCTTTCATCATGGTCGGCTGGCTAAAACTACCGTGTGCAACTTCTATCACTACGCTCTCTTCACAACTGTTTGCCATCAACTTTCTCGAATCGTGGAGCGTAATTATGATGTGCTCAAACCGTCTTAGATCGTGATTTTGGATAACAACAAACTTTGGTCATTTCTTGGACTTTGGGCGACTCAGCATTCTTGGGCGACAATTGATCTTCTGCTCTGGGCGATTGTAGGGTGTTTCCTTCGCTCAATACCTGGGCGTCCTGCCGACTTGGGCGTCATCGTACCTTTGTCTTTTTGGGTTTTCCTCATATTTAATGATATTTCTGGTTGGGCTTTTACCCTGATCTCTCTATCTGGGCTTCTTCTTTAGAGCTATTTCCTCTCTTGAGCCATTTGATTTGGGCTGCCTGTTTTGTATGTCAACAATTATCCCCCAATATGGCGGAATTAATTTTAATCTTCGCCATATTCATTTAGGTGTCTTCCAGCAACGTTTGAAATTTTCAAGGTTTTTCAATCATCACTTTCTTCTAGTTGTCTAAAACGGTGTGACGTTACAACCCCTCTAAACCCAAACATCGCGCCACTTCGTTGCACCACGAAACCACGTCTTTATACTTCGCGTCTTTTCCCCCCTTTATTTACTGTTCATCGTCTTGCTTCTCCTCTACGTTTCTTAAGCAACTTCAGACAAACTCGTATTTTGCGTTCAATGGCGACCTCTCAAACTCGTTCGGATTCCCCTTTTAGTTTCGAAGACTTCCTGAATCTCCTCACCAGGCCGTATGTAAACCCTTTTAGTCTTGCACCGGCCAATCCGGACCGGAATGAGTTTTATCTTGGCCCATTATTCAATGATGCTACATCAATAGAGAAAGTGGCGGCGGGTCAAGTATTCCCTTGCACGGAAAACCTTCCTTTTCTGAACTCACTACCGTTGAAGCCCATCCAGGAGCGAGGTATTTGCACTTGGCCCAAAGCTGATTCTTCTTTTCGTTTTTGGCATGCACGTCTAGTAAAACATGGTCCCACAAAAGCACTTTTTGATCGTGCACGGATTTCTGATTTGTTGAAGATTACCCTCCATCCTCCAATTTATGACTCGGCACTTTTTCCAATCGCGCTGAGTTTTTGGTCTTCAGAGTATAACACTTTTGTTTTTCCTCTTGGCCCGATATCTATCACCCTGAGGGACGTAGGGGCTTTAGTAAATCTCCCATGTAACGCCCCAAATTTTATTGGATTAAACTTTGGGGTGTTATCGATATCGTTTCGTAATGCGGAATCATTTAAGTAAAAATTCGACATCTAAATTTATTTAAAACATTCAAATATCAATTTAAACAGAATGTCAGGAAAACAAAACACTTAACGGAAGTAAAGAAAACACCACATGTCGTAACATAATTTATTGTCAAAGGCTTTGCTTGAAAGTTTATTACTTGGCAACCCGCACACCGCACAGCCACCATCCACGTAGACCGATCCGACCTGAAAACATTGAATTTTGAAGGAATGAGTAATTTGACTCAGTAGGATACGTGCGTCCAAAACAATACAATAATTCTTTAAACAAAAACTTATAACATTTCATACCATCATTTCATCAAGAGCAATCGGAGATCAATCGAAAGCTCTAACATTTTGAGAAAAACCCGAAGGAGATCTCACATTTCATTTCATTTCATCAAGACCCGTAGGTCTATTATCATTTCGTGAAATAAACCATGTAAAAGAAATCATAATATTGAAAGGACATAAACACTTGCACGTAGTATCCTACCTTATCATTGAATGTTGAAGACACAATTCAAGAATGACGTTTCGGACTACTTGTTGAAATGATGAAAACATTGTGAGATCTTTTGAAAATACGGATTGCACCATCTTCACTCAAAATTCTAAATAAAACTTTGAATATGAATATTTGTGATGTACGTTCTCTACCACGTGTAGGACATATTTTGGGGTGAGGATTCTTTGAACATAGTGGGGGTATTTATAGGGTTCGTACACAGTATAGAAAAAATTAGTTTTAGTATAATTGAGAGAAAAGTGCCGTGTACCATTTATGCTTATCTATCAAAACCAATCTTGAAAAATCACGTGGCTGCCAACCATATTAAAATCAATTATCATCTTAATCAAATTCAATTTTACCTTTATCACCATTTATTTCTTCCGGCACGTGGCATACTAAATCCCAAAATCAGGGCAATTTAACATAAAAGTAATTGGCTCATTTTTCAACAATTTCACCCACGTGTTGCCTCCAGATCCTATTTAAAGTTAAACGTGATTAGCTACTAAAATAATATATTCCTTTGCTGATTATATCTTAAAAAGTAATTAAAAAAAATACATATTAAATACGTGTCTTTGAATTAAAATAACTTGGGCTTGACTCATCGGAACTTATACTTTCTCGAGCCCAATTTATGTTATTTAATGCAGGCTACAAAATGAGCCCAAAGTTGATATACTTTTGGCCACTCTATCAAAATTTAAATAGTTGACCCGGAACTATAAGAATTTAAAACTTTATTTTAATCTCTCAACTTTCACAATTATAAAATATAATATATAGAACATATAATTTTTTTTTTTTAATTCTAAAATTTCGGGGTGTTACATCCCACCTTTGGGGGATACCATATTTCCTGGTATCTTGGTCACTAGTGTTGCTCCGAAGTTTGATAAGAAAATTACTGAGTCTTATTCGAGCATGCAAAACCTTTACACTGCTTCCATTTCTGAACCTAACCATGTTGAACGTGTAGCTTTTATCCACGTTTGGCTGTGTAAATATATCCTCTGCGTCCCTAGTCTGAAGCCCTCTACGAGTTATTTGCCCATATCACACGAACTAGCACGTGATCGACCCTTGAATTTATGTTCATTCCTTTTGGCTGCTCTTTATAGAGGAATGGCTTCCCTTCAATTTCAATTGAAGAATAATGCCTCCCCTACAGGCAGTGGACCTCTTTGGTTGGCCCAATTGTGGTTGAGGGCGTATTTCCCACAACTTGGTGTTGTACCTTCCCCTCCTAGATCAGTTGCTTACTATGGGTTGTTTATTCATCAGTTAGACCCTGTAAATATGTCTGCCAGAGAGATTTTCACATTCTTTTATACTCTGAACTCTATTCCTTCATTCTTTCCTTTTCCCGTTCATCAAATCCCCATTTTTGTTCGTCCTCCTTCTACTATGGATGAAGCAACTGTATCTTTGTCTACCTGGGTTGCATTTTTAGTTGGGAGGGAGTTGTTTCATGATATCGTGACAGGGACCAATGCTAAGGCTGGTGTTGAGATATACGCTCCTCATTTCTTTGCCCGTCAGCTTGGCTTTGGCCAAACTTGGCCTGTTCCTCCGTGTTACTCCAAAAATATCACAGAGCGTTTTTACCTTGTTAGTAAGGCTGAGACTGAAGCTATAGATGCTCGCAATAAAAGCTTAGTTGAAGGCTTTTCTTTTGTTCCTTTTAATCCTACTGCTGTCACGCATCCTCTTTTTGACCAACTGTGGCCATCTATGAAGCGTAGGCTCTTTTCAGTCAACGCTAATCGTGCCTTTCATTCATTGGATCGTTCAGAGACTCTCCCTCCTTCCCCTATCCTTGCCACTCCTCTGTCCATCAAGGGCCCTTCCAAATCACCATCAACTTCCCACAAACGTTCAAATCTTCCTTCTGCTTCCTCGACTTCCCCAGCTGTTGTTACTAAGGGTACTTCTAGCCGAAAACGGCCAGCTGCAGCTTCTCCAGTCTTGCATGATGACACTGGTGATGATGGTGGTGATGATGTTGATGTCCCCCTCATTCATAAGAGAAAGGTAATGGCTTTGTTTAAACATGACTTATCAATCTCTATGGACTAATGCCTCATTTGACTATTCCATTTGATGATTCCAAAAAAGTTCATCCTCTCGTTTAGAAGTTATAGCTACAGGCTCTCTTGCTCCAGCTCCAGCTCCTGTTGCAATTGTTTCGACATGGTCATCTGATGAAGGAGTTCCTCCCACAGAGCGACATCTAGTGTCAGAAACTTCATCACAATCCCTTGAAGCATCGCAGACTTCTCAGGACGTTCATCCCCCAATTTCTGTGCCAGCAGGTTGGCTGTTTCTTGACACTTTCGCCCTACTTGTTGACTCAGCAGTTTCTGACCTATTTTCCTCTGTGTGTATGTGTTCCCACAAACTTGCCCGTCGCAGCAAGTTCGTCTCATTCAGGGAAATGGAAGTCTTCACGAATGATGGGGCCAATTGATGATGATCCTGGACGCCCGAAAGTTGCTGACGAGGTATCTCATGTTTCTCTTTCACTCTTTTGGTTTTCACTCTTTTGGTTTTACTTGATTGATCTGTTGTAGGACATTTTAACATTGGCATTTTCTTTTAGTGTACTAGTACCGTTGTACGTTCCATTCATGATTTGCTTTCTTCTTGGGAACAATTGGAAACATCCGCTTCTCTTCCAGTCATCCTTCAGACTCCTCTGAGGCCAACATGGAGGTTCTTAGACAATCAATGCTTGAGTATGTTGCCTTCATGGACATGGATGTCTGCATGGCCAGTACTGCTGCTCGGAAGGATAAATTTGACATCCTGAGCACAAAGTTGGTACAAGCACTTGCGCTTCCGTCGCTCAATGTTTCCCCGAAATTCAAGGCGACGTTGAGGGCCATTCATTCTGAAGTCCTTTCTCTGTTGGCTAGATGTGCCGAATTGAAGGCCAAAAGTGCTCAGTATATTCATGATTCTTCTGAAAAAGAATATTTGCTCCAGGAGATCAACAAGGCTAAAACCGAATTGAATGAACTCTCTTTTGAAATTCAGGCCGAAGATTCTTTAATGATGACTTTGGCTGCAGAGATGAAGGAGCTTCAAGCAAAGATGGATGATTACAAGGCCAGGATGGCTGCTAAAGAGCGTAACACCTCCCAAAAGGTAGAACGGACCAAATCATTAGTTTGGCATTACCAGGAGCTGAAAGTGGATGAAGAAGTGGTGATCGACATAGATACTGCTTCTCAAAGGCAGGATGAGGATTGGGCGAAGCTTAGGGAACAGATGCGATCTGTTTGGGGTGAACTGTAATTAAGACATTTTTACGTCCTTCTCTTTGTAAATTTGTGAATCTATTTATCATAGTTTTTAACTGTTACAGCAGCTTTCGCCTTTAATGAACAATTGTTTTTCATGTTCGAATATTAATTGACGTTTATCTTTTAATCGTCAATCCCCCCAAGCACTTAATCACATGCTAATTGTATGCTCGAATATTGACGTTACTCTTTTAAATCGGCAACCCCCCAAGCATTTAATTATATGCTAAGATTCATGCATATCAATTTCTTCCCCCTTCAGATTTTTGGGCCATTTAATGTATGTGGCATTTCATATCCTAACTCTTCATATTTATTCCCTTATAAATACGTTTGTACCTTCAACACTTATCACTCCCATTCGTAATCCTTTTCCCAGAATCATCCTACTACCATTGTCCAATATCTCGACACTTTCTCCAGTTTCGACTTCCTGTAGAAATGAGTCAGTTGATTCATCCTGTGTGTCGTCCAACTTGAAACGTCTATTGGTATGGGAGATATAGGAAATATTTCTTGGCCGGCGCCAAAATTCTTCCCATCTATCGATGGTGGGGGAACGTTTCTGGGCCAATTTGCTTGCTGAGAGTGCTTCTCAGCCTTTCTACCCGCCATTGCAGCAATACTTTTGGGGATGTGGCCGATCCCAGTCCACAATTTTCACCGTTGTTGCCAAAAGCCTACAATTGTTTATCCTCCGTTGTAATTTATAGGAGATTTCAAATTCACGCTCATAGGAGGCTTTGTACTTTTCATATTCTGTTGATGTAACCAATATTTGATTAATAAAGAGTTTTATTTAGACGTATTTCGTCCTTTATTTTATTTGGTTATCATCGCACATTAGAGCTTACGTTTTTAAGTTTGTAATTGTTCGTCTTCCCATAAGGAAGGAACATATTTCTTCAAGTATTTGCCATTGATGAACCTCACATGATTAGTACCATCTAGATTCTCTAAATGGTAGGCTCCGTTAGGCAAAACACTTTTCACTTTGTGTGGTCCTTCCCAATTTGGTGACCATTTACCGTATTTTGGATCTTTACTATCCAAAGGGAGTATTGCCTTCCAAACTAAATCGCCCAAACTGAAGGATTTGGCTATGACCTTCTTGTTGTAAAACTTAGCCATTTTCTGTTTCTGGACCTGTAATCTATCCAGAGTATCTAACCTTAATTCGTCCAATTCCAACAAATTTTGGACGAGCAATTCTGCGCGTTCGTCGTCGCCCAGGTCGTTTTGTGAACGTACTCTCCTTGACTGCATGTTGATTTCCACAGGTAACACTGCGTCTTGCCCGTATGTCAGTTGAAAAGGGGTAACTTTAGTGCTTGTGCATGGCGACGTTCGATAGGCCCATAGAGCTTGATTCAAACACTCGTGGCAATCTCTGGCATTTTCACTTATCATCTTTCTTACGATGTTTTTCAGGATCTTGTTAGATGACTGGGCCTGACCGTTGGATTGAGCGTAGTAAGGCGTGGAATTTACCAATTTGACCCCAAATTCACTCAAAAATTCCTTCACTTGATCCCCATTCAAGGAAGTTCCATGATCCACCATCAGAGTTTGTGGATTCCAAACCTATAGATGATATGGTTGCAAATGAATATAACACTTTTTTGAGATATCTCTCTTAGAGGTATGGCCTCTACCCACTTAGTGAAGAAATATGTTGCCACTATAATGAATGTATGTTGTTTGGACGATGGTGGATAAATCTTCCCTATTAAGTCTATCGCCCAACCTCTAAATGGCCATGGCTTAATGATAGGTACCATTTCTCTAGCTGGTGCTCTTTGAAATGGCCCATGCTTTTGACATGCCATACAACCTTTCGCATATTGGACACACATTTCTCCCATTTTAGGCCAAAAATATCCATTCCTAATAATTAACCACCTCATCCTTTGACCAGCTTGGTGGGCTCCACAAATTCCTTCGTGTATTTCAGCCATAATTACCTTGGCTTCTTGTAAACTTACATACTTTAATAACACCCCATCTGGGCTTTTTTTAAGTAATTCACCTTCAATTAATGTATAGTTCATTGATCGCAGCTTTATCTTTCTATTGTTCTTTTCACTTGGTTTCTCCAAGAATTCTTTTATCTCTACCCTCCAATCCATTGCGTCTCCTTCTTGTATACAATGAATTCCAATCCTATTTGCCCTCCTTTGAATAACAGGAAAAATTGTTCCATATTCACAAGTGTGCTCCATGTCTAAGGCTTTTAAGTAACATGAGGCCATTTGGGCCAGTTCGTTTGCTATGTCGTTGTACATTCTGTTGACATATTGGAGTTCTATTTGGTCAAACTCTTCTAGTAATTCTTGGGCGACTTCATACTGGCTTATAACGGACTCGCTCTGACATTTAAAATCGCCAGTGAGTTGGTAAATCACCAACTGGGAATCGCCTCTAATAATCACGTTTTTTACTTCCATTTCAATTAATAACTCTAGGCCGACAATCAATGCCTCATATTCGGCCTGGTTATTGGTGCACATTCTGTCCAATGTGAAGGCGAACTTATAACAAATTCCTAGAGAATTTATCAAACCTATTCCTACTCCTGCACCTTTGGAAGTTTTTGACCCATCAAAATATAAGATCCATGGTTTGAACTCGAATGAGTCTATTTCCAATTTAATTTCTTCAGGCATGTCAAGGCACGGGTGATCAGCCAAGAAATTAGCCAATGCTTGATTTTTAACCGCCTTCTGTGGTATATATTGTATTTCAAACTCGGACAATGCTAAAGTCCAAGGGCCTATCCTTTGGTATAAAAAGGACGAGAAAACATGTACTTCACTAAATTAACTTTGCAAATCAAATAAACTGTTACAGGCCGTAAGTAGGCCCTTAATTTAGTACATGTAAAATACAAAGCGAGACATAGTTTCTCGATAGCAGAATAATTACATTCGCATTTCGTGAAACGTCTACTTAAATAGTATATTGCACTTTCTTCATCAAACTGGTCTTCCTGCGCGACCATTCCAGCTATCGATTCTTGTTCTGCCGATATATACACCTTCATTGGCCGTCCTTGGATAGGTGACACCAACACTGGTGGATTTGCTAAATAAGTCTTTAGGTTATCAAAGGCCTTTTGATGTTCTTCTTTCCAGACGAGTTCGTCCTGATTTTTCAACTTTAGGAGAGGCGAAAAAGCTTTTGTTCGCCCTGCACAGTTAGAGATAAATCGCCTTAAAAAGTTAACTTGACCTAGAAATCTTTGCAATTCTTTTTTGTTGCTAGGCGGTTTGGCCTCTAAAATGGCCTTCGCTTTATTCTTATCGAGTTCAATCCCTCTTTGGTGTACTAGAAAGCCAAGGAAATTACCGGCATTGACACCAAACGCACATTTCAAAGGATTCAATTTCAGTTTATATTGTCTCATTCGCTCAAATGAGCGTTTCAGTTATTCGAAATGATCTTCCTCTTTAACAGATTTAACTATGATGTCATCTACATACACCTCAACAAACTTGTCTATCATATCATGAAAGATTAGATTCATTGCTCTTTGATAAGTCGCCCCCACATTTTTTAGGCCGAAAGGCATAACTACCCATTCGTAACATCCTAAGGCCTCTGGGCATCTAAAGACAGTTTTGTGCATGTCTTCTTCAGCTATATATATTTGGTTATACCCTGAGTACCCATCCATAAAAGAATACATGACATATCCGGCAGTGGAATCAACCAAGGAATCTACCGTGGGCATTGGATACTCATCTTTAGGTGTTGCTAAATTCAAATTTCTAAAGTCTATACACACCCTCATTTTATCATTCTTTTTTAACACTGGCACGATATTAGATAACCATTCAACATATCTAGCTGTCCTTATGAAACCTGCTTTTAATAATCGCTCAATTTCTTTCTTAATTTCAGGCAACACGTTAGGGGCAAAACGTCTAGGAGGCTGTTTATGGGGCTTAAAGTTTGGTTTAGTCAGGAATCTATACTCTACTAAATTTTTGTCTAAACCAGGCATATGTTCATACTCCCAAACAAAACAGTCTTTATACTCTTTTAATAAAGCGATTAATGCTGTACTAACCTCTTGACTAAGCATTTTGCTGATAAATGTTGGGCGATCCTCTCCCACGCCGCCAATGTTCACTTTGATCAATGGGTCTTGTGCTTGAGCGTTTCCAGGTTTGTGGATCCTCATTACTTCATCGTTCAAATCCTTTACAGGTATTTCTTCTTCTAGGCAATCTACCTTGTTAACTTCCTGTTCAATACTTTGTTCCAATTTGAATACTGCCAATTTATCTCCCAGCATTTTCAATGCTACCTCTTTTTTGATTTTCTCTTGACATTCTTTATTGAAAGCCACTAGTCTGGCTTTAAAGGCCTGGATCTCGGCCACATGCTCTTTTGGTTGCCAAGTCATTAACATTTTCTGAGCGTTCTTTTGCCAATAATTGGCTCTTCTAGGGCCACTATGTTTGGCCTCATTTGACTGAACATTTCAGCGAGTGCTTCTACCGAAAATGGTTCTTCACTTTGTGCGACGACTTGAGTTTCTTCTCCATCTTGGACTATTCTAACAGGTCCGTAGTTCCCTTCATACATGAACTTTTCTACCGAGTTAGTTTCTGCAACAAAAGGCCTATGATCTGCCTGTACCACCTCTGCCTTCCCTTGGTCATTCCAAAAAACCAAGCACTGATGGAGCAATGATGGTATACAGCGACTTCCATGAATCCAATCTCGCCCTAACAGTATATTGTAACTGGTAGGACCATCAATGACAAAGAAGACAGTCGTCCTTGTAGTCGTACCCACAGTTATATCAAGTGGCATTACTTCCTTGGCTGAAGTGGCTCCCCCGTTGAAGCTCGTGAGAATGACTTCTGTTAGGATCATGTCATCCTCTATTTTTGCGAACTTCCTCATCATCGTTAGTAGGATAGTGTTTATGGCAGCCCTATTGTCAATAAGCACCTTCACCACGGGTATGCCATTTACCAAGGCCTTCACATAAAGTGGTCTTAAATACTTGGTCAATTTCATAGTGGGTTTTTTGAAGACAACTTTTTCTGCTGCATCGATTTCCACCTCCTGTTTGTCTCATGTCAACTTATCCCTTTGTGATGAATCAACTTGCAATACTTCGGGCTGAATATCCGTCTGTGGGGCATCATCTCTATCTTTTAGTATTTCTCCAGTAGCTATCCAACCTGTTGGGGGAGGCAGTATCCTTGGAGGAGATCCGTACTTCTCAGAACAAGGTACCCTTTTCTTCCTTTTGGGTGTCCCATATAGTACGTAGAAATCGAAAGAACACCCAGATGGTTCTCCCAACAAATCTACTTCACGAACTCCTTCCCGATGCAGTTGTTTCAGCAAGGTATTACACGATACTCCTCTCTTTCTCCTTTCTTCTTCAAGATCGATCTCTTCCTCAATATCAGTCATGTCATCATCCTCTTCGCCTTGTACTTCTCCCAGTCTGACCACTTTCGTATTCCAACACATACGCTTCTTCTTCATCTTCTCCTTCTCTCTCCTTATTCTTGAATTCGTTGGCCAACAAATAATCATTAGCCATGACGGGAGGTAAGGTGCCGAACTGGATAGTAAGAGGTGGTTCCGTATCGTCTTCTTCTCTTTTGTTTCGATCAAACTTCGACCTCCCAGAAGAACTTTTTGGCATTTCTCTCATTGATTCTCCAGTGCCAGTCTCTTCACTATCTATGAGAGCATTTTGATTAACCATTTCCAGCATTCTCGGTGCTTTAGGACGTGGCTTTTCTGGTTGCTGCCTCATCATTCGTCTATAATTCCGTTGAAATCATCTTTGCTGAGTCCTGGTCATTTCATTAAAAGGCACAACACGTCTTGCATTGTACTGATATGAGTGCCACACATTAGGTTGGCGAGGCTGTGGTCTGAACGATTTCTCATGCCGTGTCGGCCTGAACTGCCTTTCCAAAGGCGGCCTCTTATAGAATGATGTGCCCTGCCTTCTGTTTGGAGTAAACTCAGGGCGATGGTGATTCTGCCATACTTCTGGTCTTTCAGTATTTGCTCTCATTTCTCCTTTACATCTGGCACACAAGACTTCTTCATCCTTCATAGGTTCTTTTCCCCTGATACGTTCGAACACACTGGCATGTTTCTCAGGGTCTTCCTCATCATCGATGACCAATTTAAACCTTGGTAATTTATTTGTAACATTGGTTGTCACCATATTCACTTCAAGTGGTTGTGGGAAAGGATTTTCATCCACTGCCATTTTCTTTTTGTCTTCGAACATGATTCGTCCTGACTCGATAGCATCCTGTAAAACATGACGGAAAACCAAGCAATAATTAGTCATATGTGACCATGCATTATGCCATTTACAATATTTTTTACCCTTAATCTGCTCAGAGCTTGGCAACTTATGTTTATCGCTCAGTTTTATCTGCTTATCCTTATATAATTTATCGAATATAAGGTCAACTTTTATCACATCGAACGAGAACGTTCTGCTCTTTTTGTTTTCTCCTTTCACTGGTTCATCTCTGGCTACATCCCTAGGCTTAGCCATTATGGGACAAGTATATGCTACTCCTGTTAATGAACTAGGGAATAGTCTCATTTTATGGTAATCGGTCACCTCACCACTCTGTAATGTGAATCGCCCTATATGTTCTAGAGTAGATACTTCTCCTAAACCAGTGAACAATGAGAATTCGGGCACTTTATACCCTCTAGGCCATGGGTACACTTGATCTACCCAATCAGGATATGGTTTAGTGTAAGTCAGCCAAATAACAGGACGTACCCCAACAGCCATTTGATCTTGTCCTATTTCTGCAATTTGATTCCTTAGCAAAGCATTTGGATCATATGGGACCCCTATGGGTTGATTCACTTGTTGGTTTATTTGAGGCGGCCTGATGTTTGGTCCTTGATTGGCGGGGAAAACACCATTGTTCAGACCATTATACCCATTATGTTGAGTATTCACTCCCTCATTAACACGAGGTAAATTATGTCCACCATTCAGGACATTATCCCTCATATTTGGACTACCCCCCAGGTTGGTTGTCATGTTATCGCCATTCAAATTTGGCGCTCCATTAACCCCTTGATTTGATGTGGAAGGGCCAAAAAATGTTTCTAAACCAGGACCTGGGTTCAAACCAGAGGAATTGTGTGGTGAAGCATGTCCCACAATCGCTCTGGTCTGGAAATGACTTCCTACGGTTGGTTGACATACTTGGCCTACTAATTTGCTCATGAGATCATTTAACGCACTTAATTGTTTGGCCATGTTATCATAGTGAACATTTCCACACTGGGTAAATTTTTCCATATTATGGACGTTTCGTAAATTTACCTGTTCAACGACGTCTTGTGTGAGTTCTTCCAACAATGCAGGCATGGTTCGAGGACTCAGCTCCGTCGTTGGCTCATAACGATTGTGACTGCTTGGAGTCTGCCCTTCTGTCTGAGGAGAATGCTACTGCTCCTCATATCGCTCGATCACATATTGGACTACTCCGTGACTCGCTGGTGCTTTATCCGAACTTTTATGAGGCATAATGTTTTCCTTTTATATCTCCAAACACCAACTGTCCCACCGGGCGTGCCAAATTGTTTCACGCGTTTTTCGCTCGCTAACAATTAAGAAGAGAATCAGACGATTGTGTAAGGGACAAACCTCTTGGAACAAAGTCCCAAAAAGGGGCGTTTATTGAATATGAAGATTTACAATTTGGACACAAACAAGATGCCTCCAAGGGGCACAAGCACATAAGTACGAAGGAATTTGAAGTAATTAAAAGTTAATCTAAGAAAAGTAAATTACATGTTCTCTGTTTTGAGAGTGAATTTTGTCTTTTCTTTCTTCGTTGTCTTCTTCCTTCTTTTATACGGCCTGGGCAATTTTGATCGTTTAGCAACTGCTCGTAACTACCCACTTCTTTCATCACGGTCGGCTGGCTAAAACTACGGTGTGCAACTTCTATCACTACGCTCTCTTCACAACTATTTGCCATCAACTTTCTCGAATCGTGGGGTGTAATTATGATGTGCTCAAACTATCTTAGATCGTGATTTTGGATAACAACAAACTTTGGTCATTTCTTGGACTTTGGGCGACTCAGCATTCTTGGGCGACAATTGATCTTCTGCTCTGGGCGATTGTAGGGTGTTTCCTTCGCTCAATACCTGGGCGTCCTGCCGACTTGGGCGTCATCGTACCTTTGTCTTTTTGGGCTTTCCTCATATTTAATGATATTTCTGGTTGGGCTTTTACCCTGATCTCTCTATCTGGGCTTCTTCTTTAGAGCTATTTCCTCTCTTGGGCCATTTGATTTGGGCTGCCTATTTTGTGTGTCAACAAAATTATTTATTTAACATTTAGTAATAAATATATTATTAGCTCTCTCTCTCTCTCTCTCTCTCTCTCTCTCTCTCTCTCTCTCTTTATATTAACTTTCTCTCTCATTCACCAACAACATCCCACATCTCCGAGGAAATAAGTGGAATTGGCTCATTGACCCGGCCATATTTCCATACTAGCCTTTGACCGCTAAAAAAATGTTAAAATGTATAAATTGTAAATGAAATACCAAAATCCAAAAATACTCTTCCTCCTTACCAACAGTCACACTTGAGAGAAAAGGAAACATAAATTAAAAATTACTTACACAGTCCACAATCGGGATTCAGTTGAAGAAGCACCCTCATTGTCAAACCCAACACCGACCACCACACACCGATCATTATTTTCAACAAGATTAGTTTTTTTAGAATTTATGATATTAGTTTTTCATTTATTGTTATGTATAATTTTTATTTTTCATTATTTAGATAGATCATTGGGCGCAATAGAGATTTATGTAGTTTTTCCTAAGATTTTGCTCCTTTAGTTGCCGAAAATGGTGATTTCTCGCCATTTCCGACGACATATATTAACCCCAATAAACTATTTAACAATCGGCCTTTTGGGTCAACGACTTTAATAGTTGCCCACTTTGGGCGATTGAAACAGTCGGCTCATAAAATTTTTTTTCTCATTTTCAATTTAAAATTATTTTTAATTATTTTCTTTTTATGATAAAATTTATTTTTTTAATTTTAATTAAATTCTTTGATAATTTAATTTTTCAATTTTAATTAAATAATATTTACATTATTTATTTAACTTTCATAATTTCTTTTTGTTTAATTTTTTATTATAATATTTTTAAAATTTCTTAATTGTTTGATTTCTTGATTGAAAATTATTTTTTAGACTTTAATCAGTCGACCCAAATGCCCTTTTTTCATTTTCTTTTCAATTTAAAATTATTTTGAATTATTTTATTTTTATGATGAAATTTAATTTTCTAATTTTAATTATGTAATATTTATATTCTTTGTTAATTTTTTTTCAATTTAAAATTCTTTTTAATTCTTAATTTTCTATATTTCATTATTTTCTTTAATTTATTTTTTTATTTTTGTCTGTAATTCGGTTCGCTTAATATTTTGAAATTATGCTTATTCCATTATCTATTGTTGAACGTTACAATATTTGAATTTTTGTAGGATGGTATCATGTAGCTGTGGATTTGAGACTGATGGCGGGAAAATGTTCGTAGAACGGTAGCTTTGACAGTTCTACTATTGTGTTGGAGTTGTTGGATGATGAACACGCGGATATCCTACGTCGGTCCTTCCTGTGGCCCCTGTATAAGTTGAGAGAGGTATAGTACTTCAGACAAATTCTTGATGCGTTACTATATCGCCTGCTTAGACCAGTCATGGCGATGCCCTTCACTTCGACCTCGGGGGCAAATTTTCTACTTTCTCCTTGTTTGAGTTTGCCCTTGTGACTGGGCTGAGGATAGTGGGCCATGAGGTAGCTACTGATGGTACCCAGAGAAGTAATAGGCTGGACAAGACCTATTTTCAAGGACAGGGGATGGTGCTTTTATAACAATTGATCAACACAATCAAGTAATACAACCAGATGTTGGACATATTGAAGCTAGGACTCGTTTACATCCTTGAGAGCGTGCTAAGGTATCATCACAAGAAGACTGCGATCGACATTTTCCATTTGGAAGTTGTTGATGACATCGATGCCTTCAACAACTATCTGTGGGATCAGAACTATTTTGAGGATACCATTTACATATTCACCAAGTCACGCTCGAAGCCTAAGGGTCCATGCGTAATTGTGATACTTATGGATTGCCCCTAGTTGTACAGGTAAATTTTTAACATAGTCAATGTTAAAATATTTTTCATTCTGAATTTATATATAATAATTGTACGTGTTACAAATCTAGGCATATAAAACAATCATCCTCTGGGTACCCGATTTGCTAGGTGAGGGGAGACACGCTGCCATCGAATGCAACATTAATGAGCATCCTGACCAGATGGATGTCCATCTGGAAAATAGTTAGCAGCCCTCATCCGCGACCCTCAGGTGAGTGTTACACATTTGCGATTCATATTGAAAGTCATTTCAAAATTTTATCACATGATAATTAACTAGTTGAACTGTCAATACGTCAACTTGAAGTTTTAACTGAGTTGACGTTGTGACAGAGGAGGAGGGTCGACATTTGTGGAAAATTATCCATTTTGCATACTTGACACCACCAGATGTCCGATTCCATATTAGACCGAGATTGGGTATGTAAATTGAATATAATTTATTGATTACCATTTTGTATGAGTTAGCCTAATTTAACTAAATTAATAATTTTTAATGTTGTTATTTGTATAGGAGTGCAATCCAATTGATCGATGATTACCTCCATCGATGGGATCACCTTCGCCGATGAGACTTCATTATCCTCCATGCAGACACCTCCCTTATAGATCTCCTGCACAGGGTCAGAGTCGGTGTTTTCATGATTTGTATATCCACCTGACCAAATTTATGGCGGATGAGGTGGTAGGGGCATTACGACAAGAAATGAAAGAGGAGGTAGGGACGTTACGATGAAACATGAGGGAGGAGGTGGGTGCACTACAAGAGGAGATATGGGCTCTGGGACAAGGAATGAGCGACGATGTATCAAGTTTATGCCATGAAGTTGCAGTGCTATGAGGCCATGTAGCAGAACTTCAGGATAAGGTCGCAGCACTCTGCGGTGATATAGCAGGCATAGATGGGGGTGATAGACGGTGTGACGAAGAGGGTGATGGAGATCGGGGTCACGCACCATTATGGACAGATGATGATGCATTCGAATCAAATTTTTTTATTTGAGTGGGAGGGGTGGCCACGATGGGAAAGGGAGAGACAGCTGAGAAGGAGAGGGCGAATGGTATGGCAGTGCTCGAGGCAGAGGGGGTGGCCCCAATGACGGATGAGGTGGTCGTGCCCGAGACGGAGGGGGTGGCCTCGATGATCGAGGAGATGGCGAGCCCTACGATAGAGGGGGTGGAAAAGGAAGAGAGGACGCCAGTCGTGACGAAGGGTAAGTAGCGTGCTATTGACGTGTCGGAGGAAGTGGTCGGCAAGAGGCTGAGATTGGCTTCACAGTACGTCGTTTCTACCTTCACGGCTGAGTCGAAGAGGAGGACTTTCGTTGACGGGACACCCCAATCTCTTCCGGGAGGTGGACCATGCCAAATGGAAGGCATTCGAGACAGAGTGGCAAAGAATAATACCCGAGCAAGTATTTTATGATTTTAGTGAATACGTAGCACTAACTCATCTATGCTTCTTTTCACTATTTTTCTATTTCCTTTTCAGAGCTAGCCACATGATAGGTGAAAGGATGATCACCGACTTTATAAGTAGTTTCACGAGACTTTGGGTACCTGACTCGCCGACGATGTAAGTGTAATATCTCAATCGTTATTTATTATGTATACATCGTTTTTTGTTTATTAAATAAAATAACTCCTATTTTTTTATTGGCATTTCCTGATGTAGCATATCAACATGGCTATAGACTTATTGCGCGATCGAGCTCGACGATATCCGAGATCATTCGGCATTCCTGGTCCAATCATATTGACGACCGAGTTCCTAAGTGTCATTACTAATGAGTATCAAATGCTCCAACTTATGTGTAACGAGTACACGGCGCTTGAATATATGCGAGTGGGTCATAAGGATGTAGTCGAGTATCGAGAAAAAATCATGGGGGGGTTGTACGCATATATACATTCCAATGATCGCGAGTCATTACTATTTTGCCGTGGAGATCGTCTTTGCTAATTCACTATATGCCCCTGTTTGGTGCATATTTTGGGAGTAAAAATGCATTTTTACTGTTAATGTGATGGAAAATATTGTTTTATTAAAAAATATATGGTTAAAAATGAGTAAAAGAATGAGAATGAAAAAAATAATGTAGCTTGAACAGGGGCTATATGTGTGTCCGACTCCGATCATTCATGCCTGACACAAGGTCAGCTCGAGCTTCACCTAGAGCCGGTGGCATGATCGTTCCTTTCATGGCTAGACGAACGGGGTTGATTGTGCAGGACAGACTAGCCTCGTGCGAGACACGACGACATCTAGACAGTCGAAATCGTAAGTACTTGTTATTTTTTTTTAATTTGAACACTTAGTTTTTCGCTACAAAGTACTTACCGAACTAAGACATTATTATTTATTTGCAATGGTGATAGTGTCATAGTATATAAGGTTTGATGGAATCAATCAATCCTGGATACAAAATTGGAGGAATAAGTTAGTGTGCGATTTGTATGAATTCAATTATGGTCCATAAATATTATTTATTTATTTGTCAAATAATTGTAAATCAATTGTAAATATCGATATTTAATTGTTTATTTATTTGTCAAATAATTGTAAATGTTGTAAACAAATTGTACATATCGAAAATTTGATTGTTTATTTATTTGTGAAATAATTGTAAATACTGTTCAATTAAAAGTGAAGCCATTACACATCGATCTAATTGTCATCGAGTGGAATTTGACATGTACAAAATGGCGAGTATGCCCTATTGCTCTGCACCTACGTGGCCAAGAAAACTCTTCGATAGATGGTATTCTAGATGTACGTGGACGTCCATGACCACCAGTGCATCTTCAGGTGGCAACAAACTATTAAGTGGGATAATATGGTCGGGAACTTCCCACTCGACTTCATTTGGTAGAGGAAATATAGTCTCTGCGTATGCTGCTCTCTAATAATCAGCCGCGTAATTAGGAGAGTATAAGGTTCTCGCGGCAAAGCCTCTAAACATAGCCACCGCAGCTGCATGCTCACATGAAAAACTCTCTAACTGAAATCGACTACAAGTGCAAGTCTTATCGGTCAAGTCCACTATATTACGTGGACATTTCAGGGAGAAGCGCCACTCATCCAGTAGTTTGACATTCAACTTCCTCACAACCTCTGCAGTCTCCAGTCTTGAAGAGTTTATCCTCCTGAGTCGGGACTAGCATGCTCGTGTAACTTCTGGTAGCTCATAACACTCCGTACCCTCGACGGATGTAATTAATAATGTCCGAAAGTTTGTAGATCATCCATGGGTCCTGATATTTGTGCATTATCTGTCGACCAATAAACCATGCACAGGCTTGTCTATGACCATTTCGACGAATTTTCACTTCGCAAGGATGTTCCCGTGTATACTTGCGAACTATGAAAAACTCATTCGTGTCCATCTTCATCGCTCATAAACGCCAACGGCAACTGGTGTCGACACAGACAATCAGCAATAACTTATTTGATTTCTTTCTTTGTTTTAAACAGTTGCTGACATACAAATCCTCGTCTTCAGGAACCACTCATGAAGAATTAGATGACTGTCCATTCGATCCAGTCCCTACACTCTCACCCCACTCATGTCTTGAAGAAATAAAGCAATCAAATCCTCATTTGTAAACTCATTCTCATTCTCGTTGTCGTGAACTAACGACCAAATTCTGTGTGTAACAGTGAGATCACGATGATGATCAACTGTCTCGGAACTACATCATCCTCTCGAACTATCTCCGATGTGTCCCAAATATCATTAGCATTGTAACTCCATCCGAATATTCAGGTTCACCTTCGATAACATTCTTCCTCACTAAAGTCATGCAAAGAGGAGTCGTGTGCATGTTGTTTGATTCAAATAGGTAATTCACTTCATCATCAGAAGCAACATTCATATGTGGAATTGGAATGGATGAATGCTCGTTGAATTTAAAGTTAGTTCCATATCGTACAAAGAGATATCGACTTTGAGCTTGTTTGCTAAATCATGGTACATTTCCACACATGATGTGCTCAATGTTATTGAAATACAAATACCACCATGTATATTACTCGACTATTTCCATACCCATTGATCTTTTTCATCCAATTCGAAATCATCAAAGTAATAAATTGGAACCACAACCATATCTACATAACGAAACAGAATTTTTATTTATATGAAAAAAATTGTCGAAAAATCAACCCAACCACTAACTATTATGATTAAAAAAAGCAATAGCCGGTTGTTAATAGCCGCTGATAGCTGGCGTTAACAGCCTATAACAACCAGTTAACCAGCTTTTACGATCGGCCATTAACATTAACAGTCAGTTGTTAAGTCGACCATGATATGCAGATGAGTTTTTTCTTGCTTATGGTTAAAAAATTTATAGATCTAAAAAATTTATAGATCTCTTAAAATTTTTTATCTAAATGTTAGTCTATATCAAAATAAGATTTATCAATTAAAAACATATACTAATTTAGCAAAATTGAAATTAAACATACTGTACTTACCGATTCGGAATGATAGAGGTAAAAAAAAAAAAACATTGTTCAGTGCTTGATCAATTTTTGAGATTTTGAGGTTGAAATAGATAAAAATGAGAGATTTTTTAACTATATGGAAATAAATAGATAAGAAAGATTAGCTTATTTTGAAATTTTAAGTGGAAAGTATTTGATTTTTACTTATTGACTAAAAGGGTTGTATAGTCTTTTAGTTAAAAAATTTTTTTGTAATTGTATTGTTTACTTAAGGGCCATTTTGTCTTTTACAATTCAAAAGGTCATTGTGAAAATATGTCATTGTTGAAAAATTAATGTGAAAATATGGGGATTTGACCATGCCATTTTTAAAATTACCCACATATCTCTCTTTACTTACTTTCTATTTGTTTTCTCTCTCTATCCTATCTCTATATTCACTTTTCTCTCTCTCTATCACCAAACAATAGTCTGAATCCTTCTATATTCACTCTCTCTATTCTATCTTACTATTCACTTTTCTCTATTTACACTCTATCTAATTTAGTAATTGAAACTAGACGCAGTGGTGACGGTGCGATTTTTGATGGTGGTGTGTGAGATGGTAGTGGTGGTACAGCACGATGATGGTGGTGCTGTGGATTTGGGATGGGGTGCAAGCGATGATGGTGATGATTGTTGCAATCTGTAGTGATAGTACGTCGTGGTATCTTGGTGTTGTGTGGTGAAGGTAGTGCGACGGATCTGGTAAGGATGCGGACGATGGTGGTAATGGTTGGTATGATCTATGGTGGTGGTGGTGGCTGGTTCTACATGTGATAGTGGTAGTGGTAATAGTGGTGGTGTGATTGTGATGTTGGCGATGTGATAGTGGTTGTTGTTGGTGGTGGTGGTGGTGGTTCTTCGTTGAAGGTAGCAGTGGTGGTGGGTTGTGGATCTGAGGCGGCGGTATGTTTTGGGTGGTGCCGATGGGGTGGTGTGAGATGGAGGGTAATTTGTGACCATTTAATTGGGTAATTGTGACTAGTTAATTTGACAATTTATTATCGAAAAATAAATTGTCAACAATTATTTTATAGTTCATGATCAAAAAATAAATCGTGATAAACTAATTTGATAGTTTGTGAACGATAAATAATTTGTGATCAATTAATTTGATAATTTATGATCAATAAATATGTTGTGACCTATATAATTTGTAATTTGTGATCAAGAAATAAGCCATGATCAATTAATTTGATAATTTATGGTTGAGAAATAAATTGAGGTCAATTCATTTAATTTTTTTTTATCGTAGAATAAGTTGAACTATAAAATGTGTGATTTATTATCAAAAATATATCTTGACCAATTAATTTGATGAATTGTGATCAATAAGTAAGTTACTGCTGTGAATGATAAGTTTATAGTAAATGACAATTGTACCCTGCAGCACTAGAAATTGTTATCATTGTATTCCTAATCCTACCTTATAAATATAGGGTTTTGGTTCATATTATAACACACACAAGTCTATTGACTTATATTCTCTCTTCACTTTTTCTCTCTTTTCAAAACACTTTATCAACACGATACCTCTCCAAAAAGTTGTAAAAGGTTGTTACGTGAATGATCAATTTTACTATTCATCCGTTCATACACAAGCATGTCAAAACAGAGAGCCAACTCCTCCACTCTATTCATTAATCGGTTGCCGCCACGAACAAGAATTATGCATATCCAATCTTCACTGAACAGGAATCAACTTTGGTGACAATTTTTATGGTGGATCGTAATCAATTATTTGCTGTTTTTATTATATAATTATCATAGTTTATTAAATACATTATTTTGTCAATTAACATATTAAATTGATGTTCGCTATTTGTCAATTAATTTTTAATTTTTTTTAATATATTATCAAGTTGATACATATCGTGTTGTTGATCTTGAAGAAGCACGACACTATGTTGTATTAACGTATTACTGGCTCTCAAAGAGCATAAATTTATAAGATCTAATGTATAGTATTTTTGCTCCTGATGAGTAAATAAATTATTGTTGGTCTTAAAATAGCACAACATTATAATTAATATTCTAGAAGAATATTAATCGTAATAATAAATAGTTTGTTGTTGCTTCTAAAGTAGCACAGTATTATAATTAATATTCCTGAAAAATATTACTTACTCTTGAAGAGTATGAATTATATTTTTTAGAAGAATATTGACATGTGGTTCCTGAAGAAACACAACTCTATAAATATTATATTATCATAGAAAATATACTCTTGAAGAGATAATGTTTTCTAAGTAATAACTTAATTGTTACTTCTCAAGTAGCACACTATTATTTATGTTCTAATTATATTTTGCTTGCTCCCGAAGAGCATAATTATGTTTTTACTCTCGAAGAGTAAATTTTTATACAATTTATTATTTTAAATAATAATATGTTATTGATCATGAATAGCATGACACTACGATTCCAATATTCGAAAAAAAGAAATTGATATATTGCTCCAGAAGAAGCAAAAATAATATATATTAATATTCTTGAAAAATACTGTTTTGTGTTCTTGAAAAAGCACAAATTTATATATATTAATATTATCGAAGAATGTTATGATTAATTTAAATATATCGATATTTTTAAAGAATATTGTTATATTATTTGTGAATAATCATAACTAGATATATATTAATATTCCAGAAGAATATTGTTTTGATATTATAAAAGAATCAATACTGCGTAATGTGGGAGAATAAAATTTTACTATTGGTAGCATTCTCTACCAAAATTAAAGAGAAGCGTGCTATATTTCTAAAATGTGTGGTACAATTAAAATAAATATTATATTGAACCGAAGTTCAATTTGTTTGGCATGACCGGTTGGATCATTGCTGGATCAATAATAATGCGAAATGAGAATTCAAATGGACATTTAACGAAAAACCAGAAGATTCTTCAATCTAAAGAATTCATATTTGATCTTTGTTTTCTTTATTGAAAACTAGTCATTGATCGTTACTAGCTAAATAGGGATTGAATTCCTTATATTTCTGAAACTAATTAGGGTGATAAATGGGGGCAACATCATCCTCCATGTTGACAATCTAAATATTATTTGTATCTAATAGATTTGATATAAATATTAGATGATTACATGGTGTTCACAACCTGAAATTTGCGAAAGTGCTGCGCAAATTATGAGCATAATTTTCAAATTATACAACCATCTTGTTAATGCTAGTTATCATAAATCTCAACATTTAAAGAAGTGTTAGTTGCGATGTCGATAAATGGTACCAATACTGCTTGTTAAATGCCTTGTTTAATTTAATTGAGAACAAAGTACTTCCCATTTCTATTTAGGGAAAACCGTACGCACCATGCCAACATTATAGTTCTCACAATTATAACTTGGCTTATGGTGAGAACCTAATTTTCCATCAAATTATTTCGATAGTGCTATATATGTAAAATTAATTCACCACAATGCACTGAGATAGAAACTAAAGAATGTTAAGAATAAATGCATAGCTTGAACCCTTATTTCAAATGGTTTTGTAACGCTGGAAAAATGATTGGACAATTCTCTCGGCATTAGGGGGAGGAATTAAAAAGCTGAAAATAATTTACAAATGCATAATTATCTAAATCCTCGAAAAAGGCAATTTGAACCAGAAGTTCGAAGAATAATTCATTTAGATGCATTTACTAACCAAAGAGATTAACAATCTCACAGATCGATTTTAAATGCTCCAACTTGAATTCACTCCTGAAAGGACAATTAGTTAATATTATATTTGATAAATTTATGGCAGCCTAAAGCGTGATAATATTCGATTCTATTACAAAATCCTTCAAACGAAAATGGAGCAATTGGTAAAGATTGTCTTATTAAGGAGGCATATACTCTTGATAAGTATTTAGACATAGCAAGTTTTAAAACTCCGGAAGAGGTTTAAGTATCTGAAATAATGAAAATTGAGATATCTCAATAAGTTATGTCATTTCTAGAAAAGAATAGAATCGAAAAATAAAAGGTTGCCGACAACACTTTTACACATGATGTAGTTCATCATATTATCAGTAGTGAGGATATTAAAATAAATTCATCATCGATCGAAGTAATAATTGGCCAAATAAAATGAGGCGATCTTAGTGAAAGAATTTACTAGAGAAACATGAAGTTTCTGGATCTACAATCTGAACACAAAAATGTGTATATTTATGAGAAATGAAAATGAAAAAAGTAAAGTCGTAATATGAAATGTACGACTCTTTACATAATGAATTTCGCGAAAACTTATATAAATAGATAAATTATCATGTAATGGATGTAATCACAAGTCTCTATTTTATTAGCGTGACAATACATGAAATTTGATATGCATGTAATTAGAGTGTGAAAAAAATGATCATTTTCGTCCACTTGAAAATGGAGAAAAGGTTCTTAGTTTTGAAGTATCATGTCTTAGTGCAATTAGAGTATTAATTTATCTTGCAAACCATACTCGACCCAACATAGCTTTTTCTATAAATCTCCTTGCAAGATATAGTTATACACCAACACATAGACATTGAAATGGTGTTAAATATATTTTTCGTTACCTAAAGGATACTATTGGTTTGAGATTATTTTATTCCCAAAAGTCGGGATCTGCTTTAGTGGGATATGCAGGCTATCTCTCTGATCTACATAAAGTAAAATCACAAATAGGATATGTGTTTACACGTGGAGGGACAGCTATAAAGCAATCATTGACAGTAACATCCTCAAATCATTCTGAAATAATTGTAATCCATGAAGTAGGCCGAAAATGTGTACGGTTGAGAAAAATGACCCATCATATCCAAGTATCATGCTGATTAACTTCAACAAAAGATAGTCCAACAATTTTGTATGAAGACAATGCTACTTGTATTGCACAACTCAAAGGAGGTTATATCAAAGGTGATAGGACGAAGCATATTTTTCCAAAATCCTTTCATACACATGAGTTTCAAAAGAATGGCGACATCAATGTTCAACAAATTCGTTCAAGTGACAATGTGATTGATTTATTTACAAAAGCACTGTCAACATCTATATTCAAAAAATTGGTTCACGAGATTGGAATGCGTCAACTCAAAAAATTTTAGTGATCAACATCAGGGAAGTAGTTGTACTCTTCTTCCTTCGCTTAGGTTTTATCCCATTGGATTTTCCTACCAAGGTTTTAATGAGGCATCATTTATCTTTAATACTCCAAAATAACCATACTCTTTTTCCTTCATTTTTGTTTGTCCCATTGAATTTTTATCAAACAAAGTTTTAACAAAACAGATATTTTGTAATGTCTCATTCAAGGGGGAGTGTTGTAAATGGTAAGCTTATAATGAATGACAATTGTACCCCTACAGCCTTAGAAATTGTTACCTTTGTATCCTTAATCCTGCCCTATAAATATAGGGTTTTGGTTCTCATTATAATACACAGAAGTCTATTGACTTATATTATCTCCTTACTTTTTCTCTCTTTTCACGACAGTTACAACCTATAAAATTTGTGATTTGTGAATGTAAAGTTATGTGATTATGGATAGTACGTAACCGTGATTATAAGTTGTATATTATTTTGAACTTAACACTTTTGAGTACCCATTTAATTACATATTAATTAATACAACCTGATTTTTGGAAGGAATGTATAATGATTCCTTCATTGAAGGGAGAATCTTTTTAAATATCTTTCATTATCAAATATATTATAAATAACATATTTATCACTTGATTTTTGAAAGGAAATCTCAAATTTGTCAAAGTTGAAATTGCATTTTTAAATTTAGGTAGCTATGTATTTTGTGGAAATTATATGTAACCAGAATTTTAAACTTCCCATTTCAAAATTCAAACTTACAAGTTTTTATTTCAAAAATCATATGATAATTAAAATTTTAAAATATTAATAATTATATTAAAAATTTAAATATACATAATCATTCTACCTAACCATACACACTAAAATCATAATTATTACATCTTCTCCATTTTCTCTCTATTCTCTCTATCCCATCTTCTCTCTAGCCATCAATCGCCGCAGCCACCACCCTGCTGCCACCCTTCGCGTGGGTCGAAGTGGAAACTCTACGGTGGTGTTGCCGCTGGTTTCCCTCTCCACTCCCTTCTCCCTTTCTCCATTTTCTATTTGCCACGACGTAGCCCCACACTAGCGTCGCGCGAAGTAGCTTGTGACCGTTGCTCAACCGCTTCGATGTGGTTTCTTCTGTGGTGATTTTGAAGCTTTGTGCGGTGGTTTTTGTGGTGATTTTTGGTCATATTTTTCTGCGATTTTTGAGGTGCTTGTGGTGCAAGCGGTAATAGTGTGTTGTGGTGGTGGTGGTGGTGTATTGTGGGTGGTACGGTGTGTGGTGGTGGTATGTTGTGTGTATGGTGGCAGATCGCGCCTCTAGCAACCCAGATGGCAGCTACAGTAGAGTATATCGCGATGGTGGTGACGATTGTTTTTTGTTGTTGGATAGGTGGTGGTGGTGTGTGGTTTTAATGGTGTTTGGACGGTGGTGGTAATGTTGACGGTTTGGTGTGGTGGTGATCTTAATTTTGGTTACGGTATTTGAGATAATGGTTTTGCTGTCGGGAGGTGGTGGTGGTTCGGCGACAATGGTTTCAACTACTAGCGTGGTGAGGTGATGGTCACAAGCGTTGACGGTGGTTGTGACCAATAAATTGGTTTATTTGTAACCAATGAAATGATAAATTGTGACCAATAAAAACTTTGTGGCCTAAAATTTTGTTAATTTGTGACTAATAATTTGATAAATTGTTGGCTAAATATAATTTGTGGTCAATTAATTTGATGTTTTGTGACCATAAAATAAATTGTGATTTATAAAATTTGTGATTTGTAACCAATAAATAATGTATTACTACTAATTTGATAAATTTGAGACCGTGAAATAATTTGTGATCTATAAAAATTTTAATTGTTACCGAGATTTTATTTGTGACCAATTAATTTGATAATTTGTGATCAAATTGTATAAAATTGTGACCTTATATTTAATTTATAAAATATATTTTTAATTAATTTTTTTAGAAATTAAATTTAATAAATGTCTGATTTTTGAAATTTTAAACCATTTATCTTAATTTTGAAATGAGTTATACTTAAACTCTTCTTTATGAATTTTTTTCAGGGAAAAGTTTATGGGTCAGGTGTTTACTATTCCAAAATTAAAAATCAGGCCCAATAGTTTAAAATTACAAAAATCTGGTTTTTCTTAAATTAATTAATTACATTTCATAATTATTATATTAAATTAAATATTTAACTGTAATATAATAAAATCACCCCACCCCACTCCACCTCACCCCACCTACACCACCACCATTGCTCCGGCTACTACTCCGGCGATCGGTGACTGCTCCGATCTGGCGACCGGCTACTGCTCCGATTCAAGAAATTTGTAGGTCACGAGTTATTTCGAGGTCACAGATAAAAAAAATTTGTAGATCGCGGATTATTTCGAGGTCACAGATTTAAAATTTTATAGGTCACAGATTATTTCGAGGTCACTGATGAAAAAAATTAAGGTCACAGATTCCTGTTTTAAGTTACAAATTATCAATTTCAGTGAGTCACAGTCACAATTTCGAGGTCACAGACACCCCCCTAGGTCACAGGTTGAAAAAATGGTAACTTTTACATGTCACGACTCTGTTTCAGAGTGAGTCACGGACGACCACTTAGGTCACAGACACAAAAAAAGACAAACACAGTTCAATATCTAGGTCACAGACACCAAAAAAAGCTAGGTCACGGGCCAAAAAAAAAAAAAAAAACAAAACCACCACCAGCCCGACCACCACCTAAGCATTTTCATTTTTAAAAAAAATCAAAATGTGCAAATCACCAACAATATTTGAGAATCAATAAAAACCTAATATTACCATAAATCAAAAACTCAAGATCTGGTAGTAGGAAAAAAAAAACAAAAAAACAAAAACAAGATCCGGATCTGGATCTCGATCCGGCGACCAGCTGCCGGCGGCACCTGCGGCAACGACAAGAAGCGCGGCAGCGCTATTCTTGTTGCACGGCGGCAGCCGGTCGGCTGCGACACCGCCGCCACGACGATGAGCAGCGTCGCAGGTAGCTGTGACGCCGCTCACGGCGTCGTACTACCTGCGACTTTGCTGAGGATGGGGGGAGCAGAGGATGGGGGGAAGAAGGGGAGGGGGAGAAGGGAGGGGGAGAGGGAGAGGGAGAGGGAGAGGAGGCGGGCGGTGGCCGGGGCAGACGTTGGCAGTGGAGACGGCGGTAGGGTGGAAGAGATGAAATGGAATGGAATGGATTAGGTTTTGGTTAGGGTTTTATATTTAAATGAAGTTGGTGGGGGTAGGTAGTAGGGTGGGTATATATTTAATTTAATTTAAAAATATTATTATTAATATTAATTGTAAAATTAAAACCTGATTTTTGATTAAATAAACTAAAAATCTGATTTTTTAAAAGTCAAAAGTAAACACCTTGTTTATGGTAATTTTCTCTTTTTTTCAAGTACTTTTCCTTTCAACAATTTGGGCTCAAGTAAACCACTTGCAAGCGAAAGCCCAAACTTGGTCCAATAAGTCATGGAATGGCCACATTTGTCTTCAATCTATTTTGTTCTTTGAAAATCGCAAGTGGCTGTCCAATTGGTGAATTTATTTTTGTAAGCGTACTTGAAAAATTGTCTCCAATTCCATATAATGTAAGGTTCAATATGGTCATGATTCAAATAGAACATGAGTAAACATCGCTCGCCTATATGGTGCCTTTGTTGTTTTCTAGCTTAAAATTGTTGTTGCTTTCCTCCGAAAATTCGCCACCTTAAGGATGGCAAAAAAACCCCTCATTCAACTCGATACTCGCGAGGCCCCGCCCCGACCTAAATTGGGTGGAGATTACCCGCTTAACCGAGTAAATGGAGTGGGGAGGTGATAGGGGTCATTACACTGAAGCCATTATGGTGGGGGTACAGGAATCATATCCCCCACATCGCTACCCACCTGTTTAAAAGTTAATTTCAAATTTAAACTTTTTATCTAACAAATATAAAAGATTTCCCATTATTTTTAAAGAAATCAGAAGTTGTTCTTAACGAATTGGAAAAAAAAAATTATAATATTCACTAATTAAAGATATAAAAAACAAAAGAAAAAGATAAAAAAAAATAAAATAAAAAATAAACGGGACAAATAAATGGAGCAGGGGACTAGCCCCGCCCCACCTCGGGTATTGAATAAGAGAAATACTCGACGGGACGGGGGTGAGAATGATCGATCCGTTGCCATCTCTAGTCCCACCTGCCTTTTAACTTTTTACCCCTATCCCACACCAATCCCACTTTATTCACCTTGTAAATGATTTTTTTTTTTTTTTTGTCTTAATTTTCACCTTTATATATAAATGATTTTTTTTTTTCCTTTTTGTCTTCATTTTCAAGGTCATTACAAGATGTGACACAAAGTTGAAATATTGCATTCTTTATACAATTTCGAAGTGCTCATGGCTAAGTTTCCTATATTATTAACAGCGCGCAAAACTGTCAATCGTAGCAAAAGTTACGACGCGTCAAAGTAGACTGTTCCAAATTAGTATTTCGAGAATTTCGATAACATGCTAATTTTAAAAATTTGTTGGCGATCGTAAGTTAGCCGAATCCATAAATCGCTTATGTCATCTTGAAGTTAGTTTCTAGAACTATATCATAGATATATCGAATGATCCAAATGGATATCGTTTAGACATCGAAAATCATTAAACCAACATTTTAAAAATAGGTGATTAATTTATGAGAACCCGTTGTTGTTTAGAAAGACTGGGAGCTGGAAAGAGGCTCACTCATACTGACAGAAGGCATTATTAAGGATAACGGACAAGGAGAGGAATAAATGCACTGGTAGTGCTAATGACCACTAAAGCATAACTCGTTTTTCCTTTAAAAATTTTCAATTACTTCATTAATGTTTATTATTTTTATACGAGAAATTTTTCGATATAATTTACACGACTTTATTAGGGTATTTTTATGTAGAGTATGACATCAAAAATATTCGGATCGTTACAAAAATATAATAAATGAACGTTGAATAATTATCATTGAAAGCTAACGAAAAAGGTGTTGCACCTGAAACAAGGTCGTAGAAATGATGACTGGTAGCTAAAGACAAGGCTAGTCCCATCTGGTAAAGACTATTCCAGCCTAGATGGGTAAAGGTGAGGTCTATCCCACCATAGAAATTCCAATTAAAAGGCAAGGTCTATCCCGCTAAAGGAATTTCAACCAAAGGCGTGGTTTATCCCGCCAAAAGAATTTTCACTTAAGATGAGACTTGTCCTGCCAATTAAATATGAGGATTTATTTCAATAATTCCCCTTTCCTTTAAAAAAGAGGATGCGAATTTCACTGTTCAATCCGTGCTCTGCCTTTCACACTTTAACTGGTTTTTTTAACTGGTTATGTAACAGTGACATATCTTTCACACATATCAATTGGCATGTTATTTTTTCTTTTCTTTTTTTAGGTGATTTAGTCTTGACATGTCGGTTACTGTTCATTTGAGTTTTGACATGTCGGTTATTGTTCATCGTATCTCGATTTTTGTCCCTACTATATTAAAAGTGATTATTAATTGCTAACAAATATTGTTTGTTTTCCACAGTTGTTAAAAAAAAAAAAAAAAAAACTACACTTAAACTCCCCGTGCGTGCACAGGGAGCATCAAACTCCCCGTGTGCGCACGGGGAGATTGCAATAGAATTTTTTTTTTTCCTTTTAACAAATTCCAAAAAAAAAAAACATTAAATAATATTCATAATTCACCTACCAAATTTACAACTACAATACATTAAATTTCTTAAATTGTCATCAAAATTTTAATTACAATACAAATTTTAATTTGTCCTATTGAAAATGCTAAACTTTAATTTTTGTTTTACATATTACCATTTAGTCTCACACCTATCTTTCTTACATCAAATAAAATTTATTTACATAATACTTTATCGTAATAAATTCCCCCAACATTTATAAATAATATGTACTTGCGTTGATTTTAAGCTTTCATTTCGTGTCTTTTTAAGTAGTTTTTTTTTATTCTGTTACTGTCTCCCTTATTACTATATATTTATATTTATATTCCATTTCGTCTAATATTATTTTTTACGATTCGATTTTTTTATAGTAAGATTATGTTAAAAAAAATGTGTATTGATTATTAATTACTAAGAAAATATTTTTTAAATTGGAAAAAAAAATCTCCCTGTGAAATTATATTTACAGTTTTTGTAAAATCTAAATTAGTAGAATTTTTGACAAAAAAAATAAGAAATTAAAAAAAAAAACTTAGCAGAAACTCCCCGCGCGCACGGGGAGAGCACCTCTCCCCGTGCCAGGCAACCCTCTCCTGTTCATCCCACTTCCACCGCCTCAGACGCATAAAATTCTGTTTATCCCTAATTTCTCTCGCTCTCTCCTTCTCTCTCAACAATCAACAGATCTCCGCCCTTCCCCCAAATCAACCCTACTTCATCAGGCGGTGGAATTGGCTCCAGACACAGCTTATATATCCTAATCCTTCCACCGCCTCCATCTCTTACCAAAATCAATCCATTTCGAGCAAAAAGAAAAACACAGACACGTTGTCTCCATCTCTCGCCCTCTCTACATAAAGAAGCCGTGGGAAATCGCTTGAGAGTCGTTCCCCTCTTGATTTCCCAATCGTACGCTTGAGACGAGGAGGTGGGAGCCGTGGTGGAACCAGATTGCTGGGCCCTCGCTTTGATCCATCCTTGGAGGCGAATACTGATCTAACGGTGTTGCTGCGTCCCCATGGCGGTGGTCGTGCTTCGTTCCCTTTCTTCAAGGTTAATTTTTTTTTATTTTCACTTATTTTTCTAGGTCTAGGGTTTTTTTTATCGGAGAGTATGGTATCTCTTGGAAATTTTTTGACTGGAAACCTAAATAAACATTTAGTTGAAATGGACATAGAGAAGCTAAATAAACATTTAGGTGAAATATTTTATAACTCCCTCTAAGTAAAATTTAATTTCTACTGGAATATAAGTGATCTGCTAGGTCAGGAAGAAACTCTGCTTACTCAGGATTAGTAACACAGAAAATCTGCTAGAATATCAGAGTTGTTGTCGTCTTCACCTGATGCTTTTAGAGGATAAATAATCAATACATCCAACCCAGAAGTGTCTGAGCTGCCAGAGTTCCCAGAATTGCCTGAATTTTGTAAGACATACTAAATAAGGCACTTATATTGTTGTTGTTGCATGATAAACACACTAATACATTTCTCATCACACACTTTTTGTGGAAGGGACTTAGATTTGTGTTTTGCTATTGGAAGTTGGGATATTAAAGGGCAAAATGCTGAAAAAATAATCAGAATAGAATTGAATAGATTAAGATGGATGTTTAGTCACAATAAAATCCAATCAGAAATGGGGTTATAATCTAATAAGTGGAGCTAGCACAAAGTGAGGATAAAAATAAGGAAAGGATGTCTTAAATAGTTATCATATCTTGCTCAAATCAGTGGTGAAAAAACTAGCCCAAAAAAAAAGCTATTACGAAAACAAAACCCGAGGAGGTAATCGATATTAGTTCTGATACGGAAGAAGTTAAGAAGGAGAAGTCTGTAGTAAGCAAGGAAAAGACTGAACTGGAGGTAAAATTAATCTTAGATACTTATGTCAAATTTTGAATTTTCTCTGAAACTGTCATTATCGCATTCGGGGGTCTCTATTCTTGAGAATGTTTTGCTCGAAGGAATTCGGGCTTCTTTTTGTTTCGTTTCATTTTCTTTTCTTTTCATTTGCTTCTTTTCTTTTTATGTTATATTTTCTGAAGAAGCTTCTATTCGTGTCTCTTGAATTTGTATTAATGAATTGCTTTACCTCGTTTTGAAATAGACTCATACGGCTTCTTTAAAGTGCTATGACCACCTTTGCCACGATGTTTTTCTCATCAATGTTAGGCGTGAAATATTACCTCTTGAACCTGTTTCGATTTCCTTTTGTTAAGTGTACATCCAACTCAAAACAATTTTATCTCATTAATATGTCTTGAGTTATATTATTATTACTATTAATGCTTGCTTCCAATGAAACATGCTGTATGGTGTTGATAAATTCTTCATGCTGATGTTTCAGGAATGCCCATCACTACAAGTATTTTAATTTGTTAATCTTACTTTGGGTGTTGTTTCCAGACAATTTTGGAGTGCTGGCCAGTTCAAATTGGAACACCTGGGTTACTGTTCGTTGGTTGGGGTTTCTTGCGATTCAATTCCTCTGATCTTCGAGTTCAAGTGGTAGAGTTAAAAAAAAAATTTTGCTGGATTTGATTATTTACTAATTTATGTGTTCCAATTGCTGGATTAATTTCTTTGGGGACTGCAAAAGGATTGGCATATCTACATGAGGATTGTAAGTTTAACTGGTGGGCATGTGTTTATATAAAACTGGGAAACATTTATATTTGGTGCCCTTGAATATATTTGATTCTGAATGGGGTGTTTTCTGCACTTAGGTTATCCAAAGATTATTCATCAGGATATCCTCCAATGAATTCTAGCAATCAGGTTTGGTGTGAATACTTTTTTTTTTTGGTATTTGATTCCGATGAACTTGAATATTTTATCTGCAATTTTCTCTTCCTTTTTATGAACGGTATCTATTTGGATTTTGTGTGGATACATTTTTGCTATTCGTATTTGATTTTGATTTATTATACTGCAATTTCTCTTGGCATCATGAATTCTAACAATTGGATTTGTGGTCACATTTTTGTGATTAGAATTTGGTTCTGATAATATGATTGATTAGAATTTTCATTTGCAATTATTTCTTCCTTTAAGGAATTCTAGGATTTGGGTTTCGTATGGATACATCTCTGCTATTTGTAGTAGATTCTGACGAATTGGAATAATTTATCTGCAATTAAAATAAATGAACTATGTTGGTAACTCCCTGAACTTCACAAAATTATTCAAATACACAGTGTACAAAATAAAGTCGACATGTTTGAGAAGTATTTGTAAACTGATTAAATTATAATAGATGGGAACCAATGATGGATAGATGGGTAGTTTTTATGTTTCCATAAAATGTGTGAATAGAAGTGGTTTGATCAATAATAAATTGTTTATCAACGTTAGCCAAACATGGTCAAGTTTGGCCCTATTGATAATGATAGTTTGAGACTCTTTTATTAGAAAGAAATACAATAGACATACTTCCGAAGAGGAATTATTACTTATGGCTTCTTATCATCAATTATATGGGAATAATGGGCCGAATCGCAAGTTCGCTGTGTATATTTTCTAATAGCTCTGATCGTACTTGATTTTAACATAAAATTCTGCATTTTATCATCTTCTTCCAATATGCTCTTTGCTGGAAGTTCAGTATCATTTTCAAAAAAATTCGAGATTGTAATATAACCTCTCTTTTTTGTTGCTCTGTTCTCTTCTGTAGCTTTGATAACCTTGACCATATTATTATTTTTCTTGAACTATTCAATTAAAGACGATCGGTGAACTTGAAATGCTAACGTGCCTATGGTAGACTAAGATCTTGCTTGGGTGGGCAACTATAGGTATGAAAGAAAAGGTTTGCTAGGCTCTCTCTCATATTTATAATCTTGCTTATAAGCCACCCAAACATGCTTTAATTCGGTATCTAAATCATGATGATGGGAAATCATTATATATGTATAGGCATATTTTGTGTTTTTATCAACCTTTAGGATCACTTCAATGTATAAAGTAAAGCTAATGACAGATGGCACCCTTTTTTAATCTTATCGAAGAGTCGTTTGAAAAAGGCTTTCGTATCCATGTGAAATTTTGTTATTGCTTAGACGAACTTGACTATTCGAATTCGGGAATTTGAAAGAGAAAAAAACTGGTATTTATCGCGTATAAAACTGAATTATAGCATTAGCATACTACCATCAATTGCATCAATGGCACAATGGTAATTCCATAATCATTTCATTTCATCTACTTTCTTGTCATATTTTCTTGCTTAGAGAAATCACCTCCACCAACTATTTTGCACATGCTGCATCTCAGATGTTAGCAAAATCCAAAGCATATATTGTGAAGGACAGGAATGGGCTTTCGCACAAGCGTTACTCCAGTTACTCTGGGTTTGACACATCTTTTACTGAAAATGATCAGAGAGAAGTCGAGATATATATCTTTGTTGATATTTTGAACACAGTATAGCAGTGTATCGATATCTTGTTTATATGGTCTGATGGGATTGCAGAGGATTCCTTTTCTATCTAATAATTCTCTTGATAGCCTTAGCGGTGGATTGAATGAACCAAATCCAAATCTATCAAAATACAGCTTAGTTGCATTCCATTTTATAGATGTTATGACATGTCTGAGCTTCAGAGCTTCTAAAGGAATATTTACTTTCTCGGTATTTTAGCAAAGTAATTTAGCATTTGTTTTTAATCACCTTCTTCCCGTTTTTCCATGATCTGTCAATCTTTCTACTTCAGCATATTTGACCTAATACAAAATTTTCTTTTGCTAGGGTGGCGAAGAGCAAACTCGTCGTTGCACCGATCATACCGAACTCTTGAGGTTCTTTATAACTGATATTGTATTTGATGCATCTACTACTCCATTTGTGGTGCATGCTTTTGAATTAGTTTAAGGCTGCGTTTGAAGATGGAATCAATATCTTGAGATTGGAATTGTTTAAAAGATCATTCAAAATTTTCCTGTTTTGACATCCCAATTTTTATGTGCCTTGAAAGTGTATTATTTTCGAAAGTCTTAAGCTTTGATGTGCTCCGGAGAAGGTTATAAAAAATTCACATAAGGAAGTTGGAGATAAAATCTTTATGTTGTCTACTAATTTTATTGTAGCAAAAGATAGTTGAGCTAAATTGTAGTTTTCGTGATGTCAGGCCATTTAATATGAAAATGCTTAATTTTGAGTTAATTAGAACAAGACAATTACTGGTGTAATGTATCTGTAATCAATCTTTAAAACAATTTAAAAGCAATTTATTATTATCATCTCAAGTTGTTGGATGTCTAGCTTTCCTTTTTGTGTACTATCAAAGCCTATGTAAATTTTATTTATATAAACTCACTTTTCAAGATATATGTGGCGGAAAATTGATAATTGCAAATTCGTGGTGCTAAAAACAAGGGCATGAGGGTCAAGGGACCTAAGGCTCTTCACATCACTACTAGGAGGTCACATTTTGTTTAAGGTATTACTTCGAGCACAAGTCTAATAATACGACTCTCTTAACATGTATACATATCCTTCATATGGTATGCTACTTGGCAAAACGATGCTAGAGTGTGCAAATTTATGAAGTTGTGGTTCTTTATGTTGTTCTTCAATGGGTGTGCAGTATATGTAGGTTTATCAATTACTTGGTATAGGTTATTACTATTTTATTGTACAGATTTATCATCCATGATGCAATATCTCAGTACGCTAATATTGCCTTAAAAATAATACAGCCCGTGCATTGCACATGCAAAAAACTAGTATTATAAAAAAGACGAGACCATGTCCATTTGTTTTTAAATGTCATGACATAATTGTAATAGCATGCAAAATACTTGTGTTAAAAGAGTCATGGCAGGGGATGGGATAGTAATCTGCATCCTCTTATGTTATTACGATGATTTAGTAAAGTCACATTTAGAAAATGGCATTTTCGAAATGTAAAATTAGCAAAAGAACGATAGTTTCTATTGTTCATATAAACTTTTTATGAATACATTCACATGAAGCATAACTAAAATAAACAACGAGTAAAACAACGCGAGCTTAAAAAGATTGTCAAATGAATAAATTCATACAACCTAAATAATGATATTTTACTAATAAAATTGTCAAAAACAGTTTATACAACATGGAATGAAGCTTCGCTATCATTAAGCAATGAGACAAAAATAAGCTATTCTAATTAACCAAGGACTAAAACTTTCCAAAAGGCGAATAATCCTGGTTGACCTGAACTTCACCCCCGAGGTACCCTCGCTTGGAAGTGACAAGAGGCTCATTAATAGACACATTTCCATTTGGGAGATATCCAAAGAGTACGCAGGTTGAGAAAGATCAACAAGAATAGATGGAGTTTTCGGAGCCCCAGAGGCCAATAGATGAACCTCGGGAGAAAGATGTATTCGACATAATTTTCATGAGCCTACAAAAAGTTCATATTCTATTCGGGGTGAAATCGTTTGATAATATCAAGCACTTTATTTCCTCCATCCTACATAGCATCCTCAACCAACTCAGCCTCACGATCAGTTGCTCCAAAAAAGGCTAGAGTCCGCAACAACTAATTCTATCTTAGGATTATTCAATATACCACAAAGCAAAGCTATCTCATTTCTTGTACTACTGAGTTCCATAAGGACAGCCTCTTGCTCGGACTTAGTCGTTTGGAACTCTTCTCTAAGACAAGAAGTGTTACGCCCAGTCCTTGCAACATAGGCGAGTGCTCTTCCTTGGCCAAATTCAGATCCAATGAGATCTTCTTGGCATCAGCTACCAAGAGAACCTCCTTCACTGAAAAAGCTTTGACACTCTTATTCATCTCCTTATATTTATTTTGTTTGCCATCAACCCTCTTAAGCTTTTTCTGGAGAGTACCACATCTATTCGCTAAAGAGTTAGCCTTCTTTTCTAGGCCAGCCACCCACAAGATGCAAACTTCATAGTCAAACTGTTGGTCTTGAGATAAGACTGCAACTTGCTAGAAGTGGGCATCAATCATTTTTCCCCTCTCAATAGAGGCAAGCTTTTCCGCTAATTTCTCCCAAAATGAGTTGAAATAGGCATAGACAGCCTTTGTTGTGTGGGAGACAAAATGAGAAAACGACGACAAAACCCCCGCATCTAATGCATCCTCGGGACAACAAAGGAACAAAGACCTTAAATTCAAAGTAGGCCTTCGAGGTGAATAAGAGCCTTTGGGATCCATGAGGGTCATAGACCAGCCTGAAGCTTCCTTTTCCTAAGATCCCTAATCAAACCCGAAAAGGAGGGAGGCACATATTCTGTAGGCGACGAATCGAAGCTCCAGCGGTAGATACCTATAATAGGGGTCGCTTGGACGAAGTATTAACCACCCACGAGGACACTCCTTTAGAACTCCTAAAACTTTTACAGATCAGTTTCTTAGATGAATGAGGTACACCAGTTTTTCTATGTTCATGTATGGGCTTTAAGCCATGCATGCACATGGCCTGCTTCTACAAAAGCAGAAGTTAAAAGCCTTGAACCATGTGCACATATGGTTAGGGATGGCAAAAAAGCTGGCCGACTTGGGCTGGGCCCGGAAAAAGCCCAAGCCAGGCTGGCTCGGGCTCGGGCCGGGGCCGAGCCCCATTTTGGGGGCCAGCCCATAATGAATAAAAAAATTAAAATTAATTTCAAAAAATTAAAAGCTGCCTACAGGCAACTAAGGAAGAAAAAAGAGAAAATTACCCGAGAACCTGCATTTAAAGATTATATTTCAAAAAAAAGAAGATTAAGTTTTTTTTTTTCATAAATCAGGTGATAAATTAGATTAATTGAAATAATAAATTAAATTACCACCCAATACAATGCACCCCACCCCCCAATCCAAAATCCCTAAATCATATATCGACTTCCCTCTCTTTTCTATACTTTACCCTCGCTCTCCTTCTCTTTCAGCTGCAAAAAGCAACCGCTACGCACAGTGGTGCCGCCAAGTTGGAGGTGCTGATGCTGCTCGTCACGTCGCCATTCACGTCGCTGCTGCAAGCAATCGTTAGTAGCGCCGCTTCAGCTCGCTGTTGCTTCGACACTACGTTGGTGCGGATGTTAGATTTGGGTGAGATGGTGATGCGATGGCGGGTAGTAGGATGGTGGTGGTGGTGGTTGTGCGAATATACATGGTGGTTGGGAGAATCTGTGTGTGTGGGTTGTGGTGGTGGTGGTTATGGTGGTGAGTTGGTGGCTTGGAGGAGGTGGTGGCGGGTTTTGGTGCAGGTGGTGGCAATGGTGGTGGTTGATATTTCATCACTTCCGTCTCCCTCACTCTCTCTCATCTTCACCTTCTCTCTTTTTCTCTGCCGGCGGAGTTTATTAATTTTTAACAGTTTCAGACATGAAGTCTTTGTGGGGAGATTCTTAAGATAGGCTTCCGTTATGACACCTTCCCACAAGTTTTCAGATAAGTCGACTGCTTCCAAGGAAACAATTTCTCCAAAACTCACTGGGATTTTTCTGGTCATTTGTTTTTGGAATTGAACCTCCGAAAGAGTTGTGCCAGAGACGAAGATATATCAGATTCTTGACGTTGGCAAGTGAATTGGGAAAGTTTCTAGTCAATTTACTGAATCACAAATCCAGTGTCTCCAGCCTGTTGTTTGAACATTCAGACAAGCCATCGATGAACTCCATTATGTCACCATCAACTCTGTTGTTAGCGACTAGCGAGTACAAGTTTCTACAAATTACAGAGATTCCTTGAGGGAAGTCAATTTTGCTCGTGCATCCGGTAAAACACCATAAAGATTGTTCGATTTGAGATCAAGGCGATTCAGGCTAGTTAAATTGATCGGTTTGAGATCATGGCGTTTCAGGCTAGTTAAATTGAATAACCACTCCGGAATTGTGGAGTCAAAATCATTGTTGGAAATGGACAATATTGTGACCGTTTGTGACCGATCGTGACCATTTGTGACAGATCGTGACCGTTTGTGACCAGCCAACTGTGATCAACTGTGACCACTTGTGACCAATTGTGACCTGAAATTCTGGAAATATTTTGGAAGTTAGGAACGGATGGATGGCGTGGGTAGGTTGATCGGAGCATGCATTGGAGTGGTAATTAAAGCAGTTTTGTCAGAGATATAGTGAATAGTCGCCGGAGAGAGCGTCGGAGCGGCCCGCCGGAACTGTCGCCGGAGTAGATGCCGCCTCCGATGGAGAGAAAGGGTAGGGAGAAGATAGAGAGTAGAGAGAGAGAGTGTGTAATTTGGATTTGAAATTTAATAAATTTGGATAATTGTTTAAAAATATTTAATTAATTGATTTAACACCTGATTTTTGAAAAGATTTTTTGAAGTTTGTTATTTTTGAAATTTAATTCTTATTTATATGATTTATGTATTGTTCCCAAGAAAAAAAAATCGAGCCGGCTCGGGCCAAAGCTCGAGCCGAGCCTCATTTTTTTTTTAGCCAGGCTTGGTTCAGTCCCGGAAAAAGCTCGAACCGAGCCCGAGCTTTTTTTTTTTTTTTTTTTGCTGCTCGGCTCGTTTACATAGCTACATATTGTTCATACCATGCGTGCACATGGTTATGAAAGCAAATCGTTGACTGGTTTTCAATTTTGATTATTTGGTGACATTTTTAAAAATTCTTGACTTTTAAAGAATGGTTAGCACTTATTTGCGGAGTATGGATGGAAAACTATTAGCTTATTGATAGGTTTTCATTACAAACACATGAAATCATTAATCTAAACTATTTTGAAGTGTCATTATTCCAATTCACTTTCATATTCTAAGTTTTATTGTTTTCAAGTTCTTGAAAGAAAAATACAAGTGCTCAAGTATTTACTTCGTAAAGGTTTGTTTAAATCCTATAAACCATTTGTCGATTAATCCCTTTTTAAGTAGTTAAAATAATCCTAAAAGGAAAAAAATATTATTTGTAGGCAATGATCACGTGTTCAAGCCTCATTTCTATTTTCGATGTTCTTCGTTTGTTTGTGTTTTCTCCTTCTATTCTTCTAAATTTTTCAACAATTTTATAGGCTTCTCTTTCAACACGTTAACATAATATATCCTATATATGATCTTTTTAATGCATCTATAGTTCAAGTCTTATGATTTTAGTAAAGATATGATTTTGTCCAACACCAAAAAATTCTAATACATATTAAAGAATTGATGTCGACAAATAATGTAGCTTTATCTCATACTTTTAGCGGCTAAATTATTCAAGTATACTTTCTTAAATAAAATAAAATAATTTATATTATTTAAAATATAATAAAATAAATGAAATATATTAAAGAAAAGTTAAATGAGGGATAAAATGGTACATGGGAGGGAGTGAGGATGGGAGAGGGAGACAATGAATGGGGGGGCGGGGGGGGTGGTCATCTCATCCCAAATCCTACTTTCTGTGTATATAAAATTGGGTCACTGAAGTTTTTCTGAGAGAGAGATTAACCCATGCACTAGTGTTGTCAGTGGCTAGGTGGGGCCACTCATCATTATTCCGAGTGGCTTAATGAAAATTAATTATCCCTTTCTTTGAGTTAATCCATTCATTGCGCACTGAAATCCCCCATTAAGTCGATCTCAATTCTCAGGTGGATTACATAATTCAACAGTCGTAAAATTCTTTTAGTACGATGAGAGCATGTTTTATGGACACCTATTAGTGTGTATTTGTGTGCATTTTTACGATTATATGAATTTCACAGAGGATAAAGCGTGTGGTTGGATTTACAGTCTGAAGTTTCAACATAATGCCTTATTGAATAAGGTATTTTCAAATGGAATCTCTATTTTTAAAGAGAATATTTTATAATTGGAGAGCATATATAAATTTAGAGAGTTAAAATTTTAAAACAAACTCTTTATATTTAACACTTAATTTTACTACTTCTAAAAAATATTTATTATTTTTCTTTATATTTTTATTTTAACTAGCTTTTATTTAGATTATTTTATTGTTTTCTAATATTGAAAATTGAAACACTTTGAATGCATTTAATTATATAGAGTGAGTTTGGCTCCCCAAATTTGGAGAGCACACTCTCTAAATTAAAATGTTAATTTAAAAGTCTTTTAGAACATGATTTTAAATGTCGACTTTTTAAAATAGAGAGCATTTCATATTTAAAAAGTCTCTTGAAAATGCTCTAACTACTCCTCCTATCCCACAAAAATAAATTTATTTTATTTTTATATAGATTAAGAGAATATAAATTATTCTTACATTTGTTATAATACATCTCTACATTAAAAAATAATTTAAATAGAAATAATTCATATTGGTTGACAACAAAGTATGTTAAATAGGAACATTAAAAAACTAAAAAATCAATTATACTCTCAGCACGAAAAGTGACCTATAATTTGGGACATACGAAAAAAGAAAGCAGGCATATCTTTATGTGACAGAGAGAGTATTTCTTTCAAGTACCTAAACATTTGTTGTTTAAAAATATTAAATAATAGATAAAAAAAATAAAAAAAAATGGCAACATTAAAGTGCAAACCAACAACCCCTATTCTAACAAAATGTTGTAAATGCCCATGTGTAGTGTAGTGTTGAGGACCCATAGGTTGACTTGTGATTAGTTGCACTGAAGTCCTTGTGCGTATAATGGTTTGCTCGTAACCTATTTCAATATTGATCTAAAACCATCTTTTGAAATGATAATTTCAACGAGCATGATTACTCGACATCTCATCCCCTACTATGAGTGTAATAATTGTTGATCTTGAAATAATAATCAACAAATTCTTCTCACCAATCAACGATTTTCTTCTTCTAAACTTAATCATTCAATGCTAAACTAGGAGTTAGAAGAGAAATAACTATTTGAAAGATGATACTCTGATTTGCATATCTTTCTCAGTTCCAACTTTGCTTATTTATAGATTGCTACCAAGGTCTTGGGGTAAATATGTCTTTTATGTTTGAGCCACATGGTAACCATTGATTTGTGAACTTATAACGGAATATGTTAACTTTTCGCATTTTATTCATCTTTCATGAGTTCCTCATTCATTGGTTTTGAAATCATGCTTTACACACATTCACGTGTACTTTAATAACAATTTCTGTTGATATGGAGTAGTATGTGAAACCAGTTAAGTACATTTGTTCGCTTGCACTTTAGATTGATTATAAAGCCTCAAGTCACAATGCTCGTTATTTTTATCGCAAGCTCGCACATGATATTATTTTCTTTGAGAAAGGTTCACTATTAATACTTCTATGAATTTTAATTGTCATATATTTGTTAATAATTTTGGGTGTGTTTGTCTCTCATTATTGAGAGAAAAATAGAGTAATGAATAGTATTATTTGGAGAATGTGTGGTTGAAATTTAAAGTAACTTTATTGGTTTGTGTGTATAATATTTTATTAGTTGAATGTGTGGTGGAGAATCTTACTTTAGCAAAAAAAAAAATTTGGAATAATGGTAGACAAACAAGGGCTTTGTTCTCAATCAAAATTTTTGCTAGAGTTGTAGATCTTTTGAGCTTATGGCAAGGGGTGACAAATAAAGTAGGAGCGTGTGGAAGGGAAGCAAAGTTATGAGCCATTTTAGCAATCAAGTGCTGATGAAAACTGTCGATTGGAGACCAACTTGTTACAAACTAGTCCAATTCTAGCAAAAGATAAATCAGAGAATTATTAGGGGGTCTCGCAAAAATTATGGGCACTAAATTGCTATATAGGGGGAAAAGATTGGGTGACCTCTAGTGACATTAGTCAGGTTGATCTAACAAGCAGTGCTCTAAAAAACTCACCTAGCACCACCTATGCTCGAAACTAGGGCAAAACACACGCATTTTTTTCCAATTTATGAACGGTTGAATTTTTTCCCTTACACTCTTTTGTCTTCCCTATGCATGGTTTATTAGTTTTTTTACTTTTTGTTTGAAGTCTTTTATTTGACTTTACCTTCTTAATTTATTTTTTACTTGTAAAAAAAACTTTTCATTCAACTTTAATTTCAAAATTTTAAAAGATTTTATTTGTGCAAGAGTTAAAAAATGACTTTATCTAAATAATTAAATAAAAATTAAACTGTGGTGATATCTAGATTATGTAATTATGATTTTGAAACACATTATTTTGTTGCAAACTCTAAAAGTATGTATGAAATTCCTATAAATCTTAAGTAGGAATTGTCTAATTGAAAATTGGAATTATGAAAAATCTTCTATTTTTTGCATTTCGAAAACTTGAAAAATTGTATAATTGACCAATGATAGGAATCATTAAATATAGTATTTTATAATTATAGATGTTTGATATGAATTATTTTAATTATTAACTGATTTTTAAAATGATTAAGATTTTAAAATAATATTCAAAATAAGAAAATATTTTTTTTCGCTTAAACTTCGCCTAGGTTCGTTTAATTTCGTAAAGCTTGAAACTTCACTTCCATATAATCATGCTTTACGTTTTTTAGAAGACCGCTAGAAAGACAACAAACTTGGCATTTATGTTTTTCGAGTCTTGTCAAACCAATAGTACAATACCAATGTGTCAGTATTTATGACCAACCTAACAATTATCCAAAATCTGTCCACGAAGTCACTTTCACTAATGTTTTTTTATAAACTAATTATAGAACTAAAATTGTCAACGAGTGATTCTGTTTGAGTTAATTTCAAAATGGTCACTCAAATTTGTATAAAAAACTAGTTGAAGGCACGTGCAAGGCACGTGTTGAATTTTTATTGGGTATTTAATAGCGTTGATATATATTTGTGGATAAGGATTAATTATAGTAGGTTGGTTATAATTTGATTATTGTTAGCACGGAAATAGGATACAAAATTGAACTTGTAATAAAAACTTGATTTAAAATTAAATGAAATGTTTTTAATAGTGTTAATTATTAGCTGGGTTTTTGGAAGGTTGGTAAAGTTGTGGTTTTTTGGATTTGTTTCCGCTTTTTTTGTTGTGGTTTGGAGTTGTGTCGTTTGTATTTCTTTCCTAGTAATCATAGCATCAGTTATTTGTTTTTTTTATGTAAGTTGAAAGCTATTTGATTCACTGCCTTTTCGTTTCATTTTTCACTTACATAACAGCATTCTTTTGTGTAATTGCTAAAGCATTTGGTTTTGTTTTGGCTAGCTTGTTTTGGGGTGTGCTAGCATATAGTACCTATATGGGATGGAACTATATAATACTTTAAGAAGGAAACTATAGAAGCTTCAATCTGTTCACTTATATGGAACTAAATCAAGAATAAAAAACAAAGCATTCAGAGAAGATAATAGAATGAATATATTTTTGCTCATTTGTTATGAAATAATAGCTTCAGTTAATTCTATTTATAAATTACTGTTAGTAACCTAAACTAAACCAGTAATAAGTCGAACATAATTCAAATTCCTGAAAGTTTGAATACCAAATAATTGTTTAATTGAGTAAAAGAATTTTGCTTTTGTAAACTTATATTGGAGTATCAACAAAATACATAAAGAAAAAGCATTATACAAAGAATAGATTCCAAACTTCAAGTTTGTCGTCCTTGCAAAGATACAAATGTTGGTTAAGTGCTTGCTTGTAGAGGTCAGGAAAATATTTGAAAAATCTTGGTATTAGTTTTGCAGGCAATTGATTCCCCTTCACGCTGTCATTTGCAGCCGCAATTTTTCCTTTATGATCTCCCTTATTTTGCTTTCAAGAACAATCATAAAAACCAACAAAAGTAGTTTAAAAAAAAAATACGTGGAAACGCCAAAAAGAGTAATTCGTCAGACAAAAAGCATAAGTTTGATTGGATATAGGGGCTTGATTGAATTCAAAACTGTGTTTCACCTTATATGCAAAATTTTGAAAAGACTATGTTGTTCTTATTTAATTTTGACTTCATTGATTATACAAGAAGGCAACTGAATTTCATACCTTATGTGCCGTCTGTATTTTCGTAACTTTGAACAAAGTAGAAGGGGTTATCCTTAACATGCGGTATGTTAGCTATGCGAAAGGCATAGTTGAGCAATTGTGGCATACAAATTGTTTGATTGTCAATTAAATACATAAATGTCAGTATTATTAGAATGTATAAATAAAGAAATTGAAATTAGAATTTTTTGCCAATATAAAAGACAATAAATTATAGATGATTGGGCTTTTGGGTGATTTAAAGTTGGGATCAAAATTAGGCAACTGATCATTTGAGCAGTATGTTTGGATTGTTTTTAGCTTACAAGATAGTTTGATTATATTTAGATGTTACTCAAATTTGCTGCTGGACTTTTTATTCCATTTGATAATTGAAAAAGGAAATGAAAAAAGTGAGGTGAAGGATGTGTATTGCTTTAACTTTAGATTTATATTTTTGACACTGACAAAATATCTTTCAAAGCCATAACACCAGATGTTTATTAGAGTTAATACTGTATATTATTCACATAATTTTTCTTCTATAATATATGTAGCAATAAATAACTTCAGATACAAAGATGAATAGAAAATGCTAAATTAACTTTTATACTGAAAACTATAATTACATTTTATTTTATTTCTATATTTTTCTTTGATGTTAAGGTTTATCTTCAATTTACACAATTTCCTGCTAAAATATATATATAACCCCTATATGTTTCCATGAGAGATTAAATAAATATATATATGTATATTAAGAGCATGTCTGATACAAATCGTTTTACAAATTTTTTAGCCATCGCTCGCAAATTTATTCTTGGAATCAATTTTAGAGTAAGTTTCTTCCTTATGTCATTCACAGCTATAACTTAAAAGTGCAAGCATAATTGAAACAATTAACAAAAATAAGGTAATAAGATGTTTGCCAAGGGAAAAAAATGAAAGCTATTGATTAGTAAAGTGAAAATATACAAAAAATAAATATGGATTATAAAAAAATATTTTGATATATGAGTAGTAAGATTATACCTGTGCAAGATCTCCTTTATATTTTACATTTTTTACATGGATTCACATGCTCTTAGATATTGCATTGGACTTGCTCTTGGTGGAGAGCAAATCATTTTGTTCCTCTTTTAGAATGGACTAAACTAAGTATAATTTAGAAGTTTCTGGAAATGAAATAAGCTACTGAAGGGAACATGATGACTTAAAATTCTTACAGTATCATAAACTGGAATTGTCTACGTGGTACAGTGATAAGGGAATTGCAAACCAAAATCTGGCCTATTAGGAGCAATTTCACTTTTCATGTCCTGTATAGGAAAACAAAATTTCAGTTGAAATATTACCTATAGCATGAAAATGAATAAAAGTTGGTACATAGAATTTATGTACTTAGAATGAATTAGTTCTGTTTTGAAATGACCACTATTAGAGAATGGGGTAACTATAACAATTTCATTATTTAGGTCCTGTACAAAGTCACACACGTGTGTGTAGATTAGTTGAACCAAAATAGGTTAAATAATTAGCAGAAGGTGTCACTGACATATTCATGATCTCGTGAACCAATATTGTCTTCAGAATGAGGAGCCTATATTTCAAGCTTACTTGTAATATTAATAATTGTATAAATGATTATAAAGTATATCATATACTAAGAGTTTTTAAGATAAAGATAAAATTAAATCTCAAGTAAATGAAGTATATAATTAGTAGGAAATGCGAGATTCATCATATATGTGAGACCTTACATTTTAGGTAAGTTGGTCTAAAAAACTTACCAAACTTGAATTGATTTTATCATTAAAAAATTAAAAATTAATATAAAAAATAGACATTAATCGATTTCAAAAAGAAGTCTTGATGGGCTGTGTAATGATTTTAAGAATGATGTGAAGTGTCATTTTCATTGATGTGCACACGAAGAACTTAAAGAAAAAGTTTTTGGCATCCAAATGCTTGCAAACTTGTTTTATGGGATATATTTGTTTTATGTGTTTAGTGTGGTTGAGAGGGAATGTGAAAGGAATGTTTTAAATTTTAATTAACTAAGAACAATCTCCACATATATATCTTGATAAAATTCTTCTTTCATCGGGATTTGAAAAAAAAGGAGTAGTGAGGTCAAGGATATAGTATAACCAATGATTTGGCCTACAATAAAATCTCATTTCTAATAAGATGGCTTAAAGTGTAAAGGAAATATTTTATATATGTGTCGAATTCTAACTGATAGAGCAATATATGATTAACAAGAATGTAACAAAAATGATAGAGCAATATATGATTAAGTTTTTCTACTATTTTCTTAGTCTTGTAATCCAAATCAAGTTTAAATCGTCCAAATAATGACTTTGAAATTTATCTCTTCTTTGCTCTAACTATAGGTACACTTCTGAAAACCCATTGTACAAGCCTATTTTTTTGCAAGAGAGAGAAAACTGAAGTTACACAATTGATATGTTGAAAATTAAACTTTCATGTCAAAGACATGTGGTTTTATTTGGCTATAACTGATTTTCTTTTTCTACCACAATATATTTTCCAACTTTGTAATTAGCTAAATATCACGTAGTTTTATATAGACTTACTTCAATATTATCTCTTGCTGAGTCTAGATTTTCCCATTGTTTTGATCCCCTACTCCTTTAAACACTATTTTTCGTATAGCTGTTAATTGCAGAAGGGAAGATCTCAATTTCATTTGATTACTATCAATGTAACTAAACATAGATGCAAGGAGAAAAGCGAATTAATGAAATTCGTGTCTTTTGGGTATTAGTGTGATTTATTTCTAGTGAAGGAAAAAAATCTCAAAAAATAATAGCAAGAGTGAAGGGGGGATTCATCTGGGAGCAAACTTAACCAGAATTGCAATAGTTTTACCTTGATGGAGAAGTAAGATGGACGCTTAGGCTTCCTGACATTGATACAAGGAAGATCAGTAGAATATGGCAAATTAATGTTACGGCTATTAACAAAGTAACTATAGATAGTTAATTCAGTGGTTTAAAATTTACCAGCATCATCCTTGTTTTTTTGCTCCAATATGAACCTCGAAACAGCTTGATAAAAGGGTACAATTTCGAGACCCATGTGAAACAATGGAAACCGAATAGTAAAAAAAATAATAATTAATAAGATGAAATGAAACAGAGAAATGATACAATTGCTCTTTGTATGGCTTGTCACTTAGTCCAGTAATTTTGTACTCCTGGTTAGTAGGGATTGTTGTTATGTTTGTATTCTTCAAAATATGTTTTGGTTGAGTGGTTCAAATTATAATAGATTTTGTTTGCAATTGGAAAATACTCTTGATTAAAGAAGTGGTTGAATGTAACACATATGAGAGGTAGTCCATTATTTTTACACTTCTGCTTATCTCACTTGGTGCTTCTTCTTATGAGAAAGGCAAAGACAATACGCTTTCTTCTTCGTTTAGCTAGAGTTTTCTCTAATCTTAAGTTTGTCATACATTAATTCACAACTAATTAATTACATATGTGGAGTTGTGAAGTGTTTACTCACCAGGGAGATTTTTTGGATGGGTGTAGTGTATCCCCTTATTAACTTCAACAGTCGGGATGAAATTGTCAATGAATACGTGTAGGTTTGATTTTTTTATCTCAATTTTTGTAGCTAAATGTTCTAATAGCTTTGTATCAGATGGATCAAATTTTAGACCAGCAGGGAGGCCAGGCTATTTATCATCAACCTGAATAGGAGGAAATTATGAGTTGAGTTGAAGTTTAAATTTTTACCTACAAAAGAATTATCATCTTTTGAAAATATATATGATATAGCAGATAGCACAAGTGTCACGAATTCTCAATTTTCACTGAAGATTTTAAAGGTACAGATTAGGCTACATAGTTGCTTTGATATATTAATCTCTCAATGAGCCAATTGCTTCACAAGAGAATTATCTATTGCTCAAGTATCAGAAAAAGGAATTTATATTGGCAAAACAATTTCAGCTTACATCACTATTATGAATTCGATAATGGCAATTTGGGCATTTACGACAGTCCACAATATTTGATTCCAGATGGAGCAGCCAAGGTGGCATTTTTCAGCTTCTTATAAAATCCTCTGCAATCAATTAGTCAACTCCTGCATTACTTACATAATAATTTAAACTATATAAAAGAAACATACAGCAAACTTTAAGAAAATATAGTCACAACTAACAGAGGTAAATGAAAATTCAACAAGATAAATTCAATAATTAGATTAAATAAAATTCATTTTTTTAACTTTCTTTCTTTTCCAACAGTTTCTAATTCATGTGGTTTTGTTGGTTTTCTTATTATTCCGACACAATTGAATTAAAATGGTTTAATTCTAGAACTATAAACAATTGAAACTAATTTTTGACTGATTTTATGCCATAGTTGAAAAATGAAAATACAAGTTAGAACAATTAATTATCATATAAATTCTAAGTAAATTGATATCATTTATAAACCCCTTTGTATTTTATGGAAATCTTGAATATCAGATTAGGAATGAAACTGTTAATGATGATAGACAAAAGTATATAGGTAAAATAATTTTTCAAATATAGATTTGTTGTCTTACCTTATATTGTAGCTAAAACAGTTTCTTCAAAATTATAGCCAAATGAAGAAATATAAAAAACAATTAGAATCATGTTTTGTTTTGTTATACATGTCACTTAATTATAAGAGTAATTTATGACACATTTGGCAGGGTGGTGTTCTTTCGCTTTTTGTTCTTGTAAAAAAATTTATTGAAAAAGCTACATTAAGTTGAGTTCCTTTAAAACTCTTTTTAAGAAAATAAAATAGTTTCAAAAATTATGAATAGATACAAAAACAAATTTTTCATCCAACCATGGAGACATGAAGAAGTGTTTTTATCCATGTTTTCATCCTTGGATGGAGGTATTTCTCCATGCCTCCAGGCTGGAGACATAGTGAAAGATGGAGGTGTCTCAACAAAAAAAAAGAAGTATGGAGGCACATGGAGGTGTCTCCATGCTCCATCCAGACGCAAAAAAAAAAAAAAAAAAAAAAACATAGTGCACCTCCATCCATGTTGGATGGTGGCAAGTCTCCTTTGCCTCCATCGAGGTCTATCCAAACTCAAGCTGGATGGAGGCAACAAGCTTGGATGGAGGCATTTTTCTATGCCTCTATCATTGGATAGAGTCATGGACAAATGCCTCAATTTATGGAGGCATTTCCATGGACGGAAGGATTTGTCTATGCCTCGATGGAGGCAAGGAGAAATGCCTCCATCTAGTGGATGAAGATATCCATGTCTCCATCCATGGCTCCATTGTTGGATGGAGGTATTTCTCCATGTAATTTTTTTTTAACTTGTTATATAGTAGTGTGTTGTTAGCCAGATGTGTGAAAGTCAAAACTTTACCATAAGAACCCATAAACAACTAAAGACTATATGCGAATCTTTAGAATAAAAACTCAAGACAAGCATTGATCAAGAAGTTCACAAAAGAGCTATACTGTTAACTAAGTCAATCACTGATGGTATCCAAAATCGATAGAACTTGTAACCTGCCGTTGGAGGCATGGAGGAATACCTCCATTTTTCCCAGGATGGAGGCATTTTTGCATGCATCCATGCTAGGATGGAGACAAGGAGTAATGCCTCCATCCTAGGAGAAATGGAGCTTGGATGGAGGCATTTCTTCTTGCGTCCATCCAACTTAGAAATGGAGCTTGGATGGAAGCATTTCTTCTTCTTGCCTGCATCTAACTTAGAAATGGAGCTTGGATAGAGGCATTTCTCCTTGCCTCCATCCAACTTACAAATGGAGAGGCAAGGAGAAATGGAGGGGGAAAGAGAAATGCCTCCATCCAACTTAGAAATGGAGCTTGGATGGAGGCATTTCTCCTTGCTTCCATCCAACTTAGAAATGGAGAGGCAAGGAGAAAAGCCTCCTTACCTCTATCGTTGGATGGAGGCAAGGAGAAATACCTCCATCCAACTTAGAAATGCAGAGAAATGGAGCTTGGATGGAGGCATTTCTTTTTGCCATCCAGGGATGGAGGCATTTCTCCTGGATGGAGAGACAGTAGAGGATAGAGAGAAATAGAGCTTGGATGGAGGCATTTTGGAGGCAAGGACAAATGCTTTGATCTATGTCTCCATTGGATTTCTCCATATCTCCAGGATGGAGAGACAGTAGAGGATAGAGGTGTCTCATGAAGGCGAAAAAAAAAAAAAGTGTACAGAGACGGGGGGTGTTTCCCTGCGTGCACAGAGGCACATGTGTACACACGGAGGTACCTCCATCTAAGCAAAAAAAATTGTGGACGTAGGTACACCGTGGATGGATATATGGAGCTAGGATGGAGGGAAAGATAAATGCGCCTATCCAACTTAGAAATGGAGAGAAATGGAGCTTGGATGGAGGCATTTCTCCATACCTCAGCAAGGAGAAATGCCTACATCCAGCTTATAAATAGAGAGAAATGGACCGTGGATGGAGGCATTTGTCCTTTGATGGAGGCAGGGACAAATACCTCCATCCAACTTAGAGACGGAGAGAAATGAAGCTTGGATAGAGAAAATAAGATACTTGGGTTGCCGCAACTTGATAGTTCTCCAAGATGTGTGTGACAAGGTTTCTGGAACTTAGATGTCTAAGATGGCTGGAGAAGAAGCGAAAGGGAAGCTCAAATGTTTCGTAGAGCTTGGACGGAGGAATTTCTCCATGACTCTGTCCTTGGACGGAGACAAGGAGAAATTCCTCCGTCCACATGGAGAAATTCTTTGGACGGAGGAATTTCTCCATGTCTCCGTTCAAGGACGGAGGAATGGAGAAATTCCTCCGTCCACTTTGGAAGAAGGAATTTCTTCATTCGTGCGTTCACAAATTTCTCCATTCTTCCGTCCAAATGGAGGAATAGAAATGCAACTTCTAATTGTATCAAACATTTAAATAAGAGGTCATTATATAAGATGTCTACTACCCATACAGAGAATTAGATAAATGGATCAAAAAAAAAAAAATTGTGTAGGAAAGCTAAAGATAAAAAAAAAATAGACTTGGATCTTGTGGTCTTTGAGAAAAGGATGACTGAAAGCTGGTTGATGGAAAATGTAGACAGTTAATTATATCTTCATCTGGACTCTATTCCATAATTAAAAATACATCAATTAACAAAGAAAATCTTTTCTTTCAAAATTAAATAACAAAAGTAGGAAATAATGTTAAACTGGTTATCTTATAGCGAGAGAGTGAGTAACTGTATTGCTCATATCGAAATAAAATTAATTTGATAAATTAGTATTAAGTGATGGAATACTCTATGGTAAGTTTATATATATATGCAATACTTCAAAGTAGTTGTAAACATGATAGCACTTAGAGGATATATAAGAATGACAATCGAAACAACAGCATACAGTTTAGTATTCCAAGGATTTTCAGAAGTTCTAGCATGGTTTTGAAAGATTTGTTTTAGCAGAGGCAGGGGTGGACATTGTTTTTACACTTTGGTTGAAGCTTTTTACAGGGTGTTAGTTGACATTAAAATGAAGAAATACCTTTTAGGTAGTGGCTGCGTCGGGGATGGACGAATCTAACATGAATTTTGTAAATCCAATTGATGGATTTTTCTTATGCTTTGTTTCTTCTTCAACTTATCATCCTGCCAATTAAAGAAAAAGAAAAATATTCAAACATGAAACTTAAGGTTGATTTTATAAAAATTGGAAAATTTTAGTACATCTTGTAGTAAGGTCTATTTGTTTCTCTTGTTGCAGATTCCTCTATTGTTTGTAATTTCCTTTCCTGCAATTTGTTTCCATTGGAAAAGTTCACACAACAGATCAATAAACAAATGATTCAACTATTTGCAATATCTCTGCTTCAAGATGAAATTTATCTATGCATTATTAGTGTAATTGGAAGTTGTAAACCCTGCATTTCTAAAAATAGAATTAAACACATAGATGTAGACATGCTGAAAGCACATAATTGCAAAATTAAAATCACTTGTGTGCCCATTAATATTTTCCTAATTCATTGCTCAATGTGAGGTTTAAAGGTTAAATTTAAATCTCAAGCTGATCAATCAAATAATTGTAACTGTGATACTTTTACCTTCATAGTATACGGAAATAAATTAGAAGTTACACCACCCAAATTCCGGCAATTGAAATGTTTGTACTAAACAGTTTCACTTCAGTTTACCGATGGTTACAAGAAATCAATAAATGATTTGAACGTCGAAAAAATTACACAGATGAAGTATATAGAAATCAAATTTATGGTCACTGTTGTGCTATGTTCATGTACAATTAAGAAAACACTTGAAACACTAAAATTCAGAAAGACAATAAACTCATATTAGAACATGCAGAGAAGGGAGATGATCAGTGAAAATTAGAACAATATAAGCTAGCAAATGTTAGGTCATGAATTACCTCTCAAAGCTGTGATTCTATTGGAGTATACGTTTTGACCATTTCCCAAAGAATTTGTGATTGATTTTAGGAAGAAGTTTTTGGGAACACTATCATAGGTTAAAAAACCAATCAAGTATCTTGACAAGAAGGTTCTTCTACATTTGTGACTGCAAGGTGAACGTCAAAGAGTGAGTAAATATTGACCTTCATGGAAAATTCAATTTCACTGATTGACAGGGCTTTGTTTTTTTCTATAATAACTTGCAAATATTGACATTCTAAAGAATGTATCAAGATTACAAATAAAATATAAAGAATATTTTCTCGATGTTGTCTTGGTTCTAACTAACCTAAAATGTTATTCTAAAATGTTTGAACATAATTTTGAAGTTATGGTACATTCCGTGAGAGATATATATAAAGATGAATAATCTTTTAATGTTCTAATGATACGAGATGGTGACAAGATTTTTGATGAGTAAAACACGTTCCTATAACAGTATGTTCATTGAAAATTATAAAGCAAAATCAGTATGCCAGAAAAAGCTATTTTCACAATATGATGGAGTGATTATAAGAGTTAAGAAAAGTTAAATAGTGAGATACCTAACAACAACAATCTTTGATGAATTAAACGTTTGTCCAACCAGCAATGTTTGGCTTGTCTTAATCTTTATCATTGAAGGTTCTATCTTAATATTTCGTGGTTGAATTTGTAGTAATTGTGTATTAACAATGTTAGAAAAGTAAGAAAGTGTACTTATAGCTTATAAAAACAATGAAGTCATTTCGTAAAAAACAACCTGTTTTTGATCTACAGGACATGTACCATTATTTTGAACAAATTCTTGAAGCAATCAGCATGTCTTCACAATGGCAGAAATATTAGCATCATTGTTTGGATTAAAGAAGAAATGCAGCTGGCGGACAAAATTAGAATGTGGACCAAAGCACTGCCTGAATATGCATATAATAAACGAAAAATATGAAACGAACAGATTTTTGACAGCATCAATAATAGAGTAGAAGTAAGTATGATGTTAAAAGAAAGAAAGTTTTAATCTTTGACTTATTGTAATGACAAATTGAAAAACTATACAATTACAAACAAAAAGGTGAGGGGAAACCTTAAAAATCCTTCAAAGGTTCTTTAAAGTTGCCAATTTCAAATTTGCAGCATTTCCAGCGATGGACCTTTTGGTGAAGCATACTGCTGATGGAATTTCATTAATGTACTGAAATTACAATAGTTCTTCCTGTACTGACATGAAACTTTCTCGCTAATACAACTTGTTCCAGCTATTTATAGACTATGAAGTCATGAGTTACGGCATTAAGGTCACTCTAGATGATAAAAATATTAAACCTCAATATATAGACAAGAAAGGTAATATTTATGTGAAATGAAATTGAAATCATTTTTCTAACAAGGTGAGTAATAGATGAAATCCTTCTATATGTGGAATAAAGATAATCAAATTATTGGAAAAAAAGAGAAATAATATAAGTTCTATCTAACTTGTGGTATTTTATACACAAATAAAACTTCCTGCAGACAATATCTCATAAGGAAAATCTTCACCAAGAAATGATGTCTTTATAAATTGTTTATCTGAAAAGTACATGACATTTATGGAAAATAAAATGTTACATAAGTCTTAGCCTTTTGGATAAGTGGAGCATATTGTGGATCACGAGGGTTGGCAAAGCTTGGCCTCCTTGTTTGAGGTATGTCAGTGCGGTTTTATCCTTTTTGTCATTCTCCTGAATAGGCTGAAATATTATGAATAGAGAAAAGAATAGAAAGAAAGAACAAAGAAAGAGACTAAAGGATTTTTTTTTTTCAGAAAAGGATAAATAAAAGGAATTAATATGTACCAGTGTTGAAGAATGAGACTATGAGTCAGAAGTTTTTCCAATTGAATTTAAGTCGAAACATTTTTTTTAAGATGTCGTACAAAGTACTGATTGCTGGAAATGTCCACTACCATCTTTCGTCTGTATAGAGTCATTTTGCCTGGAGAAACCAATTCAATAGGATATCCGAAAACGAAGCACTCTATATATTTTAGCAAAAAAACTCCACAATTTGGCCTATCAAAGAAAAAGGGAAATATTTTAATTAGAGCAAATCATGTATGAAATAAAAGTGAGGTAAGAAGTAAGTAAATAATATTTACCCTTTATTTGTACATGGTAAATAGGGCATGACTTCTACTTCCATTTGTTTGTTTCGATGTTTCTTTATAACTGGACTGATGGAAAGTTGTGATAGTAGTAGTAGGTGGATCAAATTTAATGTTGGAGTTGCATGATCTATGACTTCGGTTGTGGTATGAAAACTGTGGCTACAATCATATATTTGGAATTTCCATTCTTGTAAAGCCACGCTGCAGATACCAATTGTTACCCGGATAGAAGCACGGAATTAATAAGTAATTACATGTTAACCATGGGCAACCATTTGTTGGGAAGGTACCATTCACATATTGTCGTAGATGACGAAGATTGACTGGTGAATCTCCAGTTGGAATGTCTTCATTTTTGCTTTTATATATTGTGTATTCTTTAGCACATTCAGCTTGAAATCCAAAATCAAGAATTGCATATTCTTTTGAAAGATTAGTGTAACCTTCGTTGATACGTCGCCTCAACAAGTTTAATTCCACGTCAATGTTCTAAGAATGAATAGAATATATTAATTGATGAAATAAATAATTATAAATCAAATATATTAAGTGTAATAAATGGTGAAGTAATATTACTAACCTTAGTAGTTATATCTTGTCTTATATCCATTATACTTTTCAAGACTTCTCTACTGTGGAGATTGCCACACCATTCATCAAAAAATGATCTGCATAAGAATAAAATAACTGAAATTAGTTTTAAATGAATGAAATTGAAATGCAAATATTTAAGTTCAATTGTTTACCCTGGTGGATTCTTTGATATCCAATCTCTAAGGACAATATATCTTTCCATGTCGTAATCTTCTAAGGTATAACTTTCAAATGCAGAATCGCCCGGGATTTTTGACGTTTTTTGTTCTTTGTTGATGTTTCAACATGTTGAATCCTTTGTTGAATTTCTTACGCTTCTTGAGATGTTGAAGTGTCCTTTGGAGTTACACTTTGTTGAGAATGAATATCTTTACGGATGGAAGCCATGATACTTTCCATATTTGTTTTCCGATCGACATTGTATTGGTGATATTGGTATTTTCTTCATCTATGTAACTCTTCACGGAAATGATACTTGTATCTATGTAATTCTGCATGTTAGACTGCATGTCCTGATATTGATGTTGTTGTGAGTGGTGTTGTTGTTGAAACAAGTTTTGTTGCCATTTTTCTTTGTTCTTCAAATAAATGTTGTTGGTTGCAAAGGATGGCTTGACAGCGGTTTTCTTGTTGTTGAATAATCTTTGTTTCCAGATTGTTGCACAAGTCTGACACATTTGATACTACGTGTTGTAACATTTTCTCCATATCTTCTTTTGTGACGTAGTTGGAGCTAGAACTTTCGTCAGCTGCAGCATTGTAATTTGAGCTGGAACTTGGGCCACATGGAAGCATATTTTGAGGCATTTCTTGTGTCAGATTGTTTCTATCTTTATTTGCAATGGCATCCAATAGATTATGTTGATTGTCATCTGGAAGTGAAAGGGTTGTATACCATGCAGTCTGCAACTCTTCTTCTGTAGGGTTTAAAACTGGAATTGGTTGAATCTGTAATTGAAATCGTCAAATAATTTGTTAGAAAAAGATAAAGAAATATAATAGCTGATGAAAAAATATAATTAAATAATTTGACTACCTCTTCATTATCTAGAAATTGCTTGATTATGTTCTCTGTCCAAAATTTATTTGGTTTCCATCTATTCATTCTTGGACATTGCAAAGTTTTGTATCTGCGTCGTCCAAACGTCTTTCCAATATGTGGGAAGGCTTCATATATCCAATCTTTGAGATAATTAAATACAAAAATTATGGAATTTAATATAAAGATTACAAGAATTAGATACATAAAGTATATTTGTATTTGTAAAAAATATATATATATATAAAAACATACCTGAAAGCTAGTGGATATCCATGCAAGGCGTATTTACATTCATTTTGTTGATTTTGTTGTAGTCTTTGTGCTCTTTCAAAATTTGAGACTCATGAGAGAATTTAATAGCACAAAATATGCTTTACGCCCCCATGGGTATTCAAGGAAGTTGTCAAGTCGGTCAACCATACCTAGTGTTCTATAATCAATATGCCTTCTGTTGGTTTTAAGACACATTCTACTATCATCACTAATCCAAGCTTGAATTTATCATCTTCGTCTTCGCACGGATGGAATACTTCATTCAAAGCATATTCATGGTAATTCTTTTGACACCAAAAAAATATTGATTTTTAAGACGAGTATTATGAAAGTCAAGTTCAATAGATGTTTCATGACATGGTAATCCTGTGATAAGGCAAAATTCTTGTAGACCAAAACGTGCAAAATGGTTATCTAATTTTATCCAAAGCTCATTGTTTTTGCCAGAATGTATGACTCTCATTATGAACTCGTGAATCAATTTGCTGCTAAACTGTTGGTTTTCTTCCTGTCTATAAATTACTCCATTTATGAATGCATGAAAATTGCCACACAAAGCATATTGGTCAGAATTGATAGAATCTACGAAATCTTTTATGTATTTATAGTTGGGGAACTGAGTGATTGTAGCTGAAAACCACTGTCCTGTAGGTAATATGTATTCCAAAGACATCTGCATAAATCAGAAAAGCAAACTATTTAATTAGTGTGAAAAAATAGCTCTTATATAATAGTAAATGTTAAAGTAAAGTCGTCAGTTTGGTGAAGGAGGAGAAAGCTAATGATATATTCTGTAGAATAATCTAAGTTATAAGTGGAGTAAGGAGCTGTTTTATCTAGAATTATAATATGAATCCAATGGTTAACAGACTCATACAGTCGCTTTTACCTTTTTCTTTTTGGATGTTAAACAACGATTCTGGAATAGATAATAGAATGGAAAATAGAATCAAAATTCATAAGGTCTAGAAAAATCTTGAAAACAGGAAGCATCCGTGGTGGTACGCGGATGCATCATTATGTTGATGTTTAGGTTTATGGATGGAGATGCAAAAATGTACCTATGTGAATGGATGGAGGTATTTGTTCGTGGCTCAGCTTACCGATGGAGACATGGGAATATGCCTCCGTGCACGCTTTGCACGGAGGTGTTTGGTTGTGTGTTGGTTTATGGATGGAGATGCACGAATGTGCCTCCGTGCACGCTTTGGACGGAGGCATTTGGTCGTGTCTTAGTTCAAGGCTGGAGACACACGTATATGCCTCCGTCCACTATATATGCTTTCGTGTATTCTTATGCACGGAAGCATTTATGGGTGTCTCTGTTTAGGGACGCAGACAACAGGGTGTGTCTCCGTCCGTCACGAAGATGCGAAAAACGGTGCACAGGGAAACCTGATGATCAGAGGTTTATAATATAGCCATTAGTGGTTCTCGTGTGAAGGGCGTTCGTTGTGTATCTACTCGGAAATACACTGTTTTTAGCACTGATAAATTTACAAGAAGAAAACCTTACTTTTTTACCGGCGATGGGATGACAGCAATTGTAATTTCGATATGCTTCGGATGAAAGATTATGCACTATATGGGTTCCACGGGAATAGTAATGGATTAGTAGAGATGAAAAGATAAAAAGAGTGTTTAAGTAAGTAGTTGAGTGGGTAGGTGAAATAGTTAATGTTGAATATTTATTTATATTTAATTCACAATTTTTTAAAAATAAAGCCTATATGGAATGATTTTCTTGTATTCACTTTTTTCTTAATTTCTCCCAACATGGAGGCATTTCTCTTGCCTCCATCCAAGGAGAAATTCATGTATGTCCATCAAAGGATAGAGACTAAGAGAGTTCGATGGAGGATGGAGGAATTTGTGCAGATTTCCATCCTTAGATGGAGGGTAGAACAAATGTGTCCATCCAAGAGATTTCAATGGAGGAATTTGTCCACACTTCTATCCTTGGATGAAGGCTAGAACAAATGCCTCCATCCAAGCTTGGATGGAGAGATTCATGTTTCCATTGAAGGATGGAGGCTATAAGAAATTTCTCCATCTAAAAAGGAATTCAATTGTTATTCATTGGTTTTAAGTTTTAATGGAGATTAACAAATATAAAAGATATAAATTTTTTTGTTTATGTAACTAATTATTTTAATTAGTTGGTTGAAATTATTGCTGTAAAATTGCAAATATCATTAACTTCAACATAAGTTCCTTATGAAATACAATGATGATAAAAGATATATTTAATAGTAAACAAGGTTCTTTTATATATTTCAAAATATGATAAACTTTATCAGATGAGTTATCACCCATAAACTAAAGGCATGTTATTTTTTTACATCAACTTTATAGAAAAGTTGAAAACTAAGTTACAAGTCAAAAAGTGCCTTGAAGTTTTTCCCTGCATGATGCTACAAAGTAAAACAAAAACTGGCTGAATTGATTCAAATGAAAATAGCAAAACAAGCACTTGAATCTTTTAGGTTGTAGCATTCATGCTGTATCCAAGACTATGGTTAGTCCAGTTTTCCTTTCTCCGTGGCAGCATCTTTTTGTGGATTGGTGGTAATGTTTTTGGTGACAACATCCATGTTAGCAAGAGTTGAACGTTTGTAGGAACATCTTTTTGTACGTCGTGGTGAGATGTCAGGAATATCAGAAATGTTGTCATCTGCAAGGCATGTAGATTTTCTGCCTTTATCACTTGTTTCTTCTATTGGATGAATAGTAGCAGAGATGTTGTCATCTGCAAGGCATGGAGATTTTCTGCCTTTATCACTTGTTTCCTCTATTGGATGAGTAGTAGCAGGTGATGCATCAAGCACAAATACAAGCTCATACTTGTATTCAGCAGTGTTTGGTTCCACTTGTGTCACCTTCATGTAGAATATATATTCTTGTGCAGATTCTTCGATGTTTAAATCATTGCCCTAAAGATTTTATTTTTTTTATTATTATAATCAATAACTAAAATAAAAATATAAAACAAGAATAATATGTCTTACCTTTTTTGAACAATTCATTAAACTTTCAGCATCATGCTTCAGAAGTATCTCAGCAGTTTTTCCAATTGCATTCGCAATCAAGATTCCACTGGTGTCTTCTAGCTGAACGTTAGCAGTTGCTCTATAATAAAAAAAATTCATTTTATCATTTGAAGATCGAAACAAGTAAATATATATCAAATTGAACAAAATATAGTATGTATTAATAAACTATGTATTTATTATTACCTAGGAACAAATTTCTTTAGAAGAAGGATATTTGCAATAGATACAAGCAAAAGTTTCACCATAGTCTGCATGACTGACTTTGTTACAGTTAACACAAGACATATACCAGTAATTTTGTTTCCTTGCTATGATAGTTGCTTTGGCTTTAATCCAGAAGTATTTGCATTTGTTGAAATATTGATAAATAAACACAAATAGAATAAAAAACATAAATGAATAGTATTCATATAATTGAAATAAATTACCACTAGTAATCTCCCTTTTACATTCTGTATTTCAGTTAAATTCTTGTCGTTTGGAGAAGACAGTTTGTTTGGATTGATCTCAAGTGATTTCTCCAATGTGAATTCATTCAACTCTTCAATATGTGCCTCCACCCTTGTATTATTATATATAATTTATCAGCGTAACATATTTGATAATATATATGTAATGGAAAGTATATGATAATATTTTACCACATTCGAAGGTCTGTGACTCTGTTAAATGTAGCATCTATGAAAAACGTGCTGTTAATTTTTGTTGACAATGTAAGACCTGCAGTTTTTTATATAGATTAACATAAACTTTTCATGAATAAAAAATAATTACATAGAAAGGTTTAAGTGGTTACCATTGAAAGATGAAACTTTCAGGCGGTTGGCTAAGATAATAGGTTTCTTAACAATTTTTTCTGCAATGAGAACACATTCCTTTTCAACATAGCTGTCCCACATCGTTAAGATAATTGTATTGAAGTTTTTATCAATCAATACAATATCTTGTACATATGTTTGGTTTCCATATCTTGTCTGAATGAGACGTTTTGGCTTCATATCAATAGCAATAGCAAGGATGCCTAGATAATATTATATATAATAAGAAACCAATAGGTAATAAAGGAGAAAGTTAAAAGGAAAACAAAAGGTATAGATAAAAAGAAATCTAAGGATTAGAAACCTACTTATATCGTCGTTTGAATCCATGTATTTCTCGAGTTCATTAAAAGGAGTGAATGTATATGTCGAGAAGAGGAACTCCATATTGTTCTCATTCAATTCCTGGATTCGAGTTTTTCCAGTTATTGTCCATTGAAAATCACCATTTAAAGCTTTGTATTCAGGCTTGGTATCTTTCACAATTGCATTGGAGATAAGGTATGTTTTGCCTAAGAGTAGCTCATCCTCAAATGCACTGATATTTCCATCATATAATGTTGTATGTACCATATTTCCCTATTATAGATAAGGAATAAGAAATGAAAAATGATATAAATATATTAAGTTATATGTTAATATTACAATAAATTATATGAAAAATATTTATGAAGGTGTTTATTATGAAATACACTTTATGAAAGATATTGATGAAGGTATTTACCGTGAAATCCATGAGGACTATATTTTGATATTTGCTATTCTTTGTTTCTTGCTTGTTTAGGAGACATTTTCTCGGCAACAATTACTTTTGTCAGCGTTCTTTTCGATTGGATTGATATACGAAATGAATTTGTAATTCTCTGTCATCTTCTCGGTGTTCGGTCTTCGTGGTTAAAAAAGAAATTATGAACAATATGAAATGAGTAAATAAATAAATATTGAAAACTTATATAACATCAAGTTATTCATACCTTCACGTGGAGTGCAGAATTTTTTCTTAGTGTAGAAGTAAATGTGAAGTAGCAAGGTACGTATATATATAGAAGTATTTCTAGATCTTTTTTTATGTAGATAAGATTGAAAGATAAGAAAGATAAAGTTAATCTTGTACTTTTCTGAAAATATGGGTCTAGGTTAAGAAGTTAGAGAGGAAGTAGTCAAAGTTATCGAGTGCAATGAAGTATAGATTTGTATATAATATTGAAGGTTTTCTGACGTGTTGTTTTTGTGATTTGATTGTCTGCAGAATTTATTTTTTCTATAAATTTTTTCTTAAAATGGAAGCGAAAAAATTAGCTTAACTGGTTGGAAATAAATACACAATTTTAATAGTAAATGATTGAAAAAGAAGACGTGTTTAAAAGTAAAGTGTTGTGTTAATTAATTTCTATTCTATTTTTTATGTAATAACTTAATATCTTTCTAATAAAATTTATTCAATTTAATATGCAATATTTTCAAATAGATTCAAATATGTAATTTTTGAAAGCTTTATTATATAGATTTTTTGTTGCATTTAGTTTATCCTCTATTTTTCCTAGTATGGAGGTATTTTTTCATGCTCTGATCAAAGGAAAATAGTTAGGAGAAGTGGAGGCAATTTTGAATGCTGTTGCATGTTTTATGTTGTCTCTGTCCAGTAATTGAGGTATGTAGAAATGTTTCTGAAGCTTTTTCTAATGTTTAAGCTGTTGAGTTGTGATCACTGCAGACACAGAAATTATTACTTCTATTAAATTTAATGTACAGTGATGAAAGAAAAAGAAATGCGAAGTGTGAATCAGATATAGAAGTCTTTAACAATGTTAACACGAGAATGCTGTTGTAATTTAAATATGGTGTAAATGTTGCACAATGAAAGTCAAAAAATAAAAAAATGAGATGTAAATGGTAAATAATAATCTGGATATAGACATCAAATATAACTTGGATAAAGTTATACACAAAACTTTTATGTAGTAGATGAAGATATAAAGAAGTGTCTTTATTTAATCTTTATGCGGTTTCTATTCAATGATGGGGATAGTTCTTTATAGTTCCAACCTTGGAGCTATGTAGAAAAACTCCATGCCTTTGGATGGAGAGATGGACAATTACTTTCATTATTTTTAAATAGAGATATGCTATACAAATGTATTTATCTAAAGTTGGATGTATTTTTTGTCCCAGGATGGAAGCATTTTTTCAAGCCTCCATGCAAGGATGAAAGGATGAGGAAATGTTTGCATTTGTTCCAGGATAGAAGCATTTCTTTCAGTCTCCATCCAAGTATGGAGGCATAAGAAAATGCCTTCATTTGTCTCAGGATGGAGGTATTTGTTTTTGTCTGCATCCAAGTTTGGAGGTAGTAAGCAATATTTGGATACAAGCTGTGTCTAAGGTTGGATAGAAGTAGAGAGAATCGGTTGTTTTATCTAGTGTTTTATCTATTGTATAGAAACGTGTTTATATCTCTTCATTTACTTTGTGAGGGATATATCTCGTGTACCTCCGGAGTAGGCAAAATTAAAAAAAATTATAGAAAGAAGTACTTCCGAGTTCAGTCATGATAGAAGTATTTATCCTTGTCTCGATCCTTGGAGGGAGGGACGGAAAAGTGTAGTGAATGGAGGCATTTTGTTATTGGATGGAAGCAATCCTCAATGCCTCCACCTCCATCAAAGAATGGAGGCATGGAAGACTGCTTCCATCTAAGCTTGGATGGAGGCAATCCTCCATGGTTCCATCCTTGGATGGAGGCATGGAGGATTGCCTCCATCCAAGCTTAGATAGAGGCAATCCTCACGATTCCATCCTTCGATGGAGGCATGGAGGATTGCCTCCATCCAAGCTTGGATAGAGGCAATCTTCCACGCCTCCATGCTTGGATGGAGGCATAGAGAAATGCCTCCATCCAAGCTTAGATAGAGGCATATTCCATGTCTCCATCCAGGATGGAGGCACAACAAAAAACAGAAAAAAAAAACTTATAATGAAGGCTTGACTGTGCGAGAAAAGAAGAAAAGAAAAATTGAGTGTTAAAGCATGATATTTTAGAGCCTCTATCAAGGATGAAGACACAGCAAAAAAAGGAAAGAAAAAAAAACTTATAATGAAGACTTGACTGCAAGGAAAAGAAGAAAAAAATTGAGTCGTAGAGCATGATATTTCGCTCCAAATAGAAAAGATAAAAAGGTTTTTGCAAAGTAAACATTTTTTTTTTGAAAAAGCAAGTTTAAAATTAAATCTAGTAATAACTAACTCATGAGAAAGCTAAATATAAGATACAGTATGAAAGATGAATGTTGGTTTATGATTTTAAAAAAAGTTAAAATGTATCCAATGAACTATTGGTTTGCTTACACTATTTCATATAATTTATCTATGATGTTAACCAAGATAGATTATACAATAATTCTATTAAGGTTTAACTCCCACAACAGGTTTTAGTTAAGAACAACATGCAGTACAGGAAACGTCCTTATAAGATTCTTATATATCTAGCAACCATGCAAATGAAGTTTTTTAGAAAGGAAAAATCCTAAATTTGGAGGTCCGAAGTTAACTGATGTAATGGTCACTAAAGAGATTGTAGCATGCATGATCAGCCAAGTCTATTACTGAGTATAATCTTCTTCTAAAATAAGCCATATTTTGGTGATGAAAAACGCTACCTACTATAATTTGTCTAGTATTTTCATTTAAATAAGGATAACTACAAAAACATAAGGTATTGAGGAAGGAAGAAACTTAGTGAAACGTTCCACCAAGACTTCGTTAAATTCAAAGAAAGATGAACAGTATACCAAAAATATTAAACTTGTATTTTTTATGACAAGAACAATTATTTAGTTAACTCACCTGAAACTTGGATTTTTCTTGATTGTTTATATAAGCAAGTAGTTTGTTTTGCGTCATCAAAGCTTCATGGACATCCTGTTCAATGGAAATTGTAGTAGCAAAAAACAAAAAAAAAATTAGTAAAATAAAATAAAATAAAAATACTATACAATTGCTCTTTGCAAAGCCATTACTTAATCCAGTAATTTTGTACTCTTGGTTATTGCTAATTTCAAATTCTTCACATAGGTATTACATACAAAAAGTACCTGAGACCTAGTTAACATCTTAGTATGTATGCAACCTGAGGTTACTTGTGCGAGACACGACGAGAAGTGATTATTCTATGGGATTAAGAATGTGCTAAGACAGTTAAATCCATCCTAGCTGTAACATGAGCTATTGAGGTTTACCTTGGTAGAAACTCGATCAATATGGACAGATTACGGGGAGTTGTTAGAGCTCCCATGAAAAGAACAACATTTGGATGCTTCAACTCCAACATGATATCAACCTACATAAAATGAATGACAGTAAACAGAGTTTGAGCATTTACCTATTGTTCCTAAGGTATATAGTGCACAAGACAAAATGAGCTAAATTCGCACTTACTTGGCATTTACGAAGCTTTTTCTAATGTTTAAGGTTTGTTGAGTTGTGATCACTGCAGACACAGAAATTATTACTTCTATTAAATTTAATGTACAATGATGAAAGAAAAAGAAATGCGAAGTGTGAATCAGATATAGAAGTCTTTAAGAATGTTAACACGAGAATGCTGTTGTAATTTAAATATGGTGTAAATGTTGCACAATGAAAGTCAAAAGATAAAAAAATGAGATGTAAATGGTAAATAATAATCTGGATATAGACATCAAATACAACTTGGATAAAGTTATACACAAAACTTTTATGTAGTAGATGAAGATATAAAGAAGTGTCTTTATTTAATCTTTATGCGGTTTGTATTCAATGATGGGGATAGTTCTTTATAGTTCCATCCTTGGAGCTATGTAGAAAAACTCCATGCATTGGATGGAGAGATGGACAATTACTTTCATTATTTTTAAATAGAGATATGCTATACAAATGTGTTCATCTAAAGTTGGATGTATTTTTTTGTCCCAGGATAGAAGCATTTTTTCAAGCTTCCATGCAAGGATGAAAGGATGAGAAAATGTTTGCATTTGTTCCAGGATAAAAGCATTTCTTTCAATCTCCATCCAAGCATGGAGGCATAAGGAAATGTCTTCATTTGTCTCAGGATGGAGGTATTTGTTTTTGTCTGCATCCAAGTTTGGAGGTAGTAAACAATGTTTGCATACAAGCTGTGTCTAAGGTTGGATAGAAGTAAAGAGAAGTGGTTGTTTTATCTAGTGTTCTATCTATTGTATGGAAACGTGTTTATATCTCTTCATTTACTTTGTGAGGGATATATCTGTGTACCTCCAGGTGGGCAAAATTAAAAAAAATTATAGAAAGAAGTACTTCCAGTCATAATAGAAGTATTTATCCTTGTCTTGATCCTTGGAGGAAGGGACGGAAAAGTGTAGTGGATGGAGGCATTTTGTTATTGGATGGAGGCAATCCTCAATGCCTCCACCTCCATCGAAGAATGGAGGCATGGAATATTGCTTCCATCTAAGCTTGGATGGAGGCAATCCTCCATGGTTCCATCCTTGGATGGAGGCATGGAGGATTGCCTCCATCCAAGCTTGGATGGAGGCAATTCTCCATGGTTCCATCCTTGGATGGAGGCATGGAGGATTGCCTCCATCCAAGCTTAGATGGAGGCAATCCTCCACGCCTCGATGCTTGGATGGAGGCATGGAGGATTGCCTCCATCCAAGCTTAGATAGAGGCATATTCCATGCCTCCATCCAGGATGGAGGCACAACAAAAAACAGAAAAAAAAACTTATAATGAAGGCTTGACTGTGCGAGAAAAGAAGAAAAGAAAAATTGAGTATTAAAGCATGATATCTTGGAGCCTCTATCAAGGATGAAGATACAGCAAAAAAAGGAAAAAAAAAACTTATAATGAAGACTTGACTGTGCAAGGAAAAGAAGAAAAAAAAATTGAGTCGTAGAGCATGATATTTCGCTCCAAATAGAAAAGATAAAAAGGCTTTTGCAAAGTAAACATTTTTTTTTTTGAAAAAGTAAGTTTAAAATTAAATCTAGTAATAACTAACTCATCAGAAAGCTAAATGTAAGATACAGTATGAAAGATGAATGTTGGTTTATGATTTTAAAAAAAGGTAAAATGTATCCAATGAACTATTGGTTTGCTTACACTATTTCATATAATTTATCTATGATGTTAACCAAGATAGATTATACAATAATTCTATTAAAATTTAACTCCCACAACAGGTTTTAGTTAAGAATAACATGCAGTACAGGAAACGTCCTTATAAGATTCTTATATATCTAGCAACCACGCAAATGAAGTTTTTTAGAAAGGAAAAATCCTAAATTTGGAGGTCCGAAATTAACTGATGTAATGGTCACTAAACAGATTGTAGCATGCATGATCAGCCAAGTCTATTACTGAGTATAATCTTCTTCTAAAATAAGCCATATTTTGGTGATAAAAAACGCTACCTCCTATAATTTGTCTAGTATTTTTATTTAAATAAGGATAACTACAAAAACATAAGGTATTGAGGAAGGAAGAAACTTAGTGAAACGTTCCACCAAGACTTCGTTAAATTCAAAGGAATATGAACAGTATACCAAAAATGTTAAACTTGTATTTTTTATGACAAGAACAATTATTCAGTTAACTGACCTGAAACTTGGATTTTTCTTGATTGTTTATATAAGCAAGTAGTTTGTTTTGCGTCATCAAAGCTTCATCGACATCCTGTTCAATGGAAATTGTAGTAGGAAAAAAAAAAAAAAAAAAATTAGTAAAATAAAATAAAATAAAAATACTATACAACTGCTTTTTGCAAAGCCATTACTTAATCCAATAATTTTGTACTCTTGGTTATTGTTAATTTCAAATTCTTCACAATAGGTGAAACCTCAATCACTATCTCTTTGACTAAACTGGTGTTGTGTTTCTATTAAATCCAAAAAATAGAGTTCTATATGACAGCATTTATGATGAAAACAGTACTTGCATGTTTTATTTAAGTGAAGGGTCAAAGATAAACTATGAATCTCATTGATGACAGCTAGGCTAAAATGTGCATATCTAGTCCAACCATGTGATGCATATGTTATGATTTCGTGGGATATCTCCAACTCAGGTTCTTTCATTCATAAATAGGCAGTAGAATTAAGAAAGACACGATTCTGTGTAATAACTTGGCCTTATGAAAAGTTGTAGTAGCAAAAAACAAAAAAAAATTAGTAAAATAAAATAAAATAAAAATACTATACAATTGCTCTTTGCAAAGCCATTACTTAATCCAGTAATTTTGTACTCTTGGTTATTGCTAATTTCAAATTCTTCACATAGGTATTACATACAAAAAGTACCCAGACCTAGTTAACATCTTAGTATGTATGCAACCTGAGGTTACTTGTCTGAGACACGGACAGAAGTGATTATTCTATGGGATTAAGAATGTGCTAAGACAGCTAAATCCATCCTAGCCTGTAACATGAGCTATTGAGGTTTACCTTGGTAGAAACTCGATCAATATGGACAGATTCTGGGGAGTTGTTAGAGCTTCCATGTAAAGAACAACATTTGGATGCTTCAACTCCAACATAATATGAACCTACATAAAATGAATGACGAGTGAACGTAGTTTGAGCATTTACCTATTGTTCCTAAGGTATATAGTGCACAAGACAAAATGAGCTAAATTCGCACTTACTTGGCATTTACGAAGCTTTTTCTAATGTTTAAGCTGTTGAGTTGTGATCACTCTGAGACACAGAAATTATTACTTCTATTAAATTTAGTGTACAGTGATGAAAGAAAAAGAAATGCGAAGTGTGAATCAGATATAGAAGTCTTTAACAATGTTAACACGAGAATGCTGTTGTAATTTAAATATGGTGTAAATGTTGCACAATAAAAGTCAAAAGATAAAAAAATGAGATGTAAATGGTAAATAATAATCTGGATATAGACATCAAATACAACTTGGATAAAGTTATACACAAAACTTTTATGTAGTAGATGAAGATATAAAGAAGTGTCTTTATTTAATCTTTATGCGGTTTGTATTCAATGATGGGGATAGTTCTTTATAGTTCCATCCTTGGAGCTATGTAGAAAAACTCCATGCCTTTGGATGGAGAGATGGACAATTACTTTCATTATTTTTAAATAGAGATATGCTATACAAATGTGTTCATCTAAAGTTGGATGTATTTTTTTGTCCCAAGATAGAAGCATTTTTTCAAGCTTCCATGCAAGGATGAAAGGATGAGAAAATGTTTGCATTTGTTCCAGGATAAAAGCATTTCTTTCAATCTCCATCCAAGTATGGAGGCATAAGGAAATGTCTTCATTTGTCTCAGGATGGAGGTATTTGTTTTTGTCTGCATCCAAGTTTGGAGGTAGTAAACAATGTTTGCATACAAGCTGTGTCTAAGGTTGGATAGAAGTAAAGAGAAGTGGTTGTTTTATCTAGTGTTCTATCTATTGTATGGAAACGTGTTTATATCTCTTCATTTACTTTGTGAGGGATATATCTGTGTACCTCCAGGTGGGCAAAATTTAAAAAAATTATAGAAAGAAGTACTTCCAGTCATAATAGAAGTATTTATCCTTGTCTTGATCCTTGGAGGAAGGGACGGAAAAGTGTAGTGAATGGAGGCATTTTGTTATTGGATGGAGGCAATCCTCAATGCCTCCACCTCCATTGAAGAATGGAGGCATGGAATATTGCTTCCATCTAAGCTTGGATGGAGGCAATCCTCCATGGTTCCATCCTTGGATGGAGGCATGCAGGATTGCCTCCATCCAAGCTTGGATGGAGGCAATCCTCCACGCCTCCATGCTTGGATGGAGGCATGGAGAAATGCCTCCATCCAAGCTTAGATAGAGGCATATTCCATGCCTCCATCCAGGATGGAGGCACAACAAAAAACAGAAAAAAAAAACTTATAATGAAGGCTTGACTGTGCAAGAAAAGAAGAAAAGAAAAATTGAGTGTTAAAGCATGATATCTTGGAGCCTCTATCAAAGATGAAGATACAGCAAAAAAAGGAAAAAAAAAACTTATAATGAAGACTTGACTGTGCAAGGAAAAGAAGAAAAAAAAATTGAGTCGTAGAGCATGATATTTCGCTCCAAATAGGAAAGATAAAAAGGCTTTTGCAAAGTAAACATTTTTTTTTTTGAAAAAGTAAGTTTAAAATTAAATCTAGTAATAACTAACTCATCAGAAAGCTAAATGTAAGATACAGTATGAAAGATGAATGTTGGTTTATGATTTTAAAAAAAGTTAAAATGTATCCAATGAACTATTGATTTGCTTACACTATTTCATATAATTTATCTATGATATTAACCAAGATAGATTATACAATAATTCTATTAAAATTTAACTCCCACAACAGGTTTTAGTTAAGAATAACATGCAGTATAGGAAACGTCCTTATAAGATTCTTATATATCTAGCAACCACGCAAATGAAGTTTTTTAGAAAGGAAAAATCCTAAATTTGGAGGTCCGAAGTTAACTGATGTAATGGTCACTAAAGAGATTGTAGCATGCATGATCAGCCAAGTCTATTACTGAGTATAATCTTCTTCTAAAATAAGCCATATTTTGGTGATAAAAAACGCTACCTCCTATAATTTGTCTAGTATTTTTATTTAAATAAGGATAACTACAAAAACATAAGGTATTGAGGAAGGAAGAAACTTAGTGAAACGTTCCACCAAAACTTCGTTAAATTCAAAGAAATATGAACAGTATACCAAAAATATTAAACTTGTATTTTTTATGACAAGAACAATTATTCAGTTAACTCACCTGAAACTTGGATTTTTCTTGATTGTTTATATAAGTAGTTTGTTTTGCGTCATCAAAGCTTCATGGACATCCTGTTCAATGGAAATTGTAATAGCAAAAAAAAAAAAAAAATTAGTAAAATAAAATAAAATAAAAATACTATACAACTGCTCTTTGCAAAGCCATTACTTAATCCAAAGAATTTTGTACTCTTGGTTATTGTTAATTTCAAATTCTTCACAATAGGTGAAACCTCAATCACTATCTCTTTGACTAAACTGGTGTTGTGTTTCTATTAAATCCAAAAAATAGAGTTCTATATCACAGCATTTATGATGAAAACAGTACTTGCATGTTTTATTTAAGTGAAGGGTCAAAGATAAACTATGAATCTCATTGACGACAGCTAGGCTAAAATGTGCATATCTAGTCCAACCATGTGATGCATATGTTATGATTTCGTGGGATATCTCCAACTCAGGTTCTTTCATTTATAAATAGGCAGTAGAATTAAGAAAGACACGATTCTATGTAATAACTTGGCCTTATGAAAAGAGCTTCAACAATTTCATTTTTCCTACCCACAGGAAAACGAAAAAGGGAAAAAAGGAACTTATAAAACAGATAACACACAAAGGTATTACATACAAAAAGTACCCAAACCTAGTTAACATCTTAGTATGTATGCAACCTGAGGTTACTTGTCTGAGACACGGACAGAAGTGATTATTCTATGGGATTAAGAATGTGCTAAGACAGCTAAATCCATCCTAGCCTGTAACATGAGCTATTGGGGTTTACCTTGGTAGAAACTTGATCAATATGGACAGATTCTGGGGAGTTGTTAGAGCTCCCATGAAAAGAACAACATTTGGATGCTTCAACTTCAACGTGATATCAACCTACATAAAATGAATGACAGTGAACAGAGTTTGAGCATTTACCTATTGTTCCTAAGGTATATAGTGCACAAGACAAAATGAGCTAAATTTGCACTTACTTGGCATTTAAATTGTGCGAGTGCATTGCCTGTGATGTCTTGTTTCATTAATTTTTTGACAGCAACTTCCTGTCATGAAATAACATTAATTTAACAAAAGTACTTCAAAATAAGCTATGATATGCCTAATATCAGCACAAGGTAAATAATTTTCTATGCAAATGAAGATATGCAAACACTACAAAATGTTAGCCATGCCTCTATCCTGGATGGAGGTGTCTCACAAAGGCAACAAAAAAAAATAGTGCACGGAAGTACCTCCATCCAGGATGAAGACACCGTTGTGTTTTCATCCCAGATGGAGGCATAAAGAAATGTCTCCAAGAAATTCCTCCGTTCAACTTATGAACGGAGGCATGGAGTTGGATGGAGAAATTTCTCCATGACTCCGTCCACTGTGGATGGAGGAACTTCTCCGGAGGCATGCAGAAATGCCTGCATGCTTGGATGGAGGCACAAGTGGACGGAGGCATCTCTTCATGCCTCCGTCCTTGTCCCTATGTTATTATATTCTCAGAACTTGAATCGTACAGATCAATTTTGACTGGTCTTTTGTCTTCAGATAGTCCTATTGCCTGTGAAAATGGTACCAGGCAATTCACTGTCAAAACGCAGCTTCCATGTTCTTCATCCAGAGCTCTCAATTTGATTTTGCGAGGGCCTAAAAGAATCATTTGTATCACATTTTAGTATATTAACAAAGTACAAAGTGCAAAAAAATCATTTAGCAATTAAAACATACGTAAATAGACAATAACAATCACAGTTAATTTTTGCTATAGGCTGAATCAACCATGGAAACTAATGAAAGTTAATTTAAATGGGTTGCAAAGCAATTTTAATTTTTCAAGAAGTATTGACGGATGGAGACATGAAGAAATGCCTCATCCTTGGATGGGATGTAGGAATTGGAAGCATTGGAGGCAAGGATGAAGGCATTTCACCTTGCCTCCATCCTTGGATGGGATGGAGGCATTGGAGGCAAGGATGGAGGCATTTCTCCTTGCCTCCATCCTTGGATGAAGACATTGAGAAATGCCTTCATCCTTAGATGGGATGGAGCCATTGGAGGCAAAGATGGAGAAATGTCTCCATCCATGGATGCGATGAAGGCATTTCTCCTTGCCTCCATCCTTGGATGGAGACATGGAGAAATGCCTCCATTCTTGGAGGCATTGGAGGCAAAGATAGAGGTATTTCTTCTTGCCTCCATCCTTGGATGGAGATATGAAGGAATGCCTCCATCCTTGGATGGGATGGAGACATTGGAGGCAAGAATGGACGCATTTCTCCTTACCTCCATCCTTGGATGGAGACATGGAGGAATGCCTCCATCCTTGGATGGGATGGAGGTATTCCATCCAAGGATGGAGACATGTCTCCATCCATGTCTTCATCCGTAGATGGAGGTATTTAACTGAAATTAAATTATATCTAACGCACCCGAATCACTATTTCCCCAAAGGTGGTCTTCGCCTTAGCCATGTTCCCTTCCTTTTCCCATCCTTCCAATAAAATGGCAAATGTGCCTGCAATCCTAAAGTTGCCATGATAGAAGAAAAATAAAGATTCCCTACACATTATGCATTCAATGTAGATTTGTTACATTAACAATAACATAGTCCATATAACTGATGAAAGAAATTTCAATGACAAAAATAATTTGCAGCTCTTATTTGCTTTCAATGACTAACAGTTTTTTTTTTTTCTTTTCTGGCAGTATAGGCTTTTGCTTGGAGCGAGAAGCTACGTATGGGATTCAACATCGACAAAAGGGTGTCCGTCTCGTATAATTATTAGCCACTCTTTTAAATTTTACGAGAATTTTTCCATGCAATAGAATTTTAAAATCCTATTTAAATACTATCTCTATGTCCATCAAGAAATTACGGGACAAGGATGGTACCTAAAAAATTAAGTAACACTAACAATAATGTTATTGATGGGAATGAAAATTAACTTTACAAAGAATCCGTGAGACCTTATAATTACAAACCCAATTGTTATTTAGGTCACCACTTTTGTGAATTCTACACATACATAAAAACGCATAAATCATATTACAATCGCAAAATTTAACCTTCGATAATGTAACTTTTGGTTTGTAAAATGAAAATACAAGAATTGTACCTTTACGATTAGACTTGTCTAGAGCTTCGTAGATTCTCTTCAGATTCACCACGTGTCCCCTTTCCCCTTTCCCAACATGTAAATTAATCATACGATTTTATACTTTGGTTTAACAACAAGCTTAATTTCAATTCCACCTATAAATCAAATGAGAAATATTTTGTAAATATCTATAAAGATGTTATGAAAGCAAGAATTTCTCGATAGACAATATTTTTTGTGCATGTAGTATGCATATTAGATTTATTTAACGGCTTAATCAAAACTTTGATAGTTTTACTTGTTTTTGCTCTTGACAAAGCAACATATAATTGTCCATGAGAAAATACAGATTCTGGAAGATATAGTCCAACAAAGTCTAAAGTTTGACCTTGTGATTTATTTATTGTCATTGCAAAACATGAACGAATAGGAAATTGAGTTCTTTTGAAAGGAATTGAACTTTTGTCACTTTCAAGTGGTATAAATGGAATTCTAGGTAAAAATATTCGTTTTCCACGGTATTCTCCAGTAGCAATTTCTGCGTCAATTATATTTTTATCAAATCTTCGACAAATAAGTCTTGTGCCATTACATAAACCTTCAGATGGGTTAATATTTCGAAGTAACATAACAGGAGAATTTTTTTTTAAAATAAGTTCATGTGGTGGAATACCATTTGGAGTTAATGTATTTAGAAAATCTTCTTGAATACTTTGTTCAGATTTATCAATAGATTCATCAAAGCTATAATATGTAAATATTTCTCCTGGAATTTTTTTGAGTAAAATATTGTTTATTTGATCTACATATTCATTTTTTGGGGTTAATATAACTCGATTAATCATACTATCTAAATTTTCCACATAATTTTCTATATTTGGGAAAACAATGTCAATTAAATTTTTTAAAGATTGAAATTCCTCCTCAAATTTCTTGTTATATTAGTGGAAGTGTAATCATTTGACATGAGTGTTCTTTTTCTGTACCATTTCCAATCCGAAGTAAATAATTACAAAATAATGGATCAAATTGAGCTCTCATATTTTGTACTAATGACAAACGAATAAAAGAAGGCCATAAATATGAAAAAACGAGACTTGCTTTTATTACATCTCCTTTGTTACCTTTTTGAACGATTGGTAAAACTTGTCTAAAATCACCACCCAAAACAATCACTTTCCCACCAAATGGTATATTAACTTCATTTATATCTCTTAACATTTTATCTAAAGCTTCTATAGTATAACGATTTACCATTGGTGCTTCATCCCAAATAATTAATTTAGTAATTCTAAAAAGATCTGCTAATGCAGACTGCTTACTTATTGAACAAAAAGTATTATCATTTATATCTAAAGGAATTTTAAATCTAGAATGTGCAGTTCTACCACCTGGTAGCAAAGATGCAGCAACTCCAGAAGAAAGTCGTAGCTATAGCAATAAAATTTTTTGAACGTCAATTGCTAATAAAGCTTTATATAAATATGTCTTACCAGTTCCACCAGGTCCATCAACAAAAAACATACCATTATCATTATTAAAAATTCGATGTAAAATTATATTATAAGCATACAATTGTTCTTTATTTAAAGAAGTTACATCAAAATTGTTACTTTGAATGTTACTATTTTTCAACTCCTCAGAAATCATAGTAGCTAATATTTCATCTTCTCCTGTATTTACATGGAATGATACCAATTTATAATCATTAATGTTTTTATTCAATGGTTCTAATATGGAATGTATATATCGTAATGCTTTAACTTCAGCATTGTGTAATGACATACCTTGATGTACAAAATCTTCAAACATATAATTTTTGAACTTATTCCATAATAATTGTGGATTGTTAAGATTACAAAATGTTAATATGGTAGTAAATAATCTTCGTAATGAAAGAGGCATTTGATAAACAATTGCTTCAGCTAGACATAATTCACAGTTATTATCTCCGCTTAATAAACCATGTGAAAGAGTCGCTTCACGAAAAGTCGGACATTAGTATACCATTTACATTTCGTAATTCTTTGAAAAGAAGTCGATCCTTTAATATGGTTTAATAAAAGTCGTAAGTAATATCTTTCTCCTTCGGATGGATTAGCTGTAACTATTCTACCTATTACATTTTTTTGCTTTCGTGGAGTCCAAATTCGTCTATTTGCATCCCACACAAAATGAGAAGGAAAATCTTTATATGTAAGTGATCTACTTTTTTCATTTGTAATATTAGTAGAAAAATATTCGGTTAGTGTTGTTTTTTGTACATAATCTCTATTTATAATTGATTGTAAATTATCACTATCACTATAAGTAATTAATTGATGGTCTTCAAGGTGTAATTGTAAGGAAAATACTGACGGAGACATTTCAGATAATGTAAATCCATAAATTCTCCACATCGCTTCTGGAGGAGAAATCCACCTAGCAGTTTGATACCTTGAAATTTCGTCAATCTCAACATCTTTCTCATTCTCATTTACAGAAAAATTTATTCGATCATGTCCTTTGTAAACATATTTATACAAATATTTAACAGCTTTAACAGTTGAACATACTTCAACATTAATATGACAATCATATTTAGATGTTAAATAAGGATTGTAAGGTACAATCCATCTATTATCTAAGAAATGTCCTCTAATTTTAACTTTTTGACCATCATTACGACGTTTATATCGTGGATATGAATCGTTACCAAGGGAAGTTATATTGGCGTATTCTTTAGGATATTTATTTTTGCATTGTTTATGATTTGACATGCATACATTATTTGGATTTAATATTCCACATGGACCATGAAACATATGTTTTACAACAATAGGATATAAATGAGGGTAAAAATTTTTGTCCGGAATTTCACAACAAACAATGTTATCAACAAAATCAACAGAAGTAATTTTTGAACCATATTTAAAAATTAACAAAAAATGAACATGTGGTAAACCTCTTTTTGAAATTCAACAACATATATATATGCAACAACGGGACCTAAAATATGTCTTTTAAACAAGTCAATCTTTAATTCTTCTAACTTAGCTCTAAATATTCGTGCAAATAAATCAGGTCTATTTTGTTTCTCATCATTATGCATTAGTTCTTGTTCTATTTCTAGCCAATTAGGATTGCAAGTCATAGTTAAAAATACATCAGGTTTACCATATCGTTGAACTAATGCCATTGCGTCCATATAACGTTTTTATTATCTCTAGGACCACCTATAAAGGAAGAGGGTAAAACAATCCTTTTACCAATCTTATACCCTCTATTTTCACCTATGTCAACACTATCAACAATTCCTTGATACAATTCGGATCGTATTTGTTTACGATTATTACGAAAATAATCCAACCTAGAAGTTTCAATTTTTACATACATATCAACAACATATTGTTGAAATAATCTACTGTATGAAGCAAAAAAAGATGTACCTGAATCTCGAATTTGTAACTTGTAACAATAATACTCACGACAAGACACGTATAACCGCGTATTTCTTTTCTTCATAACTACAAGGGAAAAAAATAGTCACAATATAATATAATAAGCAAAATAAAAATAATAAAAAACGAATGGAAAAATAATTAACCTTTAGTTTCATTTTCAATCAATTCATTTGGAGAATTTATGGTATTGATGTTTACATGATTTGTTTCAGTAAGACAATGGTAATTCTGTTTATTCACTCTTTCAATACCTTCATGCCATCCAGATTGACCAAAAGGGAATAACAATGGATATTGAAGAGGATCATAACATCCAAAATAATAATGTACTCTATATGAAGTACCAGAATAACCATAAATCGATATATCACGAGTTTTGTTATTTGTAGTTGCATCATCATCAACCCAAACGGCAGCTACTTGTGATGATGTTGGAGTGTTGTATACTCTTTGATCTAAACCTGAATCACATTTTATTTGTATTCGACAATTATATAAACTATCAATATTGCTCAATGATCGAAAAAATTTAGAGTAAGGATTATCGCTTAAAATATTAATTAACATCTGCAAAGTTGATTCACAAAATTTTTCAGAAATATTTAATCGATTTGATAATTCATTTTTAGTATCATAAAAATATAATTGTAAATAAGTTGGATTACTGTCAGATGGTAACAATTGGTTTATATAATGATAAACTTGACCTTGAATTCTAAATGTGTAAATGCCTTTATTTCTTTTACACAAGTCTTTGTCATACTTCACACCAAAAGACGTAAATGCAAAATGATTGTTATAACTTCTTGCAATATTTTTAAAATGCAATGATTCGACAGAATTTGAAGTAAACAAATCATATAATTTATTAGGTACATTATGTATGTGTAATTTAATCTTACCATCTGAACAACAAAATCCTTTACTTTCTCCATGGAATTTTTTTGCACCACAATGTAAACAAAATGTAGGCTTTAATAGCAAATAAGATTCAGTAGGAATATTTTGCGTGGTTAAATTTGGAGTTTGTCGATTATTTTGTGCGCTCTCATTATCAGATGTAAATTTATCTTCCACATAATGACTATTGAGATTTCCTCTAGAAATTCTAGTGGTCAAAGATATACCATCACTACAACCAGTCACTGCAATAAAAGATATTTGAATTAAAATTAATAAATACAAATATTGTTATTTTCTAAGGCATAAAACCAGTTTGTTAAATATTATCTCCATGCAAGTAAAATAGCAAAAAATCTTTATTATATATATCATAAAATAAAAAAATTCTTAAAATGGCATGCATATTTCAATACCCTTACAACTAAATTACTAAATCATATAGATGAACAAAATGGAATCAAATTCAATAGAAGAGCTACATTAAAAAAAAAAAAAAAAAAAAAAAAAAAAATATATATATATATATATATATATATATATATATATATATATATATATATATATATATATATAAAGATAAAAAAATGTAACTATACAAGGAAAACAACATGCTTATCTCAATAATTTTATAACTAAATCACTAAACTATATACATAAATCTTGTAATAACATCTTATAAAAAAGGGAAAATCACATGCTTATTTCAATATAGTTTTACAACTAAATTACTAAATTATATACATGAATAAAATGGCATGTCTATTTCAATAATATTACAAATTATACACATGAATCGATTGAAATAAAATTTAATAGAACAGCTACATTAATAACATGAATATAAAATAAACTTTTTGAATAAATCCTGTAAATTATTTCTGTATATATAATACCTTCAGCTTGAAGGTATTCTGATTGCGCTAATTGCTGTTTTGATTGGGCATACAGTTGTCGGCGGCGGGAATTTCGACTATCTTTTATTTGGGGATAAATTTCTCGCCGCCGTTTTCTTCGTAATTCATCACAACTATCAGTGCAATCCATAAGATAAACAGCTGAATATAATAAAATATAGCTTTAATAATAGATAAAACAAATTCCTCCAATTCTAACAAAATAAACCATTCAGTTTCAATTAAACATAACATGGATACGTAAAGCATAATCTAAATTTACGATTTAAACAATAACATATATAAACATAAAGGAATCAATTAAAAAAACTACTTCAATATAAGTTACAATTTCATCAATTGAAAGATATGATTTAAGCTTCCTCCAAACTATTCAACTAACCTGCAATAGATTGAAGTCGATAGTTTAAATTTGTCACCGAAGCACGATTAAAAAAATAACTTTAAGAGTAAAATTCACCAAAGCAGAAATAATGCAATCGCTCTTCAGAGTAAAAATTGGTAACTTATCGCAATTTAGGATTTTTTGGGTTTATATTTTGACACCCAATTGAATCGATGAATTCCCCTTCGCAATCTTCCCAAGAAACCAAATAAAAAACAATTTGTAGAAAAATGATGGACAACACACCGGAATCAAATTTCTCTGCACACAAAGCTTTCGAAATCGAGAGTAAAATCACGTCTTCATATTCTGTAGTTATATCTTGAAACAGAAACCTTTTTCAGCCAAACTTTGAAGATATTGCCGATTTCCACCGTCAAAAGAAGTGATAATTTTTTCAATTTAGATTAGATTAGAGAAAAGAAATTTCGAGAAAAGAAGAAATGGGAAATTAAAAGAAGAAACGATTGGATGAAGTTGAGAAAAGAGGAAATACCAATTGAATTGGATTTTGGACAGAGCAAACATAAAACCCTAGATTTCAATGCTTCAATCTAAGACTCGACCACTTCAACAAACGAGCGCTTAACATTGCCTCGCGAAACTCTCCTTCCATTTTCTGATCTGATAATAGATAGAGAGAATGGATTGGTTTTGGTAAGAGATGCAGGCGGTGGAATTGACGAATTGAAAGAAAACACGCTGAATAACAAAACGGCGTCGTATTGGGCGACGATGACGTGGCAAAGTGGCTCTTTTAGTATAGTTAGGAAAAACTCATGTTAGTTAAGTGGTCGCTAATGTATTTTTACCATTTAGTCACTGAAAGTTATTGACATTACAAAATGGTCACTACGTTAATGTATCCAATTTTGACGCTTGTATTTACTGTCTGATTAGATAGTCCAATGCCACTTCGAGCGAAGGCATTAATCTTTTATTTGCTTATAAAGAGTTACATGTTGCAAAGAGACAACACTTGGTTGAAAAGGTATAGCAACTAGCAGGCGGGAAGAGGTTTTCTTTGGCCGGTTCTTGCTAGCATCGATAACGATTTGAGACGGCTTGTTTCCTCTTCAAACCAAAGGGACTAACACATAGTTGAAAAGATATATATGAATTCATAATGAACAATCGCCCGTTAATCAACCTTGGTACTTAACAAGTGGAACTTACTTTCACTATTTGAGTGACCATTTGTCTTTCCACACGGGTACTACACCGTATGAGGTCATGTTTGCACGATGTAACAACCTTTTGCCACCAAATACCTTTCTATTAATCCTATCTAATCCATAAAGGTAAAACAAAATAAAAAAGTCACAATTCTAACAATTCTTGTGCATCTAATCAAGCAGATATAGTAGAAATTTACAAAACAGAGAAATATGTTTAAAGCCTACAAAGCATTACTCTCTGTACAGGATATGAAACGTATCATTAAATTAGTTCCCAGTTAAGAGTCCAAAAGGGCTCTTCCCTCTCCACCAATCTATAATTACCCTTAAGACAACAATATCTTGTAAACTCAATAGGAAGACCCTTCGAATGTCAATCACGCGACGGTATCCTAATGCAAAAATATCAGCAAAATGTCATATTCACCTAGACACTTACAACTCTAATGCCACTCAGTTTTATGCATTCTAACCCCCAAAAAAATAGGATTCTAGTAATCGATCCGTTTTGTGTGGCCCAATAGAATTTCAGTGTGTGTGTTTTTAGCCATACCGAATCCCCATGAAGTAGTTGAAATCATGGTGCTGGATGTTTAATTGCTTTAGCCAAGAATCTGCCACGCTCAAAAGTGATACCAACCTCTCTTGGTCCCTCCCATCCTTGTCCGAGACCCACACATCACCTCGCATCTTGTAGGTGGCCATACCAAATGGAGGGAGAGAGATGCTTTCTCCTCCCTTGCTTTTCCCTTCACCGCTCACGGTGTCGTCCTCAATGTCCATGTCTGTGGATTGGTATGAGCACAAAAAATTAGCATTTCGTGCAAGAAAGATTTGTAACATAAAGTGAAAGAGACAATAATGAATTCACTTGGACCAAATATGCATACCTTGAAAAGAAGAAGAAAGGGTGTGGTATGTGAGAAAGCTTGTGTTCAAGTCCTTGGAGGTTCTGCCCATGGGAATGTGATAAATCGGATACCTGAATCACACTCATCATCAGTGAATTTAGTAACCAAACTAGGGAGGAAAATGTAATATTATAAGCTCTGATGATAGAAAAAAAGCGAGATACGAACCAAGCAACTGCCATCCAACTAGCGGGTGAAAGATCTGCACTTCTCAATGACAGTAATCTAGGGTATCTTTCAGCTAAGGCACTGATCTGTGAAATAAATAAGATTGGTGTCAAGTCATGTTTTGGCATGGAATGTCAAATAATGAGATAATATATCAAACATCATGTTCTCACTGAATCATATTTCCTGCTCACGGAAAAGGAATCTCGTCAACGTGCAAAAGCAAGAACATATGCTTGTGAAGGTGAAAAAATTATATGCCATAAGAAAAAGTAGTTTCTAATTAAATCAGAAGACAAATAAAGATGGCCTATAACAGGCAGCACCATGTTGATTCATTTTTAAAAGTCAATAGTTTCAGAGTATCTTTATTCAATGGATTCCTATCAAGAACATTATTTCAAGTGATTTTATCATATCCACAATAATTTGCTTCTTTTTCCATTCTCCACTAATATTTATTATCCTTTTTTCACCCAAAAAAACAGATGATATTTGAACAAAAATCTTGAACACTAAATAAGGTTTACCTTGTCCAAGAGAGGAACTCTTCCATAAGGAGAAGATGTCTCAAAGTACTGGAAGTAAAGATTACCCAACCTATCTTTAGGGTGCCAGAAACCATCTTGCTCGAATAATCCTTCCTCAGAGGAACATCCATCCCATCTAGAGAACTTCTCACTCTCGCTTTCATCGCTGAACGAGTCACTAAACGAATCCCTCATCTCACTTGTGGAATCAGTTTCTTCCCTACAGTATAGGACCAATCCAACAAAATCATCTTAGAGCAAAACCATGTTAACCGCTGTCCTTTTATAAGCATTTTATTTGCCTCCAAATGTCCAGTAATTAACAACAAATTACTGAATTCGACAAATACAATTTGCTGCTGATCGAAATACTTTCAACCAGTGAACAGAAAATATTACTCGTTGAAAAGTTATGATATTCACACAAAATTAACGAATTAGGCCTAACAAATTGGGGATTTTTTGCAGATAAAATGCATGTATCAATTCATGCAACTGGTAAATGTGAAAAAGATAACCCAATTTGCTCGGGGAATTACCTTAAACTGTTTACAGAACCATTGCTGGTGAAGATTTGTATGCCAGAGAGATAAGGCACAAAATACTGGATTAAATTTTGGCCATCATCAAGACTAATTGGAACTCCAACCCCATACGCACTCCATTCATCATAACAATTCCAAAGATCCCCTAATGTAAAATAATCTACTTTTTCTCTTTCCCATGGATGCCATAACCTATTCAGCTTCTTCATCTCACTCTGATTTAAATAAAACGAACACATCAATCAAAGAAGCAATACGAATGAATAGAACCCATAAAAATTAAAGAAACATACCTTAGATAAGAATTGAGATGGTATAGCTGGAGTTATGCAATCCAAGAGGCATTTAAGGTTTGTTTGGGTTGAATTCTTGTCAAGGATCGACATGATTCTTGAAACCCAGAAAAGGAGAGAGAAAAAAATAAGAGAGATTTCAGTGTTTCTCTCTCCTAACTCCTGGAAACAGAGGAGAAGGAAAACAAATACAGGAAAGGAAAAATGAGAGAGAAATCAACGGGATTTCCTTTCTCTTTTATGGGGGGAGAGAACGGAAAACCGGTACAGAAAGGAAAAAGATTACTATTCTTCGACGTTTGGACAAACAAATACAAAAACTAAAAAGTCTTCTCAATTTTGTCAAATTCAATCAAACATTCTTCACAAATCCTGCGGGATTTTCTCTCCCTATCAAAACCCAATACAATTGAAACCAAAAGCAACCCACAAACCCAACTATTTATAAACACTCTTATGATATTGATTTTCACCCCCAAAATCTGTGTGTGTGTTTGAGAGAGAAGGTTTTTACGAGCCAAGAAAATGATATGATTCTTTTATAGTTATTCTCAACACTCAATCAACAGAAATCCATGGCTACTGAAGATAGGGAATCAACTCTTTTTCATCATAAAGCAAAACCATTCACAAACTACTGTATATTTGCTTTGGAAAGGAGGTTCTGTTCTCAAATGCGAAATGTCTGTTCGTTCGTTTGTTTGTGGGGTTTATGTAGAGCGAAAGAGACTTGGAAGATTTTTCATTTATGGGACCCCTAACTTGTCTGACTTTGAGACAGGACAGCCAAACATACACAGTAGTAGATTTCGACTTACAAATCTTGACTCGTATTAAAGGCTCTTAGGGTCCGTTTGAATGTACAGGTAAAAATGGGTAGAAAGAAAATGAATTTTAGATAAAGTAATTGTCTAGAAATTATTTTATAGAGAATTGTTAATTAAGTGTGTTTGATTGGTGGAAAATTATAAATTTTTGTGTTAGTTTGGCTTCGTTTTATATGGAAATTGTGCATTGAAGCGATAAATTTTTCCTCAATTGATTATAAAATTTGTTTCCATTTTCAAAAAGTAAAAAAAAATGAAAAAAATTTTTTTACCTAAAAAATCATTTATTTCATCAAAGTAGTGTTCGTTTGACTTTATTTTATATGAAAATTGTCCATTAAAGTGAATTTTGTTTTTCTTTTTTTACAATTGATTATTAAATTTGTTTTCGTTGCAAAAAAAAAAAATGCAGCAACAGCCTGGAAAAACTTTTCCCACAAAAATGGTGGGAAAAAGTTTTCATCAATTTTCAAGAAAATGGGTCACATAAGCACCCCAAGTGGAAAACCAATTCCCAAGAAAATTATACCTATCAAACAACTAAAAATGTGAAAAATGGAAAAAAAATTCCAACTTCCAAAGAAAATAGAGACTATCAAATACGGCCTTAGAGTTTCCCTACTCAAATATATTTTCGACTTGATCAAATTTTAATAAAAATTGATGAAATGTGTGGTTAAAAAGTCGTATTTCAATAAAATACATTGTTAAACTTAAAATGTTGATTTTAATAAAAATTTAGATTTAATCCCTAACTCTTATATATATTTGTCATTAATGTTGGTATTTATTAAATCCTTCATTTAATTGATTTTCCAGATTTTAATGGGGAAAATCTAATGGTTGTAATACTTACACAAAGTTGCAGTTTTAGTTTGAAAGAACTTGTAGGATTATCAGTTTTTTAAATAGCGATTATGATAATAATAATCAGATTTAAATTTTACGTTATACATTTTTTTTTAAAAAAAATTTTAATTATTGTAACTAGCTACCATTTATTGAGTGAATTTAATTTTTGAAGTTTATTGTAGATTTGTTAAATCTTTAATGAGATGTTCAACTTATAATCAATCAGGTCACATATTTATTTGCAAGTTTGAATTGTTAAAACAAATCTCATATACAAGAAAGAATAGGTCACTAAAATTTGACTAGGAGCCAAACAGAGCTATCTTATTGCTTCTAAAATTGAAATTCAGTAACTCGCTTGGAATTATGTTGAAAGTTGCAATTAGTTAATCCTTTGAGCGCCAGCATGTATATTGCATAGGATGATAAAACAATAACCAACATTAATATTTATTTTAATGTATGGTCAGGTGCGAACGCAAACCTTAAGAGTTAGGGGGCACAATCAAACTTGTAAAGAAGTTGGAAGAAATTTTACAATTGAAAATTTACGTTCAAAAAAAATCATATCCCATATAATTTTACATCCGAAAATTTATATAGGATATGACTTTTTCGGATGTAAAATTTCGAAAATTTTTGATGTCATATTTCATATAAAATTTCCTAATAAAATGATGAAAATACATTGAGAAATTTGTATCGTAAAAATAATAAATCTTATTGAAATAATTGATTTTTAAAAAAAATACGAGTTAGACGTCTTTTTTTAAGACTCATGTTTGACGTATTTTTAACTATTTTCGATATTTGTTTGAACTATTCGATATGCCCATGATGTAATTCTCGAAATAAGTTTTGAGATGACTTAAGCAATTTGTAGATTCGATTAGCGTACGATCGTCAGTGAATTTTTAAAATTAGCATGTTATCGAAATTCAAATTTATTGTGATTTTACCCCTATTTGGTGGAGATTAAAATCAATTTTTTAGTAAATTTTGATAAAAGTTAAAACAGTTATAAATTCTATGAAATATGTTATTAAAATTAATTGTTAACTTTGATTTAGATAAAAATTTAGATTTCAATCGATACCAAACATGATTTAAAAAAAAAAAAAAAAAATCTAAAAATTTTGCCCCCCCCCCCCCCCCCCCAAGACCCGCCCTAGGTCTGCCCATGTGCATGGTATCGAGAAGTCAACCTAATTGTGTATGTATGAAATGCATTTGCAAAAATTAAGAAAAAACAAATTAATAATAAAGAATGGTGTTGAATTGTCAAATGATTAAGGTAAGCAATTAAAAGACTTGACTTGCATGGACTAATTCCATTAATCTGTGATTGTCATAATAATCCACTAATAAAATACGATTTATTCGGCAAATCATTGTGCAGTCAATGTAATGGGATTTGCGGCATTTGTACGATATGTTCTTTGTCATATTTAAAATTTTTTACATATAAATGTGTATATTTATAAAGAAAATAGTATATTTGATATTAAGTCCTTGTTTGGTTAGGATTAAAATCTAATTTTTTAAATCATAATCAAAGTCAAAGAATCAATATTAACCACATATTTTATGAGTCCCACAACTTTTCAACCACAAATTTCAAAAATTTCTATCACAATCTACTAAAAATCTAATTTTAATCTCCATCAAACACCTTATAAAGAAGTTTTTCTTTTGGGGCGGGGTGTAAATTTAAAAATTAAATGATCTAATTATTTAATATTTCAAAAATAAATAATATATCCGAGCATATTTTACCCCTATTGGGTGAGATTAAAATAAGATTTTTAATAAAGTTTGGTAAAAGTTGATGATATATGTGATTGAAAAATTATGAATCCCATGAAATATTTAATTAAAATTAATTGTCGATTTTAATTAAGATTAAAATCTGAATTTAATCCCTACCAAACATGAACTTTTTGAGTTTATTCAAATAAAAAAAAACTAATTAAAAAAAATATTTGATTGTTTAACAAAATTACCCATAAGAATAAGTTATTGATAAAAGATAAGACAGTAAATAAATTTAGTTTGTCAAATTAAAAGTAATTAAAATTTTTATTTTGACAATAATTCTTACGTTAATAAAATAATAATTTATGAAACATATTTTAAGTCAAATCTCCAATTTCGTGTGTTTGACAAGAGTAGCGGAATGCGTCCCATTTTTTATGTATTCTACATTGTCCCCCCCCCCTCCCAGGACACACCTCCAAGTGGTAAAAGGGGAAAGTAGAAAAACTCCAACTTTGTTTGAGACTATCGCGTTAAGGGTTTCAAATCCTGAAATATAGATTTGGCCTTGGGGTAAGTACAAGTGTACAAGTAGCATTCCACCCTATACCCTTGGAGGCATAACCTGCGATTTACCTCTTTCACCAAAACTCAGGGCATGGTAGGTGGGGCCGCTAATGATGCGGCTCATCCTTTTACATTGTCCTCCTCAACAAAATTTTGAAATATTACTACGAGGTTGAGGTGTCAAAATTTTAGAAATTCCACTTCAAAAATTACTACAAGGTTGAGGGGTCAGACAATTCAAAGTTGCAGTGAGATGTTAGATTTTATTGATTGAGCAGTAAAAATTAGACGGCGGACCAATACTCATTTGACAAAGCTCGAGGGCTAATTCCAACTTTGGTTACTAAAATTTCACGGGAATCTCAATTTGTTCCCCTCTTTGAGCCACATTATTTTTTTCATTTTCCTTCTTCTACTCATTTTTAACCACACATTCTTCAATAAAATAATATTTTTCATCACATCAATAATTTTTCCTTCTTTTTCAACCATATATTCCCCATCACATAACGATAAAAATGCATTTTTTTTTTCAAAAATGTGCCCCAAACGAGGGCCAAATCATTGAACGTGAACATACTTTCGAACATAGGTACTCTATTAGTCCATATAATATTAACGTCTGATTTTTAACGTACAAGTTAAAACATAATGGCTAATTTCCCTCTTCCATTAGCCACACAGTCACTAGTTTGTTTTTGAGTAGATAAAGGGTAACTTGGCGTTTGGTAAACCGCGTGTAAAGATAGCGATTTGTTAATATATGAATCCATCAACTGCGTAAAATGCGAGTTATTCTTTTGATGTTGTAAGCAATAGTTTGAAACATTCTGACTACGTAATATTAAAACTACTCAACGCACAAATTGGTACGGCGAGGCAGGTGGAGAATAGGGGTAAGAATTAAAACTGAATGCGAAAATTACATTTGGGGTCCCCAACCTATTGGAAATGTAATAAAATAAGTCGTCAGCATATTATTTTGGCAGTTCCAGTCCATAAACTTTTACATTTTTTGCAACAATCCTGTCCTCAATGAACAATTTTATCCTTATCTTTGACAACAAAAGTCCTATTTTTGTTAGAAAAACAAATTTACTTGTATCATTAATTAAAAAGTAAAAATAAAAGTACAATGAAATCAAAAGAGTAAATTTATTTAATGGAATTTAGGGGAGACTTTTGGGAGGCTGGGTGGCATTTGGTTACTTTTATTTTATCTTCAGGGGAATTTTCAAAAATGGCTAATTACATGGTTGTTCATTGAAAAATGTCTAATTTTGATAACTCTTGTAAAAATGGTCAAATTTGACATCAAATTGTCTTTTTATACCCTTAATGAAAAATAAAGCAATTTTCTTTTCTTTTCTTTTCTTTTCTTTTCAATTTGTCACAAATTTCAAGAAAACTAAGTAACTTCCATGAAAAGCTACATTAATGCAAAATAATACCTAATATGTTAATTTCATTTCATTATCTATTAGGTAATGACCAATAATTGTGTAGAAATGAAAATGATGAAATATAAAAACTATTAACACAAAAAGTGGAAATTACAAGAAATGTCCACTTTCACATAGGCATTTGTAAAAATGCCCAAAATGATTAATAACAAAAAATCCACTAGAAACGTTTTCATTTACGATATACCCCATACCTATTGAAATTGCAGAAAGCCCCCATATTTGAAACTTTTTGTGCGAAAATCCCCCACCGTCAAATTTTCGTTAAAAACAGTAAAAAATGTCAAAATTTATAAGTAATAATTATAATTTTAGTATCTAAACTTTTTATCATTTTACAAATTATATCCAAATTTTTTTATGTACCACCTACAATCTCAAACCTTTAAAACTTTATTTTTCACCTACCCCACTTCATTTTATTTCCTAAAACTATTCATCATCTTCTTCAACCTCTTCCCACCACTCCCATCCACACCCTTCCCGTTGAGTCCCGTAAATTCCCCTTCTTTTCTATATCTGAAAACCTATAGGAAATTGCAGGTTGGTTTGGGCTTTTGGTGAATTTTTGGGATTATTTTTATTGAATTTCTCTTATGCAATCGAGGGATGGGGCGCATCTAGACTGCGGCCAAGGAGGGCATGGGTCTAGGAACGCCGCTCCTGCCTCACTTTCAATTCATTTTTTTGGGAATAACAATTTATTTTGTTAACTAATTTTTCCCCATTCGTCAATTGTTGAAATGATTTCGTTTCCCTTTTTTCAGAAAAATCATTTAAGCCCTTCATTCTTGTCTCATCACATTTCTCTGTGCTACTCATAATCTCTCTTTATATTTTGCTTCAACAATAGCTGAAACACAATCAAAACGACAGAGAGAAGAAGAATCCCATGAACCAGAAGGAGCTTTAGAGCTTGAAGATTCAACCTCAAAACGCCACAAATCCTACAGCAATGAATGTTCCATTCTTGATGAAGAACCAGAAGAAAATGAGTCAAATCAAGATTTATCAGACATTTTTTCTGTAAGTGTTATGCCTTAGGTCCAATCAACTTTGGACATAAACACTTTAAATATATATATTCGATGCATATCTATGGCAATATCTATTATTTAATTGAATTAATATTCTAATAAATTAAATAACAGAATCCGTAGATTCAAGTTTTGGTGATTTGTTAATCACAAGGAGTTGTGATTGTGAGATACAAATTACATATGACTTAATTTTAAATCGTCTGTGGTCGAAGTAACAACGAGATACGGATATCGTTATTACGGATAGACCATTGCGTGTGGCATTCTTACTTATGAAGTAAGTAGCTGATCTCACAAATTAAAGTGTGGCAACACTTGAATGAACACGTAAATGTTTTGTTATAGAACAAAACATTGGAGACTCACTGAGAGATTCCACATAGATAACTATCTAAGTGTTAGTGATTAGTGATTAATCTCTAACGTTCGGTAGTGGAATTGGTCCTTTGACTTGAAGTCATCATAGTACCTTATATGAGAGCAGTGATACTTTGGTGGTGTTGAATGTTGCTCTGTCAATGGTCGCTAATACAGCATCGTTCGGGTATATCAAGAATTATATGAAAGTTGTGAATGATCAATAGAGGATTCGTCACTCTTAGATAGTAAGAGATTATGATCTACATTTTATCCAGTTAAGTTAATAATGAAATCCTTGACCAAGGTGAACTCATAAGTCGAAAATTACATTAACAGTGGGATAAAAGATATGATCAATAATTGAGATTGACACATATCCATATCCCATAATTGATCGGATCATATTGACGAAAGGATTATAATTTCACGGTAAACGAACAAGTTTTGTTTTGTCATACTATGTGACATTTCTCGTCACATGTATTGCCCTGACACATTGCTAGATGTCAATCTGGGACGACGAATGTGAATTGGTGATAAATTAAAAGGTGTATTTTAATTTATCAATTTTGATTAGATTAAAATAATATTTCACATCGTTAGGTATCGTGATCGGGAACCTAATGGATCACACACAAAAGAGAATCAGAAGAAGAATGTGATTTACCAATTAATTAATTGGATTACTTATTAATATTCCCGAATTAATTAATTGGATTAATTAATTTATTGACCGAATTTAATTAATTTGATTAATTAAATATCGAATCAGGTTAAGTTTAGAGATGTGCCAGCCCACTTGAACTTATATTAATAGGCTGCTGGGTTTGTAAACTGTAGATATATTTTTTAATTATTCTTACTAGTACAAGAAAAGAAAATCCTAGCTGTCATTCTTATTCTCTGTGTGGATCACCATTGGAGGCTGGACCATTGGACAGCTTGGATTGCAGATCGTGATCATTGGAGTTCGAGAATCAGTAAAAGAGTTTGCAGAATTTATCAAAAGTATAATTCTTATCAAAGTTTCTATCTAAACACATTGCAGATCCTTGGTGGAAATTGAAAATTATTTTATTTCCGCTGTGCATGATTAAGTAAATTCCCAACATTTTCTACCCTCCAACAAGAACTATCCATCACTGTGGCTGCCACTTCCGAGTTAGACCCTTTACTCTGTACTGCCTCAGAAGCTGAGCAGAGCAACCATCCCGCCACTACCACCTTATTTCGCGACGGTGAATGTAACCCTAAGCCCCTGTTTGGCCCCCATTATATTACATTCCATTACATTAATTTTTTTTCTCTTCATCTCAACCATACATTCATCAAATAAAATAATAATACACACAAATTAAAAACTTTTCAACCACACATCTCCCATCAATCACTATTCTAAAAATTATTTACCCCCCAAAAATTAATTTAATTTAATGGGGGGCAAACAGGGGCTAAAGAAGAAGACAATAGTATTAAAGTGAGTAGACACCTCCTTGACGCCTATGGTGATGAGCTTGGAGTCCCTAACACTAACAACATAGTTGATGAAGAAATTAACTCTGGCAATTATAATGCTTTTGAGGCTTCGTTTGATGGGTTTTGGGAGCTTGATGATGAGGCTGCTAATTACTACGATGTTTTACAATCTGAACTTTTTACGTACTTTTATGGTAGAAATTGAAGATTAGGAAAGTTAGGGGGTTGTGTAATTCATTAATCATAGTAAAATCATGCAAATTTAGTTTAGAAGATGAAGTGGGTGGGGTGGAAAATAAAGTTTTAAAAGTTTGGGATTGTGGGTGGTATATAAAATTTTTTTGGGTATAATTCGTAAAATAATAAAAAGTTTAGATACTAAAATTGCAATTATTACTTTTTTAATTTTCACATTTTTACTGTTTTTAATGAAAAATTTGACTGTAAGGAGGTTTTTCGCACAAAATATTTCAAATGGGAGGGGAGGGGTGGGGAGGGGGCGGGGGGGTTGTTCTGCGATTCCAATAGGTAGGGGTATATCGCAAATTGAAACATTTCTAGAGAGTTTTCTGCTATTAAACTTGTCCAAAATTTATTCAATATCTATTCTGCAATACTTTTTACCAAAATACCTTGTTAACAATTTATAATTCCACACTAAAGACAAAAATGTGCATACAATTAAAAATTTTGTTGCTCAATAAAATTTTGACACGTAACTTGCCCTACTTATTTCAAAAGTACACATGTCAAATCACAATAAATACTATATGTCTCATTGACACAAGTATTAAATATCGAGAATTATATTTCAAATGTCAAGAACTTTATGAAATGTAGAGAACTCTCATGTTAGAAATAAAATCTCGTTATAGATAAATGAAGTATCAAGATAAATATGGTTCAAATATCGATAACAAATTTTAAAATATCGAGAACGTCATTTTAATATAGCTTATTATTGAAGCTATTTTTTCTTTTCGAAATTCGTGACAAATTGAAAAGAAACTTCATTTTTCATTAAGGGTATAATAGACATTTTAGTACTAAATTTGGCCATTTTTGCAAGTGTTATCAAAATTAGACATTTTTTAATTGACGAACATGGAATTAGATATTTTTGTAAATTCTCCAAAAAAAAATTACATACTTTTAATCTCATCTACAATTTTCTATAGAAAGGTAAATTTTCTTCGAAATCTTAATTTTATTGATAAGTTGTGTTTAATAGTTGTTGTGATATATATGATTTAAATTTTTATGTTATTTTCTCAGTTCATTTCAACACTTATTAGTCATTCAAACAACAATACAAAACATAAGTTTAGTACTATGATTTCAACATCATTATATAGCCACGTACTAAATTTCAAACAACAACAATTCGAAATCATATTGAGGAGTTCGTAAATTGTCAAACTCTATTAACTTCACCACTTCGTCAACATAAATCATGACAATGACAATGAATTTCTTATTTGAAGTGATCACAAAATGCCGTTATACGAAGACATCTACATGTCATCAACAACGGATAGAGAAAATATCTCACTACCATCCTCGTTGTCGGAGCTTATGATGATGACATCTCCCATGACATTTGGATTCGGTCCAACATTGTTGACCAACTCATTGACGTGTTGAATGACAAACAAGAGATGGTGTTCATCTGGTGGATTTCGACCGGAATGATCTCACGATCGGCAATAAAATCATCAACTCTAAGTTTCGCTTAGCATCGGGAAATGGAATTGGATGAACATTCATTTATTCATGCATTTATTCATAGCCTTCCAAGTCGATGATGATCGGATTGTCCACTGAAAACCCCAGTTGGGAGAGGTTCATAGCAACATCAATATGAGAAGTTCCTTCGGTTGAAGAATACATAGTTGAAGGAAGAAGTTCTTACTGCTGGAAATTTCTTGTAAGGAATTGTGTTTTAACATTGTATTTCGAGCCATATACATGCTTATATAGAAGAGTAAAGCATGGTGAAATTACATTACAAGACTACACACCAACTCCTACTCTATGTAGTTACAATTGATTGACATTTGTTTGACAACATAGATTTTAGACCTTGTGCTTCTCATGTGAATAGTGAAGTTGTATTTATTACCAATATACTTGTGAAGTCAACACAATAATATATTCACAATGAGAGCTTCTTGTTAATGATTATTGATTTATAACACATCTTTGATTGAAATCATATTGAAAAACTTGTACGTCTAATTGGTTTGTTTCAACTATTTTTTTAAAATCTAATTGTCATCCCACTAATCCGTCAATTGATTCGACTTTGTCCTTGACATTTCATGATGTTCGTTCTCGACATTTGGACCACGTTTATCTCAACATTTGACAGTTCATGTATCTGGAACGAGATTTCATTTTGATTCTGAGAGTTCAATATATTTCAAACATTTCTCGACATTTGAAGTGTTTTTCTTGACATTATATATACATTTATCTCAATAATTGATATTTCAACTATCAGGAACGATAGTTCATAAATGTATACACAATATAAGACCTAAACAACATACCATTACCAAAACAAAATGTTGTTGTCTTCATTTCAATTCTATATCGACACTCAGAATTGTACCATCATCCAAAAAATCTGTCTAATGATAATACACAAAATGACATTGCAAATGTAATTTCCAAACACACAATTATACTCCAACAACATTTTAAACTAACTACACATCTCTCTTACCATTTTTACGACCAGACTGTGTGAAAGGAGTCCTCGTGCTAGCACTGGTCATCTTCACCTTGAGGGATCGAGATCGGCATGGCAGTTGAGCATTGACGTTAGGAGGATCTACAATGGTGGCAACCACATCTGTTGACTTTCTGGACAAGTCATCGACATTGCTAGTATCTACTTTGGTTGCATTGACATGTTGTTCGTCAGTCGTAGTGTTGGGTAACAACAAATCAACATAATCATCATGTACATGCATATCTCCAACACCATCAACATAACCAAAATCCACTATACTCATCACTTACCCTGTGTCCCCTAATTTCTGTAGCTACATCGTCAACCTTTCCTCAAACACTCTTTTGTTGTGCGTCGAATTTGTTGAGGATAACTGTTATGTTTTTGGTATTGCTAATCTATGAAATCTGGGCCTGGACGCACTCTTCCTCCGAAATATTGTATTAGTGTGAGGAAGTCATTTACAAATAATAAAAACAAATAAGATAAATAATATAAGAACCTATTAAGTATCATTTAAGTGGCCGCTGACCTGAAAATAAGCCATTGAATGCTGAATGTGTGAAAATTGTGGCAACCACACATGAACACAAATCATTTTATTTGCATGATCCATAGATAACTGTTAATCACGATATATTACATAACACTTCACTCCACACAAAGAATGTTATAGAACATAAATTAAATATCAAAAGTTTCATGTAACTCAAACATATGAAGAAATATAATTTAGGTAACTCAAATTACAAGCTCAAAAGCTAAGGATGGACATGAATCTAAAAATGTCTTATTTAAGATACATAAGTTCGATAATTTGCAACATAATCTCGATTTAGTTCTCGTCAACTCCATCTTCTTTTGCATCTTCTTGGAGGGGATTGAGCCCTTTGATTAAGAGTAAGCTCTACATGCACATACATCCCCCAAGTGGGAAGAATTTATTTTCATGAGTTCCAATTGTCTTCATTTTTCTAGTTTCCACATCATAAAATATCAGTTTCCCACTTTTGTCGAGTACTTTTCCATTTAAAGTGTTTAGCATGGATTGACATTGTTTAACGTTTCCAACATTAAGTTCAAATGTAAATTTCTTATTCCAAGATTCCTTTCCACCATAAATTAACATCCAATTTATATTGAGTAACATTTGTAACTGAACATGTTTGGACAACTATGCTTAGAGTCCAAAGTTTCAAGCAGAAAACATCACATATTGGATTAAAAAATTCTTAGCATTAGTTGCAAATAGAAAGCATATACTATACAATTTGTAACTAATCCATCAAATGTGTATACAAATTGGAACCCAAATCCGTTGATAAACATAATGTGGACAATTTATTAATTTAACCCTAAACCCAATTTATTATTTATGAAGAGAAAAATCAGAGGAACCCCAATTTTATTTTCCATCAAATGCATATGGAACATTTCATCGTTATTGCTCTCAAAAGCAAAAAAATAGAATAGCACACTTTGATTTTCAGATAAAAAAATATAAAATGGATCTTAAAATTAATGAAATAAAAAGGAAGAATTAAAGGAAAGACATTTTTTTTTTTGGCACAAATGAGGTTTCTTCCAGTTGAACATATAATCCACAAGTAAAACTTGCATCATTTAAGAAAAAAAAAACAATAGTGCAATATATAAAAATACAGAAATTATAGGTATTTATGTACAAATATAAATGAACTTATACTTATTTAATATAGAACACAAAAATATGCTTTGCCAGAGAGAAAAGATAAGAGAGGAGAGAAGTTTGGGGAGAGACAGATTTGCACTAGAGAAAAGAATTTGAAATTTGAATTGAAATTGAAATTGGTAAGGTTCGGATTTAGAAGGGTTTGAAAATATTTGTGGACAGGGTCCATTTATATGAGTTATTTGTCAACTCCAATGAAAAAGTTAGCATTTAATATTGATTGATATTTGTACTTTTTAAAATAAATAGTGTAGGTTATGTGTCAAAATTTTATTGGACAATATAATTTTTAATTACATGAAATTTTTTGTCTTTAGTTTAGAATTTAAAATTGTTAACAATGGTATTTTTGTCTAAATTATTGTAAAATGGACATTGAATAAATTTGGGATATTTTTTCGAAGGACCATGTGAAAGTGGACATCTTTTGCAATTTCTTCTCTATTGTTTCGTTCAACTAAACATGAGAACGGAATAGGATTTCCAATAAAAAAAATTGAGTTCTTAATTAAAGACAAGGTAAAATTGTCAATTGGGATTCACATATTATAAAATAAAAGATTGGAGACTGAGGATGTCAAAGTTACTGGTTAGGGACCCTACCTGTAATTTTTCTAAATTGTATATTAATATTGTTGGATTATTCAAAGTCGACAATGCAGGTTGCCGCCTGGGGGAGGAGGTGGAGGTGCCGTCGTCTTGCCTCCTGCCGGAGGGTTTTTGGGCTGGGTGGTGTTCTGTTGTGTTTTTGTGGTTTTTCTTTGTTTTGTTGTTTTATTTGTTTTGTTTGTTGTTTGGTGGTGTAGGGATTGTTTGGTTGTTTGCTGGTTGTTTTGCTTTTGTGTTGTTTGGTTTGTGGTTTGTTTTGTGTTGTTTGTCTTGTATCGTTTGGGTCGGTTGGGTCTATTTGTTTTGAAGTCTAGACAATGTCCGCTTCTTTGAGGGCGGGGGTACTCAAGTGCTGATTGCGTAGTTGGCTTTTTACCGGATTTTTCCTGCTTTAAAGTCACAGTTGTACTTCGACTTCGTTTGGTCTGTTTGTTGTTCAGTCCTGTATAGTTGGTATGGTTTTCGCTGCGCTTGAATGTCACTTAATCTCTCTTAGGAGAGCAATGTGTTGGAGGTTCTTCTCCTTGTATCCGCCTTGTGCATTTTTAATGGAATTACATTTTACATTCAAAAAAACAATGCTTTTGAACTAAATCCAATGGACTGATCACTTATGTTGACCTCAAAATTTGGCGGTGTTGCATGGCAAATAGATCACAACTCCTCTTTTGTCCATGTTATGTTACCTGGACAATTGGATAGTCATATTAGATTGCTCGTGATCATATCTCAGATAGGAGATACGACAATTGTAGGCACTCAAGTCAAACAGTGAAGGAGATGGATATATTTGGATGTGGGAGAGACACACTGAATGAGAATATGGGTACTGGGTTTGAAGAGAGAATATGGATTTGCAATGTGTGAATTTGTTGTTTATTGTTTCATTGCTAGAATAATTTCATCTTTTGGAAACACCAAGTGTGAGCTCTTTTTATTAAGATGGAAGAAGTGAGCTTTTGGAAATAGTCGACTCACTTGATGAGGTTAAGGCTACAATGAGGAAAGAAGTGGTGGCTTGTATAGGTTACTCCCTGCTAAAACTTAGATTAAATGGTCAACTCACTTAGCGAGCTTAGGCTGCAATGAGGAAATAAGAGATAGCTAGTGTAGGTTGCCACGTGCTAAGACTTATATAAAATAGTCGACTCGCATGACGAAGCCTAGGCCACAACAAGGAAAAAGAGGTGGCTCGAGCCGGTTACCCCTTATCGAGATATACATAAAATAGTTGACTCGCTTAGCGAGATCGTGGCCACTACGAGGAAAGAAGAGGTGGCTTATGTTGGTACCCCCTTGCTGAGATTACATTAAATGGTCAACTTTCTTAGAAGGACTTGACCACAGGGAGGAAAGAAAATGTGGTTCATGCATGTTACCTCTAACAAATAGATTTATTGATAATACTTACATAGATGTTCTATATTTCAGAAATTAGGCCATCATTTCCCATCCATGTCTTCTATCTTATAAGTACCTTGGTATATTTATTTTGTGATGTGATAAGGGCCTTTTTAGTTGGGGTCCAATATACCAACTCCATGTTCTTGCGAAGAGATAAGATAACTCTTATTAGATCTGAAATTGTTGTGAGATAAATTTCGATGTTCTCATTGACGTGGATGGTGTTTCGAGCATTTTGATCAGTATATGCTACCTGCAAAATGAGGTCGGGGCTTTTCCCCCCGATGTACCTTCGACGTGAGAATCGGTAGTCGGTTTTTAGGAAGTAAGCAGTGTGAATATGGGAATTCAAATAGTTCAGGATTTTTAGAAAAAAACTACCTTTCTCACCTTGGAGGTATTTATAGCACCTATTGCTACGCGTTCGGCGATTGCTGGTGCCACATGTCCCACGTAAATTTCCCCACGTTCTAGTAGAGTGACCCCCACTCTTCAAGTGGTTGGTTGTACCCACGTTCGCTGTTGGGTGGTTTCCTTCCAACTCATTGCCATTTATATAGTTAAGTGTATCATTGACCTCGTGGTGATAAACGACCACATAGGGGTCGACTTCTTTATAGTAGTAGGCAATCTATCATGAAGGTCGACGGACTCGCAATGGTAGATGACATATGTGAACGTAGAGGGCCTCATGGAGGTAGGCGGCCCCATGGGGGTCAACTTCTTTATAGTAGTAGGTGACCTATCATGGGGGTCCATGGCCTCGCAATGGTAGATTGCGCATGTGAACGTAGAGGGCCTCATGGTGGTAGGCGGCCCCATGGGGGTCGACTTCTTTATAGTAGTAGGTGACCTATCATATGATGCTCTACGTGGGGTGCATATCAAGTAGCTCTTACCTCAATGACCATCGTGGAGAATTATTAATGTCATCTTATATCACTAGCCTCTCTACCTCCTGTCGATGTCTATCGATAGGGGTAGCTTCTTAAGAGGTGTGTGCACGCTCTTATTTCACTCCCTCTTCTCATTTATCAAAATTTTCATTCTTCTCATCCTCTCTCAAGGTAATTTCTCTACTTTCCTTCCTTCATTTCGTGTTTCGTAATGTATAAAACTTTCATTTCTTCATCTTCCAGCGAAAGTAAGAGTGAGGGGGCGAGAGGGTCGACCGACCCATCTTTGGATGGGCCGGCCGACCTCTGATAGGAGCAGACCCAGCTTTGCTGGTCGACGATTGGGAATCACCGCAACGCAGCTACTGGTCGACCCCCGTCGACCAGTACCACGACTGGTCATGGGTCGTTCATCGACACACTCCCCCTTGTACCCAAATTCCTTTCGAGTAAAATATTTCGATTCATTCAGCTGAATTTCAAGATTTCCAACCGATTTCTCCAAAACGTCTTGTTGGGTTAGCTAAATCTTTAAACCAAAATGTAGAAATTGAGCGGGATGCCGCGGGTGAGGAGGTACTTCTTGAGATTCCAAAGTGTCATAGCTTATATAACTCTCCATCTAAGTTAGAAAAGTCATTTAACCATTTTTTCGTTTTGTGCCTTAACCACTTTTGGTTTTGAAGGCTCACCACCAGCCCCTAGCGATTTTGAGCCAATGAAGTTTTTGACTTTTTTGCTCACCGCTATGCGTCAAGCGATGTTGATAATTGAGTTTGGTGATTTTGAGCCTTAACTATTTTTGATTTTGAAAGCTCACCGCCAGCCTTTAGAGATTTTGAGATATTCAAGTTTTTGACTTTTTTGCTCACCACTATGCATCGAGTGATGTTGATCACCGGGCTTGGTGATTTTAAGCCTTAACCATATTGGGGTTTGAAAGCTCACCACCAGCCCCTAACGATTTTGAGGTAGTCAAGTTTTTGACTTTTTTGCTCACCGCTATGCGTGCAGCTATGTTGATCATCGGGCTTGGTGATTTTGAGCCTCAACCATTTTTTATTTTGAAAGCTCACCACCAGCCCCAGCGCTTTTGAGCTAGTCAAGTTTTTGACTTTTTTGCTCACCGCTATGCGTCGAGTTATGATGATCACCGGACTTGATGATTTTGAGCCTTAACTATTTTTGGTTTTGAGAGGTCACCACTAGCCTCTGGCGATTTTGATCTAGTCAGGGTTTTTACTTTTTTACTCACCGCTATGCATCGAGCTATGATGATCACCGGGCTTAGTGATTTTGAGCCTTCACCATTTTTGGTTTTGAAAGCTCACCACCAGTCCCTAGCGATTTTGAGCTAGTCAGGTTTTTGACTTTGCTCATCGCCATGCATCGAGCGATGTTGATCACCGGGTTTGGTGATTTTGAGCGTTAACCATTTTTGGTCTTGAAAGCTCACCATTAAACCCTAACGATTTTGAGCTAGTCAAGTTTTTCACTTTTTTACTCACCGCTTTGCGTCGAGCGATGTTGATCACCGGGATCGGTGATTTTGAGCCTTAACTATTCTTTATTTTGAAAGCTCACCACCAGCCCCTAGCGATTTTGAGCTAGTCAGGTGTTTGTCTTTTTTGCTCACCGCTATGCGTCGAGCGATGTTGTTGGCTGGGCTTGGTTATTTTGAGCCTTAACCATTTTTTATTTTGAAAGGTCACTGTCAGCCCCTAGTGATTTTGAGCTAGTCAAGTTTTTGACTTTTTTGCTTCGCCCTTACGCGTCGAGCTATGTTGTTGGCTGGGCTTGGTTATTTTGAGCCTTAACCATTTTTTATTTTGAAAGGTCACTGTCAGCCCCTAGTGATTTTGAGCTAGTCAAGTTTTTGACTTTTTTGCTTCGCCCTTACGCGTCGAGCTATGTTTATCATCGGGCTTGATTATTTTGAGTCTTAACCATTTTTGATTTTTAAAGCTCACCACCAGCCCCTAGCGATTTTGAGGTAGTCAAGTTTTTTACTTTTTTGCTCACCACTATGCATCGAGCGATGTTGATCACCGGGCTCGGTGATTTTGAGCTTTAACCATTTTTTATTTTGAAAGCTCACCATCAGTTCCTAGCGATTTTGAGATCGTCAGGTTTTTGACTTTTTTGCTCAATGCTATGCATCGAGCTATTTGATTACCGGGATTGGTGATCTTGAGTCTCAACCATTTTTGGTTTTGAGAGCTCACCACCAGCCCCTAGCGATTTTGAGTTAGTGAAGTTTTTCACTTTTTCGCTCACCCTTTGCGTCGAGCGATGTTGATCACCGGGCTTATTGATTTTGAGATTTAACCATTTTTTGTTTTGAAAACTCTCCACCAGCCCCTAGCAATTTTGAGCGAGTCAAGTTTTTTACTTTTTTGCTAACCGCCATACGTCGAGTTATGTTCATCAACAGGCTTGGTGATTTTGAGCCTTAACCATTTTTGGTTTTGAGAGCTCACCACCAGCCCCTAGCGATTTTGAGCTAGTTAGGTTTTTGACTTTTTTGCTCACTACCATGGGTCGAGCGATGTTGATCACTGGGCCTGGTTATTTTGAGCCTTAACCATTTTTTATTTTGAAAGGTCACTGTCAGCCCCTAGCGATTTTGAGCTAGTCAAGTTTTTTAATTTCTCTCTCGCCGCTATGCGTCGAATGATGTTGATCGTCGGACTTGGTTTTGTTAGGTTTTTGACATTTTTTACTCACCACTATGCGTTGAGCGATGTTGATAACTGGACTTTGTGATTTTGAGCATTAACCATTTTTTATTTTGAAAGCTCACCACCATCCCTAGCGATTTTGAGCTAGTCAGGTTTTTGACATTTTTGCCCAACGTTATGTGTCGAGCGATATTGATCACCAGGCTTGGTGATTTTGAGCCTTAACAATTTTTTATTTTGAAAGCTCACCACCAGTCCCTAGCAATTTTAAGCTAATCAAGTTTTTCACTTTTTTGCTCACCCCTTTGCGTCGAGCGATGTTGATCACCGGGATTTGTGATTTTGAGCCTTAACTATTTTTGGTATTGAATGCTCACCACCACCCCCTAGCGATTTTGAGCAAGTTAGGTTTTTGACATTTTTGCTCACAGCTATGCGTGTAGTGATGTTGATCACCGGGCTTGGTGATTTTGAGCCTTAACCATTCTTTATTTTGAAAGCTCACCACCAGCCCCTAGTGATTTTGAGCTAGTCAAGGTTTTTACTTTTTCGCTCACTGCTTTGCGTCGAGCTATGTTGATCACCGGGTTTGGTGATTTTGAGTCTTAACCATTTTTGGCTTCGAGAGCAGACCACCATCCCCTATCGATTTTGAGCTTGTTAGGTTTATGGCATTTTTGCTCACCACTATGCGTCGAGCGATGTTGATCACCGAGCTTGGTGATTTTGAGCTTTAACTATTTTTTATTATGAAAGCTCACCACCAGTCCTTTCGATTTTGAGCCAGTCAAGTTTTTCACTTTTTTCATCGCCACTTTGCGTCGAGCGAAGTTGATCGCTTGGCTTGGTGATTTTCAGCCTTAACCATTTTCTATTTTGAAAGATCACCACCAGCCCCTAGCGATTTAGAGCTAGTCAAGTTTTTAACTTTTTTGATCCTCGTTATGCGTCGAGCTATGTTGATCACCGGGCTTGGTGATTTTGAGCCTTAACCATTTTTGGTTTTGAGAGCTCACCATCAGTCCCTAGCGATTTTGAGCTAGTCAGGTTTTTGACTTTGTTGCTCATCGCCATGCATCGAGCTATGTTGATCACCGGAATTGGTGATTTTGAGCCTTAACCCGTTTTTATTTTGAAAGCTCACCTCCAGTACTTAGCGATTTTGAGCTAGTCAAGCTTTTTACTTTTTTGGTCACCGCTATGCGTCGAGGTATGTTGATCACCGGGCTTGGTTATTTTGAGCATTAACCATTTTTTGTTTTGAAAGCTCACCACCAGCTTCTAGCGATTTTTAGCTAGTCTGGTTTTTGACTTTTTTGCTCACCACTATACGTCGAGCGATGTTGATCACTGGGCATGGTTATTTTGAGCCTTAACCATTTTTTATTTTGAAAGGTCACTGTCAACCCCTATCGATTTCCAACTAGTCAAGTTTTTTACTTTTTTACTCAACGCTATGCTTCGAGGTATGTTGATCACCGGGCTTGGTGATTTTGAGCTTTAACCATTTTTGGTTTTGAATCCTCACCACCAGCCCCTAGTGATGTTGAGCTAGTCAGGTTTTTGACATTCTTGCTCACCACTATACGTCTAGCTATGTTGATCACCAGGCTCGGTGATTTTGATACTCAAACATTTTTTATTTTGAAAGTTCACCACCAACTCCTAGCGATTTTGAGCTAGTCAAGTTTTCCACTTTTTTGTTCACCGTTTTGCTTCGAGCGATGTTCATCATCGGGTTTGGAGATTTTGAGCCTTAACCATTTTTTGTTTTGAAAGCTCACCACCAGCCCCTAGTAATTTTGAACTAGTCAGGTTTTTGACTTTTTTACTCACCGCTATGCGTCGAGCTATTTGATCACCGGGTTTGGTGATTTTGAGTCTTAACCATTTTTGGTTTTGAGAGCTCACAATAGCCCCTAGCGATTTTGAGCTAGTCAAGGTTTTTACTTTTTTGCTCACTGCTATGCATCGAGCTACGTTGATCACCTGGGTTTGTGATTTTGAGCCTAAACCATTTTGGGTTTTGAGAGCTGACCACCAACCCGTACCGATTTTGTGCTTGTTAGGTTTTTGACTTTTTTGCTCACCATTTTGCGTCGAGCGTTGTTGATCAATGGGACTGGTGATTTTGAGCCTTAAGCATTTTTTATTTTGAAAACTCACCACCAGTCCCTAGCGATTTTGAGCTAGTCAAGTTTTTACTTTTTTGCTTATCACTATGCGTCGGGCTATATTGTTCACTGGGCTTAGTGATTTTGAGTATTAACCATTTTTGGCTTTGAGAGCTCACCACCAGCCCTAGCGATTTTGATCTAGTCAGGTTTTTGACTTTTTTACTCACTGCTATGCGTCAAGCGATTTTGATCACCACTATGCGTCGAACGATGTTGATCATTGGGCATAGTAATTTTGAGTCTTAACCATTTTTGATTTTCAAAGGTAAATGTCAACCCTTAACGATTTTGAGATAGTCAAGTTTTTGACTTTTTTTCTCGCCGCTATGCGTCGAGTAATGTTGATCGTCGAGCTTGGTGATTTTGAGTCTTAACCATTTTTGGTTTTCAAAGTCCACCACCAGCCCCTAGCGATTTTGAGGTAGTCAAAATTTTGAATTTTTTGCTTACTGCTATGCGTCGAGCTATGTTGATCACCGGGCTTAGTGATTTTGAGTCTAAACCATTTCTTTATTTTGAAAGCTCACTAGTATCCCTTGGGGATTTTGAGCTAGTCAAGTTTTTTACTTTTTTGGTCACCGCTTTGCGTTAAGCGATGTTGATCACTGGACTTGGTGATTTAGAGCCTTAACCATTTTTTATTTTGAAAAGTCACCACCAGCCCTTAGCGATTTTCAGCTAGTCAAGTTTTTTACTTTTTTGCTCACCGCTATGCGTCAAGGTATGTTGATAACCGGCTTGGTGATTTTGAGCCTTAACCATTTTTGGTTCTGAGAGCTCATCGTCGGCCCTACCGATTTTGAACTAGTTAGGTTTTTGACATTTTTGGCCACCGCTATGCGTCGAGCAATGTTGATCACTGGGCCTGGTGATTTTGACCCTTAAGCATTTTTTATTTTGAAAGCTTACCTCCAGCCCCTAAAAATTTTGAGCTAGTCAAGTTTTTCACTATTTTGCTCACATCTTTTCGTTGAGCGATGTTGATCACCGGGCATGGTGATTTTGAGCCCTAACCATTTTTGGTTTTGAATGTTCACCACCAGCCCCTAGCGATTTTGAGCATGTCAGGTTTTTGACATTCCTGCTCACCGCCATGCGTCGAGCGATGTTGATCGTCGGGCCTGGTGATTTTGAGCTTTAACCATTTTTGGTTTTGAAAGCTCACCACCATTCCCTTGCAATTTTGAGGTAGTCAAGTTTTTGCCTTTTTGCTCACCGCTATGCGTCGAGCTATGTTAATCACCAGGCTTGGTGATTTTGATCCTCAACCATTTTTTTATTTTGAAAGCTCACCACCAGCCCCTTGCGATTTTAAGGTAGTCAAGTTTTCGACTTTTTTGCTCGCCGCTATGCGTCGACAGATGTTGATCACCGGGCTTGGTGATTTTTAGCCTGAACCACTTTTTGTTTTGAAAGCTCACCACCAGCCATAGCGATTTTGAGCTCGTCAGGTTTTTGACTTATTGCTCATTACTATGCGTCGAGCTATTTGATCACCTGGATTGGTGATCTTGAGTCTCAACCATTTTTGATTTTGAGAGCTCACCACCAGCCCCTGGCGATTTTCAGCATGTCAAGTTTTTTACCTTATTGCTCACCATTATGCGTCGAGGTATGTTCATAACCGGCTTGGTGATTTCGAGCCATAACCATTTTTGGTTTTGAGAGCTCACCACCAGCCCCTAGCGATTTTGAGCTAGCCATGTTTTTGACATTTTTGGCTACCGCTATGTATCGAGCGATGTTGATCACCGAGCCTGGTGATTTTGACCCTTAAGCATTTTTTATTTTGAAAGCTCACCACCAGCCCCTAACAATTTTGAGCTAGTCAAGTTTTTCACTATTTTGCTCACCGCTTTGCGTCGAGTGATGTTGATCACCGGGCTAGGTGATTTTAAGCCTTAACCATTTTTGGTTTTGAAAGCTCACCACCATTCCCTTTCGATTTTGAGGTAGTCAAGTGTTTGACTTTTTGCTCACCGTTCTGCGTTGAGCTATGTTGATCACCAGGCTTGGTGATTTTGATCCTCAACCATTTTTTAATTTGAAAGCTCACCACCAGCCCGTTGCGATTTGAAGGTAGTCAAGTTTTCGACTTTTTTGCTCGCCACTATGCGTCGACCGATGTTGATCACCGGGCTTGGTGATTTTTAGCCTAAACCACTTTTTGTTTTGAAAGCTCACCACCAGCCCCTACCGATTTTGAGCTCGTCAGGTTTTTAACTTTTTTGCTCAATGCTATGCGTTGAGCTATTTGATCACCGGGATTGGTGATCTTGACTCTCAACCATTTTTGGTTTTGAGAGCTCACCACCAGCCCCTAGTGATTTTGAGTTAGTGAAGTTTCTCACTTTTTCGCTCACCTCTTTGCGTCGAGCAATGTTGATCACTAGGCTTCTTGATTTTGAGATTTAACCATTTTTTATTTTCAAAACTCACCACCAGCCGAGCTAGTCTAATTTTTGACATTCTTGCTCACCGCTATACATCTAGCTATGTTGATCACCAGGCTCGGTGGTTTTGATACACAAACATTTTTTATTTTGAAAGCTCACCGCCAACCCCTAGCGATTTTGAGCTAGTCAAGTTTTCTACTTTTTTGATCGTTTTACTTCGAGCGACGTTCATCATCGGGTTTGGTGATTTTGAGCCTTAATCATTTTTTGTTTTGAAAGGTCACCACCAGCCCCTAGTAATTTTGAGCTAGTCAGGTTATTGACTTTTTTGCTCATCTCTATGCGTCGAGCTATTTGATCACCGGGATTGGTGATTTTGAATTTTAACCATTTTTTGTTTTGAGATCTCACCACCAGCCCCTAGTGATTTTGTACACGTCAATCTTTCCCTTTTTTTGCTCACCGCTTTGCGTAGACCGATGTTGATCACCGGGCTTGGTGATTTTGAGCCTAAACCATTTTTTATTTTGAAAGTTCACCACGAGCCCCTTGCGATTTGTAGCTAGTCAAGTTTTTTACTTTTTTGCTCACCGCTATGCGTCGAGCTATGTTGATCACCGGGATTGGTGATTTTGAGCCTTAACCCGTTTCTATTTTGAAAGCACACCTCCAGTACTTAACGATTTTGACCTAATCAAGCTTTTTACTTTTTTGGTCACCGCTATGCGTCGAGGTATGTTGATCGCCGGGCTTGGTGATTTTGAGCTTTAGCAATTTTTGATTTTGAGAGCTCACCACCAGCCTATAGCCATTTTGAGCTAGTCTAGCTTTTGACTTTTTGCTCGTCGTTATGCGTCGAGCGATGTTGATCACTGGGCTTGGTTATTTTGAGCCTTAACCATTTTTTATTTTCAAAGGTCACTGTTAGCCCCGATCGATTTCCAACTAGTCAAGTTTTTTACTTTTTTACTCACCGCTATGCGTCGAGGTATGTTGATCACCGGGTTTGGTGATTTTGAGCTTTAACCATTTTTGGTTTTGAATTCTTACCACCAGCCCCTAGCGATTTTGGAGCTAGTCAAGTTTTTTACTTTTTTGCTCATAGCTATGCGTCAAGCTATGTTGATCACTGGGCTTTGTGATTTTGAGACTTAACCATTTTTGGTTTTCAGAGCTCACCACTACCCCTAACGATTTTGATCTAGTCAGGTGTTTGACTTTTTTGCTCGCCGCTATGCGTCGAGCGATGCTGATCACTGGGCCTGGTTATTTTGAGCCTTATCCAATTTTTTATTTTGCAAGGTCACTGTCAGCCCCTACCGATTTTCAGGTAGTCAAGTTTTTACTTTTTTGCTCACCGCTATGCGTCGAGGTATGTTGATCACCGGGTTTGGTGATTTTGAGCTTTAACCATTTTTGGTTTTGAATGCTCACCACCAGCCCCTAGCGATTTTGAGCTAGTCAGGTTTTTGACATTCTTGCTCACCGCTATGCGTCGAGCTATGTTGATCACCAGGCTTGGTGATTCTAATCCTCATCCATTTTTTTATTTTGAAAGCTCACCACCAGCACGTAGCGATTTTGAGGAAGTCATGTTTTCCACCTTTTTCCTCTCCGCTATGCATGGAGCTATGTTGATCATCGAACTTGGTGATTATGACCAACCATTTTTTTTAAAGCTCACACCAGCCCCTAGAAATTTTGAGCTAGTCAGGTTATTGACTTTTTTGCTTTTCGTTATGCTTCGAGCTATTTTATCACTTGCTTGCTGATTTTGAGTCTGAACCATTTTTAGTTTTGAGAGCTCATCACTAGCCCCTAGCGATTTATTGCTAGTCAATTTTTCAGTTTCTTTCTCACCACCTTGCGTGGAGCAATGTTGATCACCGGGCTTGGTGATTTTGAGCATAAACAATTTTTTATTTTGAAAGTTCACTACGAACCCCTAGCAATTTGGACCTTGTCAAGTTTTTTACTTTTTTGCTCGACGCATAACGAGCTATGTTGATCACCGGGCTTGGTAATTTTGAGCTTTAATCATTTTTGGTTTTGAGAGCTCACCACCGTCCCTAGCGATTTTGACCCAGTCAGATGTTTGACTTTTTTGCTCGCGGCTATGTGTCGAGTGATGTTGATTACTGGGCTTGGTTACTTTGAGCCTTAACCATTTCTGATTTTGAAAGGTCACTGTCAGCCTTAACTTTTTTTTTCCTTTTTTGCTCACCGCTATGCTTCGAGGTATGTTGATCACCAGATTTGGTGATTTTGAGCTTTAACCATTTTTGGTTTTGAATACTCACTACCAGCCCTAGAGATTTTGAGCTAGTCAGGTTTTTGACATTCTTGCTCATCGCTATGCGTCGTGCTATGTTGATCACCAGACATGGTGATTCTGATCTTCAACCATTTTTTATTTTGAAAGCTCACCACCAGCCCCTAACGATTTTGAGGTAGTCAATTTTCCACTTTTTTGCTCACCACTATGCGTGGAGCTATGTTGATATCGGGCGGAATGATTTTGAGCCTCAACCATTTTTTTTTTGAAAGCTCACCACAAGCCTCTAGCAGTTTTGAGCTAGTCAAGTTTTTGACTTTTTTGCACATCGCTATGCATCGAGCTATGTTGATCACCAGGCTTGGTGATTTTGATCTCCAACCATTTTTTCAATTTGAATACACACCATCAGCGTCGAGCGAAGTTGACCACCGGAGTTGGTGATTTTGAGCCTTAACCATTTTTTATTTTCAATGGTCACCACCAGCCCCTAGCGATTTTCAGCTAGTCAGGTTTTCTACTTTTTTCCTCACCGCTATGCGTCGAGATTTGTTGATCACCGGACTTGGTGATTTTGAGCCTCAACCATTTTTGATTTTGAAAGCTCACCACCAGGCCCTTGCGATTTTGAGGTAGTCAAGTTTTTGACTTTTTTCTCACCGCTATGCCTCGAGCTACGTTGATTGATCACCAGGCTAGGTGATTTAGATCCTCAACCATTTTTTATTTTTAAAGCACACCACCAGCACCATGCGATTTTAAGCTAGTCAAGTTTTCGAGCTATGTTGATTACCGGACCAGGTGATTTTGATCCTTAACAAGTTTTGGTTTTGAGTGCTCAGCACTGGTCCCTAGAGATTTTGAGCTAGTCAGGTTTTTGGCTTTTTTGCTAATCGCTATGCGTCAGCGATGTTGATCACCGGGCTTGGTGATTTTGAGCCTTAACTATTTTTTAATTTGAAAGCTCACCACCAACCCCTAGGAATTTTGAGTTAGTCATGTTTTTCACTTTTTTGCTACCGCTTTGCGTCGATCGATGTTGATCACCGAAGTTGGTGATTTTGAGCCGTAAAATTTTTTATTATGAAATCTCACCACCAGCCCCTAGCGATTTCAGCTAGTCAAGTTATTTACTTTTTTTCTCACTGTTATGCGTGGAGGTATGTTGATCACCGGGCTTGGTGATTTTGAGCCTTAACTATTTTTGGTTTTGAAAGCTCACCACCAGTCCCTTGCGATTTTAAGGTTGTCAATTTTTTGACTTTTTTGTTCACCGCTATGCGTCGAGCTATGTTGATCACCAGGCTTGGTATTTTTGATCCTCAACCATATTTTTATTTTGAATGCTCACCATCAGCCCCTAGCAATTTTGAGCTAGTCAAGTTTTTGACTTTTTTTGCTCATCCCTATGCGTCGAGATATGTTGATTACTGGACTTGGTGATTTTGAGCGTTAAGTAGTTTTGGTTTTGAGAGCTCACCACGAGCCCCTAGCGATTTTGAGCCAGTCATGTTTTTGACTTTTTTGGTCATCACTATGTGTCGAGATATGTTGATCACCGGGCTTGGTGATTTTGAGTCTTAACCATTTTTGGTTTTGAGAGCTCACCATAGCCCCTAACGATTTTGAGATAGTCAAGGTTTTTACTTTTTCGCTCACTGCTATGCATCGAGCTACGTTGATCACCATTTTTGGTTTTGAAATTCCACCACCAGCCCCTAGCGATTTTGAGGTAGTCAAATTTTTGAATTTTCTGCTCACTGCTATGCGTCGAGCTATGTTGATCACCGGGCTTAGTGATTTTGAGTCTAAACCATTTCTTTATTTTGAAAGCTCACCAGTATCCCTTAGCGATTTTGAGCTAGTCAAGTTTTTTACTTTTTTGGTCACCGCTTTGCGTCAAGCGATGTTGTTCACTAGACTTGGTGATTTAGAGCCTTAACCATTTTTTATTTTGAAAAGTCACCAGCAGCCCCTAGCGATTTTCAGCTAGTCAAGTTTTTTACTATTTTCCTCACCGCTATGCGTCGAGGTATGTTGATAACCGGCTTGGTGATTTTGGGCCGTAAGCGTTTTTAGTTTTGAGAGCTCACCACCGGCCCCTACCGATTTTGAACTAGTTAGGTTTTTGACATTTTTGGCCACCGCTATGCGTCGAGGAATGTGGATCACTGGGCCTGGTGATTTTGACCCTTAAGCATTTTTTATTTTGAAAGCTCACCTCGAGCCCCTAAAAATTTTGAGCTAGTCAAGTTTTTCACTATTTTGCTCACAGCTTTGCGTCAAGCGATGTTGATCACCGGGCATGGTGATTTTGAGCCCTAACCATTTTTGGTTTTGAATGCTCACCACCGGCTACCTAGCGATTTTGAGCATGTCAGGTTTTTGACATTCCTGCTCACCGCCATGCGTCGAGCGATGTTGATCGCCGAGCCTGGTGAATTTGAGCCTTAACCATTCTTTATTTCGAAAGCACACCACAAGCCCTACCGATTTTGAACTAGTGAAGGTTTTTACTTTTTCGTTCACCGCTATACGTCGAGCTATGTTGATCACCGGTTTGTTGATTTTGCTCCTTAACCATTTTTGATTTTTCGAGCTCACCACCAGCCCCTAACGATTTTGAGCTTGTGAGGTTTTTGACTTTTTTGCTCAGCTCTATACGTCGAGCGATGTCAATCACCGGGACTCGGTGATTTTGAGCCTTAACCAGTTTTTATTTTGAAAGCTCAACACGAGCCTTAGCAATTTAGAGCTAGTCAAGTTTTTTACTTTTTTGCTCATAACTATGCGTCGACCTATGTTGATCATCAGGCTTGGTGATTTTGAGCTTTAACCATTTTTGGTTTTGAAAGCTCACCACCATCCCTAGCGATTTTGACCTAGTCAGATGTTTGACTTTTTTGCTCGCGGCTATGCGTCGAGTGATGTTGATTACTGGGCTTGGTCACTTTGAGCCTTAACCATTTCTGATTTTGAAAGGTGACGGTCAGCCCCTATCGATTTTCAGTTACTCAACTTTTTTTTACTTTTTTGCTCACCGCTATGCGTCGAGGTATGTTGATCACCAAATTTGGTGATTTTGAACCTTAACCATTTCTGGTTTTGAATGCTCACCACTAGCCCTTAGAGATTTTGAGCTAGTCAGGTTTTTGACATTCTTGCTCATCGCTATAGGTCGAGCTATGTTGATCACCAGACATGGTGATTCTGATCTTCAACCATTTATTATTTTGAAAGCTCACCACCAGCCCCTAGCGATTTTGAGGTAATCGAGTTTTCCACTTTTTGCTCACCGCTATGCGTGGAGCTATGTTGATCATCGCGCGGAATGATTTTGAGCCTCAACTATTTTTTTTTTTGAAAGCTCACCACAAGCCTCTAGCAGTTTTGAGCAAGTCAAGTTTTTGACTTTTTTGCACATCGCTATGCATCGAGCTATGTTGATCACCAGGCTTGGTGATTTTGATCTTCAACCATTTTTTTATTTTGAATGCTCACCATCAGCCCCTAGCAATTTTGAGTTGGTCAAGTTTTTGACTTTTTTTGCGCATCCCTTTGCGTCGGGCTATGTTGATTACTGGGCTTGGTGATTTTGAGCCTTAAGCAGTTTTGGTTTTGAGAGCTCACCACGAGCCACGAGCCCCTAGCGATTTTGAGCTAGTCATGTTTTTGACTTTTTTGGTCGTCACTATGTGTCGAGCTATGTTGCTAACCGGGCTTGGTGATTTTGAGTTTTAACCGTTTTTGGTTTTGAAAGCTCACCACCTGCCCCTAGCGATTTTAAGCTTGTCAGGTTTTTGACTTTTTTGCTCACCGCTATGCATCGAGCTACGATGATCACCAGGTTTGGTGATTTTGAGCCTTAACCATTTTTGATTTTGAAAACTCACCACCAGCCTCTAGCGATTTTGAGCTAGTCGGGTTTTTAACTTTGTTGCTCACCGCTATGCATCGAGCTATGATAATCACCGAGCCTGGTGATTTTGAACCTTAACCATTTTTGGTTTTGAAAGCTCACTACCAGTCCCTAGAGATTTTGAGCTAGTCAGTTTTTGTCTTTGTTGCTCACCGTTATACGTTGAGGTTTGTTGATCACCGGGCTTGGTGATTTTGAGCCTTAACCATTTTTGGTTTTCATAGCTCACCACCAGCCCCTATCGATTTTGAGCTAGTCAAAGTTTTTACTTTTCGCTCATCTCTATGCGTCGAGCTATGTTGATCACCGGGCTTGGTGATTTTGAGCCTTAACTATTTTTTATTTTAAAAGCTCTCCTCCAGTTCCTATCGATTTTGAGCTAGTCAATTTTTTCACTTTTTTGCTCACCGCTTTGTGTCAAGCGATGTTGATCACCGGGCTGGGTGATTTTGAGCCTTAATCATTTTTGATTTTCAAAGCTCACCACCAGCCCCTATTGATTTTAAGCTAGTCAAGTTTTCGAGCTATGTTGATTACCGGACCAAGTGATTTTGATCCTTAACCAGTTTTGGTTTTGAGTGCTCAGCACCGGTCCCTAGAGATTTTGAGCTAGTCAGGTTTTTGGTTTTTTTGCTAATTGCTATGCGTCAGCGATGTTGATCACCGGGCTTGGTGATTTTGAGCCTTAACTATTTTTTAATTTGAAAGCTCACCACCAACTCCTAGGAATTTTGAGCTAATCATGTTTTTCACTTTTTTGCTACCGCTTTGCGTCGATCGATGTTGATCACCGAAGTTGGTGATTTTGAGCCGTAACAATTTTTTGTTATGAAATCTCACCACCAGCCCCTAGCGATTTCAGCTAGTCAAGTTATTTACTTTTTTCCTCACTGTTATGCATGGAGGTATGTTGATCACCGGGCTTGGTGATGTTGAACCTTAACTATTTTTTGTTTTGAAAGCTCACCACCAGCCCCTTGCGATTTTAAGGTTGTCAAATTTTTGACTTTTTTGCTCACCGCTATGCGTCGAGCTATGTTGATCACTAGGCGTGGTGATTTTGATCCTCAACCATTTTTTTATTTTGAATGCTCACCATCAGCCCCTAGCAATTTTGAGCTAGTCAAGTTTTTGACTTTTTTGCTCATCCCTATGCGTCGAGATACGTTGATTACTGGACTTGGTGATTTTGAACGTTAAGCAGTTTTGGTTTTGAGAGCTCACCACGAGCCCCTAGTGATTTTGAGCCAGTCATGTTTTTGACTTTTTTGGTCATCACTATGTGTCGAGATATGTTGATCACCGGGCTTGGTGATTTTGATTCTTAACCATTTTTGGTTTTGAGAGCTCACTATAGCCCCTAACGATTTTGAGTTAGTCAATATTTTTACTTTTCGCGCACTGCTATTCATCGAGCTACATTGATCACAATTTTTGGTTTTGAAATTCCACCACCAGCCCCTAGCGATTTTGAGGTAGTCAAATTTTTGAATTTTCTGCTCACTGCTATGCGTCGAGCTATGTTGATCACCGGGCTTAGTGATTTTGAGTCTAAACCATTTCTTTATTTTGAAAGCTCACCAGTATCCCTTAGCGATTTTGAGCTAGTCAAGTTTTTCACTTTTTTGGTTACCGCTTTGCTTCAAGCGATGTTGATCACTGGACTTGGTGATTCAGAGCCTTAACCATTTTTTATTTTGAAAAGTCACCAGCAGCCCCTAGCGATTTTCAGCTAGTCAAGTTTTTTACTATTTTCCTCACCGCTATGCGTCGAGGTATGTTGATAACCGGCTTGGTGATTTTGGGCGTTAAGTGTTTTTGGTTTTGAGAGCTCACCACCGGTCCTTACCGATTTTGAACTAGTTAGGTTTTTGACATTTTTGGCCACCGCTCTGCGTCGAGCAATGTTGATAACTGGGCCTGGTGATTTTGACCCTTAAGCATTTTTTATTTTGAAAGCTCACCTCGAGCCCCTAAAAATTTTGAGCTAGTCAAGTTTTTCACTATTTTGCTCACAGCTTTGCGTCAAGCGATGTTGATCATCGGGCATGGTGATTTTGAGCCCTAACCATTTTTGGTTTTAAATGCTCACCACCAGCCCCTAGCGATTTTGAGCATGTCTGGTTTTTGACATTCCTGCTCACCGCCATGCGTCGAGCGATGTTGATCGCCGAGCCTGGTGAATTTGAGCCTTAACCATTCTTTATTTTGAAAGCACACCACGAGCCCTACCGATTTTGAACTAGTGAAGGTTTTTACTTTTTCGTTCACCGCTATACGTCGAGCTATGTTGATCACCGGTTTGTTGATTTTGCTTCTTAACCATTTTGGATTTTGAGAGCTCACCACCAGCCCCTAACGATTTTGAGCTTGTGAGGTTTTGACTTTTTTGCTCACCTCTATGCGTCGAGCGATGTCGATCACCGGGACTCGGGGATTTTGAGCCTTAACCAGTTTTTATTTTGAAAGCTCACCACGAGCCTTAGCGATTTAGAGCTAGTCAAGTTTTTTACTTTTTTGCTCATAACTATGCGTCGACCTATGTTGAACATCAGGCTTGGTGATTTTGAGCTTTAACCATTTTTGGTTTTGAAAGCTCACCACCTGCCCCTAGCGATTTTGAGCTTGTTAGGTTTTTGACTTTTTTGCTCACCGCTATGCATCGAGCTACGATGATCACCAGGCTTGGTGATTTTGAGCCTTAACCATTTTTGATTTTGAAAGCTCACCACCAGCCTCTAGCGATTTTGAGCTAGTCGGGTTTTTAACTTTGTTCCTCACCGCTATACGTCGAGGTATGTTGATAACCGGCTTGGTGATTTTGAGCCTTAAGCATTTTTGGGTTTGAAAGCTCACCACCAGTCCCTAGAGATTTTGAGCTAGTCAGTTTTTGACTTTGTTGCTCACCGTTATACGTTGAGGTTTGTTGATCACCGGGCTTGGTGATTTTGAGCTTTAACCATTTTTGGTTTTCATAGCTCACCACCAGCCCCTATTGATTTTGAGCTAGTCAAAGTTTTTACTTTTCGCTCATCTCTATGCTCGAGCTATGTTGATCACCGGGCTTGGTGATTTTGAGCCTTAACTATTTTTTATTTTAAAAGCTCTCCTCCAGTTCCTATCGATTTTGAGCTAGTCAATTTTTTCACTTTTTTGCTCACCTCTATGCGTCGAGCGATGTCGATCACCGGGACTCGGTGATTTTGAGCCTTAACCAGTTTTTATTTTGAAAGCTCACCACGAGCCTTAGCGATTTAGAGATAGTCAAGTTTTTTACTTTTTTGCTCATAACTATGCGTCGACCTATGTTGATCATCAGGCTTGGTGATTTTGAGCTTTAACCATTTTTGGTTTTGAAAGCTCACCACCATCCCTAGCGATTTTGACCTAGTCAGATGTTTGACTTTTTTGCTCGCGGCTATGCGTCGAGTGATGTTGATTACTGGGCTTGGTCACTTTGAGCCTTAACCATTTCTGATTTTGAAAGGTGACGGTCAGCCCCTATCGATTTTCAGTTACTCAACTTTTTTTCCATTTTTGCTCACCGCTATGCGTCGAGGTATGTTGATCACCAAATTTGGTGATTTCGAACCTTAACCATTTTTGGTTTTGAATGCTCACCACCAGCCCTTAGAGATTTTGAGCTAGTCAGGTTTTTGACATTCTTGCTCATCGCTATGCGTCGAGCTATGTTGATCACCAGACATGGTGATTCTGATCTTCAAGCATTTATTATTTTGAAAGCTCACCACCAGCCCATAGCGATTTGGAGGCAATCAAGTTTTCCACTTTTTGCTCACCGCTATGCGTGGAGCTATGTTGATCATCGCGCGGAATGATTTTGAGCCACAACCATTTTTTTTTTGAAAGCTCACCACAAGCCTCTAGTAGTTTTGAGCAAGTCAAGTTTTTGACTTTTTTGCACATCGCTATGCATCGAGCTATGTTGATCACCAGGCTTGGTGATTTTGATCTTCAACCATTTTTTTATTTTGAATGCTCACCATCAGCCCCTAGCAATTTTAAGTTAGTCAAGTTTTTGACTTTTTTGCTCATCCCTTTGCGTCGGGCTATGTTGATTACTGGACTTGGTGATTTTGAGCCTTAAGCAGTTTTGGTTTTGAGAGCTCACCACGAGCCACGAGCCCCTAGCGATTTTGAGCTAGTCATGTTTTTGACTTTTTTGGTCGTCACTTTGTGTCGAGCTATGTTGATCACCGGGCTTGGTGATTTTGAGTTTTAACCATTTTTGGTTTTGAAAGCTCACCACCTGCCCCTAGCGATTTTGAGCTTGTCAGGTTTTTGAGTTTTTTGCTCACCGCTATGCATCGAGCTACGATGATCACCAGGTTTGGTGATTTTGAGCCTTAACCATTTTTTATTTTGAAAGCTCACCACCAGCCTCTAGCGATTTTGAGCTAGTCGGGTTTTTAACTTTGTTCCTCACCGCTATACGTCGAGGTATGTTGATAACCGGCTTGGTGATTTTGAGCCTTAAGCGTTTTTGGTTTTGAGAGCTCACCACCGGCCCCTACCGATTTTGAACTAGTTAGGTTTTTGACATTTTTGGCCACCGCTATGCGTCGAGCAATGTTGATCACTGGGCCTGGTGATTTTGACCCTTAAGCATTTTTTATTTTGAAAGCTCGCCTCGAGCCCCTAAAAATTTTGAGCTAGTTAAATTTTTCAATATTTTGCTCACAGCTTTGCGTCAAGCGATGTTGATCATCGGGCATGGTGATTTTGAGCCCTAACCATTTTTGGTTTTGAATGCTCACCACCAGCCCCTAGCGATTTTGAGCATGTCAGGTTTTTGACATTCCTGCTCACCGCCATGCGTCGAGCGATGTTGATCGCCGAGCCTGATGAATTTGAGCCTTAACCATTCTTTATTTTGAAAGCACACCACGAGCCTTACCGATTTTGAACTAGTGAAGGTTTTTACTTTTTCGTTCACCGCTATACGTCGAGCTATGTTGATCACCGGTTTGTTGATTTTGCTCCTTTGCCACTTTTGATTTTGAGAGCTCACCACCAGCCCCTAACGATTTTGAGCTTGTGAGGTTTTTGACTTTTTTGCTCACCTCTATGCGTCGAGCGATGTCGATCACCGGGACTCGGTGATTTTGAGCCTTAACCAATTTTTATTTTGAAAGCTCACCACGAGCCTTAGCGATTTAGAGCTAGTCAAGTTTTTTACTTTTTTGCTCATAACTATGCGTCGACCTATGTTGAACATCAGGCTTGGTGATTTTGAGCTTTAACCATTTTTGGTTTTGAAAGCTCACCACCATCCCTAGCGATTTTGACCTAGTCAGATGTTTGACTTTTTTGCTCGCGGCTATGCGTCGAGTGATGTTGATTACTGGGCTTGGTCACTTTGAGCCTTAACCATTTCTGATTTTGAAAGGTGACGGTCAGCCCCTATCGATTTTCAGTTACTCAACTTTTTTTACTTTTTTGCTCACCGCTATGCGTCGAGGTATGTTGATCACCAAATTTGGTGATTTTGAACCTTAACCATTTTTGGTTTTGAATGCTCACCACCAGCCCTTAGAGATTTTGAGCTAGTCAGGTTTTTGACATTCTTGCTCATCGCTATGCGTCGAGCTATGTTGATCACCAGACATGGTGATTCTGATCTTCAAGCATTTATTATTTTGAAAGCTCACCACCAGCCCCTAGCGATTTTGAGGTAATCGAGTTTTCCACTTTTTGCTCACCGCTATGCGTGGAGCTATGTTGATCATCGCGCGGAATGATTTTGAGCCTCAACCATTTTTTTTTGAAAGCTCACCACAAGCTTCTAGCAGTTTTGGGCAAGTCAAGTTTTTGACTTTTTTGCAAATCGCTATGCATCGAGCTATGTTGATCACCAGGCTTGGTGATTTTGATCTTCAACCATTTTTTTATTTTGAATGCTCACCACCAGTCCCTAGAGATTTTGAGCTACTCAGTTTTTGACTTTGTTGCTCACCGTTATACGTTGAGGTTTGTTGATCACCGAGCTTGGTGATTTTGAGCCTTAACCATTTTTGGTTTTCATAGCTCACCACCAGCCCCTATCGATTTTGAGCTAGTCAAAGTTTTTACTTTTCGCTCATCTCTATGCGTCGAGCTATGTTGATCACCGGGCTTGGTGATTTTGAGCCTTGACTATTTTTTATTTTAAAAGCTCTCCTCCAGTTCCTATCGATGTTGAGCTAGTCAAGTTTTTTACTTTTTTGCTCACCGCTTTGTGTCAAGCGATGTTGATCACCGGGCTGGGTGATTTTGAGCCTTAATCATTTTTTATTTTCAAAGCTCACCACCAGCCCCTATTGATTTTGAGTTAGTCAAGTTTTTCACTTTTTTGCTCACCGCTTTGTGTCGAGCGATGTTGATCACCGGAGTTGGCGATTTTGAGCCTTAACCATTTTTTATTTTCAATGGTCACCACCAGCCCCTAGCGATTTTCAGCTAGTCAGGTTTTCTACTTTTTTCCTCACCGCTATGCGTCGAGATTTGTTGATCACCGGACTTGGTGATTTTTAGCCTCAACCATTTTTGGTTTTGAAAGCTCACCACCAGGCCCTTGCGATTTTGTGGTAGTCAAGTTTTTGACTTTTTTGCTCACCGCTATGCGTCGAGCTATGTTGATTGATCACCAGGCTAGGTGATTTAGATCCTCAACCATTTTTTATTTTTAAAGCGCACCACCAGCACCATGCGATTTTAAGCTAGTCAAGTTTTCGAGCTATGTTGATTACCGGACCAGGTGATTTTGATCCTTAACCAGTTTTGGTTTTGAGTGCTCAGCACCGGTCCCTAGAGATTTTGAGCTTGTCAGGTTTTTGACTTTTTTGCTCACCGCTATGCATCGAGCTACGATGATCACCATGCTTGGTGATTTTGAGCCTTAACCATTTTTTATTTTGAAAACTCACCACCAGCCTCTAGCGATTTTGAGCTAGTCGGGTTTTTAACTTTGTTGCTCACCCTATGCATCGAGCAATGATAATCATCGGGCCTGGTGATTTTGAACCTTAACCATTTTTGGCTTTGAAAGCTCACTACCAGCCCCTATCGTTTTTGAACTAGTCAAGATTTTCACTTTTTTGCTCACCGCTTTGCGTCGTGCAATGTTGATCACCGGGCATGGTGATTTTGAGCCCTAACCATTTTTGGTTTTGAATGCTCACCACCAGCCCTAGCGATTTCCAGCTAGTCAGGTTTTCTACTTTTTTCTTCACCACTATGCGTCGAGATTTGTTGATCATCGGGTTTGGTGATTTTGAGCCTTAACCATTTTTGGTTTTGAGAGTTCACCACCAGCCCCTAGCGATTTTGAGCTAGTCTGGTTTTTGACTTTTTTGCTCACCGCTATGCGTCGAGGTATGTTGATCGCGCGGGCTTGGTGATTTTGAGCCTTAATCATTTTTGGTTTTGAATCCTCACCAACAGCCCTTAGCGATTTTGAGCTAGTTACATTTTTGACATTTTGCTCATCGCTATACGTCGAGCTATGTTGATCACCAGGCTCGGTGATTTTGATACTCAAGCATTTTTTATTTTGAAAGCTCACCGCCAAACCCTAGCGATTTTGTGCTAGTCAAGTTTTCCACTTTTTTGTTCAACGTTTTGCTTCGAGTGGTGACCATCATCGGACTTGGTGATTTTTAGCCTTAACCATTTTTTGTTTTGAAAGCTCACCACCAGCCCCTAACAATTTTGAGCTAGTTAAGTTCTTCACTTTTTTGCTCATCGCTTTGCGTCGAGCGATGTTGATCACCGGAGTTGGTGATTTTGAGCCATAACCATTTTTTATTATGAAAGCTTACCACAAGCCCCTAGCGATTTTGAGCTAGTCAAGTTTTAGACTTTTTGGCTCACAGCTATGCATCGAGAGATGTTGATGGTCGGGTTTGGTCATTTTTAGCCTTAACCATTTTTGGTTTTGAAGGCTCACCACCAAGCCCTTACGATTTTGAGGTAGTCAAATTTTGTACTTTTTTGCTCATCGCTATGCGTCGAGCTATGTTGATCAACTCGGGATTGGTGAGTTTGATTCTCAACCATTTTTTATTTTGAATCCTCACCACCAGGCCCTAGCGATTTTGAGCTAGTCAAGTTTTTGTCTATTTTGGTCATCCCTATGCGTCGAGCTATGTTGATTACCGGACTTGGTGATTTTGAGCCTTATGCAGTTTTGGTTTTGAGAGCTCACCACCAGCCCCTAGCGATTTTGAGCTAGTCAAGTTTTTCACTTTTTTGGTCACCACTTTGCGTCGATCGATGTTGATCACGGGGCTTGGTGATTTTGTACTTTAAACCATTTTTGGTTTTGAATGCTCACCACCAGCCCTAGCGATTTTGTACAAGTCAGGCTTTTGACATTTTCGTTCACCGCTATGCGTGGAGCGATGTTGATCACCGAGCTTGGTGATTTTGAGCATTAACCAGTCTTTATTTTGAAAGCTTCCCACCAGCTCCTAACGATTTTGATCTAGTCAAGGTTTTTACTTTTTCGCTCACCGCTATGCGCCGACCTATATTGATCACCGGGCTTGGTTATTTTGAGCCTTAAACATTTTTTATTAGTGATTTTGGGCAAGTCAATTTTTGACTTTCTTGCTCGCCGCTATAAGTGGAGTGATGCTGATCGTTGGGGTTGGTGATTTGAGTCTTTAACCATTTCTGGTTTTGAAAGCTCAACACTAGCCCCTAGTGATTTTGAGATAGTCAAGTTCTTGACTTTTTTGCTCACCGCTATGCGTCGAGCAATGTTGATCACCGGGTTTGGTGATTTTGAGTTTTAACCATTTTTGGTTTTGAAAGCTCACCACCAGCCCTAGCGATTCTTAGTTAGTCAAGTTTTTCACTTTTTTACTCACCGCTTTGCGTCGAGGGATGTTAATCATCGGGCTTGGTTATTTTGAGCATCAACCATTTTTTATTTTGAAAGCTCACCACCAGCCTCTAGCGATTTTTAGCTAGTCTGGTTTTTGACTTTTTTGCTCACCACTATACGTCGAGCGATGTTGATCACTGGGCATGGTTATTTTGAGCATTAACTATTTTTTATTTTGAAAGGTCACTGTCAGCCCCTATCGATTTTCAGCTAGTCAAGTTTTTACTTTTTTACTCATCGCTATGCGTCGAGGTATGTTGATCACCAGGCTTTGTGATTTTGAGCCTGAACCATTTTTGGTTTTGAATCTTCACCACCTACCCCTAACGATTTTGAGCTAGTCAGGTTTTTGACATTCTTGCTCACCGTTATACGTCGAGCTATGTTGATCACCAGGCTCGGTGATTTTGACACTCAAACATTTTTTATTTTGAAAGCTCACCGCCAACCCCTAGTGATTTTGAGCTAGTCAAGTTTTCCACTTTTTTGTTCACCGTTTTGCTTCAATTGATGTTCATCATCGGGCTTGGTGATTTTGAGCTTTAACCAATTTTTGTTTTGAAAGCTCACCACCGGCCCCTAGCAATTTTGAGCTAGTCAGGTTATTGACTTTTTTGTTCATCGCTATGCGTCGAGCTATTTGATCACCGGGTTTGGTGACTTTGAGTTTTAACTATTTTTGGTGTTGAGAGCTCACCACCAGCCCCTATCGATTTTGTACCTAGTCAAGTGTTTGACTTTTTTGCTCGCCGCTATGCATGGAGCGATGCTGATCACCGGGCTTGGTGATTTTAGGCCTAAACCATTTTTTATTTTGAAAGCTCACCACGAGCCCCTAGCTATTTGGAGCTAGTTAAGTTTTTTACTTTTTTGCTCACCGCTATGCGTCGAGCTATGTTGATCACCGGGCTTTGTGATTTTGAGCCTTAACCATTTTTGGTTTTCAGAGCTCACCACTACTCCTAGAGATTTTGATCTAGTCAGGTGTTTGACTTTTTTGCTCGCCACTATCCGTCGAGTGATGCTGATCACGGGGCTTGGTTATTTTGAGCCTTATCCATTTTTTATTTTGCAAGGTCACTGTCAGCCCCTACCGATTTTCAGCTAGGCAAGCTTTTACTTTTTTCCTCACCGCTATGCGTCGAGGTATGTTGATCACCGGAATTGGTGATTTTGAGATTGAACCATTTTTGGTTTTGAATGCTCACCACCAGCTCCTAGCGATTTTGAGCTAGTCAGGTTTTTGACATTCTTGCTCACCGCTATGCGTCGAGCTATGTTGATCACCAGGTTTGGTGATTTTGATCCTCAACCATTTTTTATTTCGAAAGCTCACCACCAGCCCCTAGCGATTTTGAAGAAGTCAAGTTTTCCACTTTTTTGCTCACCGCAATGTGTGGAGTTATGTTGATCATCGGGCTTAGTGATTTTGACCAACCATTTTTTTTGGAAAGCTCAGCACCAGCCCTTAACAATTTTGAGCGAGTCAGGTTATTGACTTTTTTGCTTATCGCTATGCGTCGAGCTATTTCATCACTGGCTTGGTGATTTTGAGTCTTAACAATTTTTGGTTTTGAGAGCTCACCACCGGCCCCTACCGATTTTGTACTAGTCAATTTTTCAGTTTTTTTTTCTCACCACTTAGCATGGAGCAATCTTGATCTCGGTGGCTTGGTGATTTTGAGCATAAACAGTTTTTTATTTTGAAAGCTCACCACGAACCCCTTGCGATTTGGAGTTAGTCAAGTTTTTTTTACATTTTTGCTCACCGCTATGCGTCGAGCTATGTTGATCACTGGGCTTGGTGATTTTGAGCCTTAACCATTTTTGGTTTTGAGAGCTCACCACCGTCCCTAGCAATTTTGACCTAGTCAGATGTTTGACTTTCTTGCTCGCAGCTATGCGTTGAGCGATGTTGATTACTGGGCTTGGTTACTTTGAGTGTTAACCATTTTTGATTTTGAAAGGTCACTGTCAGCCCCTATCGATTTTGAGTCTTAACCATTTTTTTATTTTCAAAGCTCACCACCAGCCCCTATCGATTTTGAGCTAGTCAAGCTTTTCACATTTTTGCTCACCGCTTTGTGTCGAGCAATGTTGATCACCGGAGTTGGTGATTTTGAGCCTTAACCATTTTTTATTTTCAAAGCTCAGCACCAGCCCCTGGCGATTTTCAGCTTGTCAGGTTTTTTACTTTTTTCCTCACCGCTATGCGTCGAGATTTGTTGATCACCGAGCTTGGTGATTTTGAGCCTTAACCATTTTTGGTTTTGAGAGTTCACCACGTGCCCCTAGCGATTTTGAGGTAGTCAAGTTTTTGTCTTTTTTGCTCACCACAATGCGTCGAGCTATGTTGATTGATCACCAGGCTTGGCGATTTTGATCCTCAACCATTTTTTATTTTTAAAGCGCACCACCAGCCCCAAGCGATTTTTTATTATCGGACCTTGTGATTTTAAGCCTTAACCAGTTTTGGTTTTGAGTGCTCAGCACCAGCCCCTAGAGATTTTGAGCTAGTCAGGTTTTTGTCCTTTTTGCTAATCACAATGCGTCAGCAATGTTTATCACCGGACTTGGTGATTTTGAGCCTTAACCATTTTCGGTTTTGAGTGCTCACCACTAGCCCCTAGCGATTTTGAGCTAATCAGGTTTTTAACTTTGTTGTTCAACGCTATGCATCGACCTATGATGATCACCCGGCTTGGTGATTTTGAGCCTTAACCATTTTTGGTTTTGAATGCTCACCACCAGTTCCTAGAGATTTTGAGCTAATAAGGTTTTTGACTTTGTTGCTCACCGCTATGCGTTGAGGTATGTTGATCACCGGGTTAGGTGATTTTGAGGCTTAACCATTTTTGGTTTTCAGAGCTCACCACCAGCCCCTATCGATTTTGAGCTAGTCAAGGTTTTTACTTTTCGCTCACCTCTATGCGTCGAGCTACGTTGATCATCGGGCTTGGTGATTTTGAGTCATAACCATTTTGGTTTGGAAAGCTCACCACAAGCCCCTAGCGATTTTGAGCTAGTCAAGTTCTTACTTTTTTGCTCACCGCTTTGCGTCGAGCGATGTTGATCACCGGGCTTGGTGATTTTGAGCATTAACCATTTTTTTTGTTTTGAAAGGTCACCACCAGCCCCTAGCGATTTTGAGACAGTCCGGTTTTTGACATTTTTGCCACCGCTATGCGTCAACGATGTTTATCACCGGGGCTTGGTGATTTTGAGCCTTAACCATTTTTTATTTTGAAAGCTCACCATCAACCCCTAGCAATTTTTAGCTAGTCAAGTTTTTCACTTTTTTGCTCACCGCTATGCGTCGATCGATGTTGATCACCGGGCTTGGTGGTTTTGAGAGTTTAAAGGTTTTTTTATTTTGAAAGTTCACCACCAGTCTCTTGTGATTTTGAGCTAGTCAAGTTTTTTACTTTTTTCCTCCCCGCTATGCGTCGGACTATGTTGATCACCGGGCTTAGTGATTTCAAGTCTTAACCATTTTTCGTTTTGAGTGCCTACCACCAGGCCTTAGCGATGTTGAGCTAATCAAGTTTTTGACTTTTTTGCTCACCGCTATGCGTCGAGCTATGTGATCACCGGGCTTGGTTATTTTGAGCCTAAACCATATTTTATTTTGAAAGCTCACCACCAACCCGTAGCAATTTCGAGCTAGTCATGTTTTTCACTTTTTTGCTCATCGCTTTTCGTCGAGCGATGTTGATCACCGGAGTTGGTGATTTTGAGCCGTAACCATTTTTTATTATGAAAGCTCACCACCAGCCCCTAACGATTTTGAGCTAGTCAAGTTTTAGACTTTTTTGGCTCACAGCTATGCGTCGAGAGATGTTGATGGTCGGGCTTGGTTATTTTGAGGTTTAACCATTTTTGGTTTTGAAAGCTCACCACCAGCCCCTTGGTATTTTAAGGTAGTTAAATTTTTGACTTTTTTGCTCACCGCTATGCATCAAGCTATGTTGATCACCAGGCTTGGTGATTTTGATCCTCGACCATTTTTTTATTTTGATTGCTCACCACTAGCCCCTAGCGATTTTGAGCTAGTCAAGTTTTTGACTTTTTTGCTCATCCCTATGCGTAGAGCTACGTTGATTACCGGACTTGGTGATTTTGAGCCTTAAGCAGTTTTGGTTTTGAGAGCTCACCATGAGCCCCTAGCGATTTTGAGCTAGTCAGGTTTTTGACTTTTCTGCTCATCGCTATGTGTCGAGCTATGTTGATCACCGGGTTTGGTGATTTTGAGCCTTAACCATTTTTGGTTTTGAAAGCTCACCACCAGCCCCTAGCGACTTTGAGCTAGTCAAGTTTTTGACTGTTTTGCTCACCACTATGCGTTGAGCTATGTTGATCTCCGGACTTGGTGATTTTGAGCCTTAACCATTTTTTATTTTGTAAGCTCACCACCAGTCCCTAGCGATTTTGAGCTAGTCGAGTTTTTCAGTTTTTTGCTCATCGCTTTGCGTCGAGCGATGTTGATCACTGGGCTTGGTGATTTTGAGCCTTAACCATTTTTGGTTTTGAAAGCTCACCATTAGCCTTAGTGATTTTGAGCTAGTCAGGTTTTTCACTTTTTCACTCTCCGCTTTGCGTCGAGCGATGTTGATCATCGGGTTTGGTAATTTTGAACCTTGACCATTTTTTATTTTGAAAGCTCACCACAAGCCCTTAGCGATTTTGAGCTAGTCAAGTTCTTCACTTTTTTTCTCACCGCTTTGCGTCGAGCGATGTCGATCACCAGGCTCGGTGATTTTGAGCCTTAACCAATTTTTGTTTTGAAAGCTCACCACCATCCTCTAGCGATTTTGAACTAGTCCGGTTTTTGATATTTTTACTCACTGCTATGCGTCGAGCGATGTTGATCACGGTTCTTGGTTATTTTTAGCGTTAACCATTTTTTATTTTGAAAGCTCATCATCAGTCCCTAGCAATTTTGAGCTAGTCAAGTTTTTCACTTTTTTGCTTACCACTTTTCGTCAAGCGATGTTGATCACGGGGCTTGATGATTTTGAGCCTTAACCATTTTTTATTTTGAATGCTCACCACCAACCCCTAACTATTTTGAGCTAGTCAAGTTTTTGACTTTTTTGCTCATCGCTATGCGTCAAGCTATGTTGATTACCAAGATTGGTGATTTTGAGCCTAAGCCTTTTTTGGTTTTGAGAGCTCACCACCAGCCCCTAGCAATTTTGAGCTAGTCAGGTTGTTGCTTTTTTTGTTCATCGCTATGCGTCGAGTTATGATGATCACCGGGCTTTGTGATTTTAAGGGTAATATAGGGTGAGAAGTACTTTTTAGTCCTAAATTTTCGCAGAACTTTCTAACTTTTTTATTGTCGAATTTTCATCGTCTGTTAGAAACTAGCGAATGGGATGCCAAACAAGCAGATGTTGTTCTTCTAGATGAATTTGGAAGTGTCAAATTCGGTGATTTGGCAATTGGTTTTACCTCTACCCTCTAGAATTGTTTCCTATAGGCGATGCCAGTCTGTTGATTTTGAAACTCAAAGGTTTCACATGGTTGAGCAGATCGTATCTCCTCTTCCACGTACGTGTAACTTACCTTTTGTAGGTACGAAGTTTGAGCTTTTATGTCATTTAGATGTTTGATACGTGGACTCATCTATGGTTCACTAGTCAAAAGATGTCAATTCCAACTATTATAGACCTTTGTTTGTCTGACACATGCAGAAATGTAGCCATCCTATATCATAAAAGCAATCGAAATGTATACTAAAAATTCGATTGAGTGCATCTGCTACAGGTGCCAAATTTTCCAAGTGTACAGAGTCTCTTTGTACGGAGCATGTTTTGGCCGAGGTTATTTTTGTAAGAGATGACATTGATAGGAAATGCCCTCACCTTGGATATACCACTTCGGAAATAGGTGATATCACCTTGGAAGCACCACTTTGAAGGAAATGATATCATGTCGGAAGAGGTGGCCAACCACCTTACCCAATTGTCCAACCACCTTGGAGAGACATGCGAGAGTGAAATGTAGACCTTGCATGACCTCTTTCTTCATCTCTACTTAGCCAGCTGCAACGTGATTTGCCTTGTAGGATGGGACATAACAACTTAGAAATTATTTTTGGGCTCAAACTCTTTTATTTGTTTTGAAATTAGAAAATACTTTCCATTATTTTTCTATAACAAAGACTTTGTTGAATAATTGACAATTCGAAGTGTATTTTTTATTTTTCAAATCTAAATAAATTGTTGTTTATATATAGACGTAGAATGATATGTTTGGGAAGTAAGAAGCTCCTTTGAGTTTTTATAACGATATTTGAAATAAAATTTGTTGAGTAAAACTTGTCGAATGGATTGGACACAAACGACAGTATAGATTGATGAGTAGAGTATATACCCTATCTCTAGTGCTAGTAGTCTGTTTAATGGTGACGTCTAATGATTGATAAGTAGTGTATGATTATATCATATGGTAGTGAAGTCTAATGGTTTGTCTACTTTAAGCAAGTGCAAACCTTAGTTGGTCTTAAGCAGTAAGATTAAGGATGGTCAATTTCAATTGCCCCGCCCCAAGAAAAGGCTCTCAACTGAGTTAGATTGCCACCACCGTGAAGGAACTTTTGGTTGACATTCATCGTCACAACCAAAAAGAGCCGACTATCCAAAAGGACCCATACTTGGCCGTATCTCTTGCCCATGCATCACAACGGCTATGATGTTAGGGGGACAATACTTTTTGTACTCTCCATATTTTTAGAAATGAAAATGACACGCGTTGGTTTTTCATATCTAACACCTCTGTGTCACATTAGTATAGGCAGCAATGGGTTGAGCAAAGCAGACACGACCCTATTACCCACGAGCTCAGTTCGTCCAAGAAATGAGACAAGCTCGTGGCTCATCAAAGACGAGCTGAGCCGCTCGGCTTGACACCTGAGCTCGTGGCTTGTGGGTTGAACCGAGCTAATTCCCCAATCTCGACCTTTTTTTAAAACACTCTTCATTTTTCTCCAATCTTGGGATCGACTACTTATTTTAGAGTAGGCAGAGTCAAAATTATACACGAACAACTCATTGCGTGTACAATTTTATTTTAAAACAAGAATCCGAAAACAAATAATCCACATCAAGTTTCAGGTATCTTCAATGGAGTGTGATGCTAAACACACATTTCCAAGTATCGTATGTGGATGTGTTTGGCATCGTGCTTAATTGACAATAACTAGAATTTGAGGAAATGATTTTTTTTCATTTTCGCATACTTGATTTTTCGAAAAATCAGCAATCTTTCTTTTAGAGAATTGATTTGAGATTTGAATTATTGAATTGTATGAATGTGAAGTGTATAAGGATGTAGAAGTGCATATGAAATTAGATTTGAAATGTATAAAAATATAGAAAATTGAAAGAGATTTGAAATATATAAACTATAAAGATGTAGACAACATTGTGATTGAGTTAAAAATTTTAGTTATACGAGTCTTTTTTTTACGAGGCTTGTGCTCATCCGCTTCCTTCTCCATTCAATCAATTTGATTGCGTGAAGAATGAAGCATATGATCCCCTATCTCGTAAGAAAAACTCGTGGAACAAAAAAAATTGACTCAATCAAGATGTTTGCAATTTGAGATTTGGAATTTTGAAATTAGATTTGAAATTTTTATTTTTTATTTTTTAAAATTCTCCTCCTTTTATCCGAGTTTGGGACCACCTACTTAATTTTCGAGAAACAGAATTAAAATTGTAAATGAACAAATTGTTACGTGTACATTTGTTTTTTTAGCACGCTTCGCTGACGATACCTGGAACTTGAGGAAATTGATTCTTTATTTTCGGAAGCTTGATTTAAAAAAGAAAATTGAATTGAGATTTCAAAAATAGATTTTAAATTCTTTTTAGAATCTTATTTTTGAAAACCTCCCTCCTTTTATTTGGGTTTGGGACCGACTACTTAACTTTCAAGTGGGCAGAATTAAAATTATACTTGAATAAGTTCTGACTGTGCAATTTAAAAAAAAATTAAAATATTATTAAGAAAATAATAAAGTTTGATTATATGACAAAATTAAATATAATTTACCAGATTACACATAATTTCATTATACTTATGTTACATTCGAAAATATATATCATGACGATCCTTTATTAAATGCTTCTAAAATATTTTCTTTCAATTGCTTCTGATCTCAAACAGAATTCTCTTACCTGTACTAAAAGTGGACTCCAAGCTACAGTGATAACCGGAGGCATTAGTAGATCTTTTGCAATGACAGAAATATAAGGTATTTTCGTTAGGTCTTTCGCCAAAAATCAAGTAAATTGAATTGTATAGCATCAATGGGTTCCACACTCCTATGCATTTGATGATTAAAGTATTTAACTAATTCGATGGGCATTCCAGTAGGCTAGGCATTCGATGTTGAATTATATGCAGGAGACATACTAGAAGAAGAACTTCCTGCATCATATCTTTCATCCCCAATGGCTTTAAATAATTCACTAGTTTTGCATCGTTTGGGTGCATTACGCTTGCCAAAGGAAATAGCATGGGCAAATCTTTCCAGTATTTTCTGAACTTCAGTTCTATAGAAAATAATATTTTATTAAAAGCGAGATCATTTTTGTATTTTTTAAAAGTTCTTCTAATGACAAAAAGATGTTCAAGAACTCTTGAACTAGTGTGATAGTATACACTAGATAAGATATTTGTGGAATCAATCAAATCAATATCATCTACATTTCTTACATGACTAGAATTATAAAATTCAGTGATTAAATGTGCATATCCTTTACACGATTTTTATAATTTGTAAGTGGAATTCCATCTATACCCGCGTCAGTTATAAATTTTTTGGGATCTTGGCCAACTTGTGCACAAAGTTCCTCAAATGTTTTTTTCTTACTTGGTGATATGATGATATATATACTATTGCATCATTAATCCTATCAATTTGATCTTTATTATATTGCATATCATCTTGCATAATTAAATTCAAAATGTAACACGCAATGAACATGAAACAAAAAATAACCAAAATTAGGCTTAAGTACTCTACAAAGTTTATCTATAATAGGCTTGTTCACACGAACATTATCAAACGTAAAAGAACGAATTTTACTTCACAACTATATTCCCTAATAATTTGCATGAGAGCGTTAAAAATTTTGTTAGTATTATAAGAAAATTCAATTATCTTAAAAGCAACAATTTTTTTATGCATCACCCAAAATGGATCTATGTAGTGTGCAATTATTGCTATATAACATTTTGTATTTACACCTTCCCACAAATTTGAAGTGAATGATATAACACCACCATATTTATGTAAACAACTTATCAATTGGTTCTTTATTCTGACGAAATACTTTAGTGTATCATTACAAAAAGTGTTTCTACTTACTCCTATGTACCTTGGTTGGCGATATTCTTTCACGAACATTGTGAAATGGTCATTATCTATCATGCTTAGCGACAACTTAGGACAGATAATGAATCTTATCATTTCTTCACGAGTTTTTTCCTTCAAATAAGAGTTGAAGAATTGCTACCAAAAGAAGTACCAAAGGATAGTTGTTTGAGATCCTTTAATAAGTCCATGCTTGGCCATACATTTGGCGTAGTGACATTAACATGGGTAGCATCGATATCCTTTTTCCATGCTAATCATGTTTGGTAGTATTTATATAGTCTCAAACTCTTGGACTCGTCACGGTATGACCCATTGAAATCGATTTAAAGTCTTCCCAACACTTTACAACTTTTTTTTCCTTTTACTTCTCTCTTACATCAGGAATTTTTAGTTTTGTCATCCAAATCAATTGGATTACTACTTTCATGAGCATTATCAATGCTCATTCTCGACAAATCGTTGGGGATGGGGGCATTGTGAAACAGGCAAAATGATTGGGAAATTCAGATTGTGACGTCATAGATGAGTGACTATCGAACAAACCCTGAACAAAATAACAAGGATCCATGTGTATGTAATAGAATGTAGTGTAGAGAATAAGGATGAAATATATAAATTGGATGACGTATTGTGAAGAATAGAATTGAGAGAATGTATGTAATTAAATTGAATTTGAATGTAATAAAAATATAGAATGTGTGTAATAATGAATGTATTTAAGCATCAGAATTAAACTCTGATTCACAAGGTTACGAACAAATTTATAATTTACTTGTCCTAATCGACTATGCCATAAATAAGACAATTCAAGCATATAAGTAGAATTCAAACTTCTATTCATAATGCTTTATTTTGGTACAATTGTAAGAACCTTTTTTTTGAATATTCCATTACGTAAGTATTCTCTACCAATATATATCATATTCTTAGTGAGTACAAATTTATTGGGTACAAAGACAAGTTTAAACCCATTTTTGCTAAGTAGAGCCCCGAATATAAGATTCTTGCAAATATCCAGTACACGTAGGACATTGTTGAAGCTGAGCTCTTTGCTGGAAATCATTTTAAAAGTAATCTTCCCTTGTCCTTCAACCTTCAAGCTCGTAGAATTTTCCATGAAAAATTGTTCTCCATTTAGTTCTTTGTAGTTTGAGAACATAGTCTTGTCTATACAAATAAAGCACTAGTATCGACCTACCATTCCCTTGGATTACCAACATTGTTGCATTCAAAAACAACTATAGACAGATTCATCTCTTGTACCCCTTTAGATAGGATGTCTTTTTCAACTATATTTGCTTTTGCATTCTTCTCAGCATTTTGACATTCGTTAGAATGATGTCTTGCTTTTTCACAACTGTAGCAGTTGCCTTTGAACTTTTTGCCATTCTTGGTATGTCTCTTTTTGGTCCATCACCCGAGACCTTACGCTTTTTGTTGACCCTCAAACCGGATTGCACAAAATTTGCTCCAAGGTGAACAATAAAATTCCTTTTGATTTTTCTATTGTCTTCTTCAATCCGCAAATGGATTATCAATTCCTCCAAATTCATTTCCTTGCAAATTGAGATAATTTTTGAAATCTCTCCATAAAGATGGAAGCTTCCCAATGATAACAGCAACTCGGAAAGGCTCACTCAAATCCATTTTCTCCGCATGAATATAATGAAGTAGAACTTGTAGGTTTTGGAGCCTATCATCTTGTAGTCAATGAACTTTTCGACAATGAACTTCTTCGTGCCCGCGTCTTTCGTTTTGTATTATTACTCCAAAGCATCTCAAAGTCCCTTGGCCGACTTCATGGCACTATATACTCCATAAAGTGTATTGTCTAATCTATTTAGGATATAATATTTGCAAAGGAAATCTGAATGCTTCCATGCATCCAACGCTATAATCAATTCACGATTATTTTTCCCTTCTTTTATCGTTGGAGGGGTTTCGGTTAGGAACTTTGACAAGTTCAAAGTGGTGAGATAAAATATCTTTTATTGCCATCTCTTGAAGTACATTCCTCCAAATTTCTTCGATTTTCCCCATGTGGAGTTGGAGTATTTAGTGGTATAGCTAAAGGTGGAACCATATTTTTTATGCAATTTGTAGTTTGACTCGAAATAGTCACAACGATATTCATTTCATTACGCAAACAAAAGTTCAACACAAGTAAAATTTAAGAAAGGTATAGCACAAATGCGTATTCTAAAAGATGAAAAGAACGGGTTTTGATCCAACTAAACGACGGAAAATTTTGTCTTAAATTACTGGGGATATAGTATAAATATTATTTTGTATGTGGACAATAATTTGGCACAATTTTAACAACACAAACGATGTTAGACCGCTAATGAAAAAAATGGTAGAATCAAAATAAGAAGAAGAAGAAAATGATCTGAGGCAAGTGATAACACTCTTTCCTTAAGACAAATTTGCCCTGCAACGGTGCAAATGGAGTAACAACAATTGTCTCCCAAAATACAACGGATTACTTGTAGTAGAAGCACTTCCAACAACAAGACAACAATGAATGAATTTAAATGTATTTTCTCTCTACAAAGAATGACTTTGAATGCAAAATTTCAAAGAGTTTTGGCAAGAATTTTTTATGCAAGATTCAATAATATAATTTGGGATACCTAAAATGATGTCTAAATGATCCAATATACAAGGATGAGGGGTGTGAATGGAGAGACACACCTCGAAAATTCAGCGACCTTCATAAAGGAACACACCATTCTTTGTTGCTGGCCTACCGCTAGAGCTCCGCTTGTGCGCCAAAAGCAGAAATCCTGACGCTTGCCTAGCATTGGGCTACCGCTCAAGTCCGAATATTTGGTCGAAATGTTACGAAAGTCACTTTTTCATATTTTTCATAATTTTATATTTAACCAATTTCATCCCTTGTTAAACCAGATTCCAACAAAAATTCGTGCCATTTGTTGTTTAAAGTGTTAAAATCAATGTATAAAAAGTTGTCAACTCATAACAATGTCAAACTTGATGTTAACTTGATGTACATGTAGCAAGATTGCCACTATGTATGAACAATTCGAAAATCTTCGAAACTTACTGAATTATTGTTTCATCGACGAGAAAATTTGCCATCCTCATTTCTCGATGTCCGAACAAGTTAATGGTGTCCTGTTTTGATATTTTGAATTATTGCGTAGACCAAAAATGCCCCACAAATCTCGAATCTGACATCTACAAATAGAAATGCAAAATTCTATTAAACAACAGAAAATTAATTTTGGCTTCACACACACACACACACACACACATTATGAATATCAGTAAACTTATGCCGTTGTTTGAGCATGGGGAAAAATGTATTTTAAATAATGATTTTTTTGACGAATGTGTGGTTAAAAAATAAAAAAAAAATTCGATTTATGAGAAAATTTATTTTATTGAAAAATGTGTGATTAAAAATAAATTTTGAAAAAAATAAGTTTTTTAAAAAATGTGGCTCAAACAAGGGCGTAGTATATTTGTACATAAACATCACCAGTTCATTTAGATTAGCATGCGGAAATTTTAGTCCAAAATATCCATCAAGGGATATCTGTTTCCATATTTTCAAACCAAATTGTTCAGATCAATACGTGGAAATTTTAGTGCAAAATCTCCGTCGGGAGCCTAGTGCTAGATTATCTTATCTACTTGAAATAGATGACAAGTGGTAATGAAATACCAATCACGATCACCAATTCAATTAGCAATAACTTCTTTCCACAATCCTTAATTTTATTTATTATTTTCTCAATGTTAATTATACCAGTACGTCTAATTTTTTCTCGATTTTTAGTTTGATCAGTGAAAGACACTACTATCGTGTTATGTTTCTTTTGCTAACCCAAGGCGCCAAATTTCGAATCTATGTTAGAAATTGTGTACTTAGATTGTGACATTCAACCGGGAAAATTCATTGTTGATAAAAATACAACTATAATAATACTAAAATGTAGAGAATTTGTTAATGTTTTTATATGATTATTATGTCATAGTGTTACGTTAAGGTCAATACTTTGTTATTTATATTGTAGTTGTTGGAGATTCGAACCCTGGTCTGCTACCTTATGTTTTGTCATTGTCGCACTTTTATAAAACACGGTTTTACTTATAAGCTGGCTATAGTGATCTGCTGACACATGTCTTCAGTCTTGACCGTTGGATGAGATCTGGATTGAGATATATATGCTGGCTGCGACTGTTCACCTCATTCTGGAGTCTTCTCGCGTTCGAAAGAGGGTTAGGGTTTGAGAGAGTTTAGAGATAGGGTTTTCTTCTGATTCGATTCTCTGTAAATTCTTTGATTATCTTTCATGTCCTAAGAAGGTTAGAGTTAGAATACGTGATTTCTTAGAGTGAAGTCAGTTTATTTGTTGGGTTCTGTAACTCGAAAGAAGTGGAGTTCAGATCTGGTGGTTCTTGTGTGATTCAACTGAGATCTGTTGAATCCTTTGAAGAGATAAGTCTCTGTTTGTATTCTTTTAGTTGTTTAACCTTCTTGTAACCTTCGTTGCCAATTTGACGGCAGTATAGTGCAACTGAGCGTTATCCTTTTGTGGATGCTCAACAGGGGATTAGGTGTATACCGAACCTCTGGGGCTTCGGCCGAAAAAATCTCTTGTGTTCATTTACTTTCTTGCAGTTTAAAGGTTTTCTGTTTTTACGTTTCTTGTATCTTGACTCTAATACTTGTGGGTCTTGGCCTTTCAGTGGTATCAGAGCTTTTGGACTGAGAGCAAGATACCTGGATCTTCGAAGAAAGCTGTGTGATCTGTTACAGATCTAATAATTTTTGGAACTGCAAAAAATGAGCAGTACTGAAGGACACTGAGTTGAAAAATCACTGGGTTAGATCTTTCTAATCTCTGAAAAGTTTACTTTTCTGCATTAGACGTTTCTTGATATTCTCCCTTGATTTACCATACACAAATACCCCCTGGAGACTAATCTTTGTCCAAAGACTCCTGCGAGGTCTTGGAAATCTGAGATAAATCTAGAACGGGTGTGTATTAGGAGAATCTTGAAGGAGAAATCACTGAAACATAGACTTTGTGATCTCTGTTTTGTGTCTCTCATCTGTTTTTGATCTAAATGAATTCAGTGTGACAGAATCTGTGAATATCTGTGTACTATATATATACTACATTTGTGAAACTACTTGGCTGTTACGTGGTCTTTTGTGCACTACCTTATAGTTTGATTCATATCTTTGCATTCTGTGTGTTATACTGATATGGCTTCTGCCAAGTTTGAAGTTGCTCAATTTGATGGGAAAATTGATTTTAATATGTGGTGTCAAAAGATGAAGGCTATCCTAATGCAAATGAAGTGTGTTAGGGCTTTAGATGGATCTTGGCCACCTGAAATGACTACTGCTAAGAAAATTGAACTTGATGAAACTGCTTGGAGTACTATTTTCTTGTACTTATCTGATAATGTGATAAGAACCATTGGTGAAACCAAAACTGCCACAGAACTTTGGACCAAACTCACAAGTCAGTATATGACCAAAACTATTCCAAACAAATGTTATTTGTTAAAACAACTCTTTTCTTTCAAAATGGATCCCTCTGTTGACTTGGATGAGAATTTGAATAGGTTTACAAAACTGACCCAAGACCTTGCCAACTGTGATGAGAAACTCTCAAAAGATCAGCTGACTGTGGTCTTGTTGAACTCCATTAGTGACAGATATAGAGACATCAAGATTGCCTTAGAATATGGTAGGGAAGACCTGACCATTGATATTATTATTAATGCCCTTAGAAATAAAGCATTAGAAATAAAATCAGAGGCAAAAGATAATGGAGATACTCTTATGATAAGGGGGAAGGGTCACAGTAAACCTAGTTATCACTTCAAGGGCTTTAATGAAAATAAATCCAGATGGGGTGACAAGAATAAATCCAAAAATGCTGCAAAAGGGAAAAAATGTTTTCACTGTGGGAAACTTGGACATTTTATTAAAGACTGTTATAAAAAGAAGAATGAAATGAAAGAAAGGAAGTCTGATGATGGGAATGCTGCCTTAGTGTATAATAATGAGGGAACTGAGGATGGTCTTGTTTTGGTTAATGTTGAGAAAAAATTGAATGATGAATGGATTCTTGATTCAGGTTGCTCCTTTCATATGTGCCCTAATAAGAATTGTTTTCTTGATTTTGAAAAAACAACTGGTGGGCAAGTTATAATGGGTAACAACATGACCTGTAAAATCTGTGGAATAGGAACTGTGAAGTTGTTACTTGAGAATGGTAACATTCTGTTTTTGAAAGGAACTAGATATGTACCTGAATTGGAAAGGAATCTGGTGTCTCTAGGAATGTTAGATGACATGGAGTTCGATATAAAGTTGGGTCAAGGACACATAAAAATTCTTAGGGGGAATGACTTGATCATTAGCTCCCCTAAGAGACATAGCCTATATTTTTTAAAGGCAAAACCTTTGCTTGGTTTGACTGCTGCTGCTTTAACTGAAAATTTCTCTTTAGCAAAACTGTGGCATGAAAGACTTGGTCATATTGGTAAAAAGAATTTAAATGCATTACAAAGTAAAGGAGTTTTTGGAAATCAAAATTTTGGTGACATTGGTTCTTGTGAACAGTGTTTAATTGGTAAACAAGTCAAACTTCAATTTTTGCCAGGAATTCATAAAACCAAACAAATACTTGAATATTTACATGCTGACTTGTGGGGTCCTGCATCTGTCTGTACTTTGTCTGGCTATAAATACTATCTTTTGATCATTGAAGATTTTTCAAGAAAAATTTGGACTTTCTTATTAAAGTCAAAGGATGAAACCTTTTCTGTTTTCAAAGATTGGAAAACACAAGTTGAAAATCAAACTGATCATAGGATAAAAATCTTAAGGACTGATAATGGTTTGGAATTTTGTAATTATGAATTCAATTGTTTTTGCAAAGATTGTGGTATTTTAAGACATAGAACTGTCACCTATACTCCTCAACAAAATGGCATTGCAGAAAGAATGAATATGACTTTACTAAACAAAGTTAGATGCATGCTATTAAGTTCTGGCCTACCAAAATTATTTTGGGGGGAAGCTGTAAAAACTGCTGCATACCTGATTAATAGAAGTCCTACTAGTTCTCTGAATTTTGAAATACCTGAAGCTGTGTGGTCTAAAAATCCTGTTGACTATTCACATTTAAAAATATTTGGCTGTGCTGCATATGCTCATCAAAGTATTGGAAAATTAGAACCTAGATCACTTAAATGTGTTTTCTTAGGTTATGGTGAAAATGTGAAGGGGTATAGACTGTGGGTTAAGGGAGAGAGAGGCTTTAAGGTCATTGTTAGAAGAGATGTTGTCTTTAATGAATCTGTCATGCCATGCCTTGAAGGAAAAGAAAATAATTTGACTGATAAAGATGTTCAACTTGAGGTGGAGTCTCTCTTCATCGAAAAGGGAACTCCTATCCCCGCCTTATCTCGATTCTCGTCTCTCGGTGAAACCGAAAATTTAAATGAACTTGATATTGATCTTAGTAATCAGACGTACACTCTTGTTTTACCTATTAATGATTATCACTTACCGAGAGATAGAGAGAGAGAAGACAGATTAGGCCACCTTCCAGATTTGACTGTGATGAATTTGTTTCATTGTTTACTTTCCAAGAACAACTTGAAAATGAGCCAAACACTTATAATGATGCCATTAATAGTAAAAATGCAAAGAGTTGGAAAGCTGCCATGGAAGATGAAATGTGTTCACTTCTTAAGAATAACACTTGGATCTTAGTTGAAAAACCTCAGGGGCAGAAACTGATAGACTGTAAGTGGATATTCAAGATAAAAGAAGGAGAAGGGGGGGATAAAAATGTTAGATACAAAGTTAGGCTTGTAGCTAAAGGTTTTACACAGAAAGAGGGTGTAGATTACACTGAAATTTTTTCTCTTTTGTCAAGTATACTACTATTAGATGTTTACTTGCTTTAGTTGCTCATTTTAACTGGGAACTTGATCAACTATATGTAAAAACTGCTTTCCTCTATGGTGATTTAGAAGAGGAAATTTATATGAAACAACCTGTTGGTTTTGAAAAAGGAAACTCTGAAAAGGTTGTATGTTTACTAAAGAAATCTCTATATGGCCTTAAACAAGCCCCAAGGCAATGGTACAAAAGATTTGACTCTTTTGTTCTGAAACTTGGTTTTCAAAGAAGCAATTATGATACATGTCTCTATTGCAGAGGAAATGGAGGTAAAAATTCTCTCTACCTTGTACTTTATGTTGATGATATGTTGCTTGCTAGTTATGATAAATCTGAAATAGATTTTACAAAACAAAAGTTAAAATCTGAGTTTGAAATGAAAGACCTTGGTGCTGCTAAAAAGATTCTTGGCATTCAGATTTATAGAGATAAAGATAAAAATATGCTATTTCTAAATCAACATGATTATGTGATTAAAATCTTAAAGAGATTTAATATGTTTGACTGTAAACCTGTGACTTTGCCTCTTGCCAACCATTTTAAACTATCTTCTGATTTCTGTCCCAAAACTGATGAAAAATTTGATAGAATGTCAAAAATTCCCTATGCTAATGTAGTTGGTTCAGATGAGTATTTGATGGTATGTACCAGACCTGACCTTGCCTTTAGTATCATCATACTTAGTAGATTTATGAGTAATCCTGGAGAAGAACATTGGAATGCCTTAAAATGGTTATTAAGGTATTTGAAAGGTACATCTAATTTTGGTCTTATTTTAACATGAATAAAGAAGGAGTTACCTTGAAAGGGTTCACTGATTCTGACTTTGCTGGGGATAGAGACAATAGAAAATCTACCTCATCTTATTTCTTTACTCTGTGTGGTACTGTGATCAGTTGGAAATCACAAATACGTAAAATTGTAGCTTTATCTTCTCTTGAAGCGTAATATATTGCTGCTTCTGATGCTTTTAAAGAAGGTATCTGGCTGAGTGGACTTTTAAAGGAACTTGGTTTTGTTGATGAAAATGCTATTCTATACTCTGATAACCAAAGTGCTATACATTTGAGCAAGAATCCCATGTTTCATGATAGGACAAAACATATAGACATTAGATACCATTTTATCAGAGATGTAATTTCAAAAGGTATTATGACTATTGGTAAAGTAGCAACACAGTTTAATCCCTCAGACATGGGGACAAAGATAATTCCTTTAAACAAATTTCAGAATTGTTTGAAACTATTATCCATTGATACTGTCTAATTACTTTGCAGGTACAAGGAGCAAATGACACAAAACTGGATGAGCTCCTGGCTGCACTATTACTGCTGAAAAACTAAGGTAGCAAGGTGGAGATTGTTGGAGATTCGAACCCTGGTCTGCTACCTTATGTTTTGTCATTGTCGCACTTTTATAAAACACGGTTTTACTTATAAGCTGGCTATAGTGATCTGCTGACACATGTCTTCAGTCTTGACCGTTGGATGAGATCTGGATTGAGATATATATGCTGGCTGCGACTGTTCACCTCATTCTGGAGTCTTCTCGCGTTCGAAAGAGGGTTAGGGTTTGAGAGAGTTTAGAGATAGGGTTTTCTTCTGATTCGATTCTCTATAAATTCTTTGATTATCTTTCATGTCCTAAGAAGGTTAGAGTTAGAATACGTGATTTCTTAGAGTGAAGTCAGTTTATTTGTTGGGTTCTGTAACTCGAAAGAAGTGGAGTTCAGATCTGGTGGTTCTTGTGTGATTCAACTGAGATCTGTTGAATCCTTTGAAGAGATAAGTCTCTGTTTGTATTCTTTTAGTTGTTTAACCTTCTTGTAACCTTCGTTGCCAATTTGACGGCAGTATAGTGCAACTGAGCGTTATCCTTTTGTGGATGCTCAACAGGGGATTAGGTGTATACCGAACCTCTGGGGCTTCGGCCGAAAAAATCTCTTGTGTTCATTTACTTTCTTGCAGTTTAAAGGTTTTCTGTTTTTACGTTTCTTGTATCTTGACTCTAATACTTGTGGGTCTTGGCCTTTCAGTAGTCAGTGTTTTTAACTGTGGCATGTCATAGTCTCTGGACAATTAATAGAAGAATATAATAAAAAAATATCCTAAAGAGATTCCCTTAAAGATATTCCTAAGTTAGCATTATTATGATGATAAGAGGAATATACTTGGAGGAGTCTTAATTAATATTCCAGTCAAACTCCAACCGGTCTGGTCCTTGAGGAAATTATAGAGTTAATTTATATAGTGATTAACACAATAAGAAATTGAAAATCTAGTGCTAAATGGAATTATATAAAAACCGAACAAATCGATTCCGGTGATGCCGCCCCATGGGGGCGATTTTGGGGCAAGATTTGCTGCCTTGGGTCAGGACGAGGTACGAAAAATAAGATCCCCTCCCCTCCCTAAATTTCCAATTATACAACAAAAATAAAATCAAAATTTTATTTCATTGGGCCATTGGCTGCCTTTTTTTTTGTCCGGCCCTAAGCTAGCAAACCGACCCACTAATCCAATCCAAACCCAAATTACAATAATATCTAATAGATCTAGTGTGTATTTGGTAGGGATTTTTTAGGGGAAGAATTGATTTTGAATAGTGATATGATGGGAAATGTGTGGTTGAAAAAAAAGATAAGATTATTGATGTGATAGAAAATATTATTTTATTGAAAAATGTGTGGTTGAAAATAAGAATTGATTTACTGTTGAAAATGAGAATTTTTACCAAACATAGTGCTAGTATCTCATTCTCACAACAATCATGCAGTAGATGGTACAAAGGCCAAAACTCAAAGTCGTAATTGCTCTCTCCCACTATCCTTCGCTCTCGCGACTCTCTCTTCGGATTTAAACTTACCAAAAATCTCAGATGTCACAGAAAATTAAAAAAATATAAACAAAACTATAAAGGGGACAGTAAAAGGGGTGAGACCCCTGCCCTGCCCGCTTTGCTGAAGCAATAATCGACAGTGACGGACGCAGACATTTTGATTTAGGGGTGATAAAGTGGATTTTATACACTTATTTGAACCTAAAAATATAGACATTTAATAGTTATTTTGAATAATTATAGCCTAATTTATTATATATTTCGTTTATTACGTTAAATTTGATGAATGAAAGTGCAATTGAAAGAAAGAAGCGAAAAATGGTAAGATTCAAAGTTTGGGAACTAAAGTTTAAATACTCAAAAGTTGTGTTGAATATCACAATAAGGATTCGAGAATGATAGGGGTCAATTAAAAGTCAAAAAAGAGTGAAATATGATCAAAATATTTTTTTCAATCGCACAAGTATGTTCAAGGCTTTTAGTTTAAAATTGAAATCCATTTTGACCTAATAAACGTTCGAATTGGAAAAAATATATTCAAATAAAGTATAACCCTTTGAGTTCTCTTTACAACCAATTTTGAATCGCCTCAATCGTATATTTAGAGAAAAGTTATGATAAAAATACTAAGGGTCCAATTGATTGCAAAGTTGAAAAATGTGTGGAAAAAAAAAAAAAAAATTCAGGGAACTGAATTGTCTAGAAATTATTTTACTGGGAATTGTAATTAATTGTGTTTGATTGGAATAATTTTCCACCTGAAAAATGTTGAAAGTTTGATATCCGTTTGACTTTATTTTTCATGAAAATTGTCCATTAAAATGATAATTTTTTCTACCATTGGGTCTAGAATTTGTTCCAATTGTCAAAGATAAAAAAAATTACAATTTTTTTTACTATAACGAATATCATTTGTTTACCTTTATTTTGTATGAAAAATGTCAATAAAAGCGATAAATTTTTTTGCCATTGTATTTAGAATTTTTTCTAATTGCCAAAAAAAAAAAAAGGAATACCATTTTCCGACCACTATGGTGGGAAAATGATTTCAAGGAAAAACAAGAAAATGTGAGTGTGTGATGAAAAGTGGGAAAAACATTTGCCTAGAAAAAAACCTATCAAACAAAGGAAAAGTGAGAAAATGGAAAACAAATTCCATTTTTCATGGAATTAGCTCTCTATCAAATACACCCTAAAGGAAATGCAGTGTAGATTTTCACCTAGCGCCACCAAATTCCACAATACAGAGTCGCGGCGCCACTCGTATGACGCTGAGGCGCAGCTTGGGTATATCTAAGATGTATTTTTTTTTTTTCCCGTTTTGAAACCCATAAAAATCCTACATTCGACACAAACGTGGGGAGGAGTATAAATACAAGTTTTGAGGTTGACGAAGATTCTTGGTGCAAGATCCAATTCTTTCCATCATTAAGATTTCAAAATCAGGTTATTAACTCTATACTTTTTTATTTTCTTTCATTATTATGAGTACCTAAATTCATAGTTAGGGCGAATGTTATCCATGTGTGACCATTTATTTCTTTTATTCAAGATTTTAGTTCTTTAAATGCATACATGTTGATTTTATTCATGAATTTAATGCCTTGAACTCTTCGGCTAATTATTCAATGATTTTGTGAATCTATTACAAATCGATATATGATTTTTAGATTTAGACCACATAGTAAAATTTGATAATTTAATATAACGTGTAGAGATACCTATACTAATTATTGTAGTCATTAGATGCATTATCAAAACTAATATTTCATTTAACTAAAATTGATTCACATAGAGATATGTAATTAAATTAGTTAATTAGATTCAATGAGAACTCGAGATGGGTAAATTGAATATTTTAGAAGAATCCGACATAACACTACAATATTAATGAATCTTGATTGTGGAATTAAAAGGGATCGATAAGTAAAATTGTATGTCCTAACATCCACATTCATACTTTCAAAATCCAAATTTGATAAATTGTGTACGTTAGGTAATTTAGTTTAGTTAGAATAATTTAGATAGCAATCACAAACCTTATTATTTGTTTATGATCAAAATAAAGTTAGGAATAATTTAACTAATTGTTAGATAGTTATTCTTGTGGGAATGATATTCGAACTCATTGGTCTACTATATTACTTGTTAGGATCCGCATACTTGCCGGATATAAAAATCAACAAGAAGTTTTTGGCGACATTGCGGGATATAAAAGTTAGGAATGATAATCGCGAAATCAATGAATTAGTTGCCAATTAATCCAAACATTAAAATTGGAAGTAAAAACAATTCACACAATCAATTTGACATTTAGAACTTTTTAATTAAAATAAGGTTTAAAACTAGGTTACAATCATTCATCCTAACTAAATATTTAATTACACATCATTGAAGAATAAAAATACAAGATTGAATTAAAGTACATCACGGGTATTAAGGAAAAACGAGAAAATGGTGAAGATTTTGCACCAAGATTCTACATTCTTCTTGTGAATCTTGAAACCCTAGCTCCTTGATTGATTTCTTGATTTTTCCCTCATTTTCACTTGAATAATATATGTACAATGAATCACCCAAGCCTTAGCTTGAATATATGTGTCTAATGAAACTCCACAAACCTCCTTTAATTGTTGGACTATGTTGTGTATTTATAAAACAAGATTAGACAAAGTTTCTGTTCAAATTGATTTCCACCGAAGAGTTTGAATTTGTTTTTACCAAGGAATTTAAGAAATAAAAGGAAAGAAATTCCTTTTTCCGATTGAACTCTTTTTCTCATGTGACTTTATTCTTTCATCTTGTAATATTTACAATTAAGTCCTCTTCATTCCAAAGTCATAATAGTTGATAGGAGATAAATTTTAAAGTTTGCAATTTAGTTCTCAAACTTTTCAAATGTTGAATTTAACTCTCGAAACTTATGAATTTTTACCGAATGTTCCATTAATACTTTCAATCGATCTCTTGCAATCCGATTAATCTTCATTGCTCCAATTTAGCTCCAAATAGCCTCTTTTCACACAAATTGTATCTAAGTTGGAATCTTCTCACAATTGATATAATTTACACAAATTAAATAGATAATTGCTCAATTTATTTATAGTTAAATAAGAATAGAAACCCGAGTCAGTCCATAAAATGTACTTATCAAATACCGTCAAAAAAGTTAAACTCTTGTTTGTCCCGAGCAATACTATCTACTAAAAAACACAAGCAAACAAACGAAAATATAAATACATTAGATAACTATGTCAAACATCAAGTATTAAAATCGTTCGATGATTCATAAAAAAAAATCATAAATAATGTAACTAAAACTAATTCTTTACTTGTTCAATGCTTGATTGATGTGTGTGTGTGATAGTCAATCAAATCATCACGAATTTCAAAATTAGTTATTTTCTTACCCTTAATAATCAAATATTTCCTTACACTCTTGTGGGATGCACACCCCAACGTGATTTTCAATCTCATTCCGAAGGTGTTCATTCTAAAGTTGATTACACAACACTCTTTTCCTTTCTAGGTCAAGTTTGATTGGGCTTCACCAATGAAAGTCAACATCTCAACTCGTGACGATTCTCCTTAAAATCGAATGTCTCAACCTCCTCCAAACTTTACTAGGATAATAACCCTTAACCTCACCAGAAGAGTAAATCCCAAATTAAGGTCCTGTTTGGGAGGGATTTTCAAAATTCTACAGTAAATCAATTCTCATTTTCAACCACACATTTTTTAATAAAATAATATTTTTCATCACATCAATAATTTTTTATTCTTTTTTAACCACACATTTCCCATCATGTCACTATTCAAAATCAATTCTTCCCCCAAAAATTCCTCACAAACAAGCACTAAGTATCAAAGGCTTAGCCAGATAGAAACAGTGCTTATAGTTATTTTACCACTGTCTCAACACACCTTGGTGTGTTTTTTTGTGTCCCTTCTTCTCTTTTTGGGATTTTTTTTTTTAATTTTCGGAGGTAGTTTTCACTCTATATTGCAAGTAGCCTTTTTTTCCTAATAGATCATCTCACTGGTGATGAATATGACCAGATTACTTAAGACTAGTTTCTCACAACAATGTAAGTAGCTTTTTCCTATGTGTCCGGTTAGTGTAATACCATTTTTTTGGATAAATAATTGAAATCAAACCCCTACTAGATGGTTACTACCTAATTTCTACTTATTAGCCAAAAACATTCCACACAAATATTCAACATACACGGAATCAACACATATCTAAATAACTCCCAACAACGAATCCATCACCCCAAAACTTATCATTTCAATAAGTTAAGTGGTTGTGCTATATATTATGATCTTGGTTTACAAAAACCTAAGTTTATTCAACGTATTCTATTAATATAACCAATTTAAAAATACATAATAATTATCATGACTATTGTGCTATTTACAATTTATGAAACATAAATAACCTATTTACAATTAGCAAAAAATCGCATAACCTATTTACAATTTATGAACATATATAAACATATTAAATAATTTACACCCCAAACTTAATACACGGTCCTCAATGTGTGAATAAAATATGTATAAAAAAGAGTTAATAATACTTGTCGTGTATATGATGTTTCTTGTTTAGCGAAGTGGTTTTTGATATTCCTTTAATATCTTTTCCTAGATCGTTTTTTAAAATATTTTCAATATGCCCGAAAACAAACAAGAAAAATAAGTACCAATATACTCACATGCGAATTTATGCTAATTCAATTAGGAATGATGATTGTAAACTAGTTTTGACCTAAAAAAATAAAAACAATAATAATAAAAAAAAAGATTAAAAAAAAAAAAAGAAACAAAAGAAAGGGAAAAAAAAAGAAAAAGAAAAAGGGAAATAAAATGAAAAAGAAAAGAAAGAAAGATTTTTTTTCAATTTATTTATTTATTTTTAATAAAGAAAAAAATCAGTTTTTTTTTTTCTAATAAAATAGAGGAGGAAAAAAAAAAGAATAAATAAAAGAAGGAAAGAAAGAAATGAGAAGGGAAAAAAAAAAGAGAAAAAAAAAAGAAAAGAGAGAAAAAAGCTATCTCGTCGTGAAACATCTCTTACTAACCTTTATAGCTTGAGTGATTAATTCTGCAAGGGTATCTAAAATTTGGTGCCCTATGATTATCTGACTTAAGAGTAATTGGTCTAAAATTATCTACAAGGGTCATTTAGAAAGTTTAACAAGAAAAAAATAATACTTATATAGTTACGTACTATATGTCTTGATTAAATCTCAAACATTTATTTAAGAAAGTTAGATATTTGACAAGGGATTGTTGGCCTAGTTGAATTTTGGAGATTAAAGTAATCAAAATTTGAAAAATCTTTATTTTTTGAAATATCGACTAGCAATTAGTGAGATACATCTAAATTAAAGAGTGAGAGAATTTTGGTTTAAAGATTCAGTCTTAGATCACACATTTGGAAAATAGTAAAAAAAAGAGTAAGTTTGAAGGTGTGTGAATCTTACGAGTGATGAAAACAAAAATTTGACCATTGAGGGTCGGCTATAACTTGTGAATTTATAATATTTTACTTAATTCTTCACACACACATCAGTTTTACATTGAAAAAGTAGATATTAATTTTGGTAATGCGACATTGAATCTACTTATAGATTTAATACAATGATTCCAATCATGAGACAAACTGGCAGGTTATCTAACCAAAACATTTTGCATGTTTTTGTGTTTGTTAAGTTATGTTATAATTTTGTTTGAGGACAAACAAACATTTAAATTTGGGGGTGTTTGATAAGTGCATTTTATGCGCATATTCGGGCCTCTATTCTTATTTAATTATAAATAAATTGAGTGATTTTCTACTTAATTTGTGTAACATATATTAATTGTAGGAAAATCACAATTTGAATACAATTTATGAGAAAATAGGCTATTTGGATCTTAATTAGAGTTGATTTGGAACAATTGAAGATTAACCAGATTGCAAGAGATCAGATAAAAGTATTAATGGAGCATTCGGTAAAAATTCATAAGTTTCGGGAGTTATATTCAACATTTGAAAAAGCCTACTTCCAATATCAAATAGAAAAATTCAGAGAGTATATTCTTCCTTTCTTCCTCGCCCTTTATGTGCTCAGTTATACTTTAAAATATTGAAGACAATGTCTACTTTAAGTTTGTGGATGAAAAATATGGACTTTTTTGTTTTATTATTCTTATATGATTGTATGTTTCTACTTCTTTATTATATATAAAAAAAATTGATTTTTATTTTTTGAAAATCTTAAAATTTTCGAAAAAAAGATTTTTCTTGTTTATTGTGTGCTTATGTGGGTTACGTAGCCTTGCCGCAAATATATTTGAAATTATGTATTCATTTATGAAATGTGAATATGTTAGATACTTATATTAATTGATTCTATCCATGTAAAACATGATACTATTTGTGCACATGAATTAAGTTTAGCATCATAAAATAATATGTTGATTCATATGCTTGATAGGTTGAAATAGTAAAATTTAGATGCTAAACCGAAAAATTACTACAATATACATCATTCGACCAAATTTAGATTAATTTGGGTGTGATTTTATGTAAGGAGATATGGATATGAGTGGGGATTCCAAATGTGTAAATTCTTGTGTGAATTATCTGTGGCCAATATGATGAAAATTAGATGAAAATTTTGAGTTAGGGGTCGATTTTTTAGAATGTGTGTTTAATAAGGGATATTGCACTAATCATGACAAAAAAAAAAAAAAAAAGGAAAAAAACTATTTTATTGTGAAACGTCTCTTCAGAGTTTTCATGACTAGAGTGAATAAGTCTACAAGGGCATCTAAAAATTGGTTCCCTATGATCATATGACGTGGGAGTATCGGTCTAAAATTCGATACAAGGGTCATTTAGAAAATTTAATGGAGAGAAGTCTGTACATAAAATAAAAAATATAATTATTATTATATATTTACATACTACATGTCTTGATTAAATCTCAAACACTTATTTGAGAAAGTTAGATCTTTGACAAGGGATTGTTGACATAATTGAATTTCGGAGGTTGAAGTAAGCAAAATTTGGAAAATCCTTATTTGTTGAAATATCGACTTACAATTAGTGATATCCATCTAAATCAAAGAGAGTGAGAAGTTGGTATAATGATTCAACTTTAGATCACACAATGGGAAAAAGTAAAAAAAAAAAAAAGAATAAGTTTGAGGGTGTGTGATCTCACGAGTGATGAAAGTAAAAAATTTGACCATCGAAGGTTGGATATTGAAACAACTCGTGAATTTATAATGTTTTACATAATTGTTCACACACAAAAATCAGTTTTACATTGGAAAAGTAGAATTTGATTTTGGTAATGTGACCTTGAAACTGTTTATAGATTTAGTACAATAATTCCAATCTTGAGACAAATTGGCAGATTATCTAACTAAAACATTTTGCATGTTTTTGTGTTTGTTAAGTTAGGTTGTAATTTGTTTGAGGACAAACAAATGTTTAAATTTGGGGATGTTTGATAAGTGCATTTTTATGTGATTATTCGGGCTTATATTCTTATTTAATTATAAATAAATTGATCGATTTTCTATTTAATTTGTGAAAATTATATTAATTGTAAGAAAATCCCAACTTGGATACAATTTATGTGAAAAAGGCTATTTGGAGCTTAACTAGAATTGATTTGGAGCAATTGAATATTAACCGGATTGCAAGATATCAATTGAAAGTATTAATATAGCATTAGGTAAAAACTCATAAGTTTCGGGAGTTAAATTCAACATTTGAAAAGGCCTACTCCCAATATCAAACAAAAAAATTCAGGAAGTATCTTCTACCTTTCTTTCCCGCCCCTTTATGTGCTAGATTATACTTTAAAACATTGAGAACAATATCTACTTTAACTTTGGGGCTGAAAAAAGTTGGACTTTTTTGTTTTATTATTCTTATATGATTGTGTGTTTGTACTTCTTTATTATATATAAAACAATGTTTTTTTTTAAAAATTTTAAAATTTTCAAGAAAAGATTTGCTTGTTTATTGTGTACTTGTGTGGGTTAGGTAACCCCGATGAAAAATATGTTTGAAATTATGTATTAATTTATGAACTATGGATATGTTAGATTCTTAAATTAATTGATTCTTATATATTTAAAACTTGATAATATATGCACACATGAATTAAATCATTATAAAGTAATGGGTTAATTCATATGCTTGATATGTTGAAATAGTAAACCCAAAAATTACTACAATATACATCTTTCGACCAAATATAGGGAGATATGGATATGAATGTGGATTCCATGTGTGTAAATTTTTGTGTGAATTGTTTAAAGCCAATCTTAAGTTAGTGGTCGATTTTTTAGAATAAATGTTTAATGTGGGGCATTGAACTAATCATGGCAAAAGGAAAAAAAAGGGGGGGGGGGGGGGGGGGGAAGTGGGAAAAAAAGAAAGAAAAGAGAGAAAAAAAAAAGATATCTTATTGTGAAACATCTCTTCGGAGCCTTTTATGACTCAATTGATTAAGTTTGTAAGGGTATCCAAAAATCGGTGCCCTATGATCATTTGACTAGGAAGTTATCGGCCTAAAACTACCTACAAGAGTCATATAGAAAGCTTAATGAAGAAATGTCTGCACATAAGATAAGAAAAAAATAATAATTATATATTTACTACATGCATTGATAAAGTCTCAAAGACTTATTTGAGAAAGTTAGATCTTTGACAAGGAATTGTTGGTCTAGTTGAGTGTTGGAGGTTGAAGTAATCAAAATTTGAAGAAGCCTTATTTGTTGAAGTATCGACTTGCAATTAGTAAGATTTATCTAAACTGAAGAGGGTGAAGAATTGGTATAAAGATAGCCTTAGATCACATATTGGGAAAAGAGTAAAAAAAGAATAAGCTTGGGAGTTTGTGAATCTTATGAGTGATGAAAGTACAAATTTAACCATTGAGGGACGGGTATTGAAACAACTTGTGAATTTATAGGGTTTTACTTAATTATTCACTTATACACATCAATTTTGCAATGAAAAAGTAGATATTGATTTTGGTAATGCAGCCTTGAAACTGTTTGTAGATTTTATACAATGATTCTAATCTCCAGACAAACAGGTAGGTTATCTAACCAAAACTTTTTACATGTTTTTGTGTTTGTTAAGTTAGGTTATAATTTTGTTTGAGGACATGGGGCACAATCAAACCCTATACGGATCGATTATTTTATTCTTGATTTTTATATGATTCATACTTGATTTGAGAAAAAGTAGATTTATGTTTTAAAAAATTCATTCATTAATATCTTGCTCATTATTTTTATCCATTTGATTTCAAATAGTCATTTTATAATATTTTGCTCACCACAAGAAAATGCATATTTTACATTTAAAGAATTTATAGTGTATTTGATACAAAAATGAATTAAAATAATCAATTCAAGTAATCGAAAAAAAAAATCATATAACCAGTTTTCAATACATTAAATCAATCAAATAAATAAAAAAAATTGTCAAATATAAGTTAAATTGGAAAAGATCATTTTAGATACATTCTATATACATAATTTGATAGAAGAAAATGAAAATTTAGGTTCTAATTGAAATTTTGAATGAGAAGTGAAGATTTGTAGAGAAATTATAAACAAATTTTAAAAATTAGAAGGGTTAAGCTTATGGTAAAAGGCCTGAGGGACATAGTCGCGGGAAAGTAATTGAAAAGAGAAAAAAATTTAAATCTATTGTGATTTTGCCCATGTTTGGTGATGATTAAAATAAGAATTTTAGTAGATTTTGATAAAAGTTAAAAAGTTGTGGATCCCATGAAATATGTGTTGGAATTTGGTTTAAAGAGATAAAAAATTGGTTGAGTATGGAACTATGAAAAATGTGAAAAGCGACTTTCATGTCAACTTCGAACAAATATTTGGACTAATCCGATAGTTAAATTATGGAAATCAATAGATTAACATTTCTACTCGTCGAGTAGATCATCATGGTGTATTTGGAATCTCAAAATCAATTTTTGATGAATAAGAAATTGTGGTCCAAAGTTGGAGAAAAATCATTTTTTTACACCTAAGGCAGTCGTTCGAGGGACAGCCTAGCGTCAGGCTAGCGCCAAACTCTATGCTTTTGGCACTCGAGCGACACACGGGCGACATCAAATGCTGTGACGGTTGGCAAAGGTTGCTGCATTTTGTAGCGTATCTTTTCACTCACAATCTCTTCTCCTCTATAAATAAGACCATTTGGACGTCATTTATCCCATTCCAATCATATGCAATCATAGTATAACATAAAAATTCATATTTTGTTAGCGAAATTTTGCAAAAAAAATATGTTTTTCATTTTATTCAAAAGGAGTACAAAAGTTATCTATCTGGTTCGTTGTTCTTGTCTTTTGCAGTGATACAAACACAATAGGGTAGTCGTTGTATTTTGAGAGTTGATTGTCATCATCTGTAGGGAACATTGCGAGGCAAAATTGACTTAAGGACAAAGACTTGCCTCGATTTTGTGTCCATTTTTTTGGTGTTACTTTGTCCATTTTTGTTGGCGCTTTAACTTCCATTTCTTTGGTGTGTATTTCTCAATTTCTTATCGTTACTCTGTCTGAATATTGGTAAGGTTGGTAAGTTCAATTTGTTAAAGATATCACTCGAATCCATTTTACAAACAAACAATATGTTATTAAAATTAATTGTCAACTTTGATTTAGATTAAAATTTTGATTTCAATTCATACCAATTAGGACTTTATCTCTACAAAAAAATAAAAATCCCAACAGTTGGGGGTCAAGTGACCCCAGAAACCCCCGTTGTGTCCGTCCCCTGGTAATCGGGGTAGTAAAATCCCCAACACCCCAAAATGTGAAACGTTTGTCTACTATTAATAACACGATGACATATTTATTAAGTTAAATTAAAATAAAAAAATATTTAATGAATCTTTCTTTTTAAATTTTATTAATGTAAAATACTAATTATGCCATTAATATGTACCAAAAAGTTACGCTGATTTTTTTTTTGCAATTCTTTGTTGTTTTGCAGTTGAAATTTAATCTAAAACTAATGACTCATAGTTTTCAATTCACCTTAATGACGTCACAATGAGGCAAGGTAGATGGGATCGTAGAGCGGATATTGGTGGTAAAAATGAAGCGGGTAGTGGGACTGATGATGATGTATTGGTGGAGACTGAAATAGGAAGGCTGATGAATAAAGGAGATAGATATGATAGGAGGGATCTAATAGAAATATCTAGGAAGAGGAATCATGGGAGCCTATTGAAAATGGGGTAAATTGAAGGCTATTATGAGGAAGATGTTCGTTCCTAATTATTACTATAAAGATCTTTATAAAAAATTACAAAGCCTCTATTAAGGATTTAGGAGTGTGGAGGATTATCACAAGGAGATGGAGATTACCATGATTAGAACGAATGTTGAGGAGGATCGGGAGGGCACCATGGCCCGATTTTTGAATGGTTTGAATAGTGAGATAGCTGATGTGGTAGAACTACAACATAATGTGGAGTTGGAGGAAATGCTACGTGTCGCGCTATGAAAGTGGAAAGATAGTTGAAGAGCTTAGCAACTAGATACTCATCGAGTTCTAACTCTTCTTGAAAATCGAAGTGGGATGACAATAAAGGTGATGATGTTGCTACAAAAGGTAGAACTGAGCTATCAAAGGGAAGAGAGGAAGTTGCTAGCAAAGTTACACCCAAACGGATTCCCAACCTTCTAAGAATTAGAATATCAAATATGTGTTTGAGATCGGGGTACATTGCTTCTCAATGTCCAAACAAAAGGGTAATGGTTTTGCGTAACAATGAAGAAGTGGTGAGTGATAGTGATGATGATGATGATATTCCTATATTAGATGATGCTAGTGATGGTGATGGAGTAGAGTACCCGCTAGGAAGTAGCAAAAGGGATAACATCTTTCATACTAGATCCATGTCAAAAATAAGGTATGTGGTTTGATTATTGTGGGGGTAGTTGTCCTAATATTGCTAGTACTAGTTGAGAAATTAGGATTGACTACAATAAAACATCCTAAACCTTATAAATTGTAGCGGTCAGATGAATGCAGAGAGGTTGTGGTATGTAGGCAAGTTCTGGTGAATTTATCAATTGGGAGGTATAGTGATGAAGTAATGCGTGATGTAGTTCCCATGCATCTTGGGCACATTTTATTGGGAAGACCATGCAAATACTCATGTACCATTAATGCCACAACAGGTTTATGAGGGCCAATTGAGATTGAGAGGTGATGAAGAAAAGAAAAACAAAGAAAGGCGAAAAGAGATTAGGAGAGAAGATAAGGTGGCTAATTGTGAGGAAAAAAATGCAGAGCCACAAGAGAGATAAAAAGAGAGTCTATTGAGAGGAGAGAAAAATCAAAAGTAAATTTCTATACAAAAAATAGTGTTATTGAGAGAGCTTTAGTGAAAACTAACAAATCCCTCTCTAATTTGGATTTAATTTTTTTTATTGCAGGAACTCAAAACTCATTCCATGAAGACTTATTTGCTATGATACCACCCACTGAATATCCAATTGATTTGATGTAAATGAAGAATTGGATGAGCATTAAAGGAGAAGCATTCAACTATGGCATGGTAAAGAATCAATACCCCATACATAGGTTAGATGATGATCTAACATGTAGTAATATTTTTTCACATGGGACATGTATTTTTACACATATTAATGCATCTAATATTTCTATGAGAGTAATAAGTCATTTGTCACATGCATTCATCGGCAATCAATTACTAGTTAATGATATTTTAGTATGTTGCAAGAAATTAATCGAATATGATAGACAATTGGGGTGCATTGTTGGTGATTTGAGGCATGAGGATCTATATTTCAATCTTGAAATCCTTAACTATTTTGGTTTGAATTTATAGAATATGTTGGGAACCAATTTAGTATCCTCTATTACTTCTACTACACGTTTTGATATTTTTTATGGTTTAAATCCATTAACGTTGTTTGATTTAATTCATTTAACTATTATTGTAAGTGGTAATTTAGATGGAAAGTATTTGATTGAATTATATGTATCTAAAGGTAGCAAAAGAAAGAAGCGTAAAGTATTTGAACCAAGTGATTGGGTTTGTGTGCTTAGACAAAAATGACTTGTTCAAATATGCAAAGAAGGTCAACATTACATCATGGATGAGATGGACCGTTCCATATCATTGCAAAGATTGAAACCAATGGCTACAATTTGGATTTTCAAGGTAAGTTTATGATAATTTGCATTTTTGTTGTTTCTATCTTTCTTTCTTTGATGCAATATAGGCTTTGTCTGGCCCTACTTTTCATCAGATTTTCAGTGGGAATATAGCCGTTTTTTTCAAACAATGGCCCCCACACCTCTCATCTTTGGTCAACTTTTGCGGCTGGAGTTCTTTGCAACGGTTGAAAAATCACTCAAAATCTGGCAAAGAATTCGGTCCAGACACAGCCATAAATTCAAGGTCAAATCATTCCGAAGAGGGAGATAATGATAGGATCCAAGGCAACAAGTTATTGAGGGTTCGATGTATGTAAAGGAGAAGCTAAGAGCAAATTCGAGATCAAATAGAGTCAATGAAGCCATGAAATCACTTGTTCAAACAAAGGAGGAAGAAGTTGTTCGGGACAACTATGCGACCACATAGTTATATGGGAGGTGCGACCGCATGATTCCATACCAAAACCACACTGAAGGCTGAAAAAATGGCCCATGCGACCACATGCTCTATAGATATGCGGTTGCATAGTTCAAAACTGGGACGCGTATTTTTCAAATTTCACCTAGAGTTCTATTTTATTTAAAACTCTTGTATGATATCTTTTTTTTATATCTTTTAAGGCTTAATTCCCTTTTTATGTAGGCTTTATGGGTTTTATATAAATATGATGCATTCCATTTATTGTAAAAACACACAATTGAGAGATATTATTGCGAGACATATTGCTTTCTTCTCGTTTTTCATTGAATTAATTTCGAGCTTATCAAAAATTAAATACTTGTGACATTCAACAATTCAAGTAAGGTTCATAAGTTTCGTGATCACGGGGTCAAAATATTGTTGGTGATTGTCTTGGTACTTTAGTTCAATAATTTATTGGGTCGAGCTTTTCAACCGTTAATTCTTGGCTTTCTTGGGTTTGATTTAATTTTTCGTGGGGTTCCGTAGCTACAATTGCTTCGTGGGTTCGTATCAGGCCTAAAGAGCCATTAGATCATTACATAGGATGAAGTTATATAATCCTCAATGAGTTTATGGAGAGAGGCCTAAATAGATAATTGACTACCTCATTGGGTCTTGAAAATAGAACGTGATAACATTAGTATTTTATGATGGGATAACAACCAACGAGAGCTAACCTTTAATAATAGAACCATTGAGTGCTAGTTTTGGGAGAGTAGGGATCCAGATCTATCTCTTGGCCTGAATTTCAAACGTTGATTCTTGATTTTCTTGAGTTTGATTTAATTTTTCGTGGGTTTCATAGCTACATTGCTACGTGGGCTCTCATCAGGCCTAAAGAGGCATTGCCCCTACCATTGGATGATTAAATAGAATGAATTTATATAATCCTCAATGAGTTAATGGAGAGAGGCCTAAATAGGTAATTGACTGCCTCATTGTGTCTTGAAAATAGAACGAGATAACGTTAGTTTTCTATGATGGGATAATAACCAACGAGTGCTAACTTCAATAATAGAACCATTGAGAGCTAGTTTGGGGAGAGTAGGGATCCAAATCTATCTCGTGACTTGAGCATATGAGATTATCGTAGGCAAAGGGCCAAAGGGCTTACGGACACCTTGAATAAACAAGGACTTAATTGACTTGTATCGAACCCGATCACGGGATAATCTCAAGTTCATTTCCAGAATACATTATGACCTCAACTCTTTAGAGCTTGCTTCGATAGTAAGATAGTTATAAATGAAACCAAGCCTTTGATGATGAGATAACTACCAGCAAAAGATGATATTCAATAATAGAACCATCGAGAGCTAACCTTGGGAGAGTGAGGTTTGGGAGCTGTCACGCAACCTCATCATATGAGATTACCATGAGCTAAAGACTGGGGGGATTTTATAGACGCGTTGAATTACTAATAGCCTATTTCAAACCTCGACACAGAGGATAATCTCAAGCTAACCTCAACATTCGAGAATTATGGGCTGGGGCCTAAAGACTTGCAAACTATTGAAGTAACATCAATGATAATTACGAGCCAATATTCTAGGGTCTTATAGATGTCTTAAATCACTAAAGACTTATAATTCGCCCCCAACTTTGGCATTAGAAAATCTTTAGACTACTCGAAAAACTTTTAGACTATCGAGACCTTGTCACATTTTATCTAGATAATAGTCCCCCAAATTTAAAGGGAGAATTGTTTGAAGAACTTGGATGTGATAGATTCGTGAGGTGATCAGACATATAGGGATTGACATGACAGCTAGCATGGGAAGATTTATGGCTTGGCACCGTTTGGTAACCATTATTCTAGAAAAGAATGCATTCTTTGTGTCAAATCACACATTTTTTGTGGTTGCAAATGAAGGAAAAGTTATTAATGTGATGTAAAATGTTATTTTATTGATGAATGTGTGGTTGAAAATTAGTAGAAGAATGAGAATGAAAAAAAGTGTATTCCAATTTATAACTGCATTCACAAATCATCAATCGATTGACTCAAAGATTCATTTCACACATAATAATAATCATTAAATAAGGACATTGGAAAGTGCTAAAATAGGTGAGACAGGTGCATGAGGGCTGTAAAGCATCTTGATCACCCACATAGAAATGAAAGTGACACACTTGACATTCTAGGGCCTAGATTGGATATCCACTAGAACGGTCGATATTTTACAGCTTGTGATGCAGTGGTTGTAATCTCGATCTTAATGCCTATAAATGGCCATGCTATTGTTATTTTTATTGGTAATGAAGTCATGTAAAAGTTTTCCTCAATTCTTGTGTGTCCTTTATTCCTTTCAAAAATATCTTCCCGTAAATTTTTTTTTTTCCGTGAAGTAGAAGCCGATACGGAAAGAAGAATGGCCTTCAAAGTTCGGTGGTCCATGTGAAATACTTATCTACCACAACTAAGGAGGAGTTGGATCTGATAACTTAGGCCCTGTTCTCTTTACTGTTTTCAAGTCGTTTTCTGTTTTCGATTTTTCAAAACAGTGAAAACGCGTTCTCTTTCCTATTTTTGAAAACGCGTTTTTGAAAATGAAACAAAAAATTACACTGAAAACACAAAACAAACAAAACCTCGTTTTGGGAATTTTGAAGCCAAAATCATGGAAAATGTAGAAAACACGGGAAATGCATTTTGTGCCTCTTATCACTTTCTCAGTTCTCTCCCATCTCAATCCTAATCCCGTAAGCTAGGGCTCACACTGCATTTTACTCTCCTTCCTTCATATACTTCATCTCATTTCTCAATTTTTAGTTCAATTCAGAGACTTGCTCAATTATAATTTGTGACAATGAGTTTGGGCAACCAATTGTCATCAGTTGTGTTGATTCTGAGTCAAATCGGTTGCAACTCTGCACGATGTAGTTTTTGTATGTTAAAGCCTTCGCCGTTAACTTTGCCCACGCTTAAACGCAGCGCTTTTGCGCCAAAAGCCAGAGCTTCCCCGACCGTCGTCGTCGAAACAAAGCCCGTAATTCCTTCTTATCTATAAATGATTATAATTTATTTATGTGGATGCTGCAATGTGTATGATTATATTTAAATTAACTCGTGCTCGGCTTAGGGCCGAAATTGATGAAAATTTATTCGATTTGAATAGAATCTTATCAAATATATAGTCTTAGTTCAATTATTAGAATTCAATGACAAATTGTCCCATGTATGAATCGTAAACAGAAACAAGCATGTAACAAAGTATGTATAATAAATGTTCCTTTCATTGAAGTATTCAGCATCGGTGAGTAAAATGCTTGGAGGGGCCGTGAATTCACGGGGAAGGGTAGATGTAGGGGAGGCGAAATTTCGGCGATTGGGTTGGGGTTGTATTGTTTGAGTGCGAGAGGGTAGTTGCGGCAGTAACAGGGAGAATCGTAGAACAGGTAACGTTGCATCGTAATTAAGTTACTTGTTGAGAGTAGTCGAATTTTTAGATCTGCAAACATCTTTTAATTTATAAGATAATGCAAATTCTCCACTTTGCCTATTATCTGTTCGATCATATGCCTCCGTGAGCATTTGGACTACCTTATTTTTCTTTCCCCGTATTGAAAATATACATTCAACTGTTTTGGAACAAGAAAACTCGGAATGGGAAGTCACTCCTGTTCTGCACGATGCCACTGCCGTGGTACGAGGATCTTTTTACTATTTTTCTTCACTTTTCTACTGCCACATTGGGCGTTAAATTAGTATATTCGTTTATGTTTTCTAGTTTTAATGAATGACTAGTTTTAGAGAACTTTTGATTTTGAACCTTTGTTGGAGTTGTTTCTCATGTGGATAAGAGAACTTTTGATTTTGAACCTTACTGTCACTAATATTATTTGAATTGCTTAAATATGTTGGCTCTGGACTTGGTGGGATTCTAAGTACAGTGCATGCTTTCAACACAGGTATGGAAATTGATTCTTCCCCTCGCCTTCTCCATGCACGTTTCAATTATTGCCTCATTGTGTTTCTTCATTCTTGGTGAAAAATCATTTCAGGGATCCCTTATGTCCAGAAACATGTGAAGGGGCCAACAAGGCAATAGAAGACTTGTGCCGATGAGAGGTGTTTACTTGCTGGCCATTGTTTTCACTGAGCTGCTGTGGAGAGGGATTCAATAAAATTTCTTTCTCGTTAAATATCATTCCATGTGATTGCTGCGAGGTTGTCGAATTGCAAGGGCAAGAAAATGAAAGAAAGGGGAAGCTTGGAATAACTGCAGATATATTTGCTGTGACACCATATTTATTGGTGGTGGAGGTGATGAAGTATAGTGGTGATACTTCGGAATAGTTTGAAATCTTGTGAGTTGTGGTTCGTCAATTTTAGTGTGCGCTATGTGTGAATTCTTTGTAATGCTAATGATATATATATAGAGAGAATGAAACTTTGGATTTTTGTACATCTGCTTGTGAGAATGGATAAGAATTGTTTTATTTGGCTTTTTGTGTATGTACCATAATTTTTCTTTTACTTTTGTGAAAAAAAAGAGAAGGAACAAGCACATGTTTACATTTTGTCTTGGATATTTATTATCACTTATAATAGTTATTGTGTTTAGACGATCAAAATTGTATTTGATTATGTTTGATTGTGACTTGATGCTACTTAATTATTGCAAGTTACGTACAAGGACAAAAATAATGATTTGTCAAATTTAATTTAGGTTATGATTTTTATATTTGGAAAAAATTATTTCAAGATTCACCAACTTCAAAATTTATATGTTATTTAATATTATATTAACATTAAACTATTAAAACTTATTGAATAATCAAATTTTTTGAATAAAATATTATTAAAAAAATTCTCAAAATTTCAAAGTAAACGGGTTTTCCATTTTTATGTTTTCAGAAACAGTTTTTCAAAATGACAAAAAGAACGCATTTTCAGAAATTTCAAAACAGACATTCAAAACACAAAACACAAAATGAATTCAAAACTCAAAACACAAAACTGAAACACAAAGAGAACGGCCCCTTACATTTTGCATTCAATTTGAGACTCTTGTTGGCTGCATTGGAAGTTCTTAATTGTCTCATTTTGTGTCGATCCATCGAATCGGCTTGTACTATCATTTCCTTTGCAATCATTTTAACTATTCTGATTCATAACTCTAATTATTAAATTTCTTAGACGATAACATGTTAATGGTCGATCCCAGAGGGTACCCAATAATCTAGAAAATAGTTAAATCCAAAAAACATACAAAATAATCATAATAAATTGCCAAGTCAAACAACATGATTTATAGTTAAAACAATGTCGAGTCAAAGGGTACAATTTATAACTAGCCAATCATGGTAAATCACTAAGGATTACTGATAGTAATTTCGTAACTACTTGTAATTCCAAATGTTAAGTTGTTCAAATCTATCTAGATCCTCAATTCTATATGCTATGGGGTAGACCTCGAAAGCAATTTGGCACCACCCCTTCTAGTTTAGTCCAATGATTCTCGAACCAGCTTTCTTCATTGCTAGAAATATTATTCTAAATACAAGCTCATTAATCCAAACGAATCTCTCATTACCTTTGTATCATAGTATTTGGTCATTTTTATTTGATAAGTGTTGAGCATCTCTTGAGAATGATCTCTAGCTTCATTGAAGAAGTCGAGCTTGCTCTACCTTGTTGTGTTATTGTACAAGATATATTAATCCCAATCTTGGCCGACACTATAAACCTAGGCTCCATAGGTCGGAAAAATGTTGTTTCGCTTGTGGCCATTCGAATGGTTGTGTGGTTTCCCATAACGTATTTTGGAACTTGTTGACTTCAGCTCTTTTTAAGGAACCTAGTTTCTTCTTTAAGGCATATTGATGATTTGATTGACAGCTTTATATCGCTCATTTACTTATGTATGATAAAGGATTGAGAGTTGCTTTAGAATCCCATAGTAATTACAGAGTTTTCTTAGCCTCTGGTTGTCGAACTACCTTCCATCATTCGAGACCAAAGAATATAGGCCCCGAATCTAAACACAATGCTCTTTTGTATGAACTTGGTCGTATTGACTTCAATGATCATAGTCCATGGCTCGACTTCAACCTATATAGTGAATTAATCCATGATCACTATTATAAACTAGGGTTTGGCTCGTCCTTTATACAGTGGACCTATATCTCATTGGGAAAAAGGCCACAGACTGCTCATTGTAGTTAGCTCCTGAGGGTATAGCTGAGGTATTTTGGAAAACACTAGCATTTGTCAAACCATCTGGCATAGTCCAATGAATACTTTTTCAGGGTCGACAACTAATACCTTTGCCTAAAGATTTTGGGGGTCATCGCTATCAGCCTTCATGATTTTCACAAACTCCTTCATATACCTCGTGAAGTAGGTACACAGCCTTCATTTTCCTCAACACAGCGTAGCAAGGGACGAAAGAACCTCTTGGAAATAGGACTTTGTCCCTTACCACGAACTAAATTGCTCTAAGGTTTAGCTTCTTAGCCTCGAAAAGGTTGGATGGGAATCTCTAGTCTACTAGATAATCTAGTAGATCTTTTACCCATCTATGCTGGCTGATAGCATTACCTCATCTTTGGCCTCAATATAGGGCTTTCCTAAGAATTCAATTGGAATCATCCTCTGCTGCTACGAATCTTTGCTACTAGCCAATTTGGACAGATCGTCGATGTTGGCATTTCTACATGAAGGACTTGAAGGACCTCAAACTTGTCAAAGTATGGTAGTAAGTTCATAACAAGTAACAAGTTTCAAATAAGCAACCATGCTCTTTTCCATCGCGACGAACTTTCATTCACCTAGTTTACAATAAGTGGGGAGTCGATGTTGATGTATATTTGCTTCACTTGTATCTTCTTTGTCAATTTCCGCCCGACTATTAGTGCCTCATATTCTGCCACAGTTTTTGAAGCTTCGAAGATGATCCTTAAAATGTAGCTTAGGTGATGACTTCCCTGGCATATTAGAACATACCTTTTATGAACTTGATCTTCCAAATGAGCCATCAACTAACAACTTTCGTTGGTTCTGTTCTTTTGGCCTAGACTCTTTGACATCCATGGGTACTACAAGTCCCTAGTTGAACTAAGAAACAAAGTTTGCTAAAGCTTGATCGACATAAGTTCTTGATAATATGGCCTCAATGTCCTTGAGGTTGTGTTTAAGGTTAGAGATAAATTTCTCTTGGTACGGATACTCGTCTCGACATTCTAGAGGGCTTTACTCAGATAGTGGACCAACAACTATTGCGGCGCTTCAATTTGAACAAGCATATATATAGATAGTGGCTCCTATAGAGATTGCCAAGTAAATTTACAAGATTTTTTTGTAGCCTGGTTTTGACAATAGAGGAGCCTGGAAAAAGAGTTCCTACAAGGCCACTGTAATGCCACATACTTATTCTTCGTGATTATTATGTCTATCTATATTATTATCAATGTTCCATTTATTGCTTAATTAATGTAACTATCCTCGTCCTGAGTAATTATATTTTTATAGTGAAACATGTATTTGGACGTCCTAGACGATCGACATGCTTATTAATGTATGGGCACGTTTGAGCCCCATTTTTATTGTAGAATGCATCTTGAAATATTAATTTGATGGAGAATATGTGGATAAAAATGAAGAATTTTTTTTTGGATTTCGTGTAATATTGTTATATTGAAGATGTGTGATTGAAAAGAGGATAGAAAAATGTTGAAAAAAATGGGGATCAAACAAGGGCTAAATTTAATATCTTTATAGTTTTAATGAGCTTGAATTAAATTATACAATATATTTATTTATTTATTTGCTTTAATTCGTCTTTTTTTTTTTTTTTTTGGGGTCGTGCTTATATGTACATTCTGTTTCCTATAAGTGCATTTTATGAAATTTAATATAAATATAGCTTCTGTTTGGTAGCCATTTTTCAGATCAAAGATGCATTTTTTGCCCATGAAAAATCAATTTCAGCCAACTTTTTTGACTTTTCCTCTCATAGCCATCTTTTTTTGACTTCTTCAATGGTCATTTTTTTCCTTCTTTTTTGCTGAAAAATGGCTACCAAACAGCCTCTAATGTTTGAAAAACATATTATGATTTTAATTGGTGAACTAAAATAAATGATTTAAATTTGTACCTATTTAGTTGATAATGTCTCTTTTATGTTGGATTCTAATTTTCTATTTTATGAAATTTAATACTTGTTTATGCATAGATTTTTGTAATAATAATAATAATAATAATAATAATAATAATAATAATAATAATAATAATAATAATAATAATTTATTTAATAGAAAAAAGTTATAGCTTATTATTTTAAAAATAGATTTTGTCGAAGTTCTAAATAAATGATATGAATTAGGATTTTTGTACGTTGACATCGTGGGTAGTTAAAGACATTTGTACTTGTCATTCGAAAAATAAATTAGGACTCTAGGTAAGTATACCTCCAATTGTCTTCATACATATATTACTTCGTTATATTTTATGGAGCTATGCTAGACGTACAGGGAAAAGGGGGGTGGGTGGTTTACAGGCAAGACACATAGGGGGGAGGGATGGGTTTTCTTTTTCTTTTTTAAAACACATGTGGGGCCCGCTAGGTTGTGAGAGGCTTGGCAGGGCCCTGTGAAACCCCCACCTGTACGTGGGGTTTTTCCTATTTTATGTTATAAATTCTTTTAATGATCATTCGTGCATATTAATTCATCCATTAACATAGATAAAATTTTATGAAATATAGAGTTTTTAAATGTCAATGTGAGAAGGAATGTTTTTAAATTGATATGTATCCCAAATGTTTTATTACGAGGTGTATGTCTATACCATGAATGAGTGAGTGGGAAATGGAGCGTGGGGGACCGACATACCTAACCAATGTTCAATGTTAATGTTAACCTCTTTACGTTACTACCAGTAGATTTGATCGGGTTTCAAATAACATGGCACATTACATTCTGATTGGCTAGGCAGCTCACGATGTTAACGTTAATTTTTTTTATAACGAAATGAAAGAAAATATGATACATATTGAGAAATACTTTTTTTTTAAAAGTAATTCATAGACATATCATAAGCTTGCATCATATGCATGAGGTTTGCTTGCTGTGTATTAGCTCATTTCATGTTGTCCCTTCCCTTTTTCAGATGATGAAGACAAGATGATTCGAGATGTGGTGAGACAAACTCAGAACTGTCGTATTTATATATTGAATTTGTTTTGGAAACAAAGTTAAGTACAAATTACCTTCATAAATGAACCCATTGATGTTTCTTACATTAAAGAAAATTGTAATCGTTTTCCTATTTATGATTTTAATAGATACTTAATTGATAATACTTTCAAATCTATGTATATAAATTTAGGGATGTTACAGCCACAAAGTCCTTCTTGCACTTGGAAGTCCACTCATACTTCATCCTTTCCTTGAGATTTTTTTTTTTTGAAGAGACAATTTTTCATGGAGTCGGAAACAAAGTGACTGATTACCACTATCGGTCTGATAGGCTCCACACTTCGTTTGAGTTTTGAAGAGATTTCATCTCAAAGAAAGATTTAATATTTTTTGAATTTTCGTCAACCTCTCTTTCATTAACCAAAAAACCAAAAAACTTGCCATAAATAGCCCTAAAAGAAAACTTTAGTGGGTTAACCTTCCAGTGATAGTGTTAGAGAATGTTAAACATGCTTTTAAGGTGGATTATGTGCTCATTTACCTTCAGGATATTCACTGTCATATCAGCTATATACTTTTATGGTCTTTCCAATCTGGTATGCCAACATATGATCGATTAACTACTGATAAATGGACACTACATTTTTGAATCCGTAGAGCATTACCTTGTAGCAGTACAAACCTTGATCAATAATGGACGTATAATCTTTATCTGGTCTATGCATGGAAATCCTATTGTAGCCTTACTAAGCATCCATGATGCTTAGCATGTCACACCATTTTATCGACCAGTTTATCAATTTGAGTTAGGGATAAGCTATCCTTTATGTTGTCTACTATAGATCTAAAAAGTCAATACATACTCCCCACTACATTGAGCTTACAGAAGATGACCAGATTTGCCACCCAGTGAGATATTGGGCCTTCTAAATGAATCCATCTGATATTAGCTTGTCAACATCTTCTTTCAATTTTGCATATCTCTCCAGGTTGAAGAGTCTCATTTTTTACTTATGTAGATAAAATTTGTGATCAATTTTAAGGGTATACCACGACACTTTCAGATCAATCTCCATCATGTCTTCCTGCCTCCATGCGGAAGCATCCAGGTTTTTCTTTTGAAACTCCTCTAATCTCCTTCTCAATCCTTCAAACAAGTCGTTTCCCACTTGGACTACATTGGTGTCTCTCAGCTGACATATATTTACTATGGAGTTTTTCAATTGGAGAAACCTATGGTTTCGACCATATGGCTAGTTAGAATGATTCCACCTGAATCAAATGACAGTAATAATCGAATTCTACCAAGCTGGTACAATTCCTGATTTGTAGGAGTGGAATGCAAAATTAGTTAGCCACCTATTCAATTCTAGAATATTCAGTCCAGCAAGCCATGGACTGCAGTGGAAAAACATTTTAGAATATTGAACAAATCAAGAGTTATGTTCCTCACTGGAGAATTGCAAAGAACCAGGAAAGGGGTTATGACAATGGATATTGCAGTCCATGGCTTGCTGGAACTGATGCATCCCATAACTTTCATTGCTATTTCTAGTCATAGATGAGTATAACCAGCCCATTAGGAGTTGATCAGTTAGCTGATAATCTAGAAATAGCTGGAAAAACTATTGATCATAATGATCTCATAACACAAGTTCTATTAGGCTTGGATGAAAAATACGCACCCATAGTGGTACAAATCAATAGTAGGGATAATATATCCTGGTATGAGCTGTCATCTATGCTCATGACATTTGAAAGTTGACTTGAACATCTGAATCAAGTCAAGAATAATTTTACATCACTACTTCAGTCAATCAAGTGTCCAATTGGCACATAGAACCAATTCAATGGCTAGTAGAGGTTTTAGAGGAGTTAACAATGGTAGATCTCAGAGTTTCAGAGGCAAAGCAATGAGTAGGGGTAGAGTTGTAGCTGGCAGGCAAAACGAAAAATAGAGGACCATGTCAAATCTGTGGACTCAACAACCATTCTGCAAGCTGGTGTTTCAATAGGTAAGATGAAAGATACATGGGGAGTAGACCAAGCAATTCAGGGCAACAGAATGCACCCTTAGAGTTTGTAGCTTCGCCCATGAGTTTTGAAGATCCAGCATGGTGTATAGACTCTGGTGCGAGTAATCATGTAACAGCTGACAAAGGTAACTTACATATTGTGAAAAAATATGAAGGTAAGGAAAAGCTATTGGTTGGTGACTAAAATTTGTTGCATATTGCACATATTGGAAATGGAAAAGTTCCTACAATGAATAA